>OY751394.1:8792500-9417500 GCA_963565295.1 Epirrhoe alternata
ATTTGCCTGTATTAATTGAAAATAGTAAATAATACATGAATTTGTAAATAACGCACCCTGGCACGACTGTGTATGGGACCGAAAACGCGAAAACTATCCAAAACATATACACAAGTAGGGATGACACTGCGCGATAGAGATTATTATTAGTTATCTATGTATCTTTCAAATTTAGCCGTGCAATAAGGCTCACACATGCAAGGAGAGCCACACTTGACAAGCAAATAGATTTCCTCTATAGATATAGTTACTCTGTGGTTGAAACAAAAGCTGACTGATGTGATAAACCCAAATACAGACTATACCCTATGCTCTGATGTTTTGTCTATGTCAAACATCATGAGATGACAACGCCATGTATTGTTTACCTATTTTTATAAAAATCACGAAAATAAACCGTGACAATGTTTAGTGGAATCTTGTGATTTTATAAATTGTTTGCAATCAGGCATGTGTGTGATGGCCGACAGGGGTTTCAAGCATGTGGAGCAATATTTGCGCAGACAGGGAGTGCAACTCGTAAGACCTCCAAGTGTTACTACTGGGGCAAAGCTTTCTAAAGCTGAAGCAAGGGAAACCAAACAAATTGCTAGCTTATGAATACACGTAGAAAGAGTTATTAGACGACTAAGGGCGGGTACAGATTTGCGAAATGTAGCATGCAATGTAACGTGAAAGGAGCATTTCATAAGTGCGGACGCAAAGCGCACACGAACCGAGCATGTACATACTCACATCTGTTTCCGGCATGCGCGCGGCGAACATATCGAGAACACGCGAAGAGAATGGATCGTGATGACCAGTTACTGGCTACGTTGATTGTTGGTGCTTCATTGATTGTCATCAA
This sequence comes from Epirrhoe alternata, assembly GCA_963565295.1. Lineage (NCBI taxonomy): Eukaryota > Metazoa > Arthropoda > Insecta > Lepidoptera > Geometridae > Epirrhoe > Epirrhoe alternata. The sequence continues at coordinate 8,793,348 of OY751394.1, forward strand.
TCACGTGATAAAAAGCCGCCGAAGACCTCGACGTTGGTGGCGTACAGAGTTGTATAGTCAGAGAGCTGGTGCACAATTGATGGCCAACATGAGATTAAGCGGGCAATTTCAAAATTTCACAAGGATGACTCCAACGACATTCGAAAATCTACTCAGATTAGTCGGACCAAGAATTTATCGGAATCACACATATTTAAGGGCCCCATTTTCAATTCAAGACAGACTGGCAATAACACTTCGTTTTTTAGCTAGTGGTGACTCTTATACAAGTTTACAATATACCTTCCGAGTATCGAAACAAGCCATAAGTGGTATTATTCCAGAAGTGTGCTCCGCCATTATTGAGGAATTAAAAGGATATATGAGGCGTCTAATAGCAATATCCGCTATAACGATTCTATCTGTTTTGCCGCAAATTAAAAAAAAACGATTGAGGTATTTCAGACTAAAGAAAATAATTTGAATTTAGTATTTAAATCATCGTAAAAGGATAGGCAAACATAATCTAGAAACCCATAGACAATAATAAAAACAAATAAAAAGTTGTAGACAAAAATAAAATCACTTTAGCGGGTTTTGCACCTAACTTGTCATTATAGAGGGTTTCGTTATTGACAGATGACATTTTACCGGATTTTGCATCGAAAATTATTTAGAATATCTTTGTTGTGTGGATAGCGTTATGCAATAAATTAAAGTGTAAATAGGTAGTTAGGTGCTTGGAAATTATGATTAAGGGGTAAAATACCTATGACCTATATAAATGAAATAAAAAAAACACATCAACGTGGTCAAGAGTTATATTATAATACAAAAGAAAGCCTTAATGCAAAAATCGAAAAAATCACAAATTATTAAGGACAAAAATCACTTCTTACTTTTATAATCACTAAGTAACAAAATCCTTGCCAATCAGACCAATTTACACATGTGAACCAATTTCCTCAAATCCACCCTCACACAGATCACATGTATCTTCCAAACCGCCATCATCCTCATACAAATTGTCAACATCCTGAGTCTGCGCTCTTTCCTGAATGTTTTTGTAATACTTTAATATTTCCATTTCCTGCCAGTTGTTACCGAAGTGGGTCGTCAAGAGCTTGACAACATCTTGTAGTTTAGCCCGTTTGGGTATAATTTTGTTAGGTTGAATCAGTCCAGGTTGTATCATTGTAATTTTTTTATTCTTCTTAGTAATTACTTTCTTTTCGTTTATTTCGCTATTATAATTTACCTCGCCTTGTACCAAAACATTATCTGTCTTTGTCCTGATCAAAAAAAAGCGTTTACATTTCATAAATGGAAAATGCCAACCGATTGTTGGTTTTATTATTGTGTCATAACCTTTTTTCCAATCGAAAACTGGAATTGATGCCAGATTTGTGCATGTCGCGTTTTCTTCCAATACCGATACATAATCCAAAGGTGAAGTTATGACCTCCTTAGTCTTAAGAGTCTTCTCAATTTTCGCAAAAACTCTATCGGGAGGAATAAACGAGTGGCCGACGACAGGGAATATTAATTCTACTTTTTTAATATGTCTTGGAGCATCCGTGTATAGCCACTTTCCAAGCATAGCGACCATCCCTGTATTTTTGTTCTGGCCGGAACACCCATCAGAAATTACTCTCAAAATCTTGACTTCTTCATTTAAAGTCACTTGCAGCAAGAAGTTATACACTGCGCTTATGATTTCATTGCTTCCCTTAGCATGCGTTGTTTCTTCCCAGTACACAGACTGTACATTTTGTTTCGTAAGTTTCGCCTTTGAATTCCCCAATACTATGGCAAAATGATAAAAGCTAAATTGCCGGCTATAGTATGCCGACTGATCAGGCAATTTTGGCAAGGCCTGGTTTTTTTGGCAATCAAATGTGATGGTCTGAATATGTGCACTATCATCCTGCAGAATTTTATAAAAAGCTTTATATTTTAGTCGATGGATTCTTTTCTCAATCATCAACTCGTTTCTTTTAGATGTGTCGGTTTCGGATTTTAGACGCTCATCTATAGAAATGCACGTCGAGCACACGTCAGTTCTAGGCGAACCAAAACCTATATTGTATTGTGTGTTAAATATTTTCCAGATCTGGTTCGCGAGCCTGATTGTATAGGCGCCACATTTTACGGATATTTAATTCCGGAGAGAGATACAATCGGTGCATATTTTTAGACCTACAATAGTGGCTCTCTTGCCCCTTAAACGATTCTATAAACCAGTTGACTGAAAATCGTTTTGCTTGAAATGCGTCACTCATTCGGTCACCACACCGCCTCTATTTTCAACTGGCATCACACCTCCGCTATTGTAGAATCTGTTCAACACACCTTGAACACGGTCCTTTTTAATTAAAAGTGCTCCCGTAAAGGTTTTCTGACATACGGGAATATTTTTTCCGTCTTTTCCGAGAATGCTGTATTTTATTGCTTGAACAAAATTTCTAAGTACACTACTATTTGATGGCAAGCTTGGTTTACCATTGGATAACTGTTTGGCAGTTATATATTTCAGTGTTGATCCAACTCTGGACAACTTTGATTTCACCCAGTAGCACTCCACAGATGTGCAGGAAGGCTCCTCACTTCTACGATGGACCCACATCAGAAACGCTATGGCGTGCAGCCTCCTTGTGAAGCAACACAGTCATGGCATTGAATCGATTTGACCACTTCCTCATCTTCATCGACTATTTAGTGTTACACCATACAATTTTGCATGGATTTTGTGCTCTGGGCAAATTTTTGACTTGACTATGCACAGATTACCTTCGCGTTTCTGCTGCACATAGCTTACAACGTCATCGCCCTAGGATGCCCTCGAGGATCTGCAAAAAAAATGTAAGCAATAGGTAGGTATTATTATTTGGTACGTTACGTAGGTATAGAAAACGCAATAATAGACATATTACCTACGAAGATTGGTACTTACATAGAAGTTTTGACGCTTCTAAATTCTGGTGCACAGAAGTCTTTGTTTGACGCCAAAAACTCTCCCACCATCAATGAATCAAGTCTTGGCAAATTGGCAGAGTTTGCCTTTGTAAATCCTTGTTCCATGGCTGTTGGCTGTTGTGGGAACGGATAACAACGACTCTAAAAGTATAATTTAGGGATGGCTGGAGCGAAAATTATAAAAAATTCGGAATCTGTGCTCAAACAAAACAAACGACACAGTAATGGTGTTTAAAACTGAGCTGACTCATTCCACTAAGATCTCCTGCATCATCTTGAATCTATATAAATAAATTAAAAAAATACATCTAGCTAGTTAGTAAAGTAAGTACATAGGTACCTACATAATTAGATAAAACGTTGCTGTTGGATTATGTAGCCCTATGACATTGAAAAAAATTTATTTATTTACTTACCTTCCCACGGGCCCATGTTCTAATGGCAGTCAAAACTTTCAAGTGGGGTGGTATAAACCCACACCTTGCATCACCGGCTAAATCATTTTGCACTTCGTCTATTATAAATTGGGCAGTAGATCTATGAAATCTATACTTTAATTTGAATTCTGTTTCTTGTAGATCTTGCAGTGGATTTTTTCGAATCTTGTATATTTTTATTTGCCTCATTAATGGCATGTGGTTTTCAATTTCATCTATCTCTTCTAGTACTCTCAAATCATCAACGTAACAGTCGTGATTCATTTTATTTTATTTCCACAACAAAGTCAATAAACAAAATAACCATGAAATTATAGCAATTCGAATTCGCGCCTTTTGTAAGGAGGAAGGATGTGACGTGAAATGTCAAAATTCATGATCGTCTATGCTTCTTACGCCTATGCTTCTTAAGTTATTTTTTTGGCTTGTGTTACTAGCCAAAAAAAACATTTTGATATTTTTGTCTGTCTGTCTGTTGTCCGGCTTCAACGCATAAACTGCTGGACGATTTTGATGAAACTTTTTTTGTTTTATATAGCTATTAGTCCTCGAAGGAATTAGGAAAATGTAATGCGCATACTCTAGTTTGTACCTACCTATTTAAATCGTGAAAAATGTGTAGGTGAGTATTTTTAAATACTTAAAACATTTTCTAAAAAAACTTTTTAATTTGTTTTACCTACTTATAATTCGAATTTTAAAAAAAAATTGTTGGAGTTTTCGTGCTCCTAGTCGGGTTCTTCTTTCATTCACAATGTTCCCCGCTTTCGAGAACAGTCTCTCGCAGGGAACTGATGTAGCCAAAAAATTCAATTTTTTTCTGGCTATTAAAGCCAGATGCGGGAAACTGTGGTGGAACGTTTGCCACCACAGCAAAGGATTTTCTGTCCTGCCCACTACAGGAACATCTAGATACCTTTGCACTTCAAGAATTGCTTCTGAAGTGGAGGACCTTTCAGGGCGTACTGCATTTATGATGTGGTCGTATTCGCCCCAAATGTCAAATTTTCGTTTAGGGGCAGGCTCTGTCACTTCAGAGCATTCCTGCTGCGCTCGATCCTGAATTTCTGTCGTTGACCTTTTCCTATTAATTATGCCAGTAACTAGGTCCGTTACAGCTTTTTTTATTTCTGTCGCGTTTGTTTGGCTTCGAAAAGTTTGAAGCGGGGGTCCAGCATTGTAGCGATTCCAATGGTCTTGCTTACTTCCAAGTTTGGAAACCTGGTTTCGGTTTGTGATCGCAACGAACTTACTAGTTTTTTGGATACTTCGTGAAGACTATCCACGAAATCCTCCTCGTATGGGTCTTCTGTGATTTGCAGCATTTGGTTGAGCGCAGAAATCAGGCCTCTGGTTAATATTATTATAGAGCTTCCGGTGACGTACCTTTCGCCACTTATAGCTTCTGTGAGCTGGTCGAAAGGTTTTAGAATAATGCACACTTCCCGGCAAATCCGCCACTCTTCCGGTGTCAGAGGCTCCCATCTTTCGTCCGACAAAGCCATTGTAGCTTTGATTGCATTTTCGAGCTCGACCATTCTTTCTATCATTTTTAGGGTAGAGTTCCACCTTGTCGAAACATCTTGGAGTAGTAGTTGTTTCTGGTAAATTACCAATTTCTCTGTCATTTTTACGCTTTTTTTGTAATGCGATACAATTATTTTTACCTTAGTGATCAGCTCTCGTACTTTTTCATCTGCAGTATTTTCCACTGTGCAGTGTTTTACGATTAAATTGAGAGTGTGGGCGTAGCAACCAAAATGCTTGAACCCCATTTTATCCACAGCACTTTTCATGTTACTTGCATTGTCTGTCACAATTATGAGAACTTTTTCTTTTAGTTTCCAGTCTTGACAATGCGGAGCACGTTTTCCTTGATGTTTTCGGCTGTATGAGCACCACGCAAAGGTGTGCATTCCAATAGTACAGATTTCATGGTAAAGGCCTCGTCGATGTAATGAGCTGTTAATCCTAGGTACGCGTCATTTATGCTTGATGTCCAGATGTCAGTGGTCAAATATTATAAAGGCGAAAGTTTGTAAGTATGGATGTATGGATGTATGGATGTTTGTTACTCTTTCACGCAAAAACGGCTGGACCGATTTGGTTGAAATTTGGTATGTAGATAGGTGATACCCTGGATTAACACATAGGCTACTTTTTATCCCGATATTCCCGCGGGAACGGGACTTACGCGGGTGAAACCGCGGGGCGCAGCTAGTAAGATATATATTAAACTTTTAACATTCGAGTTCACGTGGTTTATCGGGAATCAATTGCCTGAAGCGTATGAAAATGTTGTTGTATCGCCGGATATTCTGGGCAACGAGAATGACACTGAGGACAGCAATGACGAGACGCAAGATTCAGGTAAATTTTTGTCTTCTATAATATTCTCGCAACAAAATTACTGAATAGAAATAATTGTTACGGATGTTGCAGGCACTCAGCAGGAAAGAATTGTGGATGAGGAGCCACAATATGAAAGTTCCAGGGAAGAAGAAGAAGATGAATTGTATTGAGCAAAAATGTAAATGTCACACATAACAATACAATTATGATACAATTTTTATATCATTTCATTTTTTTATACAATAAATAATACAATTCGTACTACATTTCATCTACATTTACGTTGGTTGTATCTATCACTTTATTGTCATTCTTAAATTTCCCGTTTTATCAAGGAGAAAGAAAGGAAAAAAAAAGAAACCAAAAAACCTTTTTCGGTCAGATTAAGAGAACCCACCAACATTTTTGTCAGACTAAGAAAATATGCTTTCAGTATACCGAGATAAACCTCCCCTATGAAAATCTGACGCGCACGAGTAAACTTTTTTTTTTGCATTTTTGACTACTTTATATGCCTACCCCCACCACGCAAACCGGCAGATTAGTATACCGTTGTTATCAGAGGCACTTGGGGCATACGTAGTATGAATATCTGACGCGCTCGAGAATGCCCGAGTAACTGTTTTTTTTTAACATTTTTGAAAAACCGTACACGCCAAACCCACCGCTAAAATGGTTTTTACTATACGAGCTTTTTTTTCGAAATTATTTTATCTTTCGATTTTGATAGGTCTCGATGGCGCCGTTGAATTACGCCATTTAGCTACCTCGCCTCCCTAACTACAACGTCCAATCTCAAAAAAACATATTGAACGCTGTTTGCGTTCAATATGTTTTTTTGAGATGTTCCGACTGTGCAGTTTGTTGCGACAAATCCACAGAGCACTATTGCTACTAGCCATTCGCAAAACTCGAACCCTACACCATCGCATTCCGGTTCTGACTCCAATCGGAATACACAACAGCTAAATGACCCGATCTCCGTTCAAAGTACCTCAACCATGGATGTAATCAGAAACGACCAAACCATCGCCAAAACATCGGCGAACCAAACAAGTATGGCTCGTTTCGTAAGTAGAAAAATTACACCGAACGAAAAACGAAAAGTAGACAATTTGCTGATGCAATTATTTATATATGACTATCAGCCCTTTTCAATCGTACAGGACTGAGGCTTTAGAACATTCGTGGAGAGCTTAAACCCCTCATACCAGTTACCGGACAGAAAAGTTCTTTTTAATACAGTTGCTCAAAAAGTGGTGTATTGCAGGGACGTATAGCGTTCGGGATGTGGGCTATTACACACTCGTGCTTTTTTTTGCCTTTCCCGCACTCGTGCGTTTTCTTTCCCAACTGTCACGGCAAAGGAAAACATCCTGAGTAAAACCAGTTGATAGTGATGATGACAGATAGGAGCGCGCCGCCACCTGGCGCGGAGCAGGCGAACCATTCACTAATGATATTTGATTTTTAATACAATTTCAATGTATATGTGAATTTTAACTTTTATAAGAAATAAATGTTAAGTTAGTTGAGTTTATTGTGTTTTTATTATTTTATTAAATTGCTTCATTTTTTCGCAGCTGTATTAAAAATAGTCGTTCAGTACACGTGCGGAACCGTCATTGCAACTTGTTCCGACTGTCAACTCTTGTCGGAACATCAAAATTTGTCGGAACTCTTTGCAATGACAGCCTTTCCGCACTTGTAATGAAATATACTATTCAAACAACTACTTGCCCGCACTCTATGAGACGTGCAAGGCTGAAACAAAACAAAAAATTGAAATTGAAGCGACTAGATGGCGTAATTCAACGGCGCCATCGAGACCTATCAAAATCGAAAGATAAAATAATTTCGAAAAAAAAGCTCGTATAGTAAAAACCATTTTAGCGGTGGGTTTGGCGTGTACGGTTTTTCAAAAATGTTAAAAAAAAACAGTTACTCGGGCATTCTCGAGCGCGTCAGATATTCATACTACGTATGCCCCAAGTGCCTCTGATAACAACGGTATACTAATCTGCCGGTTTGCGTGGTGGGGGTAGGCATATAAAGTAGTCAAAAATGCAAAAAAAAAAGTTTACTCGTGCGCGTCAGATTTTCATAGGGGAGGTTTATCTCGGTATACTGAAAGCATATTTTCTTAGTCTGACAAAAATGTTGGTGGGTTCTCTTAATCTGACCGAAAAAGGTTTTTTGGTTTCTTTTTTTTTCCTTTCTTTCTCCTTGATAAAACGGGAAATTTAAGAATGACAATAAAGTGATAGATACAACCAACGTAAATGTAGATGAAATGTAGTACGAATTGTATTATTTATTGTATAAAAAAATGAAATGATATAAAAATTGTATCATAATTGTATTGTTATGTGTGACATTTACATTTTTGCTCAATACAATTCATCTTCTTCTTCTTCCCTGGAACTTTCATATTGTGGCTCCTCATCCACAATTCTTTCCTGCTGAGTGCCTGCAACATCCGTAACAATTATTTCTATTCAGTAATTTTGTTGCGAGAATATTATAGAAGACAAAAATTTACCTGAATCTTGCGTCTCGTCATTGCTGTCCTCAGTGTCATTCTCGTTGCCCAGAATATCCGGCGATACAACAACATTTTCATACGCTTCAGGCAATTGATTCCCGATAAACCACGTGAACTCGAATGTTAAAAGTTTAATATATATCTTACTAGCTGCGCCCCGCGGTTTCACCCGCGTAAGTCCCGTTCCCGCGGGAATATCGGGATAAAAAGTAGCCTATGTGTTAATCCAGGGTATCACCTATCTACATACCAAATTTCAACCAAATCGGTCCAGCCGTTTTTGCGTGAAAGAGTAACAAACATCCATACATCCATACATCCATACTTACAAACTTTCGCCTTTATAATATTTATAGGATATTAGGTAGAGGTACCTATACCTTGAACTGTTTACTATGTTGTGTTGTAAGAATGTTAAGTCTATTGCTGAAATTGATAAACAAGTAAAACATAATGTGAATATATTTGTAGTATTCCTTTTACTCCATTCTTAGTTCTCCCCTTCATTAAAATAATGTAACCTAGATATTTATTTATTACAAATTTAACATACAAGCTTAGATCACTTCAACAATTATATTTTACAAAAAGTTTTGGACAAGAACTCCTCGCCTAGCTTGGGCTTGCCGAAGCAGAGTTGCAGGTGTTGCTGGCTGGTCATCTGGCGCGCTGTCTTCGTCATCAACCTCTCTATTCTCCTCCTCCAATGGCACCCTGTAATATTAGGACATTTTCTTAAACAGTAGGAATAGGTATGATGCCAAACATAAAAAGTTTGTTTCAAACTTTATATTTACCCGAAATGCTTCATCAAATTATAAACTATGCAACAGGCATAGATTATTTTGGAAGCCTTTTGAGGTGTATAATGGAGAGCTCTGTCATTGCCTAGGCACCTTAGACTGCCCTTCAGGTACCCATTGGTTCGCTCAACACCATTTCTGACACGGCAGTGCCATTGCGTGTAGCGCTGTTGAGACTCATTTTCTGGGTGCAGTATTGGGGTCATTAACCAAGGCTCCAATGGATATCCTGAGTCACCTACAAGAAAACCAATCATTATTTAATGTACTTACCTACTTATGTTGATACATACTGCATACTTATAAACTTGACAGGTATAAGGTATAACCGTTTGTTTGCGCAGTGAACACTTTTTCATACAAAATTGTGTTCTGCGCAGACAAACAGCTAACTTCACGAATGCCTGTACTTACCTATACTTATTTTATTTATTTTTATTTTATTTTAAGAGTTTTAGGAGAACTTACAGCTAGGTACATTTATGGGTTACTGTTTAAAAATACATGCAAAGCATATATTGTGTGCTGATGGCCAATTACAAGTTCCCACAGATAGGCAACTGTTTGTTTGTGTGAAAATAGGTACATTAGACGACAAAAATAACACAATAAGAAAGAAAACAAAATATTATAACCAAATCGGTACCTACTTGACACAAGCCAAAAGAAAGAAAAACTAGATTAGAATAGGCACCTACATTATTATCTAAAACGAAATAAGAAGATAAGTCTTAAATACTAATGTAGGAAATGAAAGGTGATGTATCCGAATGTAGTTAGATTAGAATATTGTATCCGAACGGTGAGGAATGGAAGAAATAGACTGAGTGAGTGAACGTGATGAAAGAATGATGTGAACGATTTAAAATAGGAAAACTTCCTGTTTCCTGCTAGACTCCAACGCTGATAAACGATGCCCCGTGTGGAAAAGTTTTCAAAATAAAATAATAGTTGAAAATAAAGTGTATAATTGCTCCCCGATCCCACAATCTTGGGGGCTCGTCCGGGATCGGAGCAAAACATTATTTTCAATTCGACGACGAAAGACGGTACCGGCAACCTGCAACGACGTGCACGTGGCTTGGGTACAACGACGAGGTTCCTGACGGCGAAAACTTTTCACACGACATTACGACGACGACGCATATCCTACGATGGCTAACAGCAAACAAGATGATCAATTCGAAGACGCCGAGGTGGAGGAGCATCCTAGGAGTCCTCAGAGTATGCTCCACCTGATGGAAAATTTGATCCCGAAGTACGACGGACGAGACAAGACGTATCCAGTTCAACAGTGGATCCAAGACATAGAAGACAACGGTGACATTTTCGGCTGGTCATCGACGCAGAGACTTTTAGTGGCGAGGCGTTCCCTTACTGGTACGGCGGCGCTGTGGCTTCGAGCTGAGAAAACTCACAAGTCATGGACCGAATTGAAGCAGGCAATCGGTAAGGAATTCCCCGATACTATCGATATAAAGACGATCCACGAACTGATGAGTAATCGTAAGAAGAAGACGAACGAGAGCTGTCTTGATTACATGCTCATCATGAAGGAAATGGGCAAACGAGGTAGAATGCCGGACTATGTTGCTATCAAATACATAGTAGACGGCATCGTGGACCTGGAAATTAATAAAGTGATGTTGTACGGAGTCAAGACCTACCCAGAACTCAAGGAAAAGCTGAATATATACGAAGAAGTAAAAGATAAGATGCAAAGAAGGCGGCCTGAACAACCTGCAAGAGAAAAAAATCGTTCTCCTACGTCGGGCGTAAGATGTTTTAGCTGCGGTGAGGAAAATCATAAAAGTGCAGATTGTCCTCAACAGAAGCAAGGGAAAAAGTGCTTCAACTGCAACGAGTTTGGACATATCTCTCCCGAATGTCCAAAACGAGAAGCTGGAAAAAATTCAACATTGTCATCAAATTCGAAATCCAAGATGGAAGCTGCGAGTTCGTCAAATCGAAACGGCGGAAGTGCATTTTACGATGGCGGCGCAAGCGGAAACGACGAACATCAAAAAAGTTCATTCGTCACTTCAATCATGACAGTTGGTGCGTCTGAAAATGACAGTTCGGACGGCAACATGGCGGCGACCGAAAAGTGTCATGGCGGCGATGACACTTCCGATGTAAACAAACAAGATGTAGACAGAAACGATTTTTCAAAACCAACGAAGTGGATAAAGTTATTGTGCAGTTACGATATTGACTACGAAAGCAGTGCGGTTATAAATACAGGGTGTGGTGCGTATTCGCTCGTTGACTCCGGTAGCGAAATCAACTTGATCTCCAGTGACTTTTACGACGAAATAGGCAAGCCGGAATGTGTGCGCGAGAGCATTTCGTTGACGGGTTTAGGATGTGCAACGGTACGTACTCAAGGAGTGATCACGACGGACATTGATATAGACAATCAGCGATACGACAAAGTGCGGTTTTTCATTGTGCCTAGAGACTGTATGCCTTATAAGTTGATATTGGGGCAAGAGTTTTTACGAAGTGTCATAACTGTTATGAAAGATGGATATGTGTGGATGAAACCTTATGATTGTATGAGTTGTTTTCCATGTTCTGCAGATGTCATGAAGGAAAGCATCAACCAGGAAGTGGCAGGGTTAGTCGATGAGTACAGTCCATGTCAAACAAAAGAGGCTCCAATTGAAGAGAAGACCACATTAACAGATGACATCCCAGTACCACAACGACCACGACGAGTTTCGTTCAAGAAAAACAAACAAATGACGATGAACAAACGAGACCTAGCTGTGTCAACGACGGACTATGGGTCAAAGATGAGACATGATGATGCCCTCAGCGGGAACCCAAATGATGATGAACTCAAGACAATAAAGACGATGCTAGAAGAATTGATGCTGCAAAGGAACAGATGTTGGAAATTCAAGATGCGAAAGATGATGAATGATTGATTTTTGATAGAGTTCATATAGGTTGTTTCAGTGATTTTTGATAGAGTTTATTTATGTTGTGTACCTAAGTTGTAGATTAAATTTAAAGATGCCCTAATATTAAGATATTAAAGATGTAAAGATGTTTTTTCTATGTTGCGAAGAAGCTAAGATGTAATGTTTACAACTAAGATGTAACATTTAGATTGTTTTGTTTTATAAAGATGTTTAACCTAGCCTTAAAGTAAGTTTTTATGTTTAAAAAGTTTGATTTTGTTTAAAGATTTGTACGGATGAAAGAAGATGTTTTGCAAGATGATGATGATGAACTGTATGGACATGAGGTATGAAAGTTGTGTGTGTCTGAGGCCAGACAATAGTGCAGGAGGGCCGAGCATGAACGGTGAGGAATGGAAGAAATAGACTGAGTGAGTGAACGTGATGAAAGAATGATGTGAACGATTTAAAATAGGAAAACTTCCTGTTTCCTGCTAGACTCCAACGCTGATAAACGATGCCCCGTGTGGAAAAGTTTTCAAAATAAAATAATAGTTGAAAATAAAGTGTATAATTGCTCCCCGATCCCACACTAATAACAAAGAGTTAGTCATCTACATCAAAAAAATCAGAAGCAAGGATAGTTTTTAACTTACGTATAGGTGTGGTAAATAAGTCTATATCAACATCTACTTTGACCAAGGAGTTAAAAGAGTCACATGCCCTAATAACGAAAGAGTTATGCCTGTAATTAGTTGAAACTTGTGGTACAAAAGGCACTTTTGGGTTTCTGAGTACGGATGTGTTAGTACGGAGTCCTAGCAATTCCAGTAGCTCGGGGCAGTCAACTTTACCATTTGCTATGCTTAAGAGATAGGACAGATCTGAAATATTTCTTCTTAAATAGAGGGGGAGAAAATGAAATTTACGACATCTAGTTAGATAGTCTGGAAGGTAAATTTTAGCACGAAACTGTAAATAACGTAGGAATTTCTTTTGGATGTTTTCTAGGCGTGCAATATAGATGTTATAACAAGGGTTCCATACCTGAGAAGCATATTCCAGATGGCTGCGGACGTATGCACAGTATAAAATTTTGAATGTTTTGATGCTCGAAAATTCAGAGAAAATTCAATACTTAAACAGAATAAATTAGTTGACCATCTCGACTTACCAAGAAGGAAGTAGTTCCCGATTCTTCTATCAGCAAGCCTTTTCAATTCTTGGCGAACATTGCAGTGACGCCAAATGAATGCGTCATGCACCCTGCCTGGATATCTAGCATTAACGCTTAGAATACGGCATTCAGAATCAACAATCTGCAATAAAATGTAATTGCTACTTACCTAGTTCATTCAACAGTCTGAAAGTAAAACAATTGCAAGAAAACTTGATATTTAAAAGCAGGTAAAGTAAAAGAATAAAACTATTTTTTTTTACCAGTTGTACATTGATTGTGTGTGTATTATAGTCGGTCCAACTTAATAGGCCACATTTGACGTTTGTCAGTTTGAGCTTTCTAGTGAGGTGACCTTCTTAAAAACTTCGATTATGTTCGAAGTCCGTATCGATTCATTCACATGAATTAAAATTTATCGCCAGGTAAACCGTAAACTAAGAGTAGGTAAGATCAGTTAAAAAAAACCGGGACTGAAAAAAATAGCACACCAAGAACGCAAAGTCACTTTGCACAACGATCAAGACTGCGTCACAACCCCATTACTTAATTATTTTGATAAAAATTGTTCAAAAGTTTATGGTTGTCATGTCAAACAGAGAAAAAAAGTTTTTATGCGATATTCCCGTTGTCCTTTTACAAAAGTACTTTTTGGTATTTAGTAACGTTTTTCGGGATAAATACCTAAGTTTATTTAAAAAAAAACAATAAGTATTTAATGCGCCATCATCATCATTAAAGGTGAAATATTCCCTTACGAGAAATCATTTCGATTCCGAACGAAAAGACATCTCCAAATCATCATCCAAATCAGTCATCTGGAAGAGTCTTTTCGTTCGGCGCTTGTAGCGACAAGACGTCTGCGTTTGCACGGAAGTAGTCAAGTTTATTCCTGAGGATGCCCCGTGGAGGGGCGAAACACGTGTCGAAATCAAATGAAGGTGTTCTTTTGCTAGCGCCCCGGTGCTGCTCACGGTTCCAGATTGCCGAGCCTAAGTTGTAGGAGGCTTGGCAGAGGTTAGTGGGTGGTTGGGTGGCTTTAGGGTGAGTACTAGTTTTAAGAAACCTTTGTTTGAGAATAGATTAGCGGATTGTTACTATATATTTCCTTACCATTTTAATATCTTACAATGGACTTCCGCAAAGTAACGCCTGAATCAATTCAATATCACATTACTCTTGTTATTGTACTTGTGTACTTGTAAGTTTACCTCCTATAAATAGAGTCAGTGAACTGACTAAGGGTGTTGCTTACGGTGGTTTGCCCTTGGCAGAGTGAGTGATCTTGCCCGATCTGCCTCTGGTAGCCCCCATTCGCTAAGAACTGTATACAGCACAGAACCTGTAATAATGTAAATAAAATACACTAAGTACATTCTACATTCATAGGTATCCGAGGGCTAACGTAAAAAAATACTAACTTTGTAGGTATTTACTAGTGTAGGTATCTTCACGAATATGTACTTCACGAATGCCTAGATCTGTTGAACGTATTGTAATTATTGTGGCGTGTTACGTAGGCTTAATTACTTACCTTTATATGTACGGTTAAGCCGTGGATGTTGTGAGGCTCTAGGTCACTCTTTAGGCGTTCTATCATGTAGAGGGCCATCGGTTTGTTAGCCCTCCAGAGACGCTGGAACTCAAGGTTCGGCACGTCAAAGGGATCACACACGTCCCTAATACGTTTCCTCTGTATTTTACGCTCCTCTCGTTCTTCGTACAAAGTTAAAACATAATTATAGTATCCCGCCATTTTTATTTTCAGTTCAGAATGGTCTCTCGTCGTGATGTCGTCCACCAATAACCTCGACGATAAAATATTCGCGCCATCTCATTGTCAAGTGTCAAATTGAGATGTGCCACATTAGCATTTGTCGACAAACGCCGAGTAAAAACCCACAGATAATATAAAATAGGCATTATCTCACTATTTGACATAACGAGATGAGATAAAGTGATGGCAAGTTAGCGCACGACGTCATGCAGAGTTTTCTTGATTTTTAACGAGATAAAGTGACGAGAGACTTTTTGTCACGGTCGCACGCTAGCCGGGCAGATCACTGTGATTTTTTCACCGTGAAGTTATTTATCACTCACCTCTATTTCACATCATTCATTCCTGGAATACCATGACCACCCGCCTAAATATTTTTGTTTAAAGACAGATACGGTTATTTTTTACTATTCGTACATAGTGGGGAGCCTCCGTACACAGTGATTAAAATACCTTTTATACATAATAGAAACATTTATTGAGATCAAATTAACACAGAATCAGCCTTAAATCCAGTAATAATTAACCATATTGGTTTTTACACAGTCTAGTTACAAAAATTAACAATTATTATAAATTTTTCTTCTTATGTCCTTAAAGGAACCAATCAACATTATAACTTCTTAATATTAGATATACTATTGCACATTGAACATGGACAGATCTTTTCCGAAGCTGAAGATGTTAGCTGTCCTTGCTGTTAGAGCAGATTTGTGTTGCGGCAGTATTAACACCACATCTGCTAATGCCCGGTTTCTATATCCAACGGACAGTCATAGTATAATAGCTACGACTAGTTTCCACCTAACCATCAACGAGTAGTTACGCAGTGTTTCACAACGTTCATAGCTCTCATATAAGCGACAAACAACCGTCCGTTAGCGCCTAACCGATGGCCCTCTTTACGTTTCGTTGTTACAAAAAACATGCGTTACGTGGTATAAAGAATATGGTGTTTTTACGTAATAATTTTAAGATAACTATATTAAAATGAATAAAGAACAAAGTCAAATTTATTTTTGTCATAGTTATGATACGGACTAATAAATTTGAAGACAGTTTTAAGTTTTTTTAGATATTGCTAATATTTGCCCTAGAGTGAAACGAAACGTCAGCCTCAGTATCGCGCCATTTCAGCTGTCAATAAAGTTTAAAGTTTCTTTGGTGTTTGTTGTGAATTATCGAAGGGGCATTCTACGTAGAAAATTTTGAAAATAGACATGGATATTACTCCAGTAAGTTTTTTAATAATTTTATTATTAGATAATGATGTATAATATTATATACTATCATACATACCCAACGTTTTTGTTAGAAAATATACGAAATCGAAAATTATAATCTTGTGAATTTCTAAACAATTTGACAGACTTATTTTCTGTTACAGAAGATTAAAAAGCCAATGAGCAGAGATGAAGTGGGTTATTTTGTGGATCTTATACAAAACTATTCAATTCTAACTAGCAAAGAGACCAATGCCGCAACCAACAAACTGAAGGAAGATGCTTGGGTTTCGTTGACAGCTGCCTTCAACGCCAAATGCGGCAGCATCCCAAAACACAAAGATCAGCTCAAGCTGAAATGGGATAACTTAAAAAAGGGAGCCCGCAAAAGGTCCCAGCAAATACGGATGAACAATCTTAAGGTAATGCACTTTTATAAATAGGTACTAAACTTTTGACTTATAGAGATAATAGAAGTAGGTTAGGTACCACTTGAGTTGGTAGAGTAGGTGCATACATACTACTACATACAAGGTAACGCTTTTTGTTTCTTCTTTGAGCCTGAGCTTGCATGGACTTATGTAGAAGAGGAGAGGTTTAATATAAATTCTATAGTTATCTTTGTAAAATGCAAATTAAATTTTGGTGCAGACTGGTGGTGGGAAGGCAGATTTCATTCCAACTGATGAAGTCTTGGATAAAGTAGCAAATATTTTGGGTGCTACTTGCACGGGTTTTATGGTGCCATTTGGAGGTGATGGGAATGACAGCACTGTATTGGAGGTGGAAGTTGCTACTGAAGACGAGCTGCAAGAACAGCTTGATGATGTGGCAACAGTGCAACTGCTGGACATGGGCACAACTCCAAGTACAAGTGGAGGTACATAGATTATATTTGACACAAGCTTTTGTCTGCAAATTCATCCGAGCAGAATATATTGAGCCTGCTTAGGATTATGTATCGCTGACTGATATCTGTAACTTTTGTTAAATTTAACTATTTTGTTTCAGCAAAAAAGAGAACATCCTCTGCTATTGAAGATAATATAGGTTCAAAATATTTATACGGGATGCCTACTACGATGGCAAAGCCTCTCCAAAACAATGGTACTTTATATGAAAATTCTTTTAAAAATTAAAGTGACTAAAAGTTATGAGTGAAAATAAATAATTTTTCTTAATTCCAGGCAAAAGGAGGAAGATTGAAGATGGACGACTCGAACGCAATTTAGCTATTGCTAATTATTATAATAAGAAGGCAGAGAAGTTAGATTTGGAAATAAGATTATTAAATTTAGAGGTATTATATAAAGAAAATAATGGTTGTTAACACAAAAAAATATAAATCAATCTAATATAATATGAATATTATACAGAAGCTAGTTAGCTTCTGCGCGCGGCTTCGCGTGGTACCAACATTTTGAATAGCCTATATGCTATTCCAGGTCACTATCTACACCTATTCCAAGTTTCATCCAAATCGGTTCACTGGTTTAGGCGTGATTGAAACACAAACATCTAAACAAACTCACAAACTTTCAGCTTTATTTTATGAGTGGGATATTTATTTATATTTTGTATGTTTATACTGTATAGGTATTTAATTAGTAAATTCGTTAGTAGGTATATAATTATTATTAACCGTATTTTATAATTATCTTTTCTATAGGTAGGTATGTACACAGTGAATCCACATTTGTTTATAAACAGGGGTCACAACTATATCCCCCAGTGGCGGTAGACTTTCTCTCAGATCTTTTATGTATTCCAGATCCTTTTAAAGATGTCTAGAGGGTAGTCAGAGGGGATGCCATTGTTCCCCTATATTTAAACTTAGTTTAGAATGTTGTTAATGTTGAATTGAATGTATTCATGTTGTTAATATGTTACTTTATTATTAAATATTTTATGAAACCCCAACTTTCTCTTGTACCTAAGTAAGTTTTTGATTAGAATTATAACTAACTAGGTAGCTTTTATCCTATGACAATCGTCAGCCTGATAGGGTAGTAGGTATAGTAATATAAAACTGATGCAAATATAAATTATACTTGGATGTAACTAACATTTGAAGATAATAAAACGTGTTTAATACTTTCCTTAAAAGTCAGTTTATATTCATTATCCACATAATGACAAAAGTGATTTGTATTGTTATATGCAGTCGAGCCAGACTGGCAAACCGTGGCCTTGGAGCGCAAGGAGTGGAAGTTGAAGGGAGAGACCTTTGCCCAGCAGTGGGACATGATAGGTTCAGTAAAAAAAAGGTATAACTTTAGAATGGTTAAACAGGAGTTGAAGCAGAAGGGGTAGTGGGGAGAGGGGTTCCTCTTCCCCCCTGATACCACTCGTGTTATAAGGCAATGCGGCCGCTTTCTTCACCTTATGCATTCTTCTTCACCCCAAACTGAAAAGAAAAAATCGATTGTAGGTAGGTGGACCGAAAAAAGTGGCGTGAAAATGAGACCTATACTATAATTATCTGGGCTATACTCAACAGTGGGTGGATGTGGGCTGATTAGATACATAAATAAGCATACTTTTTTTGATTGCTAATGATGATTGACAAATGGCTTGGACAAAAATCAATAAACCATGTAGATAGCTAAAAAAATTACATAAAAAACCAAATAGCAGTGATTAATGCATTCATATTTTTAGGTAAATAATTCATGGGTGATCCTCACTTATTGAAATATTCAGCAATTAGGGTTTCTCTCTCTATTTGAATACTTGCTTCTGTATTATTTGGTGTGGGCACTGCACCAGTGTCTGGGATTTCAACTTCTGGTGGAATATCAGCCAAGCATTTCAGTCTACAAATATTGTGAAGTATTGCTGTTGCAATAATTACTGCATTGGCTTTTAGAAGGCTCAGGCGCAATGTTAGGGCCACTACTGGGAATCTCCGTTTCCAAACTCCAAAACATCTACAACAAAATAAGACATTTTAGAGACCTATGTCTATTTGGAATATGTACTAATAATAATATAATATTATCTACTAATAATATAGTCTGTATATTGGAAAATAAACCTTTCGATGGTGTTTCTAGTCCGGATGTGGGCTTCATTATAAAGTTGCTCACCCCGTGACTGAGGATTTAACAATGGAGTTAAAAGGTAAGGCTTCAGAGGGTATGCACTATCCCCCAGCAACCATTTATTTTGGAACAAACCACTTTCACATTGTGCTGAAAAAAGATAATTTTGTTAGACAAAACAAATGTAGTACTTACCAAATTTAATTTTCCTTTTGTAAAAGATTATTGATTTCCGATTAGGTAATGTACCTACCTCTCAGTTCTGAATTGTTAAATATTGTGGCATCATGAGCAGAACCTGGCCAGCGAGCAACAACATTCATGAACTGCAAATTTGCATTGCACACCGCTTGCACATTTAATGAGAAGTACCCCTTACGGTTTCTAAATTCTTCTCCAGTCTGAGCAGCTGAAAAAGTTGTATGAAAGGAGCAAGATAAAAATTACTTATTAATTTATTAAAGAAGATAACATCCAAAGAAAGTGTACTACTAACATGGTGATTGTATTCTAATATGTGTACCATCCAGTGCACCAAGTACCCGAGGAAATCGAGCTATGCTATAAAAGTCTTGTTCCGTATTGGTCTGCATGTTTATATATTTGCCATACAGCTGTGCTATTGCATAACTGACATCACGTACAATACGACAAGCTGATGCTTTGGACACACCTATAAAATCTGCCACTGATAAAAGCATTGTTCCTAATGCATAGAATCTTAGTGTTAACAGCAACTGGTGTAACGGAGATATTGCACGATTTCTGTAACTAAAGAAGTTATTCTACATTATTTAGAACCAACCTTTACACCTAGGTACTTACCTTGTTAGTTTTTCAAATGATGTTGATTAGTTAGGTACTAACCTGCCACCTTTTATTCTAATAAACGGATATATTTCTAGCAGCAGCTCTTGCACAGAACATTTATCGAGCCGAAATCTTAGTTGGAATTCAATATCATCCAACGTAGATAGATAGTTCACTCTTTGTTTGTAAACTCTATCACGATGTGAATTATTTTCCTCCGAATCGGTGTCACTCCAATCTGATAATATAAGCACCATTTCTTGATCACTTTCTGAACTAGACATTGTTATTTCAAGGTGTAACTATTGAAAAGAAACCGAAACCGACCAAAATCGACCGGTACAAAACTTTCGTACGGATGGTAAGTTTGACAGCTAAACTGACGTTTGAAAATGGCTATAGAAACATCACAAGAGTGACATTTTCTTATTTTCTATGCAAAGAAGTTACGGAGCGTTTATGGTAACCCTCCCATCCGTTAGTAACAAACTGTTGGTAATTTTTTTAACGAGACGTATAATATTGAAACAGTTTACACTTACGCCTGGTATCATATTGAACTGTCCGTAGGTAAAACGAACCGTTTTATTTTTATAGGAACCGGGCATAAGTAAACTGTCCCTTCATCTTTGGAATTGGGAAAAACAAATTTCCAGGTACCCGGCTTCTTCCTCAGAAATGAAACTTTGTATTCAATGGGGCTGTATTTTGTTACCACCTGTCCTACATAATGTAAGACAGTCTTTTTTTTCTCAAACTTAACCAGCACAAAACTTCCTTCTTGTATGTTTTCCGTCATAACTGGAGTTTCGTTTTCAATGTCAGATCCTTCAGACATCTCATCGATGGGAGAACAAGAACTTTCTCTTAAACTTATTTCAGTCTCATCCTCACTATCAGTCTCTATAGTATTCTTCTGTCTCTTTATATTTTTGTTAAATTTTTGTTATATTTTTATCTGATAGCAGATGTAATGCGCGCTTCATCTCCTTTGCTCTTTGTTTTCGCTCTTGCTCTTGCTTTTTCATCTCTTTTGCCTTTGCTAATTCTTCCAGTCTATGTTTTTCGGGAGTATCTGTGTAAATTCTCGATTTTCCTGGTAGTTTTCCTTTCTTTGATTTTTGCGCACTCCTATCTACTCTAGGATAGGGTCTGATAACTTCTGGGGTTATTAATCCGACAGCTGAAGATGATGGTGAATCAACATTGCAGTCTAACAGCTGTGATAGCAAAGAAGGTGACGCAGGCGCTGATATCAGTGGTAGATCTCGTTGAGTTATTTCTTCAGGCATGCTTTGTTGCACGTCAAATTCTGGGCCAGCTGTAGAACGTGAATGGTAAACTTGAACGGGTGCAAAATCCTCGTCACTGAAAGCCAGTTTGTTGAATGGCCATATTCCAGTCTTTTCAAAAGCACTTGCAATATTTTTGCAATTACATACATACATACATAAAGTCACGCCTCTTTCCCAAAGGGGTAGGCAGAGACCACGGATCTCCAGTCGCTACGATCCTGACACACAACTTTCGCCTCATTCACTCTCATTACATTCTTCATACATGCTCGTCGGTTTAGGTTTTTTGCAATTAAATGATTCAAAATAGGCAATTTTGGCCAGTTTTGGTATGTTGTAGAAATTTAGCGTTTTCCCAGGGTTATTCACAAGCCAATCATTAAACGCTATCTTCAGTTTAGCCTTAAAAGGTCCAAACACTCCCACATCCAAGGGTTGAAGACGGTGTGTTGTATGGGGTGGGAACGACAGATAAATAATGCCGTTATCACGAGCATAGTCCACTGCTTCTATTGTGACATGACTTTCATGGTTGTCGACCAGGAGCAGAATAGGGTTATCTTTAGAGCAGGATGTTTTCTTTTGAATATGTTTCAGCATCTCCAAAAATATACTGGAGTTTATCCAGCCACTCTTAGTAGCAATTCCCAGGCTGCCTTCCGGAGCACCCGCCATAAAATGATCCTGATGATCCTGATAGTGTTTCCACTGGCAGAAATAATTCCACCAAAGGTAACAAGTTCGCCTCTTTCTGCCGAAACAAGTTGGCCGATTTGTTTCTAGCTTTTCTCGGCCAATACCTTTGGCGTGCTCAGCACCGTGGATATCCCTGACTCATCAAAATTGTAAATTCTATCAGCAGTCAATTCATATTTTATGACAACTTTTTCATAAAATAAGGTTTTCGAAGAAGTTATTTACAGCCGTTTTATTAAATGCATAACACCTTGCTGCACTGGTGTTTTCGGGTTTTCTGAGGCTTAAATTTGCGTTCCGCCTGCGAAAACTATCTAGCCATTCTTTTCCAGCCATTTTGTTATGATTCCAGTTAGGTGGATAATGCAGTTGATTCGCTTTTGCAAATTCGTATGCCAGTTTTCTCACCTGTACAATTGTTAGCCAATAGTGCATTTTGGAGCAGTCCGTGATGTTGGTGTGTATTTTGTATGCAACTGTGTGTAACGAACAGTAATAAACTAGCTACCGAGCAAGACGGTCGTTTCATTATCATCGGACATACTATCTGACGACGAGTACAGTCTACCCGCGTTAAAAAAAAATATGGCGAATTTTCTCGGCAATCTAAGCGTTTTCGATCATAAAATACACGAATGGGAAGTATTTTGTGGTAAATTGACGCAATTTATAAAGTTAAACAGCATCTCGGAAGTTAATCAGAGTGCAGTGTTATTAACGCATTTGTCGGATGAATCCTACCGTCTGCTTCGGAATCTTGTACATCCGAAGAAGCTCGAAGAGATTAAATATAGTGAGCTAGTAAAGGTACTCAATCAGCATTTCACGCCAAAAAGGTCGACGTTCGCTGATCGAGCGAAGTTCTATGAAGCGATCAAATCCGACGGTGAAAGCATCGAGGAATGGGCGGCACGGCTGCGAGGGCTAGCCGTGTACTGCGAATTTGGCACGGAGCTGGACACACTTCTGCGCGACCGTTTCGTGCTAGGCTTCAGAACAGGTCACGAGCGTGATAAGCTATTTGAGTGCGACTCCAAGACTGTGACGCTGGCGCAAGTGCTGGAGGTCGCACAGAAGGCGTCGTGTGCGCGACAGGCACGCGCGGGCGCCGACAAGGTGGGTGCCGTCGTCGTGAAAGAGGAACCGGTGTTCTACGTGCGAGCGGGCGCGGGGGCCAGCGCCGCGCGCAGCAACCGTCAGCCCAGACCCGGCTCAGAACAGGTCACGTCGGCGGCCCGCAAATCTGATGACGGCGGTAGTGAAGTGCGTTGTGCAGTGTGCGGTCTGAGAAACCACAGTGCGGTTAACTGTAGGTTTAAGAACTACAAGTGTTTAGTTTGCGGGCAGAAAGGCCATCTGAAAAAGTTATGTACGGCTAAGAAATCTACTCTACACAATATTGGCACGGAGGAGGCTGCGGATGCAGAAGGACATTGCAGTGAGTGTGAACTGTTTAATTTAAGGTATGTTGACTATGATCCTATTAAAATAACTGTGAAAGTGAACAATTTAGATGTGTGTATGGAGTTGGATACTGGGTCAGGAAGCACTGTAATATCTCATAAGATGTATTTGCAACATTTTTCTAATATAAGCTTACAAAAAAGCGACTTAAAAATGTGTCTGTATAATGGTCATCAAATCACGCCGCTGGGATATTTTTTGGCAAATATAACTTATTCAAATCAGTGTAAAATCATTAAAATTTATGTAATACAGAACGGTGGACCGCCCTTGCTGGGCCGTGATTTTATGAACATTTTTAAAATTTATTTTGCAACGGCGAATAATAACATAGTGTCTTGTAAGAATAAAAACATGGAAGAAGTGCAACGGCTAATGAAACAGTATCCGGATCTTTGGAGGGACGAGTTAGGTTGTTTTAATAAGTTCGAAGTCGAATTACAATTGAAAGAGAATACTACGCCAAAATTTTTCAAGCCACGTACTGTTCCTTTCGCTCTCAAGGACAGGGTTAGCAATGAGTTGGATAGGTTGGTTAGTTTAGGTATTCTCAAACCGGTTAGCTATTCAGAGTACGCCACGCCAATCGTTCCAGTATTGAAAGAAAACGGGAAGTTAAAGATTGCGGGGGACTTTTCATGTACCTTGAATAAGGATTTGAAAATCGACAAGTACCCCTTGCCACGAATAGAGGAAGTATTTTCCAAAATTGGGGGAGGGGAAAGTTATTCCAAAATTGACTTGAGTAATGCGTACAATCAGTTTAGGTTATCCGAAGAATCTCAAAAGCTGACCGTAATAAACACACACAGAGGTTTATTAGCTTATACACGTTTAGTCTACGGTTTGGCTTGCGGACCAGCTATTTTCCAAAAAGCTATGGAGTCTTTATTAGCAGGGTTAGAAGGAGTTAGTGTATGGCTCGATGACATGTGTAACGGGACCTACGAAAGAAATACATTTGTCAACGTTGGAAAAAGTTTTAAGTAGATTGCAAAATGCTGGATTGCGCTTACAAAAAGACAAATGTGTTTTTTTCGAGAAGAGCGTAACATATTTAGGTTACGTGATTGATAAGAGCGGGTTAAGAACCTGCCCCATGAAGGTCGAGGCGATCCTCTCTGCACCTGCACCAACAGACGTATTAGGGGTTAAACGTTTTCTTGGTGTAGTGAACTATTATAGGAACTTCATTCGTAATGCATCGTCAGTACTAAGTCCACTACACGAATTGCTGCACTCAGGCGCAGAGTGGCGGTGGGGGGATCGCCAGCAGGCAGAGTTCGACAGTGTCAAGTCCGCGCTCGCTAGTGAACAGGTGCTGGCGCATTTTGACCCGGACGCGCCGCTGGTGCTGACGGTGGACGCAGGCCCGTGCGGGCTCGGCGCAGTGCTGGCGCACCGGGACGCCGACGGACGAGAGCGGCCGATAGCGTATGCCTCAAGGTCTTTGTCTGCGAGTGAGAAAAACTATAGCCAAATTCAAAAGGAGGCAACGGCTATTATTTTCGGCGTCAAACATTTCCATCAATACTTGTATGGTAGGCAGGAACCTTTTGTTTTGAATACTGACCACCGACCGTTGCTGTCTATTTTCGGTAAAGGAAAAGGTGTTTCTGTGACCGCTGCCTTACGACTTCAAAGATATGCAATAATCCTATCTGCTTATAACTACACGGTAAAGTATATTGATGGTAAAAATAATGAAATCGCAGACTATTTTTCCCGGTCACCGTTATCTGTGGCGGCGGACGATGATAAGCAGGAGGAAGAAAGTACAAAATATTTTCTTTTCTTAGAAGCATGCGCGGAGCCGGTTTTATTTCGGGATATTAAAAAGGCAATGGTTGACGACAAAATTTTAGGAACGGTAATTAAATATATGACTATTGGGTGGCCTAGAAAAATAAATTGTAAAAGTATAATGCCGTTTTTCCAGTGCAAAGCGGATTTAGAAGTAATCGATGGATGTTTGTTTCGCGGCCATAGGATAGTGATACCGGCTATCTATAGAGACAGGATGTTAAAAGAACTGCATGCAGCACATTTTGGTATCGTGAAAACGAAAAGCGCAGCTCGTAGTAGGATGTGGTGGCCAGGTATCGACGGTGATATTGAGCGGTGGGTATGGAATGTATTCACATGGAGCGTGGCACTTCTACACATGCGCTTATTCTAAAACTAAAAGAATTATTTTCCAGGTTCGGTGTGCCTTATGTTATTGTGTCGGATAATGATGTAAAAATTAGCTCAGCAGAATTTCACACCTTTTGTCGAATCAATGGTATTGAACACCTAACGTCACCTATTTATCATGCGGCTAGCAACGGCCAAGCGGAAAACTCTGTGAAAACTTGTAAAAAAATGATAAAATGCATGTTAACCGAAGGTAATAGTCAGAATACTTGAAAAATTACAAGGGTTTTTGTTTCATTTTAGAAACACAGTTCATTGTGCTACAGGTTCTACGCCAGCTATGTTGATGTTGGGTCGTAATTTAAGATGTAGGTTAGATTTAATTCTACCGCAAGATAAACGTGACGATAAAGACATTAACAAAGTTCCATTGAAACGTAATCGATGTTTTCAAGTAGGTGAAACTGTGTGGGCTAAGTGGTTTATTGCAAGGAAAAGTATCTGGAGTATAGGAATTGTCACAAAAATTATAGGATCTCGAATGTTTGAAATTTATTTTAAGGATTATGATAGTACTTGTAACAGGCACATCGATCAAATGAGAAAGTTTATATTAAGCTGACCCGCGCGACTTCGTCTGCGCATTATCAGGAACAAAGTGCAGGAGTTTTGAGTAAATCGAAATAACCAATGAGCGGCAATTTTTTTGAAGAAACATAACTTAAAACATTTTTTTCATAGCAAGAACTGTATGGTTTTGACTTTCCATTATACATAATCTGATGAACTATTATTGCGTTATGTTTCTCTCAAGGATCCCATAGTAGATAGTTTGTGTTAGATTTTCCCTCCCTCTATCTATATTCCAAATTTCATCACAATCGGTTAAGACGTCACGGAGATACGTGAAGACAAACATTTGCACATACAGACTTTCGAACTTTACGACTTTGAAACTGCCTCACACCACCCCTAAGGGATGTTTTGAAAAAAAAAACATGGGTTTCATTATTTACTTTTAAGTTTATTTCTAATGTTATGATTTCCTTTTTGCTGTCATTTGTGTCATCTGTCAAGCATTCAGACTCGATCTTGGCCATCGGAAATGCGTTGGTTTTTTGGGCGGAGCTAAGATTGAAGAGGGGATAAATGTTGGAATAGGATATGGTCAGGAGAACGAGCACTTCTCGGAGAGCGCTCAACTCGAAAGGTTGTCTTTAGAAAACTAAGTTCATAGTGGTTTACATATTTATAAAACTCAAATCGATACTCATAATAAAAGTAATGTATAAATGTACCAAGGTAAGGCTGTTTCATTAAACTTCAGAAGTGGGATGAAGAAACCAATGGGGTATGTACTTTTTAAGTAAATGCTAGAAAATTTCCTGCTTTTTAACGTCCACGTAAAAATTATCGAGCATCTTGTACGATTCATAATTGATGTGCTGATGTGCGAGCTAAAATATTATATTCGGTGTGCGGGTAGGTTGCCGCACATTGGATGTACTTAATAATTCGGAACTGTTTTAGATCAGTAGGTACTACATTCTGCGATTCTGTGCAACTTTTTTTTACATTTTGGACAGATAATATTATCTTCTAGATGCTTCATGATATTATTCCTACCTACTTTCATTTTTTTTCTTACTTTAATATCTTTACACGCATATTATGCATCCAATTTACACAAATGTAGTATACATCATGTTCGGTCGGAGCTACTCTCTGATAATGTGATGTATATAAGCGTTGTGGAGCGTTTCAATGCTTGGTCAGGGCTACTCTCTGACAGCATCTGGCACGTCCTGCGGTGTCTTTAATGGATGCAGTATCCTATAAATTCCTATGATTCCACCTACTTATACATTCAATGACATAAATGCTGTATGCATCATGTTGGATCAGGGCTACTCTCTGATAATGTGATGTACGTATAAGCTTTGTGGAACGTGTCAATGCTAGGTCAGGGCTACTCTCTGACAGCAGCTGGCACGTCCTGCGGTGTCTTTATTGGATGCAGTTTCCTATAAATTCCTATGATTCCACCTGCATTATACATTCAATGACATAAATGCTGTGTGCATCATGTTTGGTCAGGGCTACCCTCTGATAATGTGATGTATAAGCGTTGTGGAACGAGTCAATGCGAGGTCAGGGCTACTCTCTGACAGCATCTGCCACGTCCTGCTGTGTCATTATGTGGTTGTGGGTTCCTTTACCAATAATTTATCCACCTACCCTAAGCATTCAACGACATTACACATTTTAAACTTTCGCGACTCGAAGACATTTTAAATTTTATTACTGAAACGTCGAGGTAAATAAACAAATGTTATCCTACGCGATTAAGTCCCGTAATAAAATTCAACGACATTTTAAGCTACTTATGTGCATTCAATTAAGTCTGACCTAGGTAGGTACAGTCATGGACAATGGGATGTATACACTCCATAATATTTCAAACCATGTACAGGTCAACATGTCCTACAATGTTATGGTATTTTTATTGATTTTGCCTCTAGTTCAATGTGAAATCAATCTCCGCTTTTTGTTTTTAACCTACATCTATTAGTACATCTTTTAGTGTGGTGACTGTACCTCTGATAGTTTCATGCACATTCTAATGTTGTTAGTCGTGTTATTGCTAGCTCAGGGCTGTTCTCTGATAGCAACTGCCACATCCTATCGTTTTGAGTCGTTGAATCTGATAAAGCCATAATTTATTCATCCATTATAGCCAAATAAGAATTGAAGAAAATATTCGTTGTATGAAAGGAACCTTTGGTGACGGATTTTTCAAAATGTCTGAAGGCCGTGTACCACAGAATCTAATCATACCTGTATTTGTGGCTTTGTTCATAAACACCGATGATATTTTTAGTCAGTTATTTTTTTTTATAAAAAAAAAAATATATATACATGTTTTTGGGTTTGACTGTACTTACTTGCAACGCTAAGTACCAAAACTTTGGCATTATCCTCGAACGTACAATAAT
This sequence comes from Epirrhoe alternata, assembly GCA_963565295.1. Taxonomy (NCBI): domain Eukaryota; kingdom Metazoa; phylum Arthropoda; class Insecta; order Lepidoptera; family Geometridae; genus Epirrhoe; species Epirrhoe alternata. The sequence continues at coordinate 8,821,967 of OY751394.1, forward strand.
CGCTTGTGCCTTTGCACAATATACCTTTGTATCTGAGTCTAGTTAAAATGACTCTGGCATTCCTTCGTCATTTATTCTTACATTTTTGATAATTTCCTCCATACCATCTCAGTGCCCTATTAGTTATTGTTGCTGTTGGTTTTCCTATTGATAAATAAATACCAGGCTCATCTCAATTCTTAATTATTAGAGCCGATTTTACTTTTATTATTCAATCAACTATTTTGCCCACACAATTCTGTCATCGAGCACGTATACCTACTTATCATAATTAATGTAGTGCACTTATGCTTGATCATTTCATGGGTGCCTACGTTTAATAGGCGTGCACCAGTTAGCTTGCTGAATTTTACGGGTGTTTCCTGTTTATAATGTGATGCAAGGTGTTTTAATGAACTAAGCTTGTTCATAGGTGTTAATTGCCTACGTTTATTAGGCGTGCACCAGTTAGCTTAAGCTTGTTCTTAGGTGTTAATGATTGCCTACGTTTATTAGGCTTGCACCAGTTAGCTTAAGCTTGTTCATAGGTGTTAATGATTGCCTACGTTTATTAGGCGTGCACCAGTGAATTTAATTTCACGGGTATGTTTCCCGTTTATACTGAACTATGCTTGTTCAATTATTTTATTAAATTTTACTTTATGGGTACGTCTTCCGTTTATACTAAACTATGCTTGTTCGGTAAATTAAATTTAAGTTTACGGGTATGCCTCCATTTATGGGTATGTTTCCCGTTTATACTGAACTATGCTTGTATAATTATATTTAATTCTACTTTATGGACATGTCTTCCGTTTATACTAAACTATGCTTGTTCAGTTAACTTCTAAATTATAGTTTCTGGGTATGCCTCAAATAAAGTTAAAAGTTTATAAGTTTAAACGTTTGTAAAGTTGAATTAACGTTTGTAAAGTTGAATTAACGTTTGTAAAGTTGAATTAACGTTTGTAAAGTTGAATTAACGTTTGTTAAGTTGAATTAACGTTTGTAAAGTTGAATTAACGTTTGTAAAGTTGAATTAACGTTTGTAAAGTTGAATTAACGTTTGTAAAGTTGAATTAACGTTTGTAAAGTTGAATTAACGTTTGTAAAGTTGAATTAACGTTTGTAAAGTGGAATTAACGTTTGTAAAGTTGAATTAACGTTTGTAAAATTGAATTAACGTTTGTAAAGTTGAATTAACGTTTGTAAAGTTGAATTAACGTTTATAAAGTTAAGCTAAAGTTAAATCATTTAGAGTTCAATTCGATCATTTCGAGTTCAATTCGATCATTTCGAGTTCAATTCGATCATTTCGAGTTCAACTCAATCATTTCGAGTTCAACTCAATCATTTCGAGTTCAACTCAATCATTTCGAGTTCAACTCAATCATTTCGAGTTCAATTCAATAATTAAGAGTTGAATTCAATCATTTAGAATTCAGTTGAATCAATTAGAGTTGGATACCATTATTTAAAGTTGGATTCGAATATTTAAAGTTGGATTCGATTATTTAAAGTTGGAATCGATTAATTAGAATTTAATTTAGTAATACAAAGTTGAATTTAGTTTTTTTTAAAGTTGAATTTAGTTATTCAAAGTTGAAATTAGGTATTCAAAGTTGAATTTAGTTATTCAAAGTTGAATCTAGTTATTCAGAGTTGAATCTAGTTATTCAAAGTTGAATCTAGTTATTCAAAGTTGAATCTAGTCATTCAGAGTTGAATCTAGTAATTCAGAGTTGAATCTAGTTGTTCAAAGTTGGATTTAATTGTTCAAAGTTGGATTTGATTGTTCAAAGTTGGATTTCATTATTCAAAGTTGGATTTGATTGTTCAAAGTTGGATTTTATTGTTAACGTTTGATTTTATTGTTCAAAAGTTTTATTTTATTGTTCAAAAGTTTGATTTTATTGTTCAAAAGTTTGATTTTATTGTTCAAAAGTTTGATTTTATTGTTCAAAAGTTTGATTTTATTGTTCAAAGTTGGATTTTATTATTCAAAGTTAAATTTAATTATTCAAAGTTAAATTTAATTATTAAAAGTAAATTTAAAGTAAATTAAGTATTCAAAGTTATATTAATTAATTGTATTTAATGTTAAATAAGATTATAGTAAAATTTTACATTACCTACCTGTGTAGGTATCTATGCATTATTAGGAATGTGCAAGTTAATTAGTGCGCTAGTGGTGTGTTTGCTGTGTGCCTGTCCTGCGCCCGCCGCGCTGATGGTGCGCTTGCTGCGCGCCTCTCCTGCGCTGGCCGCGCTGGTGGTGCTTGCTGCGCGCCTCTCCTGCACCGGCCACGCTTGTGGCCTCTCCTGCGCCGGCCGCGCTGGTGGTTGTGCTTGCTGCGCGCCTCTCCTGCGCCGACCGCGCTGGTGGTTGCGCTTGCTGCACGCCTCTCCTGCGCCGGCCGCGCTGGTGGTTGTGCTTGCTGCGCGCCTCTCCTGCACCGACCGCGCTGGTGGTTGCGCTTGCTGCACGCCTCTCCTGCGCCGGCCGCGCTGGTGGTTGTGCTTGCTAGCGCCTCTCCTGCGCCGACCGCGCTGGTGGTTGCGCTTGCTGCACGCCTCTCCTGCGCCGGCCGCGCTGGTGGTTGTGCTTTCTAGCGCCTCTCTTGCGCCGACCGCGCTGGTGGTTGCGCTTGCTGCACGCCTCTCCTGCGCCGGCCGCGCTGGTGGTTGTGCTTGCTAGCGCCTCTCCTGCGCCGACCGCGCTGGTGGTTGCGCTTGCTGCACGCCTCTCCTGCGCCGGCCGCGCTGGTGGTTGTGCTTGCTAGCGCCTCTCTTGCGCCGACCGCGCTGGTGGTTGCGCTTGCTGCACGCCTCTCCTGCGCCGGCCGCGCTGGTGGTTGTGCTTGCTAGCGCCTCTCCTGCGCCGACCGCGCTGGTGGTTGCGCTTGCTGCACGCCTCTCCTGCGCCGGCCGCGCTGGTGGTTGTGCTTGCTAGCGCCTCTCCTGCGCCGGCCGCGCTGGTGGTTGTGCTTGCTGCGCGCCTCTCCTGCATCGACCGCGCTGGTGGTTGCGCTTGCTGCACGCCTCTCCTGCGCCGGCCGCGCTGGTGGTTGTGCTTGCTAGCGCCTCTCCTGCGCCGACCGCGCTGGTGGTTGCGCTTGCTGCACGCCTCTCCTGCGCCGGCCGCGCTGGTGGTTGTGCTTGCTAGCGCCTCTCCTGCGCCGACCGCGCTGGTGGTTGCGCTTGCTGCGCGCCTCTCCTGCGCCGACCGCGCTGGTGGTTGTGCTCGCTGCGCGCCTCCTGCACCGGCCGCGCTGGTGGTTGCACTTGCTGCGTGCCTCTCCTGTGCTGGCCGCGCTGGTGGTGCGCTTGCTGCACGCCTCTCCTGCGCCGGCCGCGCTGGTGGTTGTGCTTGCTAGCGCCTCTCCTGCGCCGACCGCGCTGGTGGTTGCGCTTGCTGCGCGCCTCTCCTGCGCCGACCGCGCTGGTGGTTGTGCTCGCTGCGCGCCTCCTGCACCGGCCGCGCTGGTGGTTTATTTATTTATTTATTGCACGCCTGTCCTGCGCGTGCGATGCAGCGCGCCATTTGGTTATCTTTTGCCCCGACATTGTGGCATGGCAGTGCTTTGCGTAACCTCGAGATTTATGGCTACTTACCTATTTCGATTAATCAGACGCTGTAGCTTTGGTTATGATTGTGGTCCGGAACTCGTTAATTGGTAAAACAACTTTTCATCTGCCGTATATTTTTAATGCGATTACCTTCTCGAGATTACGCTTGCGCTTGCTTAGTGACAGGTAGAAAACTTGTGCTTCCTAAGTATGGAATATATATTTATAGACTCGAGGCTCTACAAAGAAAATTCTTAATCCTTACTTTAAAATGAGAAGTTACCACACTGATTATTTGTCTAACTGTGCCTCGCAACACTTTCTTCCTCTTTGTTTGCGAAGAGACTTTGCAGACGTAGTCTACCTACACCGTATTATTAACTCATCAGTGGATTGCCCAGCTCTCTTTAACATTGTTTTATGACCCTGTGCGAACATTTAGGAATAACAATATGTTTATCTTCCCTTAGTACCCACAAATTATTACCAAAACATCTTTGTTTATCGTGCGAGCAAAACTTTTAATAGTTTTGACAGTAAGCATGACCTTGATCCTTTCAGCTGCAGTGTTACATCATCTAGAAATAAACTTAATAGTACATTCTTTGATCGGTTACCTTTGATTAATTTAACTTCTCAATAGTGAGTGTGGATGATTAGAATATGACTATCTGGATGTATGTGTTTAGTTCCTAGGTTGTTAACTTTATTGTTGTCTTTTTGTTATCAAGTATGTCACTAGAAGTGGAAACCTTTAAATGGCCTCGTAGTAACCTATAAATAGTTTCTATTGTATTGGTCTTCCTAAAAGAAAGAAATAAATAAATAAAACATTTCTGTTGGTAACGTTAAACATGTTTCAGATACCTAACGCTTCAGATGAAAATGTCCAACTAGGGTATTCACCGAGCCTAGAGGCAGGTCTGCCTGGCGCTGCCTCTTCAAGGCGCGATGAGAACGAGATCTACGGACCAGAACCTGTTCTTGACCCCGACGCTGTGATGAGCCTGTCCCCTCGACAGGATGTCAGGAGAGGCCGTGTTAGATATTTCTACCGGCGATGAGAACCAATACGGTCGGGCAGCTATAAAAGCGACGCCACAAGCGGCGCTCGGTCTCTTCTTTGCTGAATTTCCTTGATTTCACGTGTGATTCCCAATAATATAATTAATATTAAGGTGTCTTCTGTGTTTACATACTTGTTCGAATGTTATGATTTTCCTTAAATTTTGTCTTGTTATACTCACTGGTACTATTTATTAAAATTAAGTTGTACCTAATTGTTTTTGTGTATTTCCTGCTGTGTTTATTTTGTGTACAATAGTATTTTCTATTCTAAGTAGGTAAATATTCTAAAAACAGTTACATCTGAATATCAATTGAAATATAGATAGAACTTTGATTTATATTAAATTTGTTTTAAGTGTATATTAAATTTATATCAAGTTTATAATAATTTTTATTTGTATTAAATTAAAATTGGATTTTATTAAATTTAAAATAATTTTTATTTGTATTGAATTTAAATTAGATTTGTATTAAATTTATATTGAGTCTTTTAAATTTATATTAATTAAATCTGTTTTAAGTTAATATTAAATTTATATTGAGTCTTTTAAATTTATATTAATTGAATCTGTTTTAAGTTTATATTAAATTTAGATTCTGTAATAAATAACAATTTTGATTGAGTAAGAACCTTGATTTATACTAATTTTGAGTTTACATTAAATTTGTTATAAGTGTATATTAAATTTATATTAAGTTTATATTAATTAAATTTATATTAGATTTTTATTAAATTTAAATAACGTTGGTATTCAATTTAAATTAGATTTGTAATAAATTTGTATAAAATTTATATCAAATTTGTATTAAATTTATATTGAGTTTATATTAAATTTAAATTAGATTTGTATAAAATTTGCATTAAATTTATATTTAAGCGTGTGCCGCCAGGAGGCAACACATTGTCTGATGGCCGAATGTTATGATTTCCTTTTTGCTGTCATTTGTGTCATCTGTCAAGCATTCAGACTCGATCTTGGCCATCGGAAATGCGTTGGTTTTTTGGGCGGAGCTAAGATTGAAGAGGGGATAAATGTTGGAATAGGATATGGTCAGGAGAACGAGCACTTCTCGGAGAGCGCTCAACTCGAAAGGTTGTCTTTAGAAAACTAAGTTCATAGTGGTTTACATATTTATAAAACTCAAATCGATACTCATAATAAAAGTAATGTATAAATGTACCAAGGTAAGGCTGTTTCATTAAACTACCGAGTTTGGAGTAAATCGGACCAAGGAATATTTTTTTTCCATACAAACTTTAACACCCTGTATACACCCTTAAGGGTTGATTTTTGAAAATTTTACACGCCTATATCTTATTCCAGTATGTAAACAATCTACATTCCAAATTTCATCACAATCGGTTAAGTCGTCATGGAGATACGTGAAGACAAACATTCGCACACACAGACTCGCATTTATAATATTATAGTAAGTATATAGTATATAGTATAGTATATAGTAAGATGCAGCACACACACTTTACGCCCGTTAGAGCCTGTCTAGAAAGCGCGATTTACGCGCGTGTCAACTCGCGCGTAAGCACTCGCGCGTTCTCGAGATACTAGATCTACATACATCCCGTCCAGATGCCCTCGCGCGTTACCTCACACGCGCGTAAAACGCTTGCAATGAGCGGGACTCTCGACTCGCGCGTTTTACGCGCGTGCGCCGCGCGAGTCGAGATACTCCGGCGCCATTGCTGCGTCCAGTACTACGCGCGTGTCCGTGGCGAGTGGACGTATTCGGTTCAAAACAGAGCGTGATAACTTTGACACAGAACTTTTTATCGACGAAATTGAGAAAAGGGTAGCTATATGGGATATGGAATCATCAGATTATTCTAATAGAATCATTAAACGTAGAAACTGGGAAGAAATAGTTGATTTTTTTTGTGTCACGTTGAATTGGATGCTCGAAATTGTTTGAATTGAATTGTTTGATTTGAATTGTTTTTTTACGACGTTTCCATCGACAGTATGCATGCCATAACACAACCGTCCTTTATCTGGCTCCATGTCCCTGAGTCCTTCCCAAACACAACGCGCGTAGGAACGCACGTAAAACGCGGCATCTGGACGCAATATAAATTGTTACGCGCGTAAGCACTCGCGCGTGAAACGCTCCATCTGGACAGGGCCCACTTTAAAAGTTTACATCGGGTCGGTCGGGCCCGACCGAGACACGGCCGATGTAACGATATACGTCGTACTCTGAAATGCATTCTATTGGTTTTTCCTATAGGCTTAGCCCGCACGAACTTTCTTTTGAAGTTTAGCCTTACCATTAATGTAAAAACTCCGACCGACAGTCTCAGTTTGACACGAGCTCAATCGCTGATTTTATATCAAAATTCACGATAGCAAAATGGCTATCGGCGAGGGTCGTAGACGTAAGTATTTAATATGAGATGAATGAAAGTTTTTTTTGTTCAACGTTGTAAAGCACACAAAATGTAAGAGAATGCTAACACGTAGATTTCATGATTATTCTGTCGGAGACGCCTTGGTGACTCAAAAAATCAATCTAGTGCTCGAAGTAGCTACTCAAACGTGTTTGAGTATTTAAATGACCTTTTATTTTTATAAAACACAGACTGCTACTACAACAGACTAATGAACAATGGCACAACAAAGCGTTTTCCAAATGTTCGGGCCCGACGCGAAGCACGACCGATGTTGCGATATCCGTCGTACTATGAACATAGATCGTGTATCAAATCGGGAACATAGCCAATCCACAAAAGAGGTTTGTATAGTAAGTGCGTACTCTTTGTTCAGACAGAACAAAATAAAATTTTAGATACTAGAGAGGAACTTCTGATAAACAATTAGCCATTTGCTCTATCGATGTAATTTATGTTTAAGATTACATTTTTATTTATTTTCTACAGTAAAATAACTTTACTTTGCCTTTCATTTATAAAATAAAATTACTTAATATAAAGTTTCCAAAAATGTAAGAACTTCTTTCTGAAGACCGTTGCTGGGTGAAAAACTAACAGAAGACATCAAAATTGTGTCATGTGAACCTCAGAGTAATTTGTTACAAATGTGAATCTTACTAATCTTACTAATATTATAAATGCGAAAGTCTGTGTGTGCGAATGTTTGTCTTCACGTATTTCCATGACGACTTAACCGATTGTGATGAAATTTGGAATGTAGATTGTTTACATACTGAAATAAGATATAGGCGTGTAAAATTTTCAATAATCAATCCTTAAGGGTGTATACAGGGTGTTAAAGTTTGTATGGAAAAAAATATTCCTTGGTCCGATTTACTTGAAACTCGGTAAAAATAAACTTAAAAGTGAATAATGAAACCCGTGTTTTTTATTTTTTCAAAACATGCCTTAGGGGTGGTGTGAGGCAGTTTCAAAATCGTAAGGTTCGAAAGTCTGTATGTGCAAATGTTTGTCTTCACGTATCTCCGTGACGTCTTAACCGATTGTGATGAAATTTAAAATGTAGATAGTTTGTGTTAAAATTTTCTGGGTTAGATTTTCTCTCCCTCTATGGGATTCTAGAGAGAAACATAACGCAATAATAGTTAATCATATTATGTATTTTGAAAGTCAAAACCATACAGTTCTTGCTATAAAAAAATATATTTCGAGTTATGTTTCTTCAAATAAAAATTTTTGAAAAAAAAAATTGAACCGACTTCACAAAACACAAACAGACACTAAGAACCTACACTAAAAAGAGAAAAATAAGAATAAACACATGCAATTATTATTTACAGTATTCAATTAATAAATTATTATGTTACCTATATTATATTTGAAGTCGGTGCCAACTATGCATTTACAACTATCTAAGAAGAAATTACGAGTACAATTAGAACTTGGGTGCAAAATTGTATCGAGTAGTTAGAATAGAATAGTTGTCACCGACTTCAAATATAATATAGGTAACATAATAATTTATTAATTGAATACTGTAAATAATAATTGCATGTGTATATTCTTATTTTTCTCTTTTTAGTGTAGGTTCTTAGTGTCTGTTTGTGTTTTGTGAAGTCGGTTCAATTTTTTTTTTCAAAAATTTTTATTTTTCCGTTTTTAGTGTAAAGTGTAAGTGTAAATAATATAGTAGGTTAGGTTAGTAAGTAATTACTTACTTAGTAGGTTAGGTTAGATATTACAATAGTCAAGATTAAAGAAGTTAGAGTGAGGATGAGGTTTTTTGAGTTTTACGGGAAAACTATCAATCCCTCAGGAATAAAATTTATATGGGACCACCTCGACAGTCTAAATATGTCAAACTAATCAATGTTTGACTCAGATTGTGTAGTGAGAATAATGTTTTTTGAGTTTTACAGGAAAACTATCAATTCCTCAGGAAAAAAAAGTATGAGGACCACCTCGAGATGGACAACCTTTCAAGCTAAAAAAAAAATTTTGGAAATCGGTCCACATTTTTCGGAAAGATCGGTGATTTTTTGAGTTTTACGGGAAAACTATCAATCCCTCAGGAGTAAAATTTTTATGGGACCACTATGGTAGCATACCCTTTCAAACAAAAAAATAATTTTGGAAATCGGTTCACAACTGACGGAGATATCGATGAACATACATCTAAAAAAAAAAAAAAAAAAAAAAAAAAACATACATACAACCGAACATAGAACCTCCTCCTTTTTTTGAAGTCGGTTAAAAAATGGCCACTCATTGGTTATTTCGATTTACTCAAAACTCTTGCACTTTGTTCCTAATAATACGCAGACGAAGTCGCGCGGGTCAGCTAGTACATAATAATAAAAATAAAAGTCTGTGAATTTCAACACGTCATCAAGTTGTATCTAATATTTTTTATTAAAAGTAAATTTTGCAATTGCGCCCCTTCATGGCTGTTCCAACAAGGGCCCAAATCGACACGCTCCTCAATTTCCTCGAGGACCACCGATGTTTGGCACGAGGAAATTTGAGGAGCATAGAGGGTCGCATACTCTCTCGTCGACTGTGGAATGAATTATGCACCACGCTAAATGCCATGGGCGGGTCCATAAAATCTGTAAAGCAGTGGCAAAAAGTAAGTTTTGTATTTTATTAATCTAAGAAGTAGGTACAACCGCAGTGAGTTGATACATACAGCATCTTACCTTTACACATAAAATTGGGTGTAGAATAACTTTGTTACAAGTAGTAGGTAAGTATTCTATATTATTTGCTTTAGGTGTGGACAGATAAAAAATATCTTGCAAAAAGAGCAGCAATGGCTGCACGGAAATCGGCGTCTGCGACCGGAGGTGGGCAATCTGTGGTTCCTCCACTCTCCCCATGGGAAGAAAAAATTATTGCCATAATGGGAGATGGGTTTGGTGAGCCGCAGACCTCGGCAAGAATATTATATTGTAGTGTAATAAATTTAAAAGTTTGGCAATCAGCTCAAGTACCTACTTACCAGATAAAATAATGAACTCCTTTTCAGCCTTTATTTTGATTTTCAGACATCTATTGCTGCTCCGACAGACTCCTTCCAAGGGGGCCTTGCCCAACTAAATGGTAAGTACGTTCTTAGGTATGTGGCATATAGAGAAATACATTAAAGTACCTACTAGCTGATGTATAATATATTTTTAACTACATTGACACAGAAGAGTACATTCTTTATATATTATTTATGCTTATTTTTGGCAGATCCATCAGAATTGTCCCTGGACAACCCTATGGACAACAATACAAGCGAGCACAATACAGCAACGCGCCGCCAAATAAATTGTTAGTGTCAGTCTTAATATTATATTTTTAGCTACATGACACAGAGTAGTACCTACATACCCTACGTACATGTATGCTTATTTTTGGCAGATCCATCAGAATTGTCCCTGGACAACCCTATGGACAACAATACAAGCGAGCACAATACCGCAACGCGCCGCAAAATAACTCGTTAGTGTCAGTCTTAATAATCTTAGTAATAATAAATCGAATAATCGTAATAATCTTATTTTTAATATTTTGGTACTTTACAGCCACACGACAGCGACGAGAGCTACGAAGGCATCCGGGTAGTCGCCGCCGAACAGCAATATCGGAGATATCGCAAGCCAATATCTCTGTGCGAGAGAGGCTTTTTCGGAATGAAGAGCGCCGCTTAGCACTTGAAGAGCGCCGCGTGATGCTTGAAGAGCAACGAAATGTAGAGCTTGCCGGCATCAAGATTGCTGTTATGGAACTGTGCAGCAAAATAGACCGGTTCATCGAATAAATTCGGCTAAATAATTCGGCTCTTAAAAACCGCGAAGAGAAATGGCCGAAAACATAAACAACTTCTTTGACAGTTGTATATTTTGCTGTCACTTTTGACAACTGGAATATTTGGCGATTCCGTTTCACGCAGTTTCTATTGTCTGTGACTATCAAGTATGAGAAAAAATAGAATCTCCCTTCTTTGCATGATGGTGGAAATTTCCATCACAAACATTTAGTGGAAAAAAAAGTACACCAAACAGGCGTACTGTAGATGGTTTGTTGCTGGCAACTTTTTACACGACCAAGGCATAAAACGAAACGCAGTTGTCAAAAAAAAAACAAACGTCACTGTCAATAACAAGGCCTTGAACTTGTCATTCAGCTGTTTGTTGTGATTCGAAGAAACGAGTGAATTTATAAATTGTTTTAGGAAACTAATCTGAGATTTATCCACTAATAAAAGTGAAAATGAGTGAAAAAAAGGTTTGTTTTTAGTATTTCTGTTAAATTATGTGCAATTTATATTGAAATATCCTGAATAAATTTCTCAAAACTATGTGACAGAAATTTACATCACCATGCAATAACTTCACTTGTAATGTATGGCGAAAATGTTTTTTAGTAATATATTTTTTTTGTAGGGGAACTTGAAAGACAGAGACATTGAAGCTTATTTGAGTCAGTTAGAAGGCGGTTGGCTCTCGGAAGATGGCCTTGATAACGAAGATTCCGACGATGAGTACCGTGATGCTGATGAAATTATAAGAGTGTTGCAGGAGGAAAATGATAATGATGATGTGGAAGATGAAACTGCTGACATTGATCCTCCTCTTGTAGAAGAGGTCACCACAGAAGACCAGGAACCCTCACACTCATCATCTTCATCCAATTTGCAGTCTTTATCCAGTTTTTTATTTGACAAAAGAAACTTGATATGGAAAAAAAGGAATCTTGTGTATGATGCAGATAAGATTACTTTCTTGGGGAGTTCTGCTGCTCCAGATGAAATATCACATCTGGAAACCCCATATCAATGTTTCAACCATTTCATAACGAAAGATTTTATGAATGTATTAGTGGAGCAAACAAATTTATATATAATACAAAGTAATCCCAATTCATCTATAACATTTACGGAATATGATTTATACAAGTTCTTTGGTATCCTGCTATACATGTCAGTACAAAAATTTCCTAGCACAAGATCTTACTGGTCACCAAAGTTTGGTTATGACCCCATTTCTTCAACAATGCCACTAAACAAATTTGAAAAAATCAAATTATCATTGCATTTCAACAACAATGAACTTCATAAACCTATAGCCCATCCAGAACATGACAGGCTTTTTAAAATCCGCCCTGTAATCAAGCACCTCAATGAGAGGTTTGCTACAGTGCCAATGGACCAAAGACTTTCTGTGGATGAACAGATGTGTTCAACAAAAATAGGGCACTTCTTAAAACAATATCTGCCCAATAAGCCCCACAAATGGGGCTTCAAATTATATGTTCTTTGTGATTTGATGGGATATGCTCATAAGTTTGAGGTATATTCTGGACAAGAGAATTCAGAAAAACTCTCCGATGAACCAGATCTTGGTGCAACAGGAAATGTTGTAGTGCGTTTGCTTCGGGGAGTGCCAAGAAGGCTAAACCACATAATATACTTTGATAATTTTTATACCTCTTTGCCATTGGTATATTTTCTAGCTAAAGAAGGAATACATACTGTTGGGACTGTGCAACAAAACAGGATTCCAAATAATAAATTACCAGATAAAAAAGATTTCATGAAGAAATCAGTGCCCAGAGGTAGTTATGAAGAGAGAGTTTCTATGCTTGATGGTATAGATATGAGTTGTGTAGTGTGGAAAGATAATAAGGTAGTGACCCTACTATCTACTTATGCTGGAGCATTGCCTGTGGCTAAAGTAAACAGGTATGACAAGGCAAAACTGGGAAAATTCTTTCCAGATTAAATAAAAATGAAATGGATCTTGTTAAAGTAGTTAGAGTAGGACATTCTCCTGTTCCCCCCCGGTGGATTCCGATCTTGTCGCGATGGGGGGGCTTAGTAGCCGTGGATTGGTCACCCACGGCAAAGCTAACAGGAATCCCAGGCGGGGACGCTCCGAGCGGGCTTGCGGTTGGGCCCGCTCTGGATGCGTCTGAGGCGGGTGCGGAGGACGGAGTCATTTCTGTCCCCCGCAGTCAGGCGGGGTCGCGGGAGAGGAGGCGTGTCGGTGTTTCGTTGCCGTTCGCCCTATCTTCCGCGACCAAACGGTGGCGCACCGTTGTTGCGTTGGCGGTGGGGCCGCAGTGGAAGAGGAGTGTCGGTGTTACGTTGCCGCTCTCCCTGTCCTCTGCGGCCGTTTGGAGGCTTCTCCACGCGCAGCTCTTTAATTAGAGCGCGCAGTGGACGAAGGGAGCGGAGAGCTCTAGTGGTGAGTAGCGGACGCTAGGTGTGGGGGCACCTTCGTCCGCCTTGCACTGCTCACCACGACGCGGGGCCCGCCGTAAGGGCGGGGATCGCCGGAGGGGGACTGGATGTAGAGGCTCTGCCGGTTGCCCGGGCCCCCTCCATTCCAGGCGACGCCGGAAAGGCGCTGGGATGTTTAGTGGGTATACCGGGAGTCCCCGGGAGTCCCACATACCCCTTTCGCCCCCCGGCGGAGGGGATGCGTAACGCATTTTACCCAGCGACAAAAAAAAAAAAAAAAAAAAAAAAAAAGGACATTCTCCTGTTGACTCTCTTTTCATGACACCTACTGACTTTAAAGAAGTGGAAAAAATAATCATGAATTTACAAAATGGAAAAGCCCCGGGAATGGACGGTTTTGGCAATACCCTTATAAAACACATAAAAGATGCTATAATAGTACCACTCACATATATTTTAAATCAAAGTCTTTCACATGGTATCTTCCCAAATGAATGGAAAGTTGCGACTGTTTCCCCAATTCATAAAAATGGCCCACGAAATTGTGTAGATAATTATAGGCCTATATCACTTTTAGGAACCTTCTATAAGATTCTCGAAAAGTTAGTTAACGTACGTCTGGTTAACTTTCTCGAATCACATAAACTAATTTCGCCTAGGCAGTTTGGATTTTGTAGGGGGAAAAGCACCGAAGATGCACTTACTGTCTTAACAAGTACACTGGCTTCGCACCTTGATGTTGGTAAATGCTGTGTTGGTGTATTTTTAGATCTGGTCAAGGCTTTCGACACTGTCTCCATCCCTATACTTCTTCAAAAACTAGAATATCTGGGAATCAGAGGAGTCCCATTAGATTGGTTCAGAAGCTACTTGACAGATCGGAGACAGTGTGTCAGAATTGGACAGTTTACTAGTAGCTCGCAGAAAATCAATTTTGGCGTTCCACAGGGAAGTATTTTGGGACCCACATTATTTCTGCTTTACATAAATGATATTCATAATATAATGCTTAAAAATGCAGAAATATTGTGTTATGCCGACGATACTGCAGTGATTTTTGATGGTCCTTCATGGCCCGCTGTGTACTCTTCTGCTGAGAGTGGTTTGGCGCTGATTTCGCAGTGGTTGGATAATAACCTCCTTACCCTGAATACTAAGAAAACCCTGTATTTATGTTTTCATAAGACCTTGGCCTCAGCTCCTGATGAGGTTGGAAATATTAGAATCCATAACAGTGCATGCTCTGGCACTAATTGTGTCTGTGATCTTATTACGCGAAAATCGTCCCTAAAGTACCTAGGTGTCCAAATCGACGAAAACCTCTCTTTTAAAACACACATAGAGTACCTTTCTGCCAGAATCAGAAAAATAATAAATGTCATGCGGAATCTCAGGCATGTTGCAAGCATTAACACCCTAACCTTAGTCTATTATGCATTGTGCCAGTCTTTGATAGTTTATTGTATAACGTGCTGGGGTATTGCCACTAAAACCCATTTAATCCAGGCCGAGAGAGCGCAGCGCTCGGTTCTCAAAGTTATGCTCCGGAAACCCTTCAGATACCCCACGAGAAGTCTTTATATAGATGCTGGTGTACTCAGTGTGCGTCAGCTTTTTATTCTTAAAACCTGTCTTGCCACGCATAAGTCTGTTATTTCTTCTTCTGATTACGAAATATTATTGAGTCGCAGAGTTTTCAAAATTCCAACCTATAGTGTTAACACTTCATTTGCACGGCGGGTTGGCAGCTTCATGAGAACTCACGTTTATAATGAAGTTGCCAAAAGCTGCGACATAAAGCACAAAACACTCCGTGAAGCAAAGCAAGTGGTCACGAAATGGTTAACTTCATTAAATTACGAAGAAACGGAGAAAGTCCTAGAGTTTGAAACCTGATATTATGTACCTACCATTATTACTACTTATTTTATTATATTTTATATAAATTATAAATATATATATATATATATACATATATAAATTTTATATCTTATATGATTTACTCGTTTAACTACCTTTCCTGACCTAGCGTCACATCTCCCCTGACCTTATCGTATTAAAGTTTCCTCGATACAGGCTGCGCCTAGTGAGGAAGCTGACAGGTAATTTTCCTATTAGTTCCTCAATATCGGTAAAATAAGTTCTTTATTGTATTTTCTGTAAACATTGTTATATTTAAGTTACCTTTTGTTACCTTGTTTTACTGAAATAAAAAATATTTTCATTTTCATTTTCATTTTCAAAACGAGAAAAAATTGATATTACTTGCCCATTTATTGTCCAAGAATACAATAAACACATGGGAGGAGTAGACCTCATGGATAGCTATTTGGGTAGAAATCACATAACACTGAGGTCCAAAAAGTGGTACCTGCGTATTTTTTTTCATTTATTTGATCTTGCAGTTATAAATGCTTGGATTGTCTATAAAAAAAATGCTCAGAAAAGGGGTGAACCTAAAAATAGTCTGCTTACAATGAGGCAATTCAGAAATGAATTGGCCTTTGTGCTTTGCAACAAAGGAACCATCAAAGATGCTAGAAGAGGGCGTCCTAGCAGCAGTACCCTAGAAGAAGAATTGCTGTCAAAAAAAAGAAAAGGTTCTCCAGCTCCTCCACCTCCAAAAGACATAAGGAGGGATGGTTCTGAACATTGGCCAAAAGTAGGTGGGTCACTCCGGTGCAAATATCCTAAATGCAAAGGTTATTCCACAATATCATGCAGTAAATGTGGAGTTAATTTGTGCCTTAATAAGAATAATAATTGTTTTCTAAATTATCACCAAGAATAAAGAATGTACAAGGATATTCTAGTTTTATTAATTTAGTACTGAGCTAAACATGCAGAATTGCATGATGGTGGATATTTCCATCATACAATTTTTTATTTATTTCGTATTATTTATATATAAGTAGTGATAATTTTAGTTTATTATAATCTATATAATATAATTGATATATATGTATCTTAAGGTATTTATTATATGTAAATATGTTTATTTAATAATTACACTCGAACTGCCGCGATACAGGCCTAGCCTAGTGCGGGGTTTGATGTAAATTATTTATAATAATTGTAATTTTATGTATTAAGTTTTATGAATAAATTGAATTGAATTGAATTGAATTGAATTGATACTAGGATTTTCTAAATATTTTTCCCTTAATCTCTAGAGCATGAATTACATCACCCTGATTTATTTTACAAAAATCTAAAAAATCATGCAAAGAAGGGTTAAACCGGTTTTATTCAATGTTACAAGGAAATTTAAAGTTACCCAACTTGACTGTAGGTTATGGGCCCAGAGGGACGCCCGCCGGTAATGTTAGCGTGTAGAAAGTTCTGATAGTATTGTTTTCTAAAACATGTTTTTTCAGAGTCGTAGTAAAGGCCAAACGAAATGGCAATTTTAAGCACCACGCCGCCGGCAAATTTTCCTCAACTAAAAGCCGAAGCATTTGATAACTGGCTATTTAGGCTTCAATGCCTACTTGAGGAGGGAGGGCTAAAAGAGGTCGCGAAGGCAGATGACAAAAACAAAAACTCGGATGCAAAAGCAAAAAGTGTCATAGTCCAATGTCTAACTGACAGGCACTTGAACCTTGTGAAGGAATGCAAGAGTGCCAAGGAAATGCTATGTATTTTAAAAATCACATTCCAGAGAAAAAGCGTTATATCAAAAATCACACTTCGAAGAAAATTACTTAAGTTTCAAACAAAATGGAAGTAAGCTTGAAGATTATTTTGCCAAATTTGATGACATCTTACGTGAACTTGAAGTCTCAGGAGAGAAATTAGAAGAAAGCGACAAAGTATGCTATCTCCTGACAGGCTTAGGAGAGGAATATAACAACATCATAACAGCTATTGAAACAGTGAATAATGAAGTATAATTAGAATTTCGTCCGTGTACTTCTGATATAAAGCGCGTCACGTAAAAAGAACGCTGGCTGTCATGCTGCGCCATGGACGTTTTATGGGTCCATTTGACGGTACGGGGTGAGGCGCGGGGCGGGATTGTCGCGCGCCACACGCTTGCCAGCGCGCTATTGGTTCGTCAGTTGGCATTTGCCTTTCGCGCTGTGCCCACGTTACTTTTTCTCTCAAAATACCATCGCGCACAAAAGTTTTTAATTACCACATCGTTTAACATAAAAACAAATTAGAAAAATGTTTATGGCGTAGGTAGGTATATTGCTGTATGAAAAGAGGGGTTGATAATAATGCATTTGATATTGTAAAACAAAGTATGAAACGGACAACAAAGGCAACAAAACATTCCGTGTCTACAGTAAGACGAATAAAATTGTAAAAGGTTCAAAAGATTCGGAATACCACTACGACTTAGTGGAAGGAGTTTCAACATTAACATTATCTTTAATGATTTTAATACGATTAAACATTCTTTGGAGTGGAGGCCACGCACCGGAAATCGCAGCAGAGGACGGCCCCCCACGAGATGGAAAGACGATCTTGTAAAGGTTGCTGGGAGCCGTTGGGTGCAGGCTGCACAAGATCGATCGCTGTGGAAATCTATGGTGGAGGCCTATGTTCAGCAGTGGACACTAGATGGCTGAGATGATGATGATGAAACATTATTTTCAACACACTTGCTCATAAAGTGGCTCTATGGTCACTGCAATTAGGCACATAATGACACCCATAATCAAACTGTGACTTTTTCATTATTTTATCTCACTAGTGAGTTATAGATTTTTTTTTTAAATTTTATTGGTTGAGTTGCTTTGTTCTTAAAAAAGTTTTTATTAAAAAAAAGATCGTGTTCAATAGAACAAATAAATTAATGTTCCTATTGCTTGCTCATTTCATGCAACTTCTTATTTAAATAGATAATTTTAACTCGTACGTGTTTAATAAATAAAACTTTCACTCAAATATGACTTTTGTTTTCTCTGTAATAAAAGAAAATGTTAAATTCCCCATTTTGTACATACGTGGCAGAATAGGCGCGGAAAAAAAACCCTCATGCTTTTATTTAGTCTGTGCCGATCGCAATGCGCGCGCATAGGAAAACTGATTAATTTTTCCCTTCTTCTTCTTCTTCTATTAATAGCAAATCATTTTTCACAACTCGTTTTCACTGTTGAAAATGAGTTTTTATTGTTATTTTATTCACAAATGTGTTGAAAAACGTCGTATGATACACGTGTGTATTGATGATTACCGTCCTCGGCTCTCTTAAGACCCTCGCCTACGGCTCGGGTCTCAATGGCGCCTCGGCGGTAATCACCAATGTTACACACTAGTACCATAATGTACTATTACGGAATTAAATATGTTTTTAATTCTATTTAATGATTACTCTATCAAATATATTTGAATGTACCTACCACTAACCAATATACGAATCCGCAAGCGAAAGGCTAGTTCAAAAATAAAACATTAGGTTGAGTACTTTCGTGCGCGAGTGTACCCATGCGCAAACATACCCCCTCCACTTTTTTCCAGCGTTCTTTTTACGTGACGCGAGCTATATACTGTAACTGGTTTAAATTCATGCTAGGCGAAAAAAATAAAATAAAAAAAATAATAAATTGTCAGAACTAACGGCGTGACATTGACATCTAATGTCCATGTCACGTTGACAGTATAGGTGTTGCAAGCTGTCATGAATCTGCAAATTAATGAGTTGTTTGGACACAGCACAGAATATAGAAAATTACACAGCGGACAAGGTCCGACTGTGGTACCAGGATACTCCGCAGGCGCTCCGCAGGAGCCGAGCTCAAAAGAAGGGGCCAGGCCTCCTTCGGTGCTGCACTGCCAAGGGAACGACCTCTCACAGGCCGTTCCAGGGACGACACAAAACGAGAAAATTGGAGCCTTCAGCTGGACCCCGCTGCCAGTGCTCTGGGGGGGGAAGACAAGAGAATAGTGTTAAAGAAGTGTTCCTCAAGATAGGAAACCCTTGGGAGTGACGCGTGGCATTGCCTATCGCCGGTATAAAAAGTACCTTGAACGTAGCTTCGGATCCCAGGGAAAAATCCTCTCGGCGGCTCCTCTGCAGGTGTTAAACGAGAGCAGGTTTACTCAGCCATGGGGCTCCGGACACCGGGCTGATGTGACGACTTGACCACGAGGTCCTATTTCCACCAAAAGAACCAGAATTTTAGTTACAGAGCTGGCGAAGCTACGCACAGGTAGATCACTAAGATACATACCAGCTGAAGAGGTTCCAGTAAGGATTTATAAGTTCACGAGTAAAAAGTTATCCACTTAGTCCGAGTGTCACAGCCAAAGAACAAGCCACGTCCTTCGAAGTACGAAGCAGAGAATTTAGGGATCCCAGCTCCTCCGGTATTGGCTCCCAAACATGAGGAAGATGTAGCAAGCAATTTCACCCTCTAGTCCGACAGAAACAAGCTCGAACACTCATCGGACCAGACCAGGTCATTCTTCTACCGATCTATTACGCCATTGCGTACTAACAATCCGAAAAACAAAAGAATACAATAAATTTCAACTCGAGACTGATTTCCAAACAACTCATTAATTTGCAGATTCATGACAGCTTGCAACACCTATACTGTCAACGTGACATGGACATTAGATGTCAATGTCACGCCGTTAGTTCTGACAATTTATTATTTTTTTTATTTTATTTTTTTCGCCTAGCATGAATTTAAACCAGTTACAGCTCCCTTGGCAGTGCAGCACCGAAGGAGGCCTGGCCCCTTCTTTTGAGCTCGGCTCCTGCGGAGCGCCTGCGGAGTATCCTGGTACCACAGTCGGACCTTGTCCGCTGTGTAATTTTCTATATTCTGTGCTGTGTCCAAACTAACTACCTCTTACCACTCGTTCAACTCTGCGGTATCCGAATCTACAACCTACAAATGCTGAACATCACCTAGACTCAGACTTTACTTTAATTTAAACCTAATAATATTTATCTGGTTGCTAGGAAAGTTAATGTAGGCCTTCACGCCCTGTTACTACTTCTCGTTGCTATACCAACTTAAGCTGGTCATATAAATTTAAGGCGCCCAACATTCTTCAACACTCTGTAATAATTTAACTTATCAATATTATAATTTTAAAATAGCTTCTCTGTATTAACCTAATTTATTAGTTTTATGACTTTTGTATAACAGTGTATTCTGAAATAAAATACTGTTATTAACGCTAACATCCTAGTTTCTACTTATACATCCCCACCTTATAAAATTAAAGCGTTACAATACCTCATATCTAACATTTATCACAAAAGTGGTTTTTAACGCCATCTCTTGGCTAAGGTTAGAACCCGTTGAAAGCATTAACCTCCTAATTTAAAAAACCCTCAGTTCAGTTGTAATCCGTCTGAAGAAACATCTTCTATAACTAATCGTCATTATTGCGGTGGAAATTTCTTCTAAGTAACAGTCTCGTTAGAGTATAATTTTCTTTGGTAACAGTTTGTTGGGAGCTCTGCCTGTACGCGCACGCGGCTCGTTGATTTTTGATGTTTAGTAAATAAGGTATGTTTTTACTGTTTATTATTGCAAAATTCCTAGTTAAAGTAAAGTAACATAAGTTTTCGAGTGTTTTTGAAGTTTAATATCGTATACTAAACGAATTAGTAATTAGCAGGTTATTTTATCAGATAGGAGAATTTTCTTCCGACATTTTTAATGAAGATATGGTACAATTTGTTTTAGTTTGGAGCAGATAGGAGATAGTTCTTTTAGTTTGTAGAATACAATTTATCAAGAAAAAGCCCGACAAACATCAGAAAATTCTAGGAGGTCGGGGACTTTCGTATACTTTCTGCCAATCCATAATTCTACTGAGAATACCACCTCCAGGAAACAAGTGTGCCGAGAACTGTTTCTTCAGACTTTATGTCTAGGTTCGTTTACAGTCCAAAATTGGGCTAAAAAGGAAGTTCTGGTATGCATCCCTCTGAATACATCATCAACCAACGGCGTGCTAGAGTCCCGCTTTTTCAAAGGCATGCTGAGGTTTTAAACGAATTCTTGGACCAGTTACCTAAAATGCCATCTCACTACAACCGACAGAACACAAACAAAGTATACTTAGAGCCAATTCACCGCAACGGTGCTCACACCACTTATACAGCACTTATAAAACATTTTGTATGGAAAAAGAAGAACAGACTTACGCGCGGAACAAATTTCATACTGAGCTTAAATCTAAGAATATAGCAATACACACAATAAAAAAAGACATGTGCGATATCTGTGTGGGACATCAGACGGGGAACGTTACCGAAAATGATTTTCATATAACCAGCTGAAAAAAATCGTGCTCGCGAAGAAAAAAATAGAGACAAAAGTGAGGCCATTAAAGGAAACTGTATTGTTCTGACAATGGATTTGCAAGCGGTTAAAGTATGTCCATTCATAACAGCTAGCGCCGTTTATTATAAAACAAAATTGTGTGTGCACAACTTCACCATCTACGATTTGGCCACACATGATTGTACCTGCTACTGGTTCAACGAAACAGACGGTGATTTAACTGCTTCAACGTAGGCGGCATTCATAATTGACTACCTAACACGACATTGCCTCCCAAAGCGTCTGCCAATTATAATATACTCAGATGGATGTCTCTCTCTTCCCGACTATTTATCCCACATGGTGGTGGGGTCAGCCTTCCTAATACTCTTCCTCCACTTCGCCCTATCCATGACGTCATCATGGGAAACTTCGCATGCCTTTATGTCTCGTTCCAACACAGCTGTCCAGGTTGTTTTTGGTCTCCCTCTAGATCTTTTACCGGAGATGGACAGTCCCAGTACCTGGTTGCCAACGTAATCGGGTGATCTTCTTTTGACATGTCCATACCATCTCATCCTGTTCTCCTGCAGCTTCTCCGCAATGTCGCGGACTCCCAGACTACCACGCACATACTCATTCCGGATTTTATCCAGCCTGGTTACGCCGCACATCCACCTCAACATCTTCATTTCTGCCACATGGATGGTATGGACATGTCTCTGTGTGACGGCCCAAGTCTCGCTACCGTAAATAAGGACAGGTCTTATTATGGACTTGTAAATATACCCTTTTAATTTGACCGGCATCTTTTTGTCGCAGGTTACTCCTGTAACTTCTCGCCACTTAAGCCATGCTGCTGCTATTCGGTGTTGAATATTGTGTTCTAGGTCTCCTGAACTCAGATGGATGTACTAGCCAAAATCGGAACAACATACTTGCAAACGCTATATTGATTGAACTTTTCCGTACAACACAATGTGTCGATAGTTCGAAAATACCTTGAAGTAGGACACACACAGATCCCCCCCCCCCGTGGATTCCGATCTTGTCGCGATGGGGGGGCTCATTAGCCGTGGTTTGAACGCCCACGGTGAAGCTAACAGGAATCCCAAGCGGGGACGCTCCGAGTGGGCTTGCGGTTGGGCCCACTCTGGATGCGTCTGAGGCGGGTGTGGAGGACGGAGTAATTTCTGTCCCCCGCAGTCAGGAGGGGTCGCGGGAGAAGAGGCGTGTCGGTGTTTCGTTGCCGTTCGCCCTATCTTCCGCGACCAAACGGTGGCGCACCGTTGTTGCGTTGGCGGTGGGGCCGCAGTGGAAGAGGAGTGTCGGTGTTACGTTGCCGCTCTCCCTGTCCTCTGCGGCCGTTTGGAGGCTTCTCCACGCGCAGCTCTTTAATTAGAGCGCGCAGTGGACGAAGGGAGCGGAGAGCTCTAGTGGTGAGTAGCGGACGCTAGGTGCGGGGGCACCTTCGTCCGCCTTGCACTGCTCACCACGACGCGGGGCCCGCCGTAAGGGCGGGGATCGCCGGAGGGGGATTGGATGTAGAGGCTCTGCCGGTTGCCCGGGCCCCCTCCATTCCAGGCGACGCCGGAAAGGCGCTGGGATGTTTAGTGGGTATACCGGGAGTCCCCGGGAGTCCCACATACCCCTCTTGCCCCCCGGCGGAGGGGATGCGTAACGCATTTTACCCAGCGACAAAAAAAAAAAAAAAAAAAAAAAAAAAAAAAAAGGACACACACAGATGGAAGGTGAGTGTGTACATAGCGCTATTGAGAGAAAGCTTAAAAACAGATTAGTACACCTCGTCACTCCAGTGGACAAGTCGCCAATCTAGCATTTTGGCGTTTTTAACTTTTTGATGGGCAAAGTATTGCTTAGGTCAAGAGCACAATGTGGCAAAGTTTCACTTATGTATCTATAAAAATGACTAAGATATCACCTTTTTCTTTTTCAGCTATCTGCATAAAATGACTTTTTACTATTGTCAACTGTTCTATGTGCCCGATTGATCAGTTTACCACGGCCGAATACTATAAAAACATTATTCAATTCAATATGTTTATTTCAGACTACAATTCAAAACATGGTCCATATTTATGAATGATGCGCAGTGGCTTACTACTAAACATATTTGACTTACAAACTAACATTAATATTTATATTACAAAGTTACCTACTTTGACAAGAAATCAATATGTGCTCTTGTCCAGTATTCCATAAAATGGCAATCAGTATCTAGCCTCTCTGCAATGAGGTGTAGGTAGCTGTTGGAGCTACCGCGAATGCGACGCATCAGGGACGCAGATCTTTTGCGCATTATTGCCGCGAAACTGTCTACTTGTGCGTCGGCAAACATACCTGACGCGCTGCAGAAGCGCGGTAGCCCCATCATTCACTCTGAACGCATTATTGTACTGTAACTATTACCAGGTTTGTGCACGGGGTAGCGGGGGGATTTTCACATCACGCCACCCGCGCCCGCGTCGAGTTAGTGTGTTGTTCGTCATCAGTCGATTTGCTAGTTCATACGTACCTACTGTGTTATTCTCGCTCTCGTGATCGCGTTTCACAAAATGGCGCCGCCCCGGCGTAAACATTCGACATTAACTTTAAAAGATAAAGTACGAATTATAGAGATGATTGACAAAGACGACAGCTACCTTTGCATTGCTCGGAAGTTCGATGTATGCAGGTCAACTGTGGGCGATATAAAGAAGAACAAAGACAAGATTTTAAAGTTTGTAAGCCACACAGAACGTGGTCCCGGTGTACGAAAAACACTCAAGAAACCTGAGAATCCTATTTTAGATGATGCCTTTGTTGCAAAAACCATGTAAACAAATACATGGTTTTTGCAACAAAGGCGATTACATGTTCCAATAAGTGGTGATATGATTTGCGAGAAAGCCCGTATTTTCCATCGCCAGATCACTAACTCGAGTACCAATTTTAATGCAAGTAGGGGATGAAGTTGGAATCTAATGACATCATGGTGAGTTTTGATGTGGAGTCACTTTTTACCAATGTACCACTACGTGACTGCCTTGAAGTTGTAAAGGAAAGGCTAAAGGATTACGAGCTACCTGAGCAGTATATTGTTTTACTTGAAAACTGTTTAAATGGAAATTTCTTTTTATACCGAGGGCAACATTACCTCCAGATTGATGGAGTAGCCATGGGCAGCCCAGTGGCGCCGGTCTTGGCCAATCTCTGGATGGAACATTTTGAGAACCAATTGGACTTAGCAGCCAGCGGTGTAAAGATATGGAAACGATATGTGGACGATGTTTTCTGTATCATGAAAGGTGGTGAACAGGAAGTGAAACAATTTACACAGACATTGAACTCCATACACCCGAAGATCAGGTTTACTCATGAAATGGAGCAGAACAGGACTTTAGCTTTTCTGGACGTGAAAGTTATGGTAAAGGCGGAGGGTTCTCTAATGCACACTGTCTATAGAAAGCCTACACACACGGACAGATACTTGAATGCCTCATCCCATCATCATCCTCGTCATTTACAATCTGTGGTGTCTTCTCTCATCAACAGAGCACATGATCTATGTGACCCTGAACACTTAGAGAGCGAACTCAAATATGTTCAGGAGGTACTTAAATCCAATGGATATTTGAGTAGAAGACCACAAAGACGGAGGAATTGTAAAACGCCAGAGGCGAGCAGACAGCCTATCTTTCTGCCCTATGTGAAAGGCGTGACAGATAAAATTGGAAACTTAATGAAAAAGTTTTCAATAAAGTCAGTTTTCACGCCTCTCACAAAAGTGGCGCAGCAATTGAGAACACCGAAAGATACTGTACCGCTGCAAATGCCAGGCGTCTACAAGATTGACTGTAGCTGTGGCCGTTCCTACATCGGGCAAACAAAACGTACAATAGCTGAACGAGTCAGAGAGCACATTTCAGCAGTCAAAAATAGGCAGATCAACAAGTCGGCGATAGCAGAACACCTATTAGAATCAGGAACGAACCATTGGATTGAGCTCCATGATCCTAAGGTTCTCTCCAGGGAACGCCATTATTATAAACGGATGGTCCGAGAAGCGATTGAAATCAGAAAACACCCGAATTTCAACCGTGAAGATGGTTTTCGACTCTCGGCCTCGTGGAATCCTGTTATTAATAAGTGTGTGAGTCGTGGTTCGTGTTTGCCGCAAGTTGATACAATCAGTGTCGTGTGTCGCGGTGTGAATCTGGCCTTATCGGATTCTGAAGACGAATTGAGGGTAGACGCAGTCTACTCTCAATAATAGAAGCTAACTCGCCGTGCCTCAGTTCATCCGTGACCACGGGCGCTGCAATGCGTCCGAAACGTCGGAACAAAGAAATAATAAAAATAGGTACGTGATAAATACCCGGTTTAAAAATAATAATTAAGTAGGGGATGGTTAGATAACTTTAAAAAACGCCATGGAATAAGACGCTTGAAAATGGCCGGTGAAAAACTATCAAGCGATGAAGCTGCTATCGGACCATTTCAGCAAGAGCTTCAGAAAGTTATTAGAGAAAAAAACCTAACAGCAGAATAGATTTACAATGCAGATGAGTCTGGTTTATACTGGCGATTGTTGCCTGATCATACTTTAGCTTATGGTGATGAGCAGTCCGCTTCCGGAAGAAAAATGATGAAGATGAGAATCACATTCATGCCGTGTGCTAATGCAGCTGGCACTCACAAGCTTCAATTGCTAGTTGTAGGAAAAGCGAAAAACCCGCGTGCTTTTAAATCAACAAATCTCCCAATATGTTATCGAGCACAGAAAAATGCTTGGGTTACTAAAGACTTGTTCCTTGAATGGTTCAAGATGGAATTTGTACCTGCGGTCTGACGCCACCCATGGATCAGAATGTTATACAAAATGTAAAACAAAATTATCGCAAATCACTGTTAATTGATTGTCTCGCCAACCCAGTGAGTAATAAAAATCTCGCTGATTCATTAAAATGCATAACTTTAAAGGACACAGTTTTTAATTTAGCAAACTGCTGGGCGGCTGTTAAAGAGTCCCTTATAAAGAAATCCAACTTCACGCAAATGAAAACTTCGAACCAGAGGATGATATTCCCCTGGCCAAGCTGATTAACAGATTAAGAGGAAGCACTTATCCGCAAATAACTGAGGCAGAAGCCCAAGCGTGGGCTTCTGGTGGCGCCGATGAAGAGTTGCAAAGATGTGAGGTGTTAACTGACGAGGAGATCGTGCAGTCGGCTATGTGTGAAGATGACGAGCAAGATGGCGACGAATGCGTTGAAGTCTCCACTTCCAAACATGTAACACCTGCAGAAGCTATGGGAGCTTTAAACACTGCTTTGAAATAGGCTGAAGATAGTAATTTAGAAAGCCACGAAATTATGTTACTTCGTCGACTGAGAGACCGCGCTTTCGAAATGAAGAACGAAAATCTCAAGCAGAAGAGTATTACAGATTTTTTCACATCAACATAAGCTCTTTTTTTCCTAAACGCATGTGTGTATCTTTCTATGTATAATAAAAGTCTTATGTCACATAAATTAGTATTTTATTTAATGTCTTTAAGAACATATTTGTATGTATTTATACACCGCTATTTTTTAATTACCAAAAAAATTTTAAACATGGTCTCGGTGACTGTTACTAATCACATTTATGTAGTTAAAACTCAAAAAAAGAGAAAAAAAAATTATAACCTCAAAAGGAGACGAGGCGAATCAGACATGGATTTATGATAGCTACTGCGGTTTTACTGACTGGGGATGATACAAGAACATAGTTCGAATGAGAATCTGTACGCGATTGTTGTCTGTAGTACTTATTTGTACAGTTTTCATAAAATTTTGTTCGGTTTTGGCTGACTGCAATCCTCGATAACTTTGTGATAGTTAAATAAAAAAAAGTTCTGACCATGCCATTATCATTTTCTGCATCTGCTGCAACTGTCCTTAAATTTTTTTTGGTAGTCATAAAATAGTGGTGTATATGATAAACCTCAACCTAATTTTGCAGACTTATAATCCGGACACCTTGATAAGCCGGCAAGGGCCGATTTTTTGCCCGTCCGGATTAGCGAGGCCCTACTGTGTTGGTTTTTATTGCGAAATTGATGAAGAAATGAAGAAATTGAAAATACACCTGATAATAGTCCAAAACACAAAGCCAAAACAAAAAGTAGTAAAACTATGGCTAGGCCAGGTAAATATGCTTTCTATCAGACTTAGGTATTTACGTAATATTTATATAGACACTTATCATTCCTCTTTACTTAACATTCAACCTCAGCAGGCAACCTATGCCTACACACTTAGCAGGATTACTATATACATTACTACTATTGTGTTGTTGGAATAAAGTATGCTTGCCCAGCACCTAATCCTGTTGTTCCAGCATCTATCCTGTTGTTGCGACGTGATTGAGTTTAATAACAAAAGTACTTAGATTATTTAGAAACAAACGTTTTTAAATATCCAAACATAAACTTTCGCGTTTGTTATTTTCAATCATCTCTCATTTAAAATTTTCGCTCTTCTACAATTCAATATAATGAATAGATTTATGTTTTCATCGATATATTTATGATTAATACATAGATTTATGTCAGCCTTCGAAGCTGGTGAAATAAGCCTTGAACCACCACATACACCATTTCAACGTCTGTTTACTTCTCCGCTGCTATCATCACCCCTGCCTCTGATTTATTTATTTATTTATTGAAACTAGCACGGCTTCAACACCAATTACGCTAATTACAAAATTATCAATGTCAATTATAAGAGTTTGGGAAAGAGGCGTGACTTTATGTATGTATGTATGTAATTATAAGAGTCAGAATTATATGCAAATGAAAATAAGTAATATGGATTGTGTGTCAAAATATTAGAATAAAACTGATGTCACCGGCAACAACTGAAATGTGCAATTTAATCATGCAGGAAGAACTATTTCAAGATAGTGACGATTCTTTCAAATATCCTGATTTTGAATTACAAGACAATCGGAATTACTCAACCATCGAGAGCTCAGACAGTGACAATAATGATGACGAAATTGGCAAAAGATCTAATTTAAATGTGGGGGACAATATTTCTGTCTCGTTATTAATATCGCCGGAAACCAAAACGCACTGAATCATTATAATTTATGTAATAGAAACGCACCTATTATCCTACAACCAGATGACGATACAATCTCACTTCCATCTGATAGAGAAGATCAGGACGATACAATCTCACTTCCATCTGATAGTGAAAATCAGCCTATGAGGGAAGAAAATAATACTGACAATGCCTCGCCAAAAAAAAGAAAAAGAATAAATCCAAATTATTGGCAGATACAGATATAAATAAACAAAAACGCCTCAAAGGAGATCAGCCTATGAGGGAAGAAAATAATACTGACTGTCAATGCCTCGCCAAAAAAAAGAAAAAGAAGAAATCCAAATAATTGGCAGATAACCCAAATTACACCATAATTACAAAACAAAGAAGGGCAAATCAATGCCAGCTAAACCATTAAAACCGGCTAAATGTTCAAAACAACATAAATGTATTGCATTGGTTTCTGAAGAAGAACGAGCAAAAATCTATAAGCTATTTCGTAACTTACCTAATCTCCACAAGCAAAGACAGTTTGTGGTTAATCACGTAACGAAAAAAAGAAAAATAGAGACACAACGCAGGGGCCTTCACGTAGTACACAAATCTACACCATAATTAACCGTATCAGAGGAAAAAAAATTGTCTGTAGACAGTTTTTTTGGACACCTTAAACATTGGTGCATTTGTTAAGGGTGCACTAAAAAAATAAACGAATTAGGCAACTTGTCGCCGGATAAAAGAGGGACAAAAATTCCACCTAACAAGCTATCAGAGGAAGCTAAAAAATTTTAAGAGATCACGTTCTTTCTTTTCCGGCAGTCGAGTCTCACTATTGCCGCAGAGATAGTGAAATGCAATTTTTAGACTCGACTCTCAACATTACACGGATGTATGAAGAGTATAAGAAAAAATGTGAAAGCGCTCAAATGACTCCAGCCAGTTTTGAAAAATATAGACTGATATTCAATGAATACAAGTCTTTTGTTCTGTATCTCCATGTTGTGACCATGATCCTGGAGCGATTTGGGCTCACCTATCACCAATTTTAGAATATACAAAACAAATATTTCCTTCCTTTAAAGCTGTGCACATGTATTCTCATGGACCGGCCACACAATACAAACAGAAAAAGAATTTTTATCTTTTTAGTAAAAGTTTTGAAGAGAGGCATTTGGATTATGCTTCCTCGTCCTTTTTTGAAGCATCGCATGGGAAAGGGGCGGCAGATGGGGTGGGTGGAGCTGTTAAAAGAACTTTGGATGATCTTGAATCTCGCGGAACAGATATTCCTAATGCAACCATCGCTTTCAAGATATTGAAGAAATCAGAAAAAAAGGTAAACCATTTTTTTTATATCAGAAGAAGAAATAAGAGAAATGCAACAAAAAGTTCCCGATGAGTTGATTGCGTTGCCAGGTACAATGAGAATTCATCAGATTATCACAACTGTAAAGCAAGGTTCTGTCCTATATCGAGACCTTAGTTGCTTTTGCGGCCCTAAAAAGGGTTGTTGTGCATGTTATGAACCAAAAACACATGCCTTAGTATCAACCCATAAATCAGAGGAAACACAAAATAAAAGCGGGAAACACAAAATACTTTTTAGATGCATAAAAAATAAAGATTGTAATTTAGGATAATCCTAGGGGGTAAGGAAGGGAATAAAATAAGGTTTAACAAAAACAGAAGCCTATTTTTATTTGGATAAACAAGTACACATAGAAAGTAAATCAGTACTAGTAAGTAACTTACCTAACCTAGGGTGATAATGGTATGGAATGGATACAATTTATGATGAATAATGATAAGGGTTGGTGATCGCCTTGATTCTAGTGAGGAAGTAATACAGATGAAAACTTGTATTAAACACTGGAAATACTCCGGGACGGTGGACACGTTAGAACGGCACGATATTGGTCCGTCGGACCCAGTCAATTTGGTTAGTAGCGAAATTTTCGCGAGCACCCACTGTTATATGCCTTCACACACATAAAACTCACAGTACGCTATACTTCACAAAAACACCAATCCTTTCCTGATGAGCGAGGGAGCTAGGCACAGAATGCGGCGGCAGGAAAAGCGCTTCAGTTTCAAAAGATAAGCACACAGAGCGATGCCCGAGCTGGGGGAGTCGCTGAACGCTGCCACGTATAGATAACAGCCGGGAAGCCAGCTGTACAAAGGACCTCTATTCTGTAAAGAAAGAAACCAAACCCTGTGTAAGCATTTGCGATGGCCGGACAGCACATGCGAGCAGAAGAAGAAAAGATGGGATGCCCGCAGGATCTAGGCATCTTGGAAGTAAATAGCTCGCATGGCGTAAAACAAAGGATTTCCACGTCACGAATATTTCTTACCAGTGGCTATTTCAAGATCCACGTGTGGTAATCAAACGACGTACAATTTGCCGACGAATGTAGCAGAACAATCGATCGTAACAGATCGGGCGTAATTATATATTGAAATAAACGGAAAAAGTTAGAATCTGATTTGCAAAATTGCCAACTCATACGCCGATGACAAATGAATCCGAGTCTTCTTCTTCTTTTAGACTATAATACCACTTTACTTCCGTCAATGTCAATCCTTCAATGTCTCGTATTGGTTTTTTTTTCTCTTCAGCATGACATTGCTAACGATCTGTCAATGTCGATTCATTGACGGCCGTAAACGGAGCTATCGACCAATCGGAGCGGCCTACCGAATGACACAAGGCCAATAGCCAATCAGATCACGACTCACAGAATGACAACAGGTCAATGGCCAATCAGATCAAGACTCACAGAATGATACCAGAATATATCCATATATGATAGTGTTGCCAGTGGTTATAATTTAATAAAATATAACCTATCTTAATGACGCCAAGCTTTGAAATCGCGGGCGGGAAACTTTAAAATGAAGGGACTCACAGCGTGAACCGCTGTTAACTAAAACTGGATGTTACAAGATTCGATGTTTCGTCTCACAGCGATGATTATGACAGTAACGACATTCCCTATGCAGATTCAGATGAGAGTACTTACTATGAAGAAGATGCTATGCTTGAAGAGATACTCGATATAGAAGAACTTGAAATAAATGCTGGTAGTGTTGAGAACATTGAAAAAATGAACCCTGAGCACATTGAAGTTTTTACTATCGAAGAAAATGACCTGGAAATAAACACCATTGATAAATTCGATCAGATTTTAGATAATGACTTGGAGAAAGCAAGAAAAAAAGAGAAACAAAAAGCCAATGAAGGGCAAATGTACCATACCCAATTGATAAACAGTCCTGCAAAAGAGCTGAGAGTAAAAACTAAAGGTGAAGTAAGTTCGTATGAGTCAGTGGCCAACTCTGGTGACGGAGTTTTTAGGCCGCCTTAAGGCCTCCGTCATGGCTTAACGACTCAAATAGCCGGGACCGACAATTTAACGTGCCCTCCGAAGCACGGAAGCGCTCAAATGAAAATGCCACTGGCGGTCACCCATCCACTTACGGACCGTTTCGAACGTTGCTTAACTTCGACGATCTATCAAGAACGACTAAGCAAGCACGACCACAAGCGCTTGATCGCAAGGTGAAGTGAAGATGAATGTCGACGAAGAACCGGAAATCGTTGATAATGCTGAAAATGATGAGATGGTGATAGATCTAGAAAACCAAAAAGAGAACTCACCTCCTTTTGCAAGCACTAGCGTTAGTAAGTTATGCCAAGTAACTAAAATTCCGTTAAAAATATTGAGTCAAGTACAACTAAAGATGATATTAAATGAAAAAACAGGCAATATGCAATTAACACCCGTAAAAGAAGATAATGAACTGAAGAAAACCAGAAAAGAGAAAGAAAATGCCAATGAACGGCAAATTTACGATACACAATTATTGATGGACAGTCATGCAAAAGAGCTGAGACTTGAAATAAGTGTCTCAGAAATTATGAAAAGAAAAATGGTAGTAGAGGAAATCCTAGATGCGGAAACACAGTTGATATCAAATGAAGCAGTAAGCCTAAAAACAGAAATAGGGAATAAAGGAAATTAAAGGAGAAGTAAAGATTAATGACGACGAAGAATCGAAAATGGCTGATGACGATAAGATAATAATGATAAATCTCATAAATCAAAAAGAGAACTCGCCTCCTTGTGCAAGCATTAGCAGTAGGGGATCGAGAACCGGCCATATTTTAAGAACCGGTTCTTTCGGTTCCTGTTCCAGCCTGGAACCAGGTACCCGGTTCTTTCGGTTCTTTTCGGTTCTTAACATTTAGGATAAAAGAACTGAGCAGAATTACTTGAATCAAAGCTAAAATGAATTAAAAACGTGTTTGTAGGAAGGTACTTTAGGAATAGGAACTTTTATACACAATGAATGACATAATCAATAATTAATTTTAAAAGATAAATTTTTCTTTATCCTTAAGATTACTATTTTAAACCTTTAACCCTACTTTAACTAAACTAAAATAAGTTTAAGCCCCCTCGCAGACTGCAGACTTTCTATCGGCCGATAGTTGAGACGGAATATACTTCGGCTCGTAATGTGTATGGAGAAGTATAGTCCGTCTCAACTATCGGCCGATAGAAAGTCTGCAGTCTGCGAGGGGGCTAAGACCACAAAATATCGATTGGACTGATCCAACCAGATTGAATTCAGTTTGTATGGTTAGATGTTAGTAGTAACCAGTTCTTCGTAAAGCCTCTTCGTAAAGTCTAATGTCTAATTTGTTTTGCGAGAGAACCACATAATTTGTATTTATCGGTTTTTAAAGCTCAAAGATAATCACGTTATTCACACTTATACAAAAGATAAAAGCAGATAATTGTGTATGACTGATTTTACATTAGAATAAATTCATGACACAGAAAATTTTTCATACATTAAAAGCAATCAAAAATACTTATTGGGTTTTAGCCCCAGATTATTTTGCATGAATACACGTAATATGAAGATATGAAATCCAATAAAATACATTTATTGGTTTTTTATATCTGAACAATATCGTAAACATTCATGTATCTTCACTTATTGGGTATTTGCACTATCCGATAGTCAACATTTATTCCAACGCTTGTCCGGGGAAGAACCCAATAAGTGCGTTTGACCTCGAGGCGTGAGTTCATGCGACAAACGCGTTGTGTCATATTTCGCACGCGCATTCAGGTTTGTGTAATGGTGGCAAGCGTTGCGTTTTCTGTTTTTTTATGTGAAAAGGACTTCAAAAAAGTGTATGATGAGCAGTCGATCAAGAAAATTAGTACGTCTAGCTTGCAATGGAACTCGGCTACAAGGTAAGTCAATAAAAATAATACCTACATCATTTTATTTAAGTAATATCGAATAGGTTAGGTTGGTAAGCTTCCTACTTAGAAAAGATGGTTCTTAAGGCCTTATTTGACTTTACTAAATTCAGTCGTCTAAATGATTCAGTTACTAAATTCAGACAAATGCAAATCAAATCAAATCAAATCAAATCAAATTGTTTTTATTGCGTATTATGGGTGCTATGTAACAGGTGTTATTGATACAGTAAAGGTCAGCCATAATCAACGTCTTGCGCATGCAATATTTACATTATATATTTCATTAATTAAATTATATAATAAAAAGGCAAGTACGAATTTCTATGTCCAAATAAAATAAGATTAGATAATGTCAATATTCTTGTCCGATAGATATTCATTTATTGTATTATAGGCTTTTTCAATGAGCAGCTTTTTTAATTTTGTTTTGAAAGTATTAAGGCTTGGAGCATTTAGTATAGCTTCAGGCAGGTGATTGTGTATATGAGGAGCCATACACATCATACTTTTGTTGAATAGTGCAGTTTTGTTTTTAGGAAAACATATTTTATTCTTGTGCCTGTTACTTTGACGTTTAACAAAGAGGTCCATATTAATTTGAACAAAAATTGCCATCTCATAAATGTAAAGACAGGGTAATGTTAGGATTCTCAGTTCAATGAAGCAGGGCCTACAGCTATCAGTAATATGAAGTCTACAAATTGCTCGAATGCATTTCTTTTGGCTAATAAATACTCGTTGCTTATTAGTTGAGTTTCCCCAGAACAATATACCATAGCGCAAAACGGTCTCAACGTACCCATGGTAAGCAGTAACTACGGCAGACTCATTATCAGTTTTTCTGAGCATGTACATTGCGTATGAAAATTGATTTAATTTTCTACAAATTGTGTTAGTGTGAGCCTTCCAATTTAACTTATTATCTAGATTGAGACCCAAAAATTTCGTTATGTCAAATTGATTAATTTTATGTCCCAAATAGTTAATATTAATGTCAGTGTCAGATTTGTTACTATTATTATTATTTGTAAATGTCATAATGTTAGTTTTGTCAAGATTTATTATTAAATTATTATTTTTTAACCATTCAATTATTATTTCTAATGCAATCGCATTTAGGAAGGTAGGTTTCTAAATTTAGGAAAAAGTACGGCTACTTATTCACTAAATCATTTAGAAACCTAATTAGAATCGAATTTAGGAAGGTGCGATCGCGATTAGTCGCTTCAGTCGGTGTGCAGCGCTTTCCGCTTGTGTTGTGAGAAAGTGCGAGTGTTCGAGAATGGCGACGAAAGAAAAAGAAGTTTTAGGCCATATAATCGAACTTTATAAAGACATGCCATATCTATGGAACAAAAACGATAAAAATTACATGAATAAAAATATTAGAAGTGAAGGTTTCGAAGTGCTTCTCAGCATATACAAAAATATCGATAAGAATGCTACAGTAAAAACGTTAAAGAAGAAAATAGATAATTTAAAAACAAATTATTTGAAAGAATTGAAGAAGGTAAGTTTTAACGTTGCTTTTATATTATTACTAGCTGCGCCCCGCGGTTTCACCCGCGTAAGTCCCGTTCCCGCGGGAATATCGGGATAAAAAGTAGCCTATGTGTTAATCCAGGGTATCACCTATCTACATACCAAATTTCAACCAAATCGGTCCAGCCGTTTTTGCGTGAAAGAATAACAAACATACAGACATACATTCTCACAAACTTTCACATTTATAGTATTAGTAGGATTTCAAATTAAATGGGAGATAATAGGACCTACATAGTAACTACCTAATTTGTATAATGTACCTATAACTTATTTTAAAGGTCAAGGCTTCAAAACACACTGGTGCAGGGAGTGAAGATGTATATGTACCAACGATATGGTATTATGACAGCTTCAGTTTTCTGGAAACTACCACAGAATCATGCCGTTCAATCAGGGACACAATAGAAGACGAGGTATATTTTATTTTATTTAGATATTTATTAAATAGTAGGTACAGCATTAATCATTTTATCTTGAAACGCAACTCTGCCAACTGAGTTGAAATAATTCATGAATGTGTTTCGAACTTGGTTTCCTTCTTCATTACGCTGACTTTTACTTGTGTTCTTTAACGAAGTCAATCCATCAGTATGTTTTCGCCAATCCCCTTGACGTATTGAGCCTTGTGAAGTATTTTCATGATCTAACCATTTTCTGGTTATATATCCTGGCTCCCGTTTTCTCAAATAATTGTGTAAAGCACAACATGCCATTACCACTGCATCTACGTTGGAGAGATCTAGACTGAGGGGTCTCCGTAGTACTCTAAAACGCGAAGCCAATATGCCGAAGGCATTCTCCACCACTCTACGGGCTCTACTTAAGCGATAGTTAAATATTCTTCTTTCATGGCTAATACCCTAAAACGGAAATGGTTTCATGAAATGTTTGTTAATGGAAAAAGCACTATCCCCGATCAGAACATATGGAGCATGTGTTTCTGTGCCTGATAGTGGAGAAAATGGTGGCAAATTCAAACAACCATTAACTAATTTTTGATGGAACTTTGTAGATTCAAATACGGCTGCATCATTAACGGAGCCATTGGTACCAGTTTGGACATACATGAATTCATAATTAGCATTGACAACAGCAAACAATATTACGCTGAAAAATCCTTTATAGTTGTAAAATAGAGAACCACTTCCGGGCGGTTTTTCGATGCCAATATGTTTACCATCGCAAGCTCCAATACAGTGATTGAAATTCCATTTATCTTCGAATTCAGCTGCTACTTGTATCCATTCTGATTCTGTTTGCGGTAACTGAAAAATAATTATATAATTTATTTATTTTCAGGATTCATCATTATCTTGCACAGAAGATACTCAGATGACAAATTCTACCAATAATACTTCCAATCAAAATA
The DNA here is from genome assembly GCA_963565295.1 of Epirrhoe alternata. Lineage (NCBI taxonomy): Eukaryota > Metazoa > Arthropoda > Insecta > Lepidoptera > Geometridae > Epirrhoe > Epirrhoe alternata. The sequence continues at coordinate 8,858,759 of OY751394.1, forward strand.
TGTTTAAGAAAAAAAAGAAAGAAGCTCCTTTAAAACAACAACAGGACATTCTTGATAAAGCTAGCGGATTAATGAACACGAAGGAAGAAGACTGGGAAATCCTTGGAAGATCCATTGGAATGCAACTGAGAGATTTGAATCAACGGCAACATATTATAGCCCGTAAATTAATATCAGATGTGATATTTTATGCTACTTTAGACAAGTTGTCTGAAGAATCATTTGTAGGTTTAACCACAAATAACTATCAATCTAAGGCTTCATACCCATGGTTCACACCTTTACGATCATCGTCTTCCCAGAGTGAATTTCATCGTCCTGTTAGAACATCATCACCATACCAGTCCCCGTATCCATCACCATCTACACAGTACCGTATCCAATCGCCAAATTCTCCCCTTTGTAACTTACCACCCCAACAACAAATGCAGTCCTCACATCCTTCAGCATCCACGCAGTACCACAGCCAATCTTCAAATTCTCCTCATTACTTACCACCTCAGCAAAAAATACAGTCCTCGCATTCTTCACCACCACCCACACAACACCACAGCCAACCTTCAAATTCTCGTCGTAACTTACCACTTCAGAAACAAATACAGTCCTCTCACCTTTCACAATCACCAGAGTACCACAGCCAATCTTCAAATTCTCTTCATTACTTTCCACCTCAGCAACAAATACAATCTTCTCCTACTGTGGAATATACAATTCAAGCCCCACACCCCTCAGATCCTTTACCATCTGTACAACTTCATATCCCATCCCCTCCACATTCAACTACGTTGGAGGAGACAAATGATGGATCTCTGCTGATTGAAGGCAATGGGGATATAATGAAAGACTTTTTAATTTTTGGTAAAACGAACAAAAATATCTAAAAAAATTGTGCACATTAAAAAACCTTTTATAACAAAAATTACTTTTATTTACTTACCTTTATATAATTTTCCAAACATGTATAAATAGCCGAACAGGTTTCAGGGATAATTATTGACAGCATGGGTTGAGATATTAGAGAACTGTATTTCAAATCTTGGTATGAATTCCCTGTTGCAAGAAATCGTAATGTTACTACCAATCTTTGTTTTGCACTAATGCTGTCTCTTAAAATAGTATTTTGTTTTTGTATATATGGTGTCACAAGATTTAGTAAAATATCGAACGATCTTGAATCCATTCGAAGATAATTTCTGAAGTCTGCCGGTTCTAAAACACTCATTATATTCATGTTTGATAACCTGTCGCGCAGTAATAAATATTCCTTGACCCACGTCTTTCTTTTTTTTTTTCTGTATGTTGATGGACCCAACGGCCACAGCCACGGCGAGGCCAATTTTTTGATTTTTGGACAGCACTGGAGCCATTTTGTTTATAGTAGTAAAACGGTAAAACGTCCGCCTTTGTTGTGTTTCAGCAGGCAACTGATTTAGTTACTATATTTAGAACAGTGTGATTAGGAGCTTCTAATTTCGTTCCTTTTCTGAAACCTGATTTAGGTTACTAAATTTAGTAAAGTCTAATAAGCCTTTTATTTACATTGATTATTGTGTTTGCTGGTTGTTTATGCTAATACCTAGCTTGTTTACTTTTTTCCAATTATGTCGTTTTCTCAGCTGTAAGACCTAGCACTATTTGTTCCTAAAATCACTAACTAACCTATAGCTACCTAAGATTTCATAGAAACCTTACAATTTTCGAGAAATTGTAAGGTTTCTATTTAGTACCTATGTGTAGGTAATGTAAGTACCTACTTAACAGAGCAACCAACAAACACAAATTGTTATTGTTTAGAGTAGATAGATAGATAATTTACTTTATTGCACACTTAAATCTAATAGAAACGATTTACAACGAGATAACTTAAAAACGAACCGACAATAATTGGCGATCTTAGGTCGTAGGCAGAGATGTGAATTATTTGAAATACATATATTTCAAATGCAAATACAAAATGCAAAATACCCATTTTTATTTTATATTTGAAATACTTTTTTTCTAAGTGTATTTTGTATTTTATTTGAAATACTCTATATAAATATTTAGTATTTATAAAATACAAAATAGTTTCGTTGCATTTTTAATTCATTTTTACAATTTTTCATTCTTAAATCCATGATTTCCTTATTTATGAACGCACTGATCGTGATCGTAGTGTTGTCATTGTCATTTGTCAACTAGAACAATAATGCCAACATTGCGGCCCGTGCGAGCCAGAAAAAAAAAACATTGCGCGTCAGTCAACTGTCAAACCATCGTTAAACAAACTTGAGGTCAAAGGCGTGTTCGTGTGTTGATTATTAGTTTTGTTTGTGATTTTTCTCAGTTTTCTTCGCTTGCTGGATATAAATAATTAAAATGTAAGTAATACATCACTTTTATAAATAATTTGTAACTAAGCATCAAGTAGTTTAGTTAAGTACCTAGTTATTGTTATTTTTACTAGCCTAACCTAAAATATAATTTAACCGATATCGAACAACGTTAGTTGATAACAATATCGCATTATTCTATGTTATTGTTTAATTCATGGATTTTACGTGTTTATTGAAATAACACATTTATTTACTAACCCTTAATCTGCACGATAAGCTATTATTTATTATACACTAGCTTCTTACGACAGACGTTGTCCTGTCGTAAAAAAAGTTAATGTGGCCGTTGAGTTTACTCAATTTCTTTATTTTATCAAGCACCATTCTTAATTTTTACCGTACCTCGAAAGAAACTAAAAACGGAACCCTAGGATCACTTTGTTCGTCTGTCTGTCAGCCTGTGTATGTCTGTGCCAGCCGTTTACGCGTGATGATGCCGTGTCCAAGGGATTCATTTTTATATGTATATTGTAGGTACAGTACATAAGTAAGTGATGTATAACCTCTTATTTTTTCAGGGACAAGAACATTCCATTCATATTAAAACACTTCTTCAAAGACATTACAAATGATCCTGGAAGTGACGTAAATATATCTGGAACTTGCAAAAAGTGTTCGAAAACACTAAAAGGAAGTTTGAATTCTACATCCAACTTTTTGAACCATTTAAAAGTAAGTAAAGCTAAAAATTTTAATTGTATTTTATTTTGTTAAATAAATTATTTTGATTTCAAAACTGATTAGCTAATAAATAGGATTTTATGTAATATGAAATAATATAATCGCAGATATTCTATGCTTTAAACTATTAATTATACTTTTGCAGAGAAAAGGACATGCTGATATATTAGAAGAGTACGAGAAACTCAAAATACAACATAACAGGAAGAGGAAAAATGTTGGTGATACTGGTGAGGGATGCAGTTCATCTAAAACATTGAAACAATCCACTCTTCCAGCCATCTTACCAAAGTCAGTTAATTTCGACAAGTTACTTGTGAATTTTTTAGTGGAGACCATGTCACCTATATCAATTGTAGAAAATAAATCCTTTAAGGCTCTAATTGAAGGTGCACAGCAATTAAGTGTTCCACCGAAAATAATGTGCAGGCAAACATGTAATAAAAAAATTGCAGAACAATACACAGAATATATAGAAAATACAAAAGAACAATTGAGAAAGGTTGATTTTATATGCACCACAGCTGATATATGGTCATCATCTAAGAGAAGTTATCTAGGGGTAACTGCTCATTGGATTGATTGTGATAAATTTAATCGGAAAAGTGTAACTTTGGCTTGCAGAAGATTCAAGGGAACACATAGTTATGATAAAGTAGCTGAGCTGATTGCAGAGATTCATTCTGAATTTGATTTGAAACTGTCAAAAATAATAAAGACTATTACGGACAATGGATCAAATATGGTCAAAGCTTTTAGAATATATGGACAAGATTCAGATACAGGAATAAGTAAAGGAACTCTTATGCAGAATATTGATGTAATGCATGATAATATTGACGATGGAGATGATGATGATGATAATGTGTTAACCCTAAGACAATTTTCGGAGTCATTTGAAGAATTCGATGAGTTGCAACTGCCTAATCATGAAAGGTGTGCCACACACACATTACATTTAATAGCTTCACAAGATATGGATAAGGCTAGATCCCAAAGTAATTCATACAAAAAAATGTATGATACAGCTATGGCAAAATGTCGAGCAGTTTGGAATCTATGTTCGAGGTCCCCTAAAGCCTGTGAAATATATTTGGAATCAACTGGAAAATCCCCTACTTATCCATGTCCAACAAGATGGAATTCATACTATAATTGCATTCAAGATCTATTGGTAGTCAAGGGTACCCTAAATGAAACTTTTAAGAAACTAGGGTTGCCTATTTTTAAAGAAATTGAAATTCAATTTCTTCTTGAATATGTAAGCTGTTCAAAGCCTATTGCTGATGGCATCAGAAGTTTAGAAGGGGACAAAGATACTTACTATGGATGTCTTATACCAGAACTGATGAGAATGCAAAGAATTCTAAGCAGCTTGAAAATGGATAACCTTACATATTGTGATGTATTAATAGATGTTATTACAGAAAGTCTTAATAGGCGTTTTGAGAGATTTTATAAATTAGAAGAGCCAAAAGCAAAAGATGGCATAATAGCATCAGTATCTTATCCCTTTTTCAAAATGAAATGGGTGCCAAAAGCCAACAGAGAATACATCAAAGAAGTATTTGTTTCAGAAGTGAGAAAGATAAAACAAGAAGACGAAAAGAGTTCCCAACATACTGACTCTTATAAAAAGAAGGAAAGGACAGAATCTTATTATATGTTTGTTGAGGACTCTGATTCTTCAGCAGCCAGTGATAATGTTAATACAACTACAATAGATCTGGAAACACTACAATATTTAAAAGATGAAGACAATACCTTAGAATCCTTGAACAGGTATCCTACTGTAAAAAAACTCTTCCTTAAATATAATACCTGCTTACCGAGTTCTGCCCCTGTAGAACGACTATTTTCATTTGGTGGAATGATTATGAGGCCCCATAGGCGGAACATGAAAGATGAACTCTTTGAACAAATACTAGTTTTAAAATCAGTTCAATAAATAAAAGTGGTTTTCCTTAACAATGTATTTTATTTTCAAAACCTATTTTAAAAATACGTATTTTGCATTTTGTATTTAAATACTTTGATTCAAAACTATTTTGTATTTCTATTTGAAATAGTGCTAGCAACTATGCATTTGCATTTTGTATTTAAATACTTTTACTAAACTATTTTTCACATCTCTGGTCGTAGGTACCTACAGTGAAAATTGAAATAGGCAGGTATAAAAAAATAAGAATGGTCGAAACAATTAATTCTTGTTGAGGTTATCTTTCTATGCGGTAGACTTGTAGGTTAGGTACATTTTGATTAAAATACACCTACTTATTGGGTTTTATGACTAGGTACCTACTTAACCTGTACAATTTATAAGGTACCTACAACCCACTTATTGGGTTTTATGCCTAGGTACATTCTTATACTGTACATAATTAAAGGTACCTTCAACCCACTTACTGGGTTTCATCACTAGATACTTACTTACATTTTCTTGAATGAAATTATTAGTTCGATTTCATTTAGGTTACTTCCTACACGATTAGTCTGGTCGTGTTTAATGTTTTTAAGCACTTTAATAATTTTTTAATATTTTAGGCGTTACTCCATTGGAAGATACTGGTTTGGATTCTAATAATTCATCAGATCTGGATGATCCACAAATGAATATCGCAATGCAAATGATGGATTTTGTTGACGATGATGCTATGACAGGTACCTACCTAATACTTATCATGTTATGTATCTACTTACCTACCTAAAAATAAATTAAAATTGTTTACGTCCGGCTACGTTGAACCTAAATTGGTAAATACCTACCTGATAAGCCTTTAATGTTTTAGGTCCATCTACGAGCATGGGAAAAATCTTTGTGGGAAACGACATGTCTGCTGAAGTTTGTGATGAAACTACGTACGTGCCCGTTCTAGGTGAAAACACCCCACGTACAAATTATGCCATGGCAGGTAATATTTTTTATTCTATGTACCTATCGGCTAAGATTTAATAGAGATCAGACTTTTATAAGTGTCTTCATCTTCCTAGAACTACAATTTGTATTTTTTGTTGTAGGTCCATCGTCGAATATAGAGAAAAGCTATGATGATCAGCTGTTGGATGAAGTTTGTTTGTTTGGTAGTGATTATTCAGATAAAGATCCCACGTACATCTGGGTCTGGGTGTTTCTATGTATAATATGTATGTATTTACAAACAAAAAGTATATAAGTAGTATATCAGTTATCTGGTTCCCATAGTACAAGCTTTGCTTAGTTTGGGGCTAGATGATGCTGTGTGAAATGTCCAGCATTATTTATTTATTTACTAGCTGACCCGCGCGACTTCGTCTGCGCATTATTAGGATCAAAGTGCAGGAGTTTTGAGTAAATCGAAATAACCAATGAGCGGCAATTTTTTTGAAGAAACATAACTCAAAACATTTTTTTTTAATAGCAAGAACTGTATGGTTTTGACTTTCCATTATACATAATCTGATTAACTTTTATTGCGTTATGTTTCTCTCAAGGATCCCATAATAGATAGAGGGAGGGAAAATCTAACCCAGAAAATCTAACACAAACTATCTACATTCCAAATTTCATCACAATCGGTTAAGTTGTCATGAAGATACGTGAAGACAAACATTGCACAAAGAGACTTTCGAACCTTACGACTTTGAAACTGCCTCACACCACCCCTAAGGGATGTTTTGAAAAAATAAAAAACATAGGTTTCATTATTTACTTTTAACTTTATTTCTACCGAGTTTGGAGTAAATCGGACCAAGGAATATTTTTTTCCATACAAACTTTAACACCCTGTATAACACCCTTAAGCGTTGATTTTTGAAAATTTTACACGCATATATCTTATTCCAGTATGTAAACAATCTACATTCCAAATTTCATCACAATCGGTTAAGTCGTCATGGAGATACGTGAAGACAAACATTCGCACATCGCACCTTACGACTTTGACACTTCCTCACACCACCCCTAAGGGATGTTTTGAAAAAATAAAAAACATGAGTTTCATTATTCACTTTTAAGTTTATTTTAACCGAGTTTGGAGTAAATCGGACCAAGGAATATTTTTTTTCCATACAAACTTTAACACCCTGTATACACCCTTAAGCGTTGATTTTTGAAAATTTTACACGCATATATCTTATTCCAGTATGTAAACAATCTACATTCCAAATTTCATCACAATCGGTTAAGTCGTCATGGAGATACGTGAAGACAAACATTCGCACATCGCACCTTACGACTTTGACACTTCCTCACACCACCCCTAAGGGATGTTTTGAAAAAATAAAAAACATGAGTTTCATTATTCACTTTTAAGTTTATTTTAACCGAGTTTCAAGTAAATCGGACCAAGGAATATTTTTTTTCCATACAAACTTTAACACCCTGTATACACCCTTAAGGGTTGATTTTTTAAAATTTTACACGCCTATATCCTATTCCATTATGTAAACAATCTACGTTCCAAATTTCATCACAATCGGTTAAGTTGTCATGGAGATACGTGAAGACAAACATTCGCACATAGAGACTTTCGAACCTTACGACTTTGAAACTTCCTCAGACCACCCCTAAGCTTTCATTTGCAGTATTTTGTATTCTTCTTGCATTACGGCTTTGTCGGGAAAGATTCGATCGTCTTGGTCGCGGCATTATTAATTAAACTTCACTTCACTTCAATCCACTTGTTAATTATTTATTTAATAGAAATAGTTTTAATATTGATTTCTTACAAATATCAAATTGTCATCCATACGTCATTACATAGCTGTCATTTTACGTCAATTACATAGCTGTCATTTGCGTTTTGTTATTCCAAGTCTGATTCTTTTTTTTTCGTGGTAAGTATAACATACTTACCACGTTTTATAGTGACTGACGTTTCATGTCAAGTCACACGGGAACGCTGTCGAACGGGATAAAAAGTATCCTATGTCCGTCTCCTGGCTCTAAGCTACCGAACGGGATAAAAAGTATCCTATGTCCGTCTCCTGGCTCTAAGCTACCTCCCTACCAATTTTCAGCCAAATCTGTTCTGCCGTTCTTGAGTTATAAGTGGTGTAACTAACACGACTTTCTTTTATATATATAGATTTATTTACGTGCCAGATTCAGATGACGACTCTCCAAAACGTAAAGATTCTGACAAAGATCCTACTCATGTCCCTGAATCAAATGAAACGTCTCCAAAACGCAGAGATTCTGATGGGGATTTGATAGTTCCTGAAAGTCCAAGTATTTTACAACACGGTGATCAACCACCCGAGGAGCTTGCAAAGATGATTCTTGATACTATAATGGAAAGAGTTTGGAAAATAACAAAACCTATAAAACGACGTAAGAGAGCTCAGCCAAAGGAATGGAAAATAAACATAAGTAAGGCAAGAAAAATTGAAGGACTTCCTTATGTAACCAAAGGTGTTACTAGACCGGCTAAGATTCCGAAGCCTGTGCAGTGTGATAAATGTTTTTTTAAATGCACTGAAAAGTTTACTCCTGAAGAACGTGAAAACTTGTGTAGAAATTTCCAAAAAATGGATTTTAAAGCTAAGAAGAATTTCATTTTGTCATGCATCAAAGTTCAACCCGTCAAAACGCGGAAACTACAGAAGGCATCAAATAAAAAAGACCGATCTTTTAGTAAAAAATGTTTCTTTCAGAGAAACAACGAAAAAGTCCAAGTGTGCCAAAAGTTTTTCATAGCGACGTTGTGCGTAAGCGTGGATGTCATCTCTGATGCTATAACAAAAGCGGATGAATTCGGATTTTACGACGCAGATGACCAACGAGGGAAAAAAGAACCACCCCACAAAACAAAAAAAGAAGACGTAGAGTTCGTCAAACAACACATTGAGGACTTTCCAGTGATGGAGTCCCATTACTGTCGTAAGGACAGTAAAAAAAAGTATCTTGCTCCCGACGTAAAATCTGTTAACAACATGTACACGTTATATGAAGAAAAATGCACTGCAGAAGGAAAGACGCAAGTTTCGGCATTTAAATATCGTGACATATTTATTGGCGAATACAATTACAGCTTTTTCAACCCTAAGACCTTTGTGGTATTTGCACGAAGTACGACAAATCAGAATCGAAAGAAGGTCTAGAAGATGAATACCGGAAGCATATACAGCGGAAGAACATGAGTCAAGCAGCAAAACACGCCGATAAAATTCGCGCTAATACGGATGAAACATTTATGTCTATAACCATGGATTTACAAGCTGTACTACAGATACCTAGCGGAGGTGAAAGTATATTGTACTACATGAGAAAATTAGTCCTATACAATTTTACCGTTTATGAAGCACGTCTTCCAAATAATGCTTACTGCCTATGCTGGAGTGAAATAAATGGAAAAAAGGGGAGTTGCGAGATAGGTACTTGTCTTTTCCACTATTTATCTAAAGAGATACCTAAAAGCGTGACAGAGCTGAGCATTTTTTCAGACACGTGCAGTGGCCAGAACAGGAATCAACACATTTCAGCTCTCTTACTGTGGTCTGTGCAGAAAATTGATCACCTACAGATAATTGAACAAAAATTCTTAGAAAGTGGGCATTCCCACATGGAGGTTGACTCCATGCATGCGGCCATTGAAAATGCCTCCAAAAACATGTCAATCAATAGTGTATCAGAGTGGAAGAATGTTTTTAAGTCTGCCAGAAAAAAGAGAACCAAAATCATTAAAACAGATGAAACGAAAAAAAAAATTGATGTGGATAGCTACAAAGTAAAAGAATTTAAATACAACGAGATGTTAGATTTAAAAAAACTAAGTTCTCTACTAATGAAAAATAAAAATAAAGACAATAAAAAAGAAGCTGTCAACTGGTTAAAAATTAAAAGAATACGGTATGTAAAAGGGGATCTAAAAATATTCTACAACTACGACTTGAGTGAGGATTTTCGACACATATAAGTTTTAAAATATCACTCAAAATACTCCGAAAACGAGAGCAAAGCGACACTCAACAAAAATTGAGTTACCAGAACAGTTGGAGATATTATACCAAAGTCAGTTGCCGATCAGTATTGCAAAAAAAATGATTTGGAAACAATGTGTAGGAAATAAATCATCCCGGAAGAATTTCATGGTTGGATACACAGCCTAAAAACATTTAACAACATACCTGATTCTGAAACCGACAGTGATTAATTATTTTAATAGAAATTACCACGATTTTCATCTGTTTTTTTTATAAATATAGCCAATAAATAATAAAAATTGTATGTTTAATTTTGGGGTAAAACCCTATAAGTCAGCCCCCTAATTTACTAATTTGAATTTTATCCAAAAGTTTGTTAAGTAACATCAACTAAAAACATGAAAAATAATGTCATAGATATATAATCTTACTAAGTTACTAAGTAATTTGCATTAACTTAATAGATAAACCTAATTTTTATTACCTGAAATCTTCAACATTGATTATCTCCTAAACTACTTTTTCACACTTAACGGGTTTGAACAGTAAACCCTCGTAATGTCTGGCCTTGACTTTCCAAATCATAGCAGTGGCGGCTTAACAATGGAATGGCCTAAATTCGCTCGTTTCAGGTAGTGCGTGTGCGGTTTGTGGGACTTTAAGCAGGTATAAGAGGTTAAAAATACAATAAATTTGTGAATGTAACGATTTATTAATACGAGGTATTGCCTCCCCTAGCCTGAATAACAGCTTCCATTCGATGTTTCATTGAAGAAATCAATTTTTTTACGAAATCCTGCGGTATGCTGTTCCATTCTGCCTTGATCGCGGTTTTGAGCTCTCTGAGACTCGTAGGCACTGCGTTTCTGGCTCTTACTCGTTTCTTTAGTTCGTGCTCAATGGGATTGAGATCTGGGCTTCGAGCAGGCTCCATAACGAGTACTTCAACCTCCTCCAAGTACTGGCGTACTATAGCAGCGGTTTGTGGTCTAGCGTTGTCCTGCATAAAAACGAAGTTTTCGCCGATAAATCCCGAAAAGGGCACATGTTCTTGCAGGATTTCCTCGACGTAACGTTGAGAAGTCAATCCACGCGATCGAAGCAAATCCTCCCAATACCACAATAAATCGCTGAGGTATGATGCGTGGGTAGAAATTATTAAGAAAATGGATATACCTATTCCTGACTAGAAAAAGAAAATGACTACACATTTGGCGTCCTACAGAAGAGAAAAATCTAGAATAACTAAAAGTTGTCGTACTGGTTCTGGTAAGTACCTACCTATTTATTTTGCATTGACAACAAAAAATAAAACGCATTATTGTAAGTTCGTAAATAATTTTTATTTTTATTACAGCGACAAATGAAGTTTACGTTTCCAAGTGGTGTGCTTTCGATCAGTTTAATTTCAAGAAGGATAGATTGGACACAATGTCTGAAAATGTGAGTACAAGTTTTAATATCTAACTTGCCAAGATATTGCACCATTGGTAACAAAGTGATGGGCTAGGTGTGAACGTATTTGTTGTGCAAAATTTCCCGCTCTTCTTGGGATATAGTTAAGAGGCAGTAGTGATATAGGGGCAGTTTCATTTCTCCAAGTTCCAGGTATAAGTTGCCCCTCATTTCCTTCACTATCTATACATCCTTGCGGCGTGTACTGTGATCTTGTCAGAGTCCTTTTTCTCAAATAATTATGCAAATGAATTGTTGCTAAAACAATTTTAGTAGCAATCTTTGGTTCTAGTAACATAGGTTTGCGTAGAACTCTAAAAACTGAGCTCAGAATCCCGAACGCATTTTCCACACATCTACGTGCTCGAGATAACCTGTAATTAAAGATTCTTTCCTCGGAACCCCTTTCTAGATCTCCTGGAAATGGTTTCATAGTATATTAATTTAAAGCAAAAGCTTTGTCAGCTAGAATCACATATCGTCGACCTAATTATCAAAATTCGTAAGTCCAAAAATTGTTATATATAAAAAATATAAAACTTAATATAAATAAAAAACTGTTATTATAAAACTGTTATATTTTGTTTTAATGCCATCTATCGGTTAATTTTGAAACGCATCTGATGGTATACTTCGTGTTTCCCGCGGAAAGTTGTTTAAAAAGTTATTCGACATTTATGAAAATACGTAACTCCACGACGCCATTTGGTTGTTTGCAATATACGTAACTCCCGCCATTAGTGCGGCTTGGGAGCTTGGAGGTGTGGACGTAACGTCGTCGGTAAATTTTTTGGATAAATAATGTGAGAAATGTGAATATTTTAATAGAATAGAGTAAAAGGTGAGTCTGTTACAAGTTATTATTTGATCTTGGTATAAAATTTTGCAACTAATAAGCGAAATTCGTTATTTTACTATTAGATGGAGTTAAGAAGTTTGATTTTTAGCTTAGCTTTGGTTGTGACTGTTTGCTATGGAGATACGAAGTATGAATTTATTTAATCGTATGTACTTGGTTTTTTTTATTTTGTCTTACTCTAAGCATACTTTTTCGTTGTTTTAGTTAAATACATGATGTTGCGAAATACGGCTTGTTCCTCATAGCGAAACTATTTCGCCTAACTGATTTGGCTACGAGGACTAACATCTCATGGCCGAACTCATGTCAAAATAGGCAAAGTACACTCGCCACCGCAGAGAGGATACCTACTAATCCATACTAATATATACTTATACTATACACCCTTATTTTGTAATTACCAAAAAAAAAATTGGTACACTCAGTCTCTGTAACTGATCACATTTGTGAAAAAAAAAAAAAAAAATAGAATGTCCCTAAATATTTGGTTAATCATTCATCAATACACGTGGGCTTACTGACCCGACTCTATTCTTACGCTTGCATCCATTCATAAATCGAATCACACGCTCATGGCGACACACCTCCCCGCCCGCGCCCCTAACACCGCACCGGCGCCAGCGTGTCGGTGCCGGTCATTCGGCGCCGGCCGGTCTGTTCATTGCGCGCGTTTATGAAATTCGGTACTTAGTCAAGTTAAATCAATTTGTTGTGTGGTTGCAAAAATGGCGTACCAGTTTTCCAATAGAGAATACGCGCTCATGTTACGCACGTATTTTTTGTCTGGGGAAAAAAGCGGTCTTTGACGTTGTTAAGGTTACTGAATATTATATGTGATATGGAAGAACATACTGCGGTATCGTCACCACGAGAAAAGCAATACATTGAAAAAGACAGTTATCAAACCGCAAGTCCATCAATCTTTGCTGGGTGGCTGGAGCACCAGTTAAGCCGAAGCACATCCTGGTAAAGTGAAACAAGCCCCTTCCAGGAACTGTAAAAGCAGTCTTTTCCCTGGAGGCCTTAGCCAAGCCTATCTGCCAAAACGCGGAGCTCAGGTCAATAGAGGACAGATATTTAGCATCTCTTAATCGATCTAAGATCTGTGAGATATATGGTAGAGGGTAAGCATCATGTTTTGAGACCGCATTGAGTTTCCGGCTATCCAAGCAGAAACGCAGTTCCCCTGAAATCTTCGGAGTCATTAGGGTTGGATTATTCCACGCACTACGACTAGGTTCTACTACCCCGAGTACCAACATGTTATCTAATTCCCGATGGAGCTCGTTCAATTTGGCTGGAGACATCGGATATTACCGTTGTTTAATCGGCTTAGCATCCCCCGTATCAATAGTGTGTACAATTATATCAGTTTTTCCCAACCCTACCTTCTCAAATGCAATATTTTCGAATTTTTGAATCATATTGTCAGCTTGCTGACGCTGACTTAAAGTTAAAGAGTCCATAGGATGTAAGCGGCTGAGTTCAGCCACAGACATCGAATCCGTGTCACGTTGTGACCATGGTAAAGTATTGAGAACCTCTGGAACCAAGTTGAATATCTTCCAGAAATCCCATCCAAAAATGACGGGAGCTTTCACGTCGGGTATGACGTGAAACCTGACGTTGTGCTCTGTGCCACAAAATAGTACTGATAGTTCGAGAAACCCACGTATGTTGGATCTAATTCCATTTACGGACACAATAACCCATGTACCCTGACATGGTAAAAGTTTAGCACCCAAATTTATAAAGGTATCGGCAGAAACACCCCCCAGTATGGAGATGCTGGAGCCTGAGTCTAACAATCCTACGATTTTTTGACCTAATATACTGACGCCTAAATAAGGACGATCAAAGTTTTGCTCACGGACCGAAGCTACGTTGCAAGAATTGCCAAAGAATAAGTTGACAGTTTTCCTATCGTCACTGTCAAAATCTTTAGAATTGCTCCGATCCTGACCTACAGGTTTTTTGAAGTTGATTGAGAAATGTCACCGGAGTCAGCTGATCCCGAGCATTTACATTGGCATGGACTGGCCTTTTTAGGTCTTGTCCCAGCGCAGTCAGGGCAGTTTGGAGTGATATAGCCCTTCCTTCTACAACGAAAACAAATCAGAAACCTTTCGGCTTTGCAGTTAGTTAGAGTGTGCCCCGTAATCCTACAACGGTGGCAGAACAAGGAGGACTTTGACCCCGAGGACTGAGGTGCCTGTCTGTGGAAGGGGTGTGCTTGTTTCGGACCCATCGACACTTCCGCGACGGCAAGTTGGCTACTCGCTTTGTAAGCCAAATCAGTGGCAAGTGTATGTTGGTTTGGTTTCGGAGGCTCCACGAAATATTGTGAATTCAAGTTCTGCCTCTCTATCTCCTTACATTTCGTCTTGAAGTCAGAAAGTGACACGATGGGAACAATAGCTAACCTCTCAGCAAAACAAGGACGAATATTTCGCCTAAGGATGCGCAGCTTCTCTTCCTCGCTTATGGGTACACGAAGTCTGGCGAAAAAGTTGAGCATCACCGAGTAATAGGTGCTAAAAGACTCTCCTACCCCCTGGGTACGCGTCTTTAGTTCCTCCATCAACCTATAATCGAAATCTGATGGCAAGAATTCGTCCAACAATTCCTGTTTGAGGTCCTCCCAAGAATCAACAGAACTACTGATGCCTCTGTACCACAATAAAGCGGACTCAGTGAACAGCTCCGCTGCAGAGCGGAAAACCTTGCTATAGCTTAGTGAGCGAGAATGGACCAGTTCATCCAACCTATTCAGAAAAGACAAGATACAAGTTTTGCCATTGTATTTCAAGTTTAGAGAATGTACTGATGTCGGGTGGATATATATAATTTTGTGTAAACAGTGTTTTGAAGTTTCCACCTCTGATTCTTCACCGGCAGAATCAGAATCAGTATCAGTATCAGCATCAGTGTCTGCTGATTTAGCTGCAAGTTTAGACAAAGCAGTGACCAAGTCAACTCTAATTTCCTCCAATAACTCATCGTCGGTGATATCTACTAATCTAGATGATCGGCTCTGTAAATGGTAAGCAAGTGAACGTAGCCTTTCTATTTGTGCTTTTGTCCTACATTCAGATGGTGTAGCTAACTGATTAGAGAGTGAATCAGTTTTGGACTTCAAAATTGTAAGTTCACCGGCATAGTCAAAATCTGATGGAAGTTTATCTGGGTTGGAGTCTCTGAGGAGACGTGCCACCTGTGATCTGAGTTCTTTTACTTTAGATGCCGGTTTCCCCCCTCTGACAAGAACTTCATATTCCAATTCATCTTTCTTTAGCATGTAAGAATTGTATCTAATAAATGCTAAAATTAAACGTCTATTTTTGAGTATAAGGTCCTGTGGGGTAAGAGAAACTACGGGGGAAGTGGAACTGTTTGCCGTAAATCGGACGCTGGACGACGTACGTTTATGATACTTAGGGTCGATTCACATCTGACGGAAGATCCGTCGCGGATTATCGGTCGCGGAACGCCAGAACTGACAAATGTATAGAAAAACACTCGACCGTTCACACTCGACGGATGATACGATGTCACAGGCCCGTCCAAATGTTTGGTATTTAAGCTTGCAGTAGCTAGTAACAAATACGTTAAGTATAGTAAATACGTGACAGCCTATCGCCGCTTAAGAATACTAACTGGTTTCCTCACGATGTTTTCTTTTAAAATTTAAAGCACGTGTTAAATGCGTACTTAACTTAACATTTTTCGAAAACAAGCGTCCATTGGTAAACTACCTAGATTTGAACCCACAATCGACCTTCGGATTGAAAGTCAAGGCACCTCCTACTCGGCCAACACGGCTTATTGCTAATCATTAACACGTGCTCAAAATGAAGAAGGAAAACAGTGAACCTATCGGGTTATATATTTTATAGCATACCTTTAGTCGGGTCGGGACGTCTACTAATAATTATAATATATAATATTGTTACAGATAAATTGAAAATGCCACGTAATTATATTCGAAAAACAGACAGAGCTGTCTCATACACGCAGGAGAAATTAAAAGAAGCCGTTAATGCTGTTAAAACTGGTAAACTATCAGGATACGTCGCTTCAAAGCATTACCAAATACCCAGGTCGACCATTATAAATCATGTTTACGAACGCAGAGGCCTCAAATCAAATACTTTGGGTAGGGCGACCATATTGTCACGAGAAGTAGAAGAAAACCTTGTCAAAAATTTACATGTAATGGAAAAACATGGTTTTGGCCTCACAAGAAAAGAGCTATTAGAAACGGTAGGACAATATGTTTCCACAAATGATATTGAGAATCCATTCAAAAATGGAACACCTGGTGAAGACTGGTTTCTTTCCTTCAAAAAAAGACATAATTTGTCTGTGAAGAAGCCGCAACCAGTTGAGTACGCCCGAAAAAAAGCATGCAGTCCAGGTATTATATACCCATATTTTGAATTGCTCGAGGAAACAGTGGACAGTTTGGAGCTACGCGACAAACCTTCTCATATATGGAACGTCGATGAGACTAGTTTCAGCAAGGACCCATGCAAATCGAAAGTTGTTGGCATCAAAAACCATACCTCAACAAGAACAATAGCGTCACCTGGAAAAGACAACACCACTGTCCTATTGGGATGCAACGCCATAGGAGAAAAAGCTCCACCTGTGATTGTCCATAAAGGTAAGAATGTTTGGGACGATTGGACTACTGAGGAAGGGTATCCTAGTACAGCGTACGCAGCGACACCAAATGGCTGGATGGAAACAGCTGTGTTTGAAGCCTTTTTTGAAAAGATATTTCTACCATTAGTAGGAGAAAAACGCCCAATCCTCTTAGTATATGACGGACATTCTACTCATGTAGGTATAAATATAATTGAAAAGGCACGTGCAGCTGACATAACGATTTTAAAAATCCCACCACATACCAGTCATCTATTACAACCTCTGGATCTGGCGGTAAATAAATCTTTTAAGGATAAATGGGATGCTGCTTTAGTTAAATGGCAGCGATTAAATATAGGTAAATCTTTACCCAAAAAAGAATTCGCGAAACTGTTGGGCCAAATTTGGACTGCATTAGAGCCTAATGTATGCGCTGCTGGTTTCCGCAAGGCAGGCATATATCCATTGGATAAAAATGCTGTACCAGATGATAAATTTGACCAAGTACTTTTGCAAGAGTGGAAACAAAAAAGTAATTTTACAAACAGCTTCCCAGAAGACGACACATACTCACAGCCAGCTCTTGAAGCAAAATCTAGCAATGAGAGTCAACTCGATCAGCAATCCGTATGTCAATATATCTCTGGCATCGATATTAACTTGCAGAAGGTTACAAAAGGCAAAATTTTAAGTCCAGACTCATTATGTACAATTACAATAGCTAGCATCAATTTTAGAATTCATCAAGCACAAAGCTCTTATACTATCTGTAAACAACAGGCGTTGCAAACAAAATGCACTATCAGCTATGACCACGGTAACAAAAGAACTAAACTAAACAACAACGAATACAAAGATATTTTGTTTGATGACCGCCATGTAACATTTAAAGAGAAGTTAGACATTACTAAGCAATTGGACCAATGCAACAGTGAAACTGTAAAAACTCACCATAAGGACATACAAGACAGACCTAATCCAAAACCTAAAGTTCAAATTCTTGAAAATACTGTAGTGAAATATGATGTTACATTTGAAGAACTGCTATTAAGGTCGGTAAAAGCAGGAACCAGCTTCAAAAACAAAAGAAAGCGCATGGCTACTGGTGCAGAAGTGATAACTCATGATGATGTCTACAAAAAAACAAAACTAATGGAAGAGGCAAAATTAAAAAAACTAAATGAACAACAAGAAAAGAAGAATAAAGTTAATATAAAAAAGGAAATAAGAGAAAAAAAAATGCTAATGCAATCAAGAAGGAAAAAGAACAAAACTCTGAACCTGAAGCTAAACAACGACCTACAAAAAAACAAATTTCTTTGAGTGAAATTGTGAGCAAAATTGACCACCAGGACGAACATTACGATAAAAACAACAAGAAAACTACACTAATAAAAGAGGAAAGACTAAGTACAAAGAAAGGAATAACAATAAAAAAGAAGGCTACTAAGAAGGAAAACGAACGAAAATCTCA
The DNA here is from genome assembly GCA_963565295.1 of Epirrhoe alternata. Taxonomy (NCBI): domain Eukaryota; kingdom Metazoa; phylum Arthropoda; class Insecta; order Lepidoptera; family Geometridae; genus Epirrhoe; species Epirrhoe alternata. Next base: position 8,877,156 of record OY751394.1, read on the forward strand.
ACCTAAAGCTAAAAAACGAACTAAAGAAGTGCGAAGTTCTTCTCTTTCTTCGAGTGAAAATGAGAGCAAAATAGACTTCCAAGATGAAAGCGATGATGATTATGTAAGATATTGCGAAGACATCCTGTCTTATAATGATGATGATAAAGAGAACATGACTGACGAAGAGACATAAAGCGATAAAACTGCTCAGTGTCTTTAAGTATCGACGGGGTTTGATAGGTGCCTTACAACACCTAACTTTCTTCACGGGCCCTGATTAGGGTAAACCCTGTTTGATCACAGATGGATAACTCGGATATAATTTCGGAAGTAGAAGAGGTTTCTAACGTTGAACGAATTCGAATAGAGAAGAGGAGATTTATACTTGCAGTGGTTCTGTTAATACTCATCTTGTTATTGGCTGTAACGACGTTAGCACTGCGTGCAATTGACGACCGACGAAGCCAAGCCGACACAAGACTGATTAAACGCATTTGTGCTGCTGTGATTGAAAATTGTTAATGGAGGGGAACGCGAAGGAAACATATTCCAGGTCAGTGTTGGACATTGTACCTGGAAACGATAGATCAGCAAACGTTTTTAAAAATATATTCACCAGCCCGCTACCATACTCTGGGGTTGCAGCCTGCCCATTAAATGAACATCCAAAAGGGGCGGATGGAGTGAGAGTACTGAACTCATCTCACTCTAAATACACAACATGGAATGTACAATCTCGTTCCACTTTGGTTTCTTTCGGCGCACGGGTTCACATCGCAGAAGAAGATCATGTGGTTGACCCAGCTCAGGCCAGAAAAGAAAACATCCCAACCATATTTCGTGGTCAAGCTCTAACCGACGCAATCAAGGCAATGAGCAATTTAACATCATCTAAAATACACGATCTAACTGAAGGCGGACGATATCTCACATCGAACGGAGATGTAATTAAACGTCTACCCGACAAATACAAGATCAAAGAGACTAAACTTAACGCGGGGGACATACGAAAACTCACACATACTGAAATGGTGGACGAAGACGCAGGACCATCTAGAGAGGAAGTTTACTCACCAGCTTCAGACTACCAGCTGGTTGACTCTGGAGAAGCCCCAATAACCGGAGTTCCAAAAAGAATACCAGTGCGGTCGGTCTTGCCTACTCTCGCAAACATACAAAGAGATGGTCCAACCAGTGTGCCTAAATCACCAAGTTACACATACATGGAACAATTCATCAGTGAAAAAGGTCCGCAATCTCAAGGTTTGGCGCCTGGCTCACGAAGTGTGTTCGCGCGAGACACCCCATCAGTTACATACCTGATCTCACATATGGACGGAAGCAACGCGTCATTTATAGACACAACGCCCATACTGCGCGCTATATTGTACGCACAGCCATGTACAACCGACGCATGGGTATCAGACAAGCTGGACAGACACTTTATACGTCAGCAAGTCAAAGACACACGCTCAGAATTGACAATGCGAATCTTAACAGCACCAATCGCAAACCGCCCGCTGCTGCAGGTGTTGGTCACCACCCTACCAGCATTCGTGGGTCATGTAAAAGGAGTAGATACTATACTCGGGAACCAGGACCCACTCATCGGTCACGGGTTTTGGATGTCTGAAATGGATATATCGTGGACAGCAATACCTGTAGATGCTGAAACTTTAAACAGCCCTTGGTTGTTAGAGTACATAATGACTTTCCTTACAAGCGAGTATTGGGCAGGACGAACTAACTGGATATGGCATGCAAATTATCAAGGCCCGGCCGCAATGCAATTCAGATCATTTTTGACTACCATACCAAATGCACACAATGTATTTATTCCAGGACCTAAAAGAGCCATCCTCGTCCTGTTGGAAGACACTGGTTATTCAACCACACCAAACATCAACATACCAAACCACGAAGGAAACGTGCAAGTCTATCCTGGATCAAGGTCTATCCGTAGAGCTGACGTGGATCTGGACGACTACATAGTTGACTTGTCCGACACCTGGTTCAACGAGGTATTTACTACAGCGAATTACGGGGCATCAGCTGCTCGCATGGTACATGCTTTACGATACATGGAAACAAACTTGTCTACGAACATGGCCTTCGCAGCAGCGGTTAACATGGCATCTGAATTGGCAAACAACATGCCGGAAGGCGCGCGAATACAACTTGCACCTAACTCCCGTACTTATACTCAAACTGGATACGGAGTGTGGACCTTCGGAGCAAGAGACATGTCCGTGAGATCTCCTCGCCTACGCTCAAATGACATCAATACAGGAATCGAAGCAATACATGAACATAACTACGAACTCATGGTGGCAGCGTATTCATTTTCTGCTCTGTCACCTTGCCTACAATATGCTGCTTCTTCAACACAGGTGCAATCAGTGGACGCCATTGATGGGGAAGTCTACTTAGGGAAAGCAGTGCAATGGGACACCTACAAACCAACCACAGTGGTCACTCAATATAAGTGTCACGTTTCACACTCAATTTATCGCATCTTACGTGTGTTGGGTTTTATTATTAAAAACGACTATACATTTAACATCACCACCCCCGGCGCCTTACAATCAATCATCGTGATGAATGGTGTGATGCAAACCATGGCATTAGCTACCGCAATGATCAGAAACGACGTATCATTAAAAGTGTGGGCCGGTCTAGGTGGAGACGACCAAGTTGCCGCTCACATGAGTTCCAGTGCATTGGTTTCGAATTGGACAAACAACTTCATAACGCAGAGACACATAAGCTACATTTTTGCACACACCAATGTTGCTATGGGAGCATCTGTTGACGACGCCTTTGATCATTATTACGGCGTAGAATCCACAGACGCGGAGTGGGGAAACTGGATACCTATCCCACTTCATGCCCTAGTCCAGTGGGCAATGCTGAGCAACGTACCCTTAGCCAACGACTTCAGCGTCACCTACGGTCGCGTAATCGGCAACATCTTCGCCAGGTACTCCACCTTCAAATACGGAAACCATCCTACATTGGTCTTGGTCGCTGGGTCAATGGATATACACAGGAACGCCCCTGCCATCTACCAACAAAGCCTGACCACTGGCACATCAAGGTTGCCGACATGTTTAGATGAGTGGAGCGAAATGACGAGTGGCGTTTTCGATGCTGATGTGTCTCAAGGAAATATCAGACTGAAAGTGAGGACATTGACCCTAATAATCAAAAAATTTACCGAGTCTATGAAGATGAATGGCTCTTAGTAAAATTTTGTACTAAAAAAACTATCAAACACTATGTGGGTGTAGTAAAGTCATACACGACGCCAACAAAATATGATAATGGCTTCCCTATTATAAAATATACAAGAAAAACGTTTTCAAAAAATAAGGAAGGTAGTGTATTCACTTTTCCTCCCGTTGACGACATATCTGATTTACGTCACATGGAGGATGTTGTCCTTAAGGCTGCTCTCTCGAAAAAAACTTGAAAAAGGCGTGCAGATGAAACAACTTTTCATCGGCATTAACAGAGAAATTATATCTGAAAAAAATAATTAGTAATCTACATGATATGATACGTAATTTGGTCTTGTCATATTTTTTCTATCGGTATCACATAATAAAGAAATAAAAAACCAAATCACCTCCAAATCGTTGAAATGAAACCACTTTACTCCTTCATTATTTATCAAAAGAATATATAAAAAATATCTACTGCTTTGCAATACAAAAGTTAATGATTTAGTTTGGTTACTTTTTAAAAATATGTATTTTTTTTATTAAAATAAATTAAAAATGAGTCCCGGTTAAAAACTGCGTCTATATCACCCCCGCACTCGTCCAAGAATTCAGTGCGGGGCGCATCGTGTTGCTAGGTGGACGTACGTCGCGTTGCGAGAGCTCAGCACTACGAAATAAAGTCGTGAAAATAATACTGCAAAAATTGAATTTTGTTAAAAGTAGAGTAGGTTTTTTCTGATTCTTGTAAATAAGTAGTGTTATAAAGTGACATTAATTGTACAGTTTTATTAGTGTTTAAGTTTAGCTTGTAAAACATGGGGAATAAGCAGAAACGATTGAAGAGAGGTCTAAAAAAATATTACAAACAAAAGGGTATACATTTATCAAGGTAAGTTTTATCTTCATATTTCATAATATATACAATAGCTTTACTTACCTTTCATAAAATTAGTAAGTCGTAAGTATACCTAAGCCCCATCTCACACGGAGGTAGGTACTCTAAAGGAATCAGTTCCAAACTCAAATTACTAACTAGCTTCAGCACGTAACCGCCCGGGCGCATTATTACTAACTAGTTTCGTAATTTTTGAGTAGTTCCGTGTGAGACGGACGGGCGGCGGGGCTTATCCTTTCGCAGTTATCTGCTCGGACGCCGGCAGCGGGTAAGAGTCGACGATGCTTACTCATCGTGGTGCGACACGACAGCCGGTGTTCCGCAGGGTGGCGTTTTATCTCCCCTTTTGTTTGCACTTTTTATTAACTCAATTTCAAATCATCTCACTTCTTCCTACCACCTTTATGCAGACGATCTCCAAATATACACGCAAGCCTCTATAGACGACCTTTCTGATGCAATAACATGCATTAATTATAACCTGACTAGAATAAGTCATTGGAGCAAAGCCTACGGATTGCAAATAAATCCTACTAAAACGCAGGCCATTGTGTTGGGTAGCTCTCGTACCATAGTTAAAATTAATTGGCACTCACTCCCTCAAATTCTGTTTGAGAATGTAATAGTTCCTTTCTCTAATACTGTTAGGAACCTTGGTGTGCTAATGGACAGTTCCATGACGTGGAAGCCGCATCTTCAGTCGGTAAGTAGAAGGCTGTTTGCTTCATTCAGTTCACTTAGGAGATTACGTAATTTTCTACCAACGGCCACTAAAATTACGCTTGCACAATCTCTCTTGCTCCCAATTCTTGATTATGCTGACTCCTCTTATCTCGATATAACGGAGGAGCAACTCAATAAACTTGAGCGGCTGCAGAATGTCTGCATTCGGTTTATTTTCGGACTTCGTAAATTTGATCATGTTTCAGAATATCGCTCTAAACTGAAATGGCTTCCCATCCGCCATCGTAGGAACTCCCATATTCTATCGCTTCTCTTCAACATCCTCCGCAATCCCTCTACTCCTGGTTATCTGAAGGAGCGTTTTGAATACCTCCGTGATGAGAACCCTCGTACTCTCCGCTCCTCAGAAAACCTCCTTCTTAAAACTCCTTTGCATAGAACTAGTTTCTATGCTGACTCTTTTACTGTTCAAGCTGTCCTACTCTGGAACGCTCTGCCGTTGATTATTAAAAAATCTTCTTCGCCTGATGTATTTAAAATACGATTGAAAAATTATTATCTGACTGGATCCAATAATTCTGGATTGTAAAATCTATGTTTCACTTGTTTATGTATGTATGTATACCTGGTGTGTACCTAAGTATATTTAATAATTTTTATTTAAGTAGTTTATATTATAATAAATATGTAACTTGTTTTATTTACTATTATTTTATAGGTATTTGTAGTATCTAGGTATGTATTATATTTTTATTTAGTTTATTTATAACATATACATCTATATATGTATATATATATTATTAGATAATAGATTAGGCAACTCTTAAGTTCCTTTAATTTTTTGCACCCGTTCAATCTTCCATGCATTAACACTCCTCTCCATCCAAAGGTTGCCTGGAAGAGATCGCTTCTCAGCGATAAGGCCGCCCATTGTGCATTGTATTATGGTTCTCTTTTCCACTGTTTTTTGTAGTTATAAGGTGTGCATTGTACAATAAAGTATTTTCATTCATTCATTCATTCATTCATCCTTTTGTGCCATAGAGTAGTGTAGTGAATGATCACAGAAGGGCCATTTCCACGCAATGACTTTCAGTCCATATTTTTTTGGTACCTAAGTTTAGTATATTTAATTATTAATTATTTCGTTATTTGTGACAAGTTACTTTTTTTTGCAGGTCTTGTTTAGCTACAACTACCAACGATAACTCTGCCAAAACTGAGAACGCTCCTGAAGTAGGTATTAAATGATTATAGGTTAGGCTAAGATAGTAATTTATTAATTTTTGACGACACGTCTGGTGTAGTGGTTCGTGCTCCGGACTACGATGCCAGCGGTCGCGGGTTCGAATCCCGCACGGGGCAAATGTGAGTGTGATGAGCACGAGCATTTGTACCTAAGGCACGGATGTTATATGTATTTTATAAATATGTATTTATGGGAGACGCCCCCGTCATATAGTTGTCTGGTACTCGTAACACAAGGAAGATAATTCCTTACCACGAGACCAAGACAATTGGTGTGTTGTCTGGCGCATATTTATATTTATAACTTATCAATTACTAAATTATTTTCAATAATAAATATATTATTTTTTATTTTATCTCTTATATTTTTTTCTTATTTAGTTAATGAATAAGATATATTATACAAAGATATGAACTTGACATGCAATTTTATAAATCTAATCTAATTTTTTTAGGAATGTTTAGGTGAGGTAAATAAAAATAAAAAAACACTACCCATATGTAGTGAATCAACTACCTCTACCAAAGAAGTTGAAGATGATTCTATGGATTTAGAGGTGAATGTGAGTAATAATTTTGTCAAACCTGTGATAACAGAACTATACACATTAAATTTTTATTTTACTTCTAACTATATTTATATCTGCATTAATTTTAGGCACAAGATGATTTGGGCATTCAAAAACTACGCTCTCTACCGGTTGACAAGCATGCCGGAAGGTCTGTTGAAGAACTTGAAGATTATTCAGCTCCTTGTGAAGTATGTACAATCGTTTTGGTCTTGCAGTGCACTTAAACATCTTGATATTTTAATTTTAGCCTTAAATCATATTAATTATTTACAGGTAGACACAGCCAAATCTTCTGAGAAAGCATATCAACTTGAAGGTCGAAGAATTCTTAATTTAAAAACATTTTATTCAAAATTACAAGAGGTATCTTCACATGGACCTTTTAATTGTGGTCTCGGAAGCGTGGAAATAGTTTCTGAAAAACAAATCGGTTTTCAATCAACTTTTACGCTTCAATGCAAATTATGCAACATGAAATTTTATATCTCCAGCGATGAAGGTAGTGAAATGAACATCAACAATTGTGCAGTTTTAGGGACTGTGGCAATCGGTTGTGGTCATTCACAACTCCAAGAGCTATCTGCCTGCTTAGATCTACCTTCAATATCTTTCAACATGTACCAAAAATGCCATGAAAACATATCGAATATGTGGGAAGGAATTTCACTAAAAACAATGAACGATGCCGCGAAAGAAGAACGAGAGTTTGCTTTACTGCAAGGTCGTATAGATGAAAACGGTGTTCCTATCATTGACGTTATTGTCGATGGTTGTTGGAGTAAACGCAGCTATAAAAAAAATTACTCTGCATTGTCAGGAGCAGCAGTCATTATTGGAAAAAAAACAGGGAAGATTTTATTTATCGGTATTAAAAATAAGTACTGTTGTATTTGCGCACAGGCAGAGTATAAAAAAGTGGTGCCTCGTGAACATAAATGTTTTAAAAATTATACAGGTCCTTCGACAGGAATGGAGTCATCTATACTTATTGAAGGATTTAAATGTTCCATTGACATGCACGGGCTGATTTACGGAAGGATGATAAGTGATGGAGATTCAGCCACATATTCCAAAATCCTTAAAACTCGTCCATACAGCAATACAACAGTACAAAAAATCGAGTGCAAAAATCACATTATGCGAAATTTATGTAATAAACTATCACAATTGAAAACTGACACCAAATACCCTTTGCGTTATAGAAAAAATTTAACAGACCAAAAAATAAAGGCAATCAGATTTACAATAAAAAAGGCAATTGAAAAGCATACATCTGATTTAGAATCCGAGAAACGAGCACACGTTGAACTTTTGTATAACGATATATTAAAGGCTCATTTACATGCGTTTGGTGACCATAGCTCTTGCAAACAATATTTCTGCAATAAACCTAATTCGGAAGACACTATAGTCTTTTTCACGCCGGAACGTATGCAAGACACATTGAACTTGTTTCGTTTCACGTTGTGTGGCTCACAACAATTTTGAAACAAAAAAGTCAAGAAAAAAAATTAAACGATAAAACATACAAAAAAAAATGTTTTTGTCTATTTCCTGTTTAATTATTTCATAAATTATCATAAACGAGCCATAAAATATAAATAAATAAACAATAAACATTTTCTAAAAAACTCCGCCAATTAACAGTACTGAGTAAAATGAAACGTAATCTGTTAGAGAGTGCAAAAATGAAAATCGAAACAATCGATGAATCGATAAGTAAAAAAATAATCGTTGGTTTAGTAATTTTGTCTATGAATGAACCTTGTAATCGATTGAGATGAATTGATAGTAGTGAAACAAAAATCGATTTTGATAATCTCGATTAAACTTTAGGACATTACTATTAGTCTGATTTTGACATTATCTCGAAGTGTCTTGCATACGTTCCGGCGTGAAAAAGACTATAGCGATAATGAATTTAGGACAAGTACTCTTTGGAGCAGAATTTGCCAAATTATGTCAAACGTTGCATCTCACGCACCCAGTCTCATACATAATGTGGAAAGTAATAAACCTGAAAGTTACAACAGCATAATCGCTAAACTGGTTGGTGGAAAACGTATAAATTATAGCCTGAAAGGTGGATATGAAAATAGATGCAAAGGCGCCGCAATATCCTATAACACTCGTGCATTATTGTCAACAACTTATAAATATGCCACCGGAAAAAGTCCTAAAGGAAAAGTGAAGCTACTTGAGCAAAGAAGGTTACTGAAAAAAAAATACTTACAAACAAAAGGCGTAAAAAAAAGGAAAAGAATATTATTTAGCAAAGGGGAAGATATAAATTATGGTGAAAATTGTGCTAGAGAGGATATAGTTCCAGAAATAATGGAGAAAGAAAACACTTTCATCAATAATTTAAAGAAAAGCAAAGAAGAAAGAGAAAAAATTGAAAAAGACACTATTTTGCAGAGTTCATGCAGTGAATGGCTTGAATTGAGAAGAAAACTGTTGACAGCCTCTAACTTTGGCCGAGTTATAAAAAGGCGTTCAAATATCAGTTGTAGTAATCTACTAAAAGATTTACTCTACAAAGATTGCATTAGTCACGTTAAATCAATCAAACATGGAACTGAAAATGAAAAATTAGCTCTTGAGCAAATTTCAAGAGAAACTGGATTGGTTATACAACCATGCGGTTTATTTATTGACGACGAATTGCCATATCTAGGTGCTACTCCTGATGGTATATGTGTCGAGGAGAACATGGTAGTAGAAATTAAATGCCCTGTTGCAGCTCACCATCTAACTTTTACCGAAGCAGTTGCTAAGAAAAAAATACCTTTTTATAAAACTGATAAAACTGGTACGATCATTATTAATACCAATCATAATTGGTATTACCAGATTCAGGGTCAGCTTCACATAACCAAAAGAACAAAATGCCTTTTTGGACTATGGCTGGGTGAAAATATTCCAATGAAAATAGATATAGTAGAAAAAGATGATAAGTTCTGGAAAGACGTAATGGAAAATAAATTAACTAGGTTTTATTTGGATTGCATATTACCAGGGGTGTAAGGGGGGGCCCACCATCTCGCTCCCCAAGCCAACCTAACCTGCACGTGGTGCACCCTGCTAAACAACAAACTAGGCTCTGGCGACTCACCAAGACGCACTGGCCAGCGTGGTGTTTTAAGGCTAAAACCCCTCTTTATGATAGACGCCATAATTGAACGGCCCTCAGTCCCCGGCAGCCCCGCTATTCCGAGTTCTGGCAGCGGCTCCGGTTCCGGCGGGGCAGAGGGTGCGAAGAATCTCCGGAAGATTCCCTGCTGCCAACAAACGATGACCCTGGCTACGTTTAATACAAGGACTTTGAGCACTGACGATAGGCTATATGAATTTTTGGAAGAGTTAGAATATATAAAATGGGATGTTGTTGGTTTGGCTGAAGTAAGAAGGAAAGGTGAAAACCTTACAAGGCTTCCTTCTGGCCACCTCTTCTACCACAGGGGCCATGACGACTCGTCATACGGGGGCGTAGGATTTGTTGTCAATAGTAGACTGACCTCTTACATCCAGAGCGTCAAAAGTATATCAACACGCGTTTGTTACCTAATCCTTAATCTGAACAAACGTTATGCTTTAAAAATAATACAAGTCTACGCCCCGACTTCAGATCACTCCGAAGATGAAGTGGAAACTTTCTATGGGGAAGTAGAGACGGCGCTAGGTGAAAACCCATGTTTTTACACAACCATCATAGGCGACTTTAATGCCAAAATAGGCTCTCCGCTCGAAAATGAACATTCTATTGGGCAGTTCGGCCTAGGAAGACGAAACCCTCGCGGACAAGTTCTTGTCAACTTCTTGGAGCAACACAATCTGTTTGCCATGAATACGTTTTTCAAAAAACGCCCTTCTAGAAAATGGACTTGGTTTAGCCCGGATGGATCTACACGCAATGAAATTGACTACATTATTACATCACATAAGAACAACATTACTGATGTCAGCGTGCTAAGTCATTTCAAAACGAACAGCGATCACCGATTAGTTAGAGCCACCTTTAAGTATAACCTGCAAAAAGAACGTTCAAATTTGATAAAGAAAAAACACCCTAAATATGACAGAGCCGCTTATTTCTTCCTTCAGGAAGATTTTCGCACGGACCTAAAAAACCAGTTTGACGTTCTTTCAGAAGAAAACTTAGATGTCGATAAACTTAACGAAGAACTATGTAAGATCACCGTCGAAACTACAGGGAAACATCTAAAAAGAGTGAAAGTAAAAGATCAGAAGCTGACACCTAATACGCTGTCTCTACTTTCTCAAAGAAGGGATTTAAGGATGAATAACGTCACAGACCAAAGAGAGTTAGAAAAGATGAATAAAATAATACGTAAATCAATAAAATCAGATATTAGAGCATATAATACCAGAATCATCACAGAAACAATTAAAGAAAATAGAGGACCTAAAGTATTTAAAAGAAAACTTAATAAATGTAGAACAGAAATCAATAAACTTACTAACAGTACTGGGAACATAGTGACGGATCGTGACGAAATAATACGCACGGTTGAAGAGTTTTACGCAGACCTATATGCGTCAAAAGTTGAGGAACCAGAATCGCCAGCCATAGACGACCCCAGAGCGCAACCTACACCTCGTCTAGAAGATGAGCTGTTGCCTCATATTACTGAGGACGAAATAGGTTATGCTCTAAGCAACATGAAACGTGGAAAGGCTTCTGGCGAAGACGGTGTATACGTAGAGATGTTGCAATCAGGATGTCCTTACGTATTGAAACCCCTCGCAACACTATTCAACAAAGTGCTATATGAAAGTGTCACTCCGAAAGCTTGGAAGAACGCCACTGTTACGATCCTTCATAAAAAAGGCGATAAGAGCAAACTGCAGAACTACCGCCCTATAAGCCTCCTCTCCCAAGTTTATAAACTGTTTGCTAAAGTCCTTTGCAACCGAATGTCTCGCTCCCTTGATGAATACCAACCGGTCGAACAAGCTGGCTTCCGATGTGGATATTCCACGATCGACCACATTCACGCTGTCAAGCAGCTGATGGAGAGATGCCGAGAGTACAACCGGCCCTTGTGTCTTGCCTTCGTCGACTACGAGAAGGCTTTCGACAGTGTCGAGCACTGGGCCGTGTTTCATTCTCTCCATCGTTGCAATATTGACAAGCGATATGTGAATGTCATTCGAGAGCTGTACCGGAATGCGACGCTGCAAGTGAATATGCATAGACTTTCCGACTTCGTTCAAATAAACCGAGGTGTGCGGCAAGGAGACACCATTTCCCCGAAACTTTTCACAAATGTTCTGGAAGATGCCATGAAGACACTTGACTGGAAAGGGAAAGGTGTCAACATCAACGGCCACTGCATATCTCACTTGCGCTTCGCTGATGATCTAGTCATCATAGCTGAAAACGTCATTGATCTCCAAACGATGCTTAATGATCTGCATAAAGCCTCTCTTCAAATCGGCCTTAAGATGAACATGTCCAAAACTAAGATCATGGTAAACCGTCCACCCTCACGGATAAACATCACCGTGGATAACTACCACATTGAGAAGGTGGACGAGTACATATACCTCGGACATTGTTTATCTTTCGGCCGATCCTCTCAGGCAAAAGAGATCACAAGACGAGTACAGCTTGGGTGGGCCGCCTTCGGAAAGCTGGAGGACATCTTCAAGTCTAGTATACCACAAAGCCTGAAGACCAAGGCGTATAACCAGTGTGTACTGCCCATATTAACATATGGATCCGAGACATGGCCGCTTACAAAGGAATCTATGCACAAAATACGAGTAGCACAGCGGGCCATGGAGCGCGCCATGGAGCGCGCCATGCTCGGCATCTCTCTCCTCGATCACATACCCAACGTGGAAATACGACGTCGAACCAAGGTCGTTGACGTAGGTATGCGCATCGCAAGTCTCAAGTGGAGATGGGCAGGACACCTGGCTAGACGGAAAGACGGAAGATGGAATGCAGTGATTACGGGATGGTGGCCCAGAGATGCTCAAAGACCACGAGGTAGACCACCCGCCCGATGGTCAAATGACATTGTCAATGTGGCTGGGAAGGTTTGGGAAAGGACTGCGCAGGACCGAACAGAGTGGCGTAATAAAGAGGAGGCCTATACCCAGCAGTGGGTGCAACCGGGCTGATTAGATAGATAGATAGATAGCATATTACCAGAACTCATTGATCCAAGACATACGAGAAAAATGAAAATTAGAGACCCTATTTATATAGAAAAAGCTGTGGAAGAAAGCGCAAACAAAAGTAAACTACCCAAAAAAAGAAAACAAAATTATTCAAATCAAAATAAAAAAGACACTGAATTACAAGAAGGTGCTGTACATGAGGAAACAGAAAATGACAAAGAGAAAGAAATAGAACCAAGGAAAGACAAAAAGGTGGAAGAGAAAAATGAAGACAACGAGAACGAAGAAGAAAAAAAAGAAGATTTTGTCTGGCTATCGAAATTTCCAAATTATCCGAATGTAAATATATGTGAACACGGAGAAATAAGTGAGGATGAAGAAGTTCAACCAACCAAAAGAATAAAAATACTTGCTGAAAGAAACTTAAATTTCAGTGAATTTTAGTTAGAAAGAAGAAAGAAAGAAACACATTTATTTAGACAACACTTAGTACATAGAACAAAAATGGGCAAAGGCTACATTAGGTAATTTAGGTAGGTAGAAAGCAGGTAGGTACATTTTTTGCTGTAAATAGATAGGTAACTACCTACCCACTGCAAAAAAGGTTTACTTTGAACATGACTGCAACATCCCCAGGTCTTTTTATATATTTCAGATCCTTTGAAGATGTCTAAGGAGTAGAGGAGTCTAAGGAGTCAGAGGCATGTCCAAATACAAAAATTATAAAAATAATTACTTAGCTAAGTTCTTAGCACTAAAAACAGATTATTGATATAGAAGTTAGCCTTTCCCGCATAACCAAACAGCGTGAGTAGTGGTGTGCCTAAAAAGGCCAATCTCAGCATGTGCCACTTCCAGACCAAAGGTAAGGAAGTGACGCTGGTTTTCAGATTAGACCTAGCTTATAAATGACCTCACCCATGCAGAAAATGCACGCAATAATAATACATAATAAATAAATAAATCTGTACATAAATAGGCATACTAAAATAAAAATAAAATAAAATAAAATAAAATAAAGCTATGTACATGTGTAGTACTCATACTAAAAGATCTTTGATAGTACCGTACCAGGTTAGCATCATTGATACGTGTGATACGCGTGTGTGAGTGGAGGTGTGAGCTCAGAGTAACTATTGACTAGGCGTGAATGAGAAACTGACACCGACCGAGTTACACGAGTTACGAGGATAGCCCAAGGCAGGTTGGTCGCGGTGATTTTAGCTCATGACAGCTCTGACAGTGACAACAGCAGCCAAAAGTGCCGCCAACCAGACGCCAGACGCCAGAGTTATAATCTTTTTGAAATACAACATTATATGACATACACTTGTGCTTATTCTGCCTACCTAGCTACCTACCCTCATCTTACCCTACCTTCCTACTCTACCTCAGACTTTCGAATATTTCATAAAAACATAGGTATTCGCCGAGTTGGTCCAGCCATTATTGAGCTTTGCGCTTAGCAACACATTTAGCCATTTATTTCTATAAGTCAAAAAGATACATCATGTTGTTTACCCCATGTTTCAAGCCAGGTTGATTTATACTAAAGGTATAGTTTTTACCCCGGCCTCGACAGCGTTTAACAATTTTACTCGTAACTCAGCCCAAAAAGTACACCCATGTCAATAGACAATAAAAAAAAAACAGAATTGGACTACTATAAATGCGGTACCTACACATAAAAATACTTTTAACTTTCACGATGATTAATTGACCTTCTGTGATTTCGATACTCTGTGACAAGACAGAGTGTAGCGACGACCCACGGTGGCGGCAAGGCGCTGGCCACGGCTCGCACAATTTCGCATGCGGGTAGCGGAGTGGCGCGGGGAAGGGTCGTTAGCTCCGCCCAAATGCACAAGGTCATTCGCGTGAATACAAGCCTTAAACTGCCAAAACCCATTATTGGTCGCAGAGGTGAAATAATTTTTAAATTATCTTTGAAAAACTATAACATTCAGTAAATTTTGTATTTGTTTTTTTTTTGTATTAGGTACCTAAGTAAGAAATAAAAAAATACTATGATACTGTATCTAATTGTTTTAGTGGTCAATGTTTTTGACCCCTGCTCGAACGTGTATGTTCCACTTCCCCCAAAAACATCAAAGCGTTCTAATTTTCCTAAATTAGACTTTATTATGATCGGATACGATTCAAATTACAGTGTTATAGCTTTACCTGTACTGATCGATTGTGTTTTAGATTTGTAGGAGAAAAGAAAAGGCAAATTATTGAGTCTGTTTCTCTTACCCCATTTCTGGTGTAAGAGGGACAGTCACCGTGGACCTAAATGTTTTCATAAATAACTGAAGATTAGTTTCACGTAGTAAAGTGATATAAAAATCTAGTTTAAGGTTAATGTTTATAGAGTATACTAAAAATAGTTAAAATACCTTCAGATTATTTTTTTTCACGTCATCAACACTCAAACTTTTTTTTAAATAAAGTATGTTCCTCTTACCCCACTGGACCTTAAATTATTTTTTTTTGTTTATTTTTACTGTAAACTGAGTGTTTTTATCACATAAACTAATATTACAAATGTACATGGTATATGTAAATGCACGTAATTACTTTTGGGGACAGCTAATTTTGCATATTTTTTGTGTTTTTTGTAACCGTATGGTAAACTATACATCGCCACTGCTGAGTAAAACTAGTATTGGTTTTTTGTGTACAGAATGTTATACATTGCGACATGTTAGTACTTACATACACAGATTTTGGCGCGAGTTTTACTATGATATGGATGTTTTGTTTGTGTGATTCAAATTTTTTTTTTTCTATGCTGGTAGAACAGCGAGATGATCTGACGATGAAAATATATGTGATATACCTAGTAATAAACTAACAGTACTAATACTACTACTCATGTCACTAATTCTTTCAAACCAGTGTGTTAGGTATTTGGGATTCTAACTAACTAAACTTAAACTTTGATAAACGGCATCCAATAGTTTTAAACAGTAAACATCGCTATGCGGAGCTAGTCATGAAATATTATCATACGAAATTGATGCACGCAGGGCCGCAACTGCTTCTTTCAGTCGTCAGAGAACAATACTGGCCCATCGGCGGCAGATGTCTAGCTAGACAAGTATGCAACAACTGCTTGACATGTAAACGGCTGAAGGGAGCAGTCGCGACGCAAATCATGGGTAATTTACCGTCTGTAAGGTTATCCCCGGGTACTCCGTTTGAGATCACGGGAACCGATTATGCGGGACCTTTTTTCGTAGTTAACAAAAAGGGCCGCGGCGCTAGGCTAACTAAATGCTATCTCTGTGTATTTATTTGTTTTAAAATTAAAGCGGTTCACTTAGAACTGGTAAGTGATTTAACCACAGAAGCATTCATTTTGGCCTTGCGTCGTTTTATGTCTCGTCGAGGAAAGCCTCGCGAGATATTTTGTGACAACGGCACCAATTTTGTCGGCGCAAGCCGAGAGATTGCTGCTCTTGTAAAAAATTGTTCTGACGCGGTGTCAGATTTATGCAATGAAGGCATTAAATTCAAATTTTCGCCTGTATATTCGCCGCATTTTGGCGGACTTTACGAAGCAGCTGTTAAGTCGGCTAAATATCATTTAAAAAGGGTCGCAGGCAATGCTCATTTTACATTTGAAGAGTTAACTACACTATTTTGTCAGATAGAAGCCATTTTGAATTCGGGACCGCTTGTTCCTTTGTCCTCCGATCCAAATGACCTATGTGCCCTGACCCCCGGGCACTTCCTAGTAGGGAGACCTCTCACTTCAATACCTGCCCCGGACCTGCAAGATGTTAATCCGAATCGCCTCCACAGATATGCGAGAATAGAACAGGCCCGGCAGCATTTTTGGAGCCGATGGAGCAGGGAATACATCAGCGAGTTGCAGCAGCGCGTCAAATGGCAGAATAGGCAACCAGACGTTAAGCCGAACCAACTGGTACTAATCAAAGATGAATGCTCGCCTTTAAAATGGTTGCTGGGACGAACCATCAACGTTCACAGAGGGAGCGACGGAGCTTGCCGTGTAGTAGACGTGATGACCAGCAAGGGAAACATTAGAAGAGCGATCGACAGAATCTGTCCTCTCATGGATCTTCCCTAGCAGGAGCAACATTCTTAACTTTTCAAGGAGGCGGAGATTGTTTAGGCAACAAATACCTTATCTGTGGTCGATGGGCATCCCTACGCGGACACAGCCCATCCCTATGCGCACGGACATCCGGCAAGACGCCATTACTACTTATTTCGGAAGCCGTGAACATCTCACGCCCGTAAAGATTATTTTTGTATTTATTAAATAAAAACTGTTAGCAAGTTGGAGTTCCGTGTTTCTACTTACTACGATCACCCGGAAGAATCCCAAATACCTAACACAGTGTGGTGAAAGAATAAAAGTGGCCAAGAAGCTCCTTTCGTGCACTACCTGACAGTTTTTGATCAGCTTTATTGTGCTAAATTACCTAGGTACCTATGGTTATGCATGCATTGTGGTTTTGGTTTGCCTACATGTGCTTTTTTTCTTTGCCACAGAGGTATGCCAATAGACGGACAATGCGAATTTTGTCGCTAGTTCCAAGACAAAATGCTGGTTCTGACGCAAGCGACGGACGAAGTAGTGAAGATGAAATCTGCGGATCTGCAAATAGCTCTCCAGCACCATCTCTAGATTCTTCCTTCGAACGGCTCAATTTACTTGACAGTCCAGTTCACACAACAACTGATTATCCAGATGAGACCGAGCATGTTGAAGGTGATAAGTATCCAGTCCAGCACGAGTCTGTAGACGACAATATCCATGTTCCATTTTCTCCAGTACTTGCGCAGGTTTTTCCGAATCAAACACAGTGTGACTTTTTTGCTATTCCTTCTGTTGCTTCATTGCCTTCATTGCCGTCCAACCCAAACTCTCCGTGTGTTTCTTTTGCTACAAAAACCCGTTCCCAAAGAAAACGTAAAGCGCCAACAGTTTCTGCAAAAACTGTCAAAAAACGTAACATCAAATATAAACTTGTGTGTCATTGGAAAAAAGGTGCAACTGCAACTGCAAAATAAAGCAGATATACCTGAAACAGTTTTCCAAGAACCTGTTCCTGATGGTTGGTCTCCTCTAGACTACTTCTATCACTTTTTCACTGAAGAAATCATCGAAAATATTGTAATGCACACCAACTTATACAGTTTGCAAGAAAAGGATAGATCCATAAAAGTAACAAAAGAGGAAATACTAGATTTCTTGGCGATCCAAATCCTGATGGGCATTGTTGTTATGCCATCATATAAAGATTATTGGAAAACCTGCTTCAGATATGCTAAGGTAGCAGATGTTATGTCCCTGAAAAGATTTTAACAGATTCGGCGGTTCATACACTTTGCAGACAATAACCAGGCAGACACTGATGATAGGTATTGCAAGTTGCGCCCTGTGATTGAGCGAATAAGAGCACAGTGTCTGTCTGTTGAGGAAGAGAACGCGTTCAGCATTGACGAAATGGTTGTACCATACAAAGGAAAAAAAGCGGGCAGTCGAAGGCAGTATAATCCCAACAAACCTAAAAAATGGGGCTTCAAGAATTTAGTGAGAGCTGGTGTGTCCGGAATGATTTACGATTTCATGCTGTATGCTGGCGATGATACATTTCGTAATATACAATTCACAGATAAAGAAGAGACGTTAGGAGTGGGTGCTAAGACTGTGCTCGCGCTATGCAAAACAATCAAGAAGCCGGCATGTGTAGTCTATTTCGACAATTATTTTTCTTCGCTAGAGCTGGTATATTTGCTGCGGGAGAACTACGGAATTTTTAGCTTGGGTACCATCAGGTCAAACCGTCTGCAAGGAGGAGATAAGTTGTTGCTTGCAGATAAACTGCTTGAAAAGAAGAGGGTCGTTTTCACAAGTGGTGTGCAACAAAAATAAACTGAGCATTGTAAAATGGTTTGACAACAAAAAAGGCATCATGATCAGCTCGTATTGCGACGCTTACCCTGTCGAAGTCGCCAAACGCTACAGCAAAGAAAGGAAACAGTGCCATGTCCTCAGATTGTAAAGCACTACAATCGTCACATGGGTGGTGTGTAGACCTGGCAGATACGCTTATTGCCTTATACCGCACTGGTATAAAATCTCACAGATGGTACATCAATATCTTCTCCCAACTACTGGATGTCTGTGTAAACAACGCATGGCTTTTACGACGACGGCACTATCAAATGAAAAACATCAAGAAGAAGTCGGATCTTCTAAAGGACTTCAGATACGAAATATATGCAGAGTTGCTAAAAAAAAACAGATGTGTACCAGCCCAAAACAAGGACTCTGTGCCAGAGGAAAAGAAGATCCGAAAGCCAGTGACATCTAGGCCCACTGATGATGTGAGGTATGATCAGTTTGATCACTGGCCACAATTAGAGATACGCTACCAGAGGTGTAAACACTGCAAAGGCGGACAGGCGAGCACTGTTTGCACCAAATGCAAAGTTCATTTATGCTAGGTAAAGGGTAGAAACTGTTTTATGGCTTACCACCAAAAGAAGTGATAAGTCACTTTGTATAGTATGATATACGTCCTTTTTTTCATACTATTTTTAGCGAAAGTGGCAATGTATAGAATACTATACATACATCCCTTTTTCCAAAAACGGCTAAACCTAGATTTTTTATTTTTTGTTTTTTGTGTATCCTAGAGCCTTAATAAAGCTGAATTTGTCATAAAATCTCATTTAAATGAAAAAGTAGTACATTTTCCTAGCAATGAAGACGTAGACAAATTAAAATGTAGTATTTTAAAAACCTTTTTGAACTCTTAATGTTTTTGACTCACTTTTCGAACATTCCAAACATCAGGCACCAATTTTCAATCATCGCGTACATCTGATTAAAACCATAATTCATAAATACACAAATATTCGTCTCCGTTCCGCACATAAAACCCTGAAATACAAAAACTTTCAAAGAGGCAAAAAAGGAATAAACTTAATCTCTTTGAAGGTATCTAATTTTAGGATTATAAAGTGATAATTACCTACTTTTAAAATAAACTATTTCAATAAATATATTTTTCTTTTATAAAGCGTTTTATTTCTTACCTATCATCACCATCATCTTCCTGTCCTTATCCCACACTAGATGTCTCCTTCTTCCACTTAAGCCTAACACTCGCCATCTCAGTATTCACTTCGCACGCATATCCACATTCACACAGTCCATCCTTTCTTAGGTCTTCCTCTACTTCTACATCCATCCACATTCATTCCTAACTTTCTTCTTATCACATGCGATTCGTCCCTTCTTATAACATGCCCATACCACGCTAACCTATTACTCCTCATCTTATCCGTCACTGGCGCTACTTTCACACTTCTCCTGGTATACTCATTCCGTATTTATCCATTCTTGTCACTCCACACATCCATCTCCACATTCGCATTTCCGCAGCATGCACTCTTCTTTCATCTGTCCCTTTGGTTTTATTTCTTACCATGTAGGTACATTAATTTTCAAGTGTCCACTCTGCGACTATAAAGTTACTCTATGCACAACATACACACTGAAGTGCAATCATCAAAATTATAGCTATCTCTTTCATTTGCGTGCTGTTTCGTATCTTTTGTTTTACTTATAAGTGAAACTTGTGTGCAGTGCGCAATCCAAAACTGCACACTGTGCAATTTTTGATTTCTTGGGTGTCGGAACATATTTAAAACGTAAGACGTCACATATCTGGGTTTCTGAACTTCAACTCCCACGTTAAAGTAGTCCGACAACGCGCTAAATTCGTTCTTAATCGTCTCCATTCGCTTATATGCAAGCGGAGTAGGATGTCCCTTAGAAATAAGGTGACACTCTACAAAACTTGCATTCGTCCAATCATGACCTACGGCTCGGAAGTTTTCGGACACGCCCGCGCGGTTCGTAAACTCCAAATAGTTCAAAATTCGTTCCTTCGCAAAGCTACCGAAGCACCCTATTACGCGCGTAACGTTGATCTTCACCGCGATCTTAATCTCGAGTCGATTGCTGCGTTCATAAAACGCGCCGCTCGGCGCTATTATGACTCAGCTCCGCACCATCCGAATCCTCTTGTCTCTTCTATTCCAGAGTATCCAGTCGTCTACGAGAGGCCAGAGCGACCACCCGACGTCGGCGTCCGCAATAGGCGGAAATTCGTGTTCATGCCCAGAAGGCCAAGAAACGTTCTTGGCGATCCAGACGACGATATCACCATCGCCAACGGCGAAGTGATATCGTCTAGTCATGATAGTTAGGTAGTTAACTTCACTCCGGCAACAGCCCAAGCCGAGGCTCGTACCTATTAGAGGTGCTCTTGCGCATGTTGTCGTAACTTCTCTCTAGGCGCCTCGGCACCTTCAGTGCCCGCCATAGTCCGGTAACACTAAAACGGCCTCATAGGCCATTAGTATTAGGCCCTCCGAAAAAAAAAAAAAAAAATCTGGGTTATATTTAATCTTTGGCGCCAGCTATGTGCATTTACATCTAAGAAGAAATTACGAGTACAATATTATAGAACTTGGGTGCAAAATTAAATTGTATCGAGTAGTTAGAGTAGAATAGTTGGCACCGACGACTTCAAATATAATTTATGAGTACATTCTTATTTTTCTCTTTTTAGTGTAGGTACTAGAAGTTTCTTAGGTTGTTTGTGTTGCGTGAAGTCGGTTCAATTTTTTTTTCAAAAAATTTTATTTTTCAATTTTTAGTGTAAATAAAGTATAAGTGTAAAAAAAACATACATACAGCCGAACATAGAACCTACTCCTTTTTTTGAAGTCGGTTAATAATATAGTAGGTTAGGTTAGATATTGGAATAGTCAAGATTAAATAAGTTAGAGTGAGAATAAGGTTTTTTGAGTTTTACGGGAAAACTATCAATCCCTCAGGAATAAAATTTATATGGGACCACCTCGAGAGTATAAACATGTCAAACTATTCAATGTTTGACTCAGACTGTGTAGTGAGAAAAAGGTTTTTTGAGTTTTACACGAAAACTATCAATCCCTCAGGAAAAAAAAATATGAGGACCACCTGAGCTGGATACCCTTTCAAGCAAAAAAAAAGTTTTGGAAATCGGTCCACATTTTTTGGAAATATCGGTGATTTTTTGAGTTTTACGGGAACACTATCAATCCCTCAGGAGTAAATTTTTTATGGGACCACTATGATAGCATACCCTTTCAAACAAAAAAATAATTTTGGAAATCGGTTCACAACTGACGGAGATATCGGTGAACATACATAAAAAAAAATACATACAGCCGAACATAGAATTTCCTCCTTTTTTTGAAGTCGGTTAAAAATGTCAGTGCTTTACAACTTAAATATAAGTAAAAGTAACATTTTGTTTTTAATAAAGGTAACTACTTAAAAGCTTTAATGTTTTGATTTTCGCCATAGTTGTACTTTAGAAAACAAACGAGGATTAAGTCATTACGCTTTCTTGTCCTTTGGCGATGTAGTCCAAAAGCAATGTAACCCCAACGCGATACAGTCATATCGCGATTTAGTCCCAAAACGATCTAGTCCCAACCGCTGCCTAGTCAAATAGAGATGTAGTCGTAAAGCTCCTAACCCTTCCCGACTTTTGGAACAATACCAGGCGCTAATACTGTACTTCACTGATGCTGCGTTTACGGATCGTTTAAGAGCAGCAGAAAACATATTACATATGTTGAAGAACTTAGAGTTTTTAGAGTTTTCTTTGAAAATATTCAATGATTTGAACCAACTGATGCAGTCTGAACGCCCACAAGTTCACAAACTTTATAAGAATGTTTGTGACGCGTATAGTAATCTTCTGGACTGTTACATACTTGACTCTTATTTGACCCAAACTGAAATACAGAATATTGAGTATGCTAATCCTCGATACTTCAAGCCAATAGAAGACATTTACCTTGGAGCAAAAGTGGCTATTTCGCTAACGTCAAACAGTACGGAGCTTAATCCAAATGACGTAAAAAAATTTAAACTACGATGTCTCGACTTTTACATAGAAGGAGCAAAGCAGATAAAAACCCGGTACAAGTTTGATGATAATATTCCAAAAAAACTGGAATTTCTAAGTCCAGACGTCGTGCAATCACGCAGAATACAATCATTGGTTGATGTAGCTCTACGGTTTCCCAATTTAATTGAAGCTGAAAATATACAAGCCCTAGACACAGAATGGCGACATCTACGGAACAACACAGAGTTGCACTCCACGGATTCTGAAGACATGGAAGAATTTTCGGTAAAGATAATGACAGCTCGTAATCTCAATGATGACATCTATTACCCGATTTTGACTAGATTCAACACAGCGTTGATGAGTTTGCCACACTCGAGTGCGGCGGTAGAGCGAATTTTCTCCGCCGTAAATCTTTTAAAGACGAAACAAAGAAATAAATTAGGCACAGACACGTTAACAGGCTTGTTACATACAAAGCAACTTTTAGGTAAATCACCCAGTTATGATTTAAATATCGATGTAAATATGATAAATAAAGATATGTATAAATAAAATAATTATTATTTGTTTCATTTTTATACGGAATTTCACTCAGAATTGTAATACGGATTTTGTACGGACTTTTGGAACGAAAATACGGCATCCATGGCAACACTGGATCAGTGTTCACTTTGTTTGTCGTATCAGAATGCTGTTGGCGATGATAAGTTACAACTGAGGTACACCTATGACAAACATTTAAAAGAAAGATATTTGTGCAGATTAGAAAAGAAAGCAGACATAGAAACATGCAGAAATGATGCTAGCAAGATAATTTGTTGTTATGACATGCAGGCTGTTCTGCAGACACCATGCGGAAACGATTCCCTCTTTTTCTATAGAAGAAGATTAAATGTATACAACTGCACTGTATTCGACGTTGTATCAAAAGCTGCCCATTGCTACCTGTGGAATGAATCACTAGGGGGAAAAGGTTGTGATGAAGTTGGGACGTGCATTTATAAATTTCTGAAAAACCACTGTGTTGGAAAAAATGTTATTTTCTACACCGACAACTGTTCGGCACAGAATAAAAATAAATATTTACTAAGCCTCTACCACTATGCTATCAAAGTGGGTATTATGTCAATAACACACAAATACCTACTTAGTTGTTGGACATACCCAGAACGAAGGAGACAGCGTGCATAGTACAATTGAACGTGAGAAGACAAGAATAATGAAAAATGGATCCATTTTCGTGCCACCACAATGGAAGTCAGTAATACATCCATACGATGTACACGAATTAGACTTTAGTGAAATTCTCCATTTAAAAGACCTAGCAACACAGTTTGGTAAGAACTTCACTGTTAATAATGACGGCGGTCGTGTTGTATGGAACGACATAAAAAAATCTTTATGCAGGCGTCTTCTCCATACTTGGTTTTTTATAACGACACCTATCATCCGAATGCAACGATGAAGTGCATACATGTGCGCAACAAAACTAGAAGCAGAGGTGCAGCAAATGTAGAACTACATCTACGGAATAAGTACCACCAGCGACCAAAGATATCAAGTCTAAAGAAAAAAGATTTACTTTCTTTATGCGACTCAAATGTCATTCCAAGAGTAGGTATACCGCGACTATTACTCAAGTTTGGAGGCTGCAGACAATCATATTGAACCCGATGAGCATAACGATTAAGGGATGAACCTAGTGGGTTTGGTTGTCAAACTAGGCCTAGATCTCAGTACTCACAGCATCCCCGCGGTAAAAATCTAGAATAACATAAAATTCAAAATGTTTTCTTCGGTTCCTTAATTGGAAAACACAATTGCGAAAAATGATTACAAATTATTTGGTTCCTTAATTCAGTTTCTTCATAAGTTGTGTATTTTCTTGTCAATAACCAAAAACTTCCACAAAAAGTATGCTCCGTCCCGCTCCTATGAACGCGAAATCCTATGCCTATCATCCTTTGCACAAAATGGCGCGCAATGCGTCCTTTTAATTTGAAGCACCTAGCTATTATTTTAAGAATAATTCTGATCTCTTTTTATTTTCTAGATACTATATAAACCGATAAGATTTTAAATTGATTGTTTTTTTTTTGTTTCATTACTGGCTCATTCAGATATATTCCAATTAGTCCTTAGGTTTTCAGGAAAATTTCAATTCATTAATGGAACATTTCACAAAATAACGAATAACTCGAAAACTACAAATGACACCTAAATCTTAGCAACACACAATAAACTTGTCTATAATCTGCGTATTATTCAATAAAAAAATACACTTAATGTTCTCTAGATGAAGAAAACTAACATTTGAATATTTTCAAAAACTTTAACCCTCAATTACTTAGCACAGTATAATTTTGAAATGTTCCATTACTGTTTCCGACCGACGATATATCTATGTCATATAATCGATTTACGAACATTCTACGATGCTGGCATTTTGAAGACGTTCAAGCAGACGACCGGGACGTTTTGTACCGCATACAACCACTCGTGACTAAAGTCGTGGAACGCTTTCGTGAGTTGTATGTATCAGATGATACCATTGTAGTAGACGAATCTCAGATAAACCACTTAGGACGATTAGGTATAAAAACGTACAATCCCTCAAAAGCGCATAAATATGGCATCAAAATCTATAAGATGTGTTCTACTAACAGCTATACATGGTCTTATGCCATACACGCAGGTTCTGGTGTTGCTATAGACGGCCTCGACAAACCTGGTTCAGTTGTAGTAAGGTTGTGCCAGCCACTGCTAAATGCCGGTAGATTGATTGTCGTGGACAACTATTACACAAGTGTACCTTTGGCAAATTACTTGAAGGATCGCAAAACTGATATGTGTGGTTACGAAAGAATAAAAGAAACTTGCCGAAAGATGTGATACAGAAAAAACTTAACCGCGGCCAAGTTATTGCCAGGCAAATGAACAACTGTATCACAGTTTTGAAGTGGCACGATAAACGTGACGTTTTGATGATTTCGACGTGTCACGGGACGGAAATGACTGATGTCTCATCGTGGATAAGCTAAAAATATGCATAAATTGAGAGAAGTCAAAAGATTTATAGAATCATTTAAATGGTTGGAGTCACATTATTGCCGATCTATCGATATGAGAAAATACTTGCCATCTACTCTTAACATTCGAAAAATGTGAAAAATGTACAATCAGAGCAACGAACTCCAAGTACGCGAATGTTACTGCAGATCCATTTTAACACATGCTACAATCTTGGATTTGGAAGCCCTCGTACAGACACTTGCTCCAAGTGCAATGAACTTCTTGAACGCATAAAAAAATGTACGGATCCAAATGAAAAAGTAAAATTAATGACGGAGAAAAGGAAGGCCAGAGCATTTTATCGACTGCTAAAAAAAAAGGGACGATTTAGTTGTGATTTCTTTCGATTGCCAGAAAAATCAGGTTTTGCCTAAAATTTCTGATCAGGCGGCATATTATAGTCGCCAATTATATATATATATAATTTTAAAGTCGTGAAGTCGGTGCCTGAAAATACCTTGAACAGGGACAACGTAACGCTGTATAGTTGGACTGAAGATGAATACCGTAAAGGCGCTACTGAAATAGCGTCGGCCGTCTATAACACGCTTCAAAATGAAAATGTCAAAACTGTTCGTTTGGTGGCAGATGGATGCGGTGCCCAAAATAATAATAGTTCGTGTCGTTATGTGTGCTAAATGGTTGACTCAGGCACCGCGCCATATTAAAACAGTCGAGCTGGTTTTCCCGATTCCCGGACACTCATTTATTCTACCTGATCGGGTTTTCGGGCTTATTGAGAAAGAGATAAAACGTATGGAGACTATTTTAAAACCTGTGGAATACATAGAAGTCTTTAAAAAATATGGATCTGTTGTGTTAATGAACAATGTAAGAGATTGGAAAACTGCTCTTGGAAATATAATTCGTCCACCGGGAAACTGGCATTTCCAGTTTAACCAATGCAAGAGATTTTTTTAAAAAGAAATAGAAGCAATGATTTGTATGTAAGAGGGGAGCCTAACTACAGTGCTGATATCGGAAGTTACAAGTCAGTTTTAAAAAGAGGAAAAACATTTGTAGACCTAAACCCGAATTTTATAGAAAGAGACAAAGTTGTAGTAAAGAAAGATAAAATAAAAGATGTTGACACGCTACTAAAAAAACGCTTTGGCCAGGATTGGAAGTCTAGGGATGATTTAGACTTCTTTAAACAGGTAGGGTCAATGTGGGTAAATGTAAACAGAGGTAAATGGAAACGCATTCAATAATTCCGTAGTTTTTATTAATATCAGGTACTGAGTGTAACGAAACGCATCTATAGTCTATTATCTATGACAGTCATTTTGAAATTTCAGTGTCAGAGGTCAGAAAACAGGTGTTTTATGTGTTTGGTTTTTTTTTTCAAAATCCATTGAAATACAGTTTGCTAATGGTAAAAAGTAATGCATCTACCTCAAAAACAATTAAGGTAAGTTATAAAACTTTTTGACTAATGAGATGAAAGTGGATTAAGTTGCATGTTGTTGGTTTTATTTTCTCCAGATGGTACAAAAAACCTCTAATAAAACTACTTAAAGAGAAAGCGAAATTCCACAAAAAATACAAAACCTACGGTAATGCTTATGATTACGACTCATTTATCACCTTACGCGACAGAGCCCGCACTATGGAATCTACTATGTATAAAACCTACATTACAAATATCGAATCATTTATTAAAAAGCATCCCCGTGCATTTCGGGGTTACGTAAAAAGTAAGAATCAATCAAATTCCTATCCATCTGTAATGCAGTCTACCACAAACACTTCGGACCAGGGAGGTGTAATTTGTAATATGTTTGCAGAATATTTCCACTCAACATTTCTCGTTTCCTCGCATACCCAAACTCCAAGTGATGTTGATATAGCCCCTGATTATTTACCATGTAACGGAGATATTTGCAATATTGAAGTACTAGAGGAGGAGGTTCTCGGCCTCTTCAAAGCTCTCGACCTTAATAAAACAGCTGGACCAGATAATGTCCCAGCTGTTTTCATAGTCAAGTGCGCGAAAAGTCTGGCTCTCCCTCTCTCAATTCTGTTTCGGCTTATATCACTCCTATCCACAAAAAAGGACCAAAAAATGTTATTGAAAACTATAGACCAATTTCTAAGCTATGCATCTTTGCCAAGGTCCTAAAAAAAATAGTGTACTCCCAATTATACCCCGCGATAAAACACTTATGCCACAGCAGCATGGTTTTATCAGGGGCCGGTCTACCACCTCAAATCTTTTGCTATGTTCCGAGTTTCTATCTAGAGTTATGTCCGAGCCTTCACAAGTAGATGTCATATATACAGACTACAGCAAATGTTTTGATCGGATTGATCATCTAATCTTATTAAAGAAGCTTCAACTCGTAGGAATTCGAGGCAATCTTTTTAGATGGTTCACCTCGTATGTTAACAACAGATGCCAGACGGTTGTTTTGAACGGTTACTCCTCCTCCGCAATGTTTATTCCCTCAGGAGTTCCTCAAGGCTCCCTATTAGCGCCACAGCTCTTTGCGCTGTTTGTGAACGATATCTCTTCTTGCTTTCATCACTCAAAAATTCTCCTGTTTGCTGATGACATGAAGATTCTATCTCAAGTAAACTCTATAAACGATGCATACCGTTTGCAGGAAGACCTAGTTAGGTTCGAAGTCTATTGTACACAAAATAAACTAGATTTAAACGTCTCCAAATGTTTCGTTTGCTCTTACACGCGGAAACTATCCAATATAAAATTTGTCTATAGCCTACATAATACACCATTGTCACGACTCGACACCATCAGAGATCTAGGCGTAACTTTCGATAGCAAGCTTCTCTTCGACGTCCATATCGACAAAATTGTATCCAAGGCGAGCCGTGCGCTTGGGTTTGTTTTGCGAATGTCCTCCGAATTCACTAGCGTAAAAACGTTTAAAATCTTATACTGTGCGTATGTTCGCAGTCACCTAGAATTCGCGTCTCAAGTTTGGAACCCTTGCTACGACATCTATGTCACTAGGTTGGAAAGTATCCAAAGAAGGTTCCTACGTTACCTACAATTTCGTGCCAAAATGTACCTCCCCGACTATAATTCGAGATGTCGTAAATTTCATTTCCTTCCTCTATACAAACGTAGAAACATTTCCGATCTATCATACCTCATGGGCATTATGAACGGCACAGTCGACTGTCCAGAGATAGTTGAACTGCTGGGACTGCGCGCGGTGGTTGGGTTGAGAAATCCTAAACTTCTTCACGTTCAGCAAGCTAGAACGAACTACAGACAAAACTCCTTTATAATCAGAGCATGCTCATCATTTAATGACCTTTCAAAGGCTGGAATTGACTTAGACTTATTCAACTCTCCAATAAGCAAGTTAAAGCGCATCCTAAGTGATGGATATTTCTTGGACTGTAAATAGTCCATGTCCAATAATGTCCATCACTGAGTCTCAAACATATAAGTTGTATTTATCTTGTCTCATTTACTAATTACCTATGTATTCAGTTTCTAGTCTATCACTTATTGTATCTTCTCTAAATTTCAACATTATCTACATATTTTGATTTCTTTTATATACACTTTTTAAGTCGTTTACGATTATATTTTTCTCATAATCTATCTTTAGTGCCTATAAGTGGAAACTTGTAATTGGCCTTCCGATGCCTTGCATGTATACTTTAAGAGCCCTTCTAATTATGTACATAGCTGTAAGTTTTCCTAAAAATAATAAAATAAAATCTTTGAAGAGTGTCGATTCTTCGAAACAAGTCTGCGCTCAATGAGAAAGACGCCGCCGACGAGAAAGTGCCTATTGCCGATATCATTGGTCTGTTACCAGAGCCACTGATATCTCTAAAAGGAGAAAGAATATTTTATAAGTTTCCTAAACCAATAGATGTATTTGAAAAAGCATGATCTCTTAAAATAAATGTTTAACAAATATTGTACAGAATTGTTTTAATTTACCTCCTTTTATTAGTCACAATGTTTTACTAACATTATCATTTAGTTTACTTTTACCCCAAAATAAGTAATTTATTTCCATTTACCTCAGCTGTCGGTTCAAAGGATTATATGGATTTTTTTTGTTTGTTTCTATTTACCTCCTTCTACAGTTAAAGACTTTTTCATCTAATATTACAGAGCCCAAGTATGCACTACATACCTAGCTCTCTGTATTATTAAAGCATACAATATGGAATAACATGTTTACACAGAACAGGGTCACGACTGTATCCCCAAGGCGCGGTAGACATTCACTCAGATCTTTTTATATTCCAGATCCTTTTGAAAATGCCTAAGGGGGTAGTTTTTAACATGTTTACAAATACCCCAAAAAGGTAGTTTTTGAAAAATTATGTTGGGGTATATGTAAACTCGTAACAAAACACAAATGATAAGTGCTAGAAGGATTTAAAATGGATTTTTCTGTACGTTACTAACCCTTGGGGTCTCTGAAAAAAAAGTAGTACACCACATCATCACATGTATTTTTAATGACGATAATGGTTTTGCAACCTGTAAGTTTTTTTAAAACCGTTTACATTTACCCACATTGACCCTAATGCTACGAGCAGAAAACGAAATAGATGAAACTGAACAAGACGAAGAAGTGTGTGAAATTGCAGTGCCTGATTCGAACTTAAGAATTTAATTACATAATAAAACTTGTTGTATATTGTATGATGATGAATAAACTTAATTTAATACCTACCGTATTTTTGGTTTTTATAAAATAACGCGCATTCTTAAAAAAAATTGCTAGTGCCTTATTTCATTGACTGTACTTATCTAATAATAATATGCTTAGAAGCAAATGCGCCAATGTCGCCCTTAGACGCAGATTCACCACTATCCAATGTCAGGTGCAGATTCACCACTGTCCAATGTGAGATGCAAAGTCAGAAGTTTGTCAAAGAGTTGTTTAGATGGTTGTTCTTACATTCTGTTAGGTATGTACACCTGAAGTTTGTTATTTTTAGTGCTTATTATAATTCTGAGAGAAACTCTAGACTATCAGTGCCCACACGCAGTTAATCGCTGATCAAGCTAGATGTTTTGTGAGTAGGTACTTAAAGATTTTCGAGATTTTTGTGGCAGTGAGTTTCGTTTGCCCTACATGTTAGAATAAAACTCACTAGCTCTGCTCATGTGACCGAGTTATAGTGGTAAAGGCTATTGAGGTAAATTAAAATGAAAGTAGGTGATAGAAGTTTTTTTTTGTTGACTTTATTCAATCATGTCATCAAAGCGAGGTACATCATTTGAGCTGATAGGTTAGAAATGATGTCAGAGTATAAAGTACCGATTGACGTTGTGGGAATTAATGAAATTAAAGATGAAATTGAATCCATTTGTTTTAACTCGATTAAGGAACTCTTATCGGTAGACCTGTGTAACTCTTTAAAGAAACGACTCTGAGAGTCGCTTCATCAATGTGTTTCAAAAGATTTGAAACATTTGTGTTGATAGAATGACTCTTTTGAATCTCTATCATTGCTGTCTTCGCATCAATCAATCTGAATCTCGCTCTGATCCAGATTCAGTTTCACATTGAGATTCAGATTCAGAGCGAAGATGCAGATTTAGATCGAGATGCAGATTCAGAGTGAAGCGAACGAACATAGGATAGGATCGCCTATTGGTAAGAGCGAGATGCAAAACTGACTGAACGTCGCTCTTGCGACCGGACGCGGACTGCCAACAGATCAAAACAAACTTTGATTATGCGGCGCGGGCTGACAACAAATCAAAATCAATTGGGTTGTCTATGGGTGCTGTTTCCCAACCTCTGTGTTCCCAACATATCAATCAAGCAACTGATTTGTTTATGGCTAACTAGAAATTTCTTTGCTTACAATTTTACAAGTAGTTATCTAAGTGGGTAATTTATGGCGCAAAAATACAACTAATCTAAAATTTAGGTAGGTACCTAACTATCTACCTATGGGTGGAGCACATAAATGTCACCTCTTACAACTTGAAAGGGCACAAAGGTGCATACTAAAAGTTATGATGTGCAAGCCCTTCAGATACTCAACCGAGAGTTTGTACAACGATTGCAAGATTCTCACTATTAGACAAACGTACATATTACATACAACACTAAGAAAACATACAACAACACCATACGACAAATCACTAACTACGAAAAGAAGGAGATTTAAAATTAATGATAATACAGTTCCTCGAACAGTCTATTTTCAACGGCAAACCTTTGCCATGTCGAACTATATCTATAATAAAATTAATAAAACACTGAACATTTATGAACTTACTTATCGGGAATGTAAACTAAAATTAACGCAATGGTTATTAACCTTGAAATATGACACTACGGAAGAATTTATCCACATCAGTAATTGATGTAGGTATAAAACAAGACTACAAAACTGCTTACACACAAAGACACACGTACACACACACACACATGTACACACACACACACACACACGCACATGTACACACACACACACACACATGTACACACACACACACATTCACATTAACACATGCATACACACGCACACAAACCCATAATTACCACTAATGTTGATTAAACTTTATTGTCTTTAGAATATCTCACTTTAATTGTTAACTATGTAAACAACATTAATGTTTTTTTTTTTTGAGTTAAGCTTAAGGATTTTGTTCAATTAGGAAGGAGGTCTCCATAATACAGGCTAACCTAGTTTGGAGACCATTACGGTCTTACCCATGTAACTGTTCTTGATCAATAAAAACATTATTTATTTATTTATTTATTTACCTAAATTTTTCAAAGATTTTTTATTTTTTTTGGAACATCGATCGTCTCAGAAATTATGTTCCAAATGAAACATATCTGTGTTTCTAAACATTACACTGTTCCAGTTTCAAATGTTCCAATCTCAACCAAGATACACTTTTGCCAGGGCTACTTATAGGCCGTATTGTGTTCGACTATACCAGTTAGTTATTACGTAGTCGTAGCCCAGTAGAAATCGGTATCTCTTGGGGTAACTCAAGTAGACCGTAGGTGCGCGATGCGCGTTTGGCTCTGGCGGAGGTCGGGGTTCAGAGGAACCGTGGTCCAGAGAGACCGTGGTCCAGAGAGACCGTGGTCCAGAGAGACCGTGGTCCAGAGCGACCGGGGTCCAGATAGACCGTGGTCTAAAGAGACCGTAGTGTGGAGTCAGCGGGTGATGGATGGGAGTAATCGTGACGTGATTGCGAGTCGGCTGTGAGCCGTGGCGATAGAGTAACTTATAGAGTAATTTGACTAGTGTGTTTAAACTTTTAATAAGTGAGAATGGTACTCTGCACTGGCTCATCTTAAATGAATTCCTAGACTAAACTAAACATCCTCTTCATGTGAAATGCAAATAGCGATCGAGTGCTGTAACCTTACCAAGATTTCTAAGGTTTTGCGAGGTCCCGTTGTCCGTTGAGTGTAGGCATAGACATAGGCAGTTTCTTTACGCTGTACTTATACCAGAATCATCTAGTCCTAGGTAGTATGGGTTGAAATAATTAACGATAGAGGTTTTTTTTTTAAAGTTCTTTTATTTCGGTAGTCATTGATCCTTATGGCTTTAGGAGTAATTCTAAGAGAACGTAAATGATAGACTCAGATAAATTCTATATCATGAGATTCCAATTCCATTGTGTATCAGATCTAAGATCAGACGTAAACACAGTGGTAGTGATGTCTAACCAGGTTTATAACTTTGTGGCGATTATGATCGTTGTGTGTAGCGAGTATGAAGTACCTTTGTTCTCGTTTTAGCGAAAATAAATGAGCCCTTAGGAGTCGCGTCAATGCGGCACCAGAAAATTTGTTGTAAGCGTGGTTCTAATTTAATGACTATGGTGGTTTAGTCTGTTAGAGTTTTCTGATTTTTGTTGTTTAGAAGAGTAAAAATGTTGAGTTACAATGTAGTCTATGGAAGTATAGTGAAAAGCCAAAAAAAAAACGTAATAACAATTGAAATTACAAAGAAAAGTTTGGAATTTAACTTTTTGATACTGACATTCGACTAGATAACTTTTGTTGTAACTGTGACCGCAGCGGGCTATTTTTAACCGACTTCAAAAAAAGGAGGAGGTTCTATGTTTGGTTGTATGTATGTTTTTTTTTTTTTTTTTAGATGTATGTTCATCGATATCTCCGTCAGTTGTGAACCGATTTCCAAAATTATTTTTTTGTTTGAAAGGGTATGCTACCATAGTGGTCCCATAAAAATTTTACTCCTGAGGGATTGATAGTTTTCCCGTAAAACTCAAAAAATCACCGATCTTTCCGAAAAATGTGGACCGATTTCCAAAATTTTTTTTTTAGCTTGAAAGGTTGTCCATCTCGAGGTGGTCCTCATACTTTTTTTTCCTGAGGAATTGATAGTTTTCCTGTAAAACTCAAAAAACATCATTCTCACTACACAATCTGAGTCAAACATTGATTAGTTTGACATATTTAGACTCTCGAGGTGGTCCCATATAAATTTTATTCCTGAGGGATTGATAGTTTTCCCGTAAAACTCAAAAAACCTCATCCTCACTCTAACTTCTTTAATCTTGACTATTGTAATATCTAACCTAACCTACTAAGTAAGTAATTACTTACTAACCTAACCTACTATATTATTTACACTTACACTTTACACTAAAAATGGAAAAATAAAAATTTTTGAAAAAAAAAATTGAACCGACTTCACAAAACACAAACAGACACTAAGAACCTACACTAAAAAGAGAAAAATAAGAATATACACATGCAATTATTATTTACAGTATTCAATTAATAAATTATTATGTTACCTATATTATATTTGAAGTCGGTGACAACTATTCTATTCTAACTACTCGATACAATTTTGCACCCAAGTTCTAATTGTACTCGTAATTTCTTCTTAGATAGTTGTAAATGCATAGTTGGCACCGACTTCAAATATAATATAGGTAACATAATAATTTATTAATTGAATACTGTAAATAATAATTGCATGTGTATATTCTTATTTTTCTCTTTTTAGTGTAGGTTCTTAGTGTCTGTTTGTGTTTTGTGAAGTCGGTTAAATTTTTTTTTTCAAAAATTTTTATTGTGGATGTTGTTCTTCTAGCTGAGAGCTCTGGCGGGGCTCAAGTCATGTGAAGACCGTGTATGTATGATGAACTGTAACGATGATTCAGAAGCGATATGGAACTTACTTAGAAGGGATGCGCGTCATCAATTCTGGTTGAAATTTAAAGTAGCTATGTGACCAGTTTTGCTTGTCAGAGATAATTGACGTTCGTAGATAGCTTATTAAAGATAGAGTACAGTAACTGTAAAAATTGGTACTAAAGACCCATAATGGTGATAAAAGTTTTGGTTTTTTTTTACAGTTTTGCAAACTGATCGTACTTAGACGATGTATGCTGAGTACAGTTAGGTCTGGTTCGAAGTTCGAACCTAGGTTGCGGCAGGACTGGCCGAACGGAAACTGTGCTGTGGTATTGATTGTTTCAGTTGCTTCATGAACACACGAGGACGTGTGCCAGCAGGATAGCCGTGTCGGAATTGGAAACTACCATTTAGTTGGCACAGGCTTTCGACTGGCAACACGGAACGCAAGCGTCACTTACTGGCGCTAGACAGAGTCTACGAGTTCGAAAACAGGACTGTCAGAGCACAGTCTGGTTGGATCGGTCGAGCTGAACAGTCCTAGGAACTGTTCCGCGTTCCGTTGTGTATACCTAGTTAGATAAAGTGCTAGATTAAATAGTTAGTGTACGTAGATAATAAAGTTTGTGTACCTAGGATTACTTTCGTTTGTGATTATATGTTGCTGACAAGTTATCCAGTGTTCTTCATTTGAATCGACACCTACCCTGCTACGCCCACGAGATATTAGCTTAGAACGGCCAATAATAATAGCAATGAAAATATCCAGTCTGCCGTCATATTTTATATAATAATAGTATTTGTTTTCACAGCGCACCGGTGCCCGCAGACGTGGTGCTGCGAATATTTGATGAAAATGGCGTGCCGCTGGAAGCTGACGAAGGTGGTGCATTTTTAGCCCCAGATACCCACTCTCTGTATGTCTCTTCTAGAGAGTGTGATAGAGAAGTACGAAGAGCTGGCAATAGAAGAAGAACAAGTGGGCGAAGAGGTGGCCGAAGGGGTGTCAGGGGTGTGCGAGGACAGAGTGCACGTAGGGGTGGGTCTTCGAACCGAGGCCGTAGGGACGGGCCTCAGTGGGAAATAGGACACCCACTAAATGAAATTTGGATGAATGACGAAGACGTTCCATCTGAATTGGTAAGTTTGGTGACGGATGTATTGAGGAGACGACAGATGAGAATGCAAGATGATGAAAGAATGGTTGAAAGAAACACTGAACGAGAGAATGCTAGCGAGAGCGAGAATGATGACGAATTCCTTGATGCGAGTGATGGATTGGTAAGACAGTTTGAATGGTCTCCCATGGAGACCTTTCAAGGCCACGAAGAAAACTTTACGCCAGAGCGTACTGGCTCTGTTCATGCGTTCGACTCGGCTTACAACGCGTTCCGTTCCTATTGGAGCGATGAACTATTGGATCTCATTGTGAGTGAAACAAACCTCTCATCATCATCATCATCTCAGCCACCTAGTGTCCACTGCTGAACATAGGCCTCCCCCATAGATTTCCACAGCGATCGATCTTGTGCAGCCTGCACCCAACGGCTCCCAGCAACCTTTACAAGATCGTCTTTCCATCTCGTGGGGGGCCGTCCTCTGCTGCGATTTCCGGTGCGTGGTCTCCACTCGAGAACTTTTCTGCCCCGACGGCCTACAGCTCTACGAGCTATGTGCCCTGCCCACTGCCACTTCAGCTTGCTAATCCTGTGGGCTATGTCGGTGACTTTAGTGCGTCTACGGATCTCTTCATTCCTGATTCGATCTCGTAGAGAGACACCAAGCATAGCCCTTTCCATAGCTCGCTGAGCAACCTTGAGCTTTCTTATGGGGCCCATAGTGAGGGACCACGTCTCAGTTCCATATGTCATCACTGGTAACACACACTGATCGAAAACCTTCGACTTAAGGCACTGAGGTATTTTGGACGAACAGACATCTCGCAGTTTCCCGAACGCTGCCCAGGCGAGTTGGATTCGTCGGCTGACCTCTTTCTCAAGTTGGACCTGCCCAATCGGACTGTTTGTCCCAGGTAGACGTATTCGTCAACAACTTTGAGATAAACAAACAAACCTCTACGCAACTAAAATTGCATCCGTTAGCTTCCAGGCCGAATGGTTCCCCACAAATATTCATGAAATATTGTGCCTCTTTTCCTTCTGGATGATGTTGGGGATACTCAGAATGCCAACTATAACCAGTTGTTTTTCCGTAGATCCGCTTTTAAAAACCGAAATATTCAGGCGTATCTTCACCAGAAGGAGATACGAAATGTTGACCAGGGCACTCCATTTTGTAGACTCGGACCCCGCTATGACCCCAAATCCCCCCAACGCTGACCGAATACACCGCTTGCGACCAATTATAACTTATTTAAATTCAGCTTTTCAAAGCAATTATGTTTTGGATAAGGATTGTGCAGTTCAGCACACAATCGGAACTTTTGGAAGCGTTGCTTTGTTTGCCTTAGCAAAGGCAGAAAGTTCCAGAAAACGCCTTATTGCTGCGAATCCTGTCGCGTGCCACTGTGTATCAAGGATTGTTTCAAATTATTTCATACATCACCATAATACCTGTCTTCTTATCAGTTGTCCATAAACAGCTATCGTGTTTCTATGTATAATATGTATGTATTTACAGAGAGTATATAAGTAGTATATCAATTATCTTGTTCCCATAGTACAAGCTTTGCTCAGAATTATTTATTTATTTATTTTATGTTATTTTATTGTGATCATTGTATATTGCTAGCGATGTGTAGTTCCGGAACGATTAGTTCAATTGGACTACTTCTTTTGCGTATAGTTCTTCTATCACTAGTTCAATTTCAATCCAATCATATCTCTAGTTCAGCGAGACGAGCGTTGCGAACGAGAACGATAGAAGCAGACAAATTGAAATCCAGAAAGAAAAGAGGCACAAAATTTCATGAATTATTGTCCACTAGCTGTCCGTCGCGGCATTACCCGCATTCCCTCGGGAAAACTTCACTTTCCCGGAATAAAATATAGCCTATGTTTATCAGGGATAATGTAGGATTCTAATGGTAGAATTTTTCAAATCGGTCCAGTAGTTTCGGAGCCTATTCAATACAAACAAACAAACAAATCTTTCCTCTTTATAATATAAGTGTAGAGGGATAATTATATTAGACCATTACACCATTAGAAGGGTTCTTTCACCATTAGAATCCTACGATTCTAATGGTGAAAGAATTTTTCAAATCGGTCCAGTAGTTTCGGAGCCTATTACAAACAAACAAACAAATCTTTCCTCTTTAATATTAGGTGTAGATAGTGTAGATAAACACCTATTGTGAAAGGTATTTTATGTTAGCGGAGTGGCTGGTGAATGATTGTGGCTTTTTTATAAAAATTAATGTTAATGTAATTGTCCTAAATTTTAACTTTTCTTTTTGGTCTTATTGGTTTTATTGCGGTCTTATTGTTTTTTTGTTGTAAATAAATTGTTTTATTTTTATGAAATTGTATTTTTATTCAAGTAGACTACATTCTGTACAAAAATAAAAACTATCGATAAAATCAAATCAAAGTGAAGGGACATCCCTAGTAGTTTTTATGCCTCGCCGGGTCAAGTTTCAAGTGGTATTATCGTAAACATCTGAAGCTGTTTCGTCAAATTGTTTACATAATTAGGCAGCATAGGTATTTGTTCCTTGGATTATAATAGAGTACCGTGGATTGGGGTGACTTTTGAACTACGGGGCGAAGTTGATGATTAACCAAAATTTTTGCATTTGGTCCTATAACTCGCGTAAATTGGAACGTAGATAAAATGTTTTTATTTGTGTGGCAGCATTGACTTTTCGGCCATCTTGTCAGTGAGCGTCAAAGCACGGGAGCAGTCAGTTTGAGAGAAAAAAAAACATAAATTTAATGTGGAAATAAGGTAAGAAATGCATACCTGAATAACTTTAAATGTGCAAGCTAAACTGTAAAACCTAGACTCATGAAACTTGCTAGATTTATTTGTAGTTTTATTTTTATTTTAAAGCTATTTTACTTTTTTCATTGCGTCGGCCATCTTTGTTTATTTAGAGAGTTTTAACATTATGGGGCTAAATTGATAGTTATCAAAATGACCCCTTCTGAGACTTTTAAATTTTTTCAAGATTGTTCTATAGACTATCAATTTAACCCCGATATTTTATTTTATACAATGGTGCGAAACTATAAAAAACTTCCTGGGACTCGAAATTATATAAGATATACAAGTTCTATTAAAAAGTTTTTTGTTCGACCCGGTCCATCCTCGGACGAGCACCTGGAGACAGAGACATATAAAACCCAAGATAATTCTACAGCAGAACTCGTCACTTCTACGTCACCGCCGCCGCCGCTGCTGTCCTTGTCGTCGGTAGTTGAAGAAGACGAAGAACCTCCTAGTGCCAAAGCGTCCCCGGAGAATATACTTCGAGAAGATATAATGAATGATCTCGCGTTATGGCCACAGGTGTTATCCGATAAACAAAGAATATTTTTGATGGAGCGTGGGCCAGTACAAGTAAAATAATGAAACCGTTTTAAGAAACTGGCTGGTTTACTCTAAGTCAACTGATTCTGTTTATTGTTTTTATTGTAAACTTTTTCATGCTGATGCGACTCCGACTCCTTTTAACCCTAGACACCTAACCTTCGTCGAATCGACGAGTACTCAACAAAAATATTGTTGTCTCTTTTCGACGCGCGCGCCGATCTTAGCCTCGTCGTTTGCCAACTCAGTGTTCACCGAGCTCTCTCGGGAAGAGACGGAGTCCGGCGCGTAAGTACTTTATTTCTCGATATATTACGATAATAGTCGTCGTTTCAACGAATGGTATACTTTTTTGCAGCTTTTACTATGGCTTCTCAAAGATTGCTGTCTGATGACAATATTACGCGATTATTATTGGGCGAGGAAGATATTGGTGAATTGGAGGAGTTACCTGACAGCGAAACAGAAGATCATTTGGAGGTGGAGGATGTAGAAAGCGACACTCAAGACGACCCTTCCGATCATGAAGGTACTCAAGATCGTTCTTCACCTGTTCTGCAGGACAACGAACAGGAGCCACAAACACCTCCAGCACCATTGGCAGAAAGCTCAGGTAGCAATTCTAGTATATTGACCTTTTCACAAAGCAATATCCGTAGTCGGAGTCGTCATGTTTGGGCTAGCAGCAAAGGGCGTAGGGCAGTTGCGATAAATATTGTGCGTGTTGCCAGAGGACCTACGCGTACGGTAAGGAATATACTAGATGCACTTCTATTATTTGAACAATTCATGACTAATCAGATACTAGAAGAAATTTTGAAATGGACGAACTCAGAGATTGTGATAAAAAGGCAAAACTACGACCAAAGTACGTCGACGCAGAATGAAACTAGCAAAGAAGAGATCAGAGCTCTTATTGGTATGCTGGTGCTAAGTGCAGCTCTGAAAGATAATTATCTGACCCTTGATGAATTGTTCAACACGGAATACTCAGGTACGAGATATATTTCATGTATGAGCAAAGAGAGATGCGACTTCCTTCTGCGATGCTTGCGTTTCGATGACAAAACATTTCGCTTACAACGACAAAAGGACGATCCCTTTACACCTATAAGAGACATATGGGAAATGCTTATGGTTCAGTGCCGCCAAAACTATGTCCCTGGAACAAATG
Organism: Epirrhoe alternata; assembly: GCA_963565295.1. Classification (NCBI taxonomy): domain Eukaryota; kingdom Metazoa; phylum Arthropoda; class Insecta; order Lepidoptera; family Geometridae; genus Epirrhoe; species Epirrhoe alternata. The sequence continues at coordinate 8,917,723 of OY751394.1, forward strand.
TAACCATCGACGAACAACTATTAGCATTTCGAGGGAGATGTAAATTTAGGATGTATATTCCAAATAAACCTGCAAAATATGGGGGTCAAATTGGAAATGATGTGTGATAGTGGCACAAGATATATGATCGACAGTATGCCATATCTTGGAAAAGGTACCAACACAGGGGGTGCGCCTTTGGGAGAGTACTTCGTAAAGGAACTTACTCGCAGTATACATGGTACAAATAGAAACGTTACCATGGATAATTGGTTCACGTCAGTACCCCTAGCGAAACAGTTACTGCAGCAGCCTTATAAATCGACGCTTTTAGGGACTCTGCGAGCTAATAAAAGGGAAATCCCAGAAGAAATTAAGAATTGTCGGTCCCGAAACGTCAATACACCGATGTTCTGTTATGATGGCCTCCTCACACTTCTGTCATACAAGCCAAAACCCTCAAAAATGGTATACTTACTATCTTCTTGTGATGAAGAGGGCTCAGTCAACCCCGAAACAAAAAAACCACGTATGATTGAGTTCTATAATAGCACAAAAGGTGGCGTGGACACGTTTGACCAAATGTGCTCAGTGATGTCATGCAGCGAAAAAATAAACGGTGGCCAATGTGTGTCTTCTACGGCATGATAAACATATCGTGTATAAACAGCTACGTAATTTACTGCCACAATGCTTCTGTGATGGGTCAGAAAATAATGATTCGACGTGATTTTATGAAGAAGCTGCATACGCAGTTAGTAGAGCCCTGGCTCAAAATCAGACTGGAAATTCGTACTATGCCCACGCAGGTAAAAAATCAAATCAAAGAAATACTAGGAGCGAAGTCTGATGAGGGCCAAGGTGAAGGTCAAGTTGATGGTCAAGGTGAAGGTCCGTCATCATCCAGCCACCTTCAACCAGTCGAAGCTCCAAATGTGAGAAAAAGAAAAGTCTGTGGTCTCTGTTCCTACAAAAAAAGGCGCATGACAAAGTCATATTGCTCAAAATGTAACACCGCAATTTATGGTGAACACAAAGTTTGTGTTACTTTTTTTAAATTTTAATTTGTATAAGAGTACATCTCATTTGATCTCTAAAACCTAGTGCCATGTAATATAAGGTATAAAATAAATATTTCTATACCAAAATATATTTTTAGTGTTTTATTTACTAAAATAATACTTGCTTTATGTATTTAAGTAATAAAAATAACGGAAACATTTATAAATAGATAAATTAATAAGGGCTAAAAATTGCTCGTCGAATCGACGTATGGTTAGGTTTAAAGGAGTATATTGGAAGGTTAGGTGTCTAGGGTTAATGGTGAAATAGGTTACAAAGATTGGCAGCATTTGTCTACTGCTATAGAACGTCATGAAAAGAGCTTAGGGCACCTATCATGTCTTAAGAAACAAATTACATTGAAAACTGTTATTTTAAAAGAAAAGTCGGTAGATTTCTTGCACCAAAATGAAATTGATCGGGAAAAAAAACGTTGGGTTGCAGTACTCGAACGAATAATCGACATAATTCATTTTTTAGCGAGGCAATGTCTGGCTTTTAGGGGAAGATCTCAAAAAATTTACGATTCTGATAATGGTAATTTTTTAAAGCTGGTTGAATATACCTTAACTTTGATAATGTGCTTGCGGAACACATTGCCCTTATTCAAAAATCTCAGTCACGCCTAACTCATTATCTTGGCCATAATATTCAGAATGAAATAATACAATTATTGGGAGAAAGAATAAAAAAAGCTATTGTTTTGGAATTGACACAATCTAAATATTTTTCCATTATTTTAGATTGCACTCCAGATATTTAACAAATATCGGTTGAAGAACAAATATCGGTTGTCGTACGGTACGTTCTTTTAAATGCAAACAACAACAAGGCTGAAGTAAAAGAACACTTTCTGGGTTTTTTTCCTATTACAGACACTACTGGCCTGGGCTTAACTCAATTTTTGTTAGATTTTTTAATCTCAAACGAAATTGACATACAAGATATGCGTGGTCAAGGTTATGATAATGGTGCAAACCTGAAAGGGAAAAATATAGGTCTACAAAAACGAATTTTAGATTTAAATTCAAAATTCAAATTCAAATTCATTTTATTTCAGAAAATTAAATCCATATTACAATTTATTACAATTAAAATTTACAATTTACAAACACAAATAATCATATAAATAAAACACAAAAAACAAAATATAATATTTAAAAACTAAACTTAAAACTAGAGAAAAAATATAGGTACATTATATCGCTCGCCGCACAAAAGTTTTCCAAATCGGAGAGGTGAACCGGTCCGATACAGTTTTCAGGATGCTGTTTTGGCTGTCCCGCACTCTGCGAATCAGGGATGCAGTTTTCTTACGTATTATCGCTTCGAAGGCATCCGTTTGGTATTCTGCAAACATCCCTGACGCACTGCAGAAGCGAGGCAGCCCTAACATCATCCTGAAAATATTATTATATTGGACACGGAGCCGGTCCAAGGGCTTTTTGGTGTGGTTGACCCATAGGTTACCCGTGTAGAAGCTCTGGCAATATGCTTTAAAAAGTGTCAGCTTCACTTCTTCAGTACATCGGGCAAACCTACGGATCAACATGTTTCCTCGGACGGCTAGAGCCCTGCGTTCCCTCTCTATGTCAGCATTGTCTTTAAGGTCGTCGGTAATGCTATGACCCAGATATTTAAAGTTTGACACTTTTTTAATGTTCATGCCGTTAAGGGTTAGATCTAGAAAATTTGTCATGCTACTACCGGCGGCCTTAAAGACCATGTATTCACATTTCTTAACATTATAGCAGAGCCCATGAGAAGCAGCGTAGTTGGCGCAGACCTCCAGCATTTTTCCGACCGACCCCGCAGTCGGGCCCAGCAGCACCATGTCGTCGGCGTAGCTGATGTTGTTCACACTGACACCATCCACGCTACAACCGACACGCATGCTACTGAGCTCGACTATCAAATCATTTACATACAGGCTGAAGAGTGAGGGAGAACTTACTCCACCCTGTCTCACCCCACACTCCAGCCTGAATGGGTCAGAAAAAGCATTAGCCCACTTCACGACATTACTTTGGTTCGAATACCAGTACTGCAGTACTCGAAGCACGTCCGCCGGTACACCCCTGTCTCTCAGCTTTCTCCAGAGCACATCATAGGACACGAGGTCAAATGCTCTGGAGAGATCAAGAAAACAAGCGTACACCGGCGTCCTGCGACTTGTATAATACTGGACAGTGTGCTTGAGTCCCAGGATTGCACTCTCCGTTGATAATCCGGGCCTAAACCCAAACTGTGAGTCATGCAATCCAAGGTGTTTTTGTAAGATCGAATCAAGCACACTGTCCAGCACCTTGGCTACGGTCGTGGCCAGAGAGATCGGGCGATAGTTCCCCTTATCCGAGATATCTCCCGTCCTGTTCTTCACAATAGGTACCACCTTTGTCTTCATAAGGTCAGCAGGTAGATAAGCGTGACTAAGACACATTGTGAAAAACATGGACAGGACACGGGGTAAGTGGATACCTGCATATTTGAGATGTTCGACGCTAAGTCCATCGTGTCCGGGAGACTTGCCTCTGGTCATGCTCTTAATTGTTGTATTTATCTGCTTAGCAGTCAAAAGTATAAGAGGCTCCTCACCCCGACCCACAGACCCAGCGCCGGACATCCCAACCGATGGCCCAAGCGGGGAGCGCACTCTAAAGTGTTCCATAAAAAGCTGTGCTATCTCCCTCTGGTCACTTCTACCTTCCACACTCACGGGGGGGCCAGGCCTAGTATTCAGCTTACTAGTGGACCTCCAGAAAGTTTTAAAATCTTTTGCTGCTCGCTCATTCGCTATTTTGTCCATAGTAATCTGGTCCTGGTTGTTCTGACACCACTTTAGACGGCTTTTGAAGATTTTGCGCGCTAAGCACATTTCTTCATATATTTTGCCCGCCGCAGGTCTATTATACAACACCCAGGTTTTGAACTTAAGCCTGGCCTCCCCATGCGCAGCCTGTACATGCTTATTCCACCCACAAAGATTTTTACCTCTCCTAGGTCTGCCACGCCCACACCGCTTCGTCTGTACGGCTGCATTGGCCATTGTACTTACTATGTCATTATATAACCTATCCAGAACTGTCCTATGTTGAGATGAGGTACATGGCCCGTTTGCACACTCTACAAACTCCTCGGGGAAGTGAATTTCCCGAAAGACCCCATTGCATAACATGTGATATTTATTAATCTGGTCATCATTTCTCTCCCCCCACAGGACAGCACTAGGTGGCAGATCATGCGTCGTCAACCTCTGTCTAACAGCATATAAATCGCACTCTATGAAGATAGGTAGATGGTCTGATGTGAAAACATCCTCCCATACACCCACTTCAGCAACAGTATGCCACGCTGCAAGTGAGACGACACAGTGGTCTAGCCATCTCCTACTACCTGACCTTTGACATGTAAAAGTATAAACATTCGAAGAAAGTCCCAGCTTTTCAACGTCGGCGCAACACCAAGACTGCTCCACACAGAACTCTGATAATTCTCTAAAGAATGGTTCCCGTGGATGAGCATTAAAATCACCCAACATGATTAAGGTCTCGACATTATTACTCTCTCCCAATGCACTTATTTAAACCCGCGCGCATTTTATATACCTTGTGCGGCACACAGCCTAAATTTGGTAGTGAATGACGCTGCTAAAAGTTCATTAGAAATTGTCAATTTCTTTTCAATTGTGCAGGAAATTTATGTTTTTTTTTCTGCGTCAACAGCACGTTGGCAAATACTTGCTAAAGAAATGCCAACTTTAAGTCTAAAACCACTCTCAAATACTCGATGGGAGAGCAGGGTTGAAGTAGTAAAAGCGCTACGTTTTGAACTGGGAAAAGTGTATGATGCCTTGTTTACTTTATATTCCGATAGGAGCAAAGATGCAAAGTCAAGAAATATGGCAAATTCATTATTGGCAAAAATTAAGTCGTTTAAATTCATCTGCTCTCTGCTTATTTGGTTTGAAATTTTAAGCAAGATAAATATAGTTAGCAAAGCCCTTCAAAAGTCAGACGTTGTATTGTCAGAAGCGATGAAAATGATTGATAATGCAAAAATAAGTTTGTCTGAATTCCGTAATGAATCCGCTTTTGAGGAGCTCCTTAATCGGGCGAAAACTGTAGCGGAAGAAGTCGAGGCAATAGTAGAATTTCCCACACCTGCACGCCCTCGCGCTCGTAAAAGGTTTTTTAATTATGAAGCGGAGGATGACCCGATAACAGACGCGAAAATACATTTTAAAGTAAATTTTTACTACTATTTATTAGACACCGCAATTACTAAGTTCGACGAACGGTTCGAACTTTTGAATGAAAATAATGTAATTTTTTCATTTCTTCAAAAATTGAAACACTGGAAAGATTTGGACTCTGATACAAAAAAAACACATTGCTCTAATTTAGAAAATAAACTTTGCCATGCTGGCTCTTCAGATGTGGAACAGTTCGAGCTCTATAATGAAATCGAATTATTACCGATGTTTATTGATGATTCCACTACGCCGTTGGATATTTTAAATTACTTATTTACGAGTAAATTAATTTCAGTGTTCCCAAATCTGTCCACAGCACTGAGGATATACCTGACACTTCCAGTCACGGTGGCACATAGCGAAAGGTCCTTTTCTAAACTAAAAATAATTAAAAACTACCTTAGATCAATATTGTCGTAAAGTAGATTGACAAATTTATCATTAATAAGTATTGAACATGAAATCAAAATTGAAGTTAGTGACATTGTTAAAGATTTCGCTAATGCAAAAGCTCGCAAAGTAACTTTTTTGTAAATACATTTGTCTGTATATAGGTATATATATTTGTGTGTACGAGCGTCCTGTTTGTTATGTAACTATAATAGTTTTTCAATTAAATATTTTTGAAAGAACTAGTAAGTTGTGATTTTTTTATTATTATAACCCCTTCCTTCCTAAAAACACTTTTTGCTTCCCGACATCATTTAAAATTGCACTATTTGCATCCGAATTTCCCTTTGAAAATATAACTGTTATAATAAATAATTATTAAAATAATAATTAAAATATACTGTATTCCATTTTGAACCCGCTCCTACTAGACTAGAGGGCGCCAGGGTACTGGTTGCACTCGGGCGCCACAAGGGCTAGAGACGCCTCTAGTTCTTGGAGCGATAGATTGCACACATATTCCCATTCAGTCGCCTGGTCAGTATAATACCTATATATAAGTTTCAAATCTCTACCTTTCTAACAATGTATAAAAGTAGGTACTTAAAAGGTAATATTTGAGAGAGATTGAAAACAATTTTAAAAACACAATTTTTCCATTTCCAGATTCAAATATAGGGGAACAGTACAGGAACAGGAAAGGCATATTTTCCATTAACGTCCAAGGAGTATGTAATGCAGACTTATTATTTATGAATATTGTGGCTCGTTGGCCAGGTTCTGCTCATGATTCTACTATATTCAACAACTCTGAACTAAAAAGTAGGTAGGTAGGTCATTATCTAAGCATCATTATCTAAGTACCTGTACCTGAGGGGTAAAAATAATATGATTATTTTCAGTGCAATGTGAAGATGGACTGTATGGAAACAGATGGCTGATTGGTGATATTGCTTATCCATGTTCATCATACTTATTAACACCATTGCTTAACCCGTTAACTCCTGCAGAAAATCATTATAATGAAGCACAAATAAAGACAAGAAATACCATAGAAAGGTAAATTTACTCATATTATGTATGATAGAAAACATACAAATATTAATAATATAACTATTTTTTTCTGTATTTTTAGATGTTTTGGTGTTTGGAAAAGACGTTTTACAGTGCTGTCCCTGAAAATACGTCTCAGTTTACAAACTCAAGCAATTATTATAGCCACCTCTGTGCTTCACAACATTTGTCGACTTAATAATATAGATGATGTGGAACCCGAGGTGGAGACTCCAATAGAATTAAATGATATTCATTATGGGGAGAGAGGTCAGCAAAACCAAATTGCTAGAAATGAATTAATAAACAACTACTTTAGGGTTTAATTGTTCAATACTACTAGAACCCATGAGTGCCTTTTCAAAATCCATAATTATAATAAATAGCAGCAAAGTGATAATTTACAGTGTTATTTTATTTATCTTTTAACCCAATTCAAAAGATAAACAAAAAGAACAGACAACAAATATATGAAATAAAGTGTTAAAATAACTCATTATTTTATTTTATCAGTACAGCATCACCAATGATCATTTATCAATAAACTTTCAGTATCATTGACAATTATGTATATGTTCTATGTTGTAGACTATACCTCCTGTTAAGGAGTTCCCGGAATGGGATTATTTTTGCAGCTGTTGTACTAGGTAGTTGTGTAAATTATGGAGAAAAATAAAACTAATTTTAGTATTATCAGCTCTACATTACTCAATACTCGTAAGAGCATGACATTTCAAATCCACTACCTATATTGGTCTAATGCAAGTGAGAGATACTGCATAATTTTAGTTTATAGAATTGGTATATTACAAGTAGATATTATGTAAAACAAAATGCAATTTAGGTACTAGACTTATATTTATTTAATTAACAGTAACATAACAAAAGTATCTATTCTAAACTTATTTTAACTAATATTTTACACTTAACAACGGCATAAATTAATATTTACACAGGTTCCTTATTCACAGTATGCATTAATTGATCTATTTCTAATTTTAGTTTTATATTTTCTAGGCAAACTTTTTCTGTTTTTGCTTTAAAATAAGCTGCCATCGCCAACTCTTTCTCTTTTTGAGCTCTTTGTATCTCTTCTGAAAGCTTTCGACGTTTACCTAATAAAAGAAAATTAGATATTAGAAAAGACTGAATCTGTCTCTTCCAACCGAGACCATGAATAGGCTTGATCTAAGATTTACTAATCGAGGGTGATAATAACTAAGCATGCACCAATCACAAAATCCATTACCACCGTGCATTGAAGCTCAAGCCCATGACTAGATTCTAGATTATTGGCCAAACCTCTTGCACCACTACCACACTGATAAATTTAATTACTTTAGTAGGTAAATATTAGGTAGGTATTATGTCATAAAGAGTAAACCCTAATAAGCGACTTACAAGAGTTTTTTGGCGTATTAAAAGTAAATGTTTTTGGTGTGATTGCTTTGTTTGTTCCTCCACCATACTCCCCATGACCACTTTCACCACCCATCACCAAAACAACATCGGGCCGATCTGTTGTAAGCTCGGGAAGCTCTGGCAAAGGCTGGAAATCAATAACTTCCACCACAGCCTCAGGTGTATGGGGTGTCAAATTCTCCCGATCACCACCAAAATCCACAGTGAAGCCACTGCAAGTAGGACCTAATATAGATGCTACACGATCCAGTGCTTCATCTGGCGGGATAAACGACTTGCCACCTCCGGTCTGTAAAGAAAAGTTCACCATTACATACCTTATACCTATAAGTAACAATATTCTAAAGTACATACTTCATGTATGTACTATGTAGGTACGAACCTTCAGATTGTTTTGCCTTATACTAGCATTTCGTTTTCGAGCAGCCTTCTTTAAATTCTCCCATTTTAAGCGCAGTTGCTCAGGACGCCGTAAATCTCCCGCCAACGCACAGAACTCCTGCGCTATGGATTTCCATGCGTCTTCCTTCAGCTTATTGTTGGTGGCGTTTGTTGCTTTTGACGTAAGCACTTTATATTTACTAATTAAATCTAGAAGTAACATGACTTCGTCTTTTCCGAGAGGCTTTGACTTCATCTGAAAGTAACAAGTAAATATTTTAGACGCGAATTCATGCTAACTGCGAAAAACAAAGCTCCTTTGTTCATTATGCACAGTGAAATAAATACAGTACGCAATACTTACGTTGTTGTCTTGTTGAGACATATTTTTGTAAGTAGGTTTTTAAACAAAGTAATTTTAAACTCCAAACAAAATACACACAAAACCGTTGCACAAGCGAAGATCGAGAGAATGAATAAACTGTCAACGTATAACTTGTCAAGTTCAATTGCGTTTCGTTGTTCAATTGTGTTCGTTGTAAATTTGTAAAAATATACAAATTTAGGGCAAATGCAATAAATATATACCAAAAAAGTCATTTAACAATCAAATATAAATGATAATGTATATATTTACTGCAATTATGCAGTAAATACTAAACTTTTTGATAAATGTTTAAATCAGGTAATAATTGTTTGTTATGGATAAACGAAACGTTACGGAGGGACGCCCTATCCAAGGATAAGAGCCCTGTCTATCTTTGATCTTAGATAGGGGTGATACAGTTCGGTTATTGAAACGGTAGTAACAGATAGATAAAAAGTTACTGGTTATCTCGGATCGCTATCTACATTTGACTGTAGGTTGATTATTGAAACCGGCTGTAAGTGTAATTGACTCTGTTGGTTCCGATTAAAACTTTAATAGTAAATAATTTAAAAGTTAAATAATTGCTATTTTTATTGAAAAACATCCCAAAAAAATGTAGAGAAATACGGACATTATTACTATTTTTTAAGAATGTTGGTGGAACAAACTGTGTCTACCACGACAGGTATTTTACCACTGTTCCGCTAATTGAAGAGATGACATAAAGGAATCTTCACAGCACGGGAACAATCATGTTCAACAGGATCCCTGTTTCAAGTCTTACCATACCAAAGGCTGATTTAGTAGTTCCTGATTTGCTTGAGAAGCATTAATAATAATTATTTTGTATCGTAGGGTAAAATTTATATATATACCATACTTCACATGAAGTTAACAAATGCTGGCAAAGCCCCGATGAACCTGGTGCGACAAAGCCAATTTCTCTCGGGCAAAGATATATCATCATTCATGCTGGTTCAACAGATGGTTTTGTTGACAATTGTTAACTGGCCTATAAAACTAAAAGTTTGTCAGCAGATTATCACCATGTTGAATCAAGAAAATTTTACCAAGTGGATAAGAGAAAAACTGCTGCCCAATCTGCATCAACCATCAGTCATTGTGCTAGACAACGCATCTTATCACAGTGTACGCGTAAATAAGCCTCCAAATGTTAATGATAAAAAACATATTTTGAAGAAATGGCTAGATGAAAAAGGAATACCATATTCAGAAAATGCACTTAAAGCTGAATTTTTGAATTTAATAAAAAAAACAAAGGCGAGCCAGTGTACGAATTAGATAAAATAGTTGAGGCTCATGGTCACACTGTCGTTAGATTGCCGCCATATCACTGTGATCTTAATCCCATTGAATTAATCTGGAGCATAGTAAAAAGACAAGTGGCATCAAAAAATATTAATGTACCTGCCAAAGATCTGCTGCCTATTTATAAACGAGTGCTTTAACAATATAACTGCAGAGCATTGGCGAAAAGAATGTGACCATGTCATGCAATTGGAGCAAAATTACTGGGAACAGGATCGCATCATTGATGAAATGAATGAATTTATTATAAATGTGACAGATTCTGACACAAGTTCTGAAAGTTCGAGTTCAAAAGAAGATATGGATGAGGATATTTCGGGCATCGAATATTTGGAATCAGATTTTGATTATAACTCTGATTACTAATGAGAATCCCCTTTGGGTTTTCATAAATCTTGCAGGGCATTTGGCCAAGGCGATGCGTGACCATGTATGTTTATGTAAATAAATTCTTTTAATAATACTTTTTTAACATAACTTTATTATTAAACTGACCTATAATATCCTATTTATAACTAACTATAAATATAATATAACTAACTGCTTTTACTTATTATACAGACAATACTTACCTACGCTATTAATAATCCAATTCTTTGACGACGCGAATAAAGGATCAAAACGGAGTAGACGCACTATAGTATTGCCCACTAAACAAAAGAGGTAATTATGTACAATTGCGCCCTCAAATCCCACGACGGTTCTCTTTCTGAACAGACTCTACCCAACTTGACTGTAGGTTATGGGCCGAGAGGGACGCCCGCCGGTAATGTTAGCGTGTAGAAAGTTCTGACAGTATTGTTTTCTAAAACATGTTTTTTCAGAGTCGTAGTAAAGGCCAAACAAAATGGCGATGTCAAGCACCACGCCACCGGCAAATTTTCCTCAACTAAAAGCCGAAGCATTTGATAACTGACTATTTAGGCTTCAATGCCTACTTGAGGAGGGAGGGCTAAAAGAGGTCGCGGAGGCAGAAGACAAAAACAAAAACTCGGATGCAAAAGCAAAAAGTGTAATAGTCCAATTTCTAACTGACAGGCACTTGAACCTTGTGAAGGAATGCTTATGACCTTATGAAGAGTGCCAAGGAAATGCTATGTATTCTAAAAATCACATTCCAGAGAAAAAGCGTGATATCAAAAATCACACTTCGAAGAAAATTACTTAAGTTTCAAACAAAATGGAAGTAAGCTTGAAGATTATTTTGCCAAATTCGATGACATCTTACGTGAACTTGAAGTCTCAGGAGAGAAATTAGAAGAAAGCGACAAAGTATGCTATCTCCTGACAGGCTTAGGAGAGGAATATAACCACATCATAACAGCTATTGAAACTTCATAACATCATAACAGCTAATATACTTCATTATTCACTGTTTCAATAATTAGAATTTCGTCCGTGTACTTCTGATACCTTCTATCTAACATTTTTCACAAAAGTGGTTTTTAACGCCATCTCTTGGCTAAGGTTAGAACCCGTTGAAAGCATTAACCTCCCAATTTAAAAAACCCCCAGTTCAGTTGCAATCCGTCTGAAGAAACATCTTCTATAACTAATCGTCATTATTGCGGTGGAAATTTCATCTAAGTAACAGTTTGTTGGGAGCTCTGCCTGTACGCGCATAGGGCATCGGAACCGGTTCTTCCCGGTTCTTGGGTCTACAAAAAGAACCGGTTCTCAAAATCAAAGAACCGGGTTTTCGGTTCTTTAAAATTTCAGTAAAAGCCTTAGATCTAATTCAGCAATCACTGGTCTCTAATGATTGACATAACATCTGTTATCGTAATTTTCTTTCCCATACAAATTTTGGTACTAATATCTTAACTCCTCGACAACAAAAACGGGAATTTATCGTAATAACTTTTGGCGGGCTCTACCGAACTAAATTCAATCTGGGTGTATAGGCTGTGGTATAGGTGATTGACTAAATTGGCTTTTGTAGCGCTCCAGCGGACACTACTTAAACTTCAACTAACGTTAGTGGGCATGGGCACTATCTATCTACTCAAACCTAACCTAGCCGACTGAACTCAATCTGGTTTTGTTACTCCACTCTAATTCTTTGGCAATTCGATGGCCACTGCCGCAGCACCTCGCGTGTTACGAACTGGTTACTACTCACATCTAACCTAACCAAATGAATTTAAGCTAAGTGGATAAGTACATATTAACTCCACTCGACTTTTTTGGCGCTTCAATAACCGCTTCCATGGCAGGCACGCTACGCTCGCTCGCCTCGCGCGTTACGAACTGGTTACTTACTACTAACATCTAACCATACAAACTGAATTCAATCTGAGTGGTAAGACAGTCCAATCGATATTTTGTGGTCCTAAACGTATTTTAGTTTTGTTAATTAAAGGTTTAAAATAGTAATCATAGGGATTCAAGCCAAACTAACGCATTTAATAAAAATTTTGTTTCTTAAATTAATGATGTGGTAATTATGTCATTAATTCTGTACAAAAGTTCCTATTTCTAAAGTACCTACCTACAAACACGTTTTTGATTAATTGTAGCTTTGATTCAAAGTAATTCTGCTCAGTTTTTTATCTTAAATGTTAAGAACCGAAAGAACCGGGTACCCGGTTCCGGGCTGGAACAGGAACCGAAAGAACCGGTTCTTAAAATAGGGCCGGTTCTCGATCCCCTATCGCGCCGCGCACCCAGCTCGTTGACATTTTGATGTTTGCAGTAAATAAGGTATGTTTTTACTGTTTATTATTGCAAAATTCCTAGTTAAAGTAATATAAGTTTTAGAGTGTTTTTGAAGTTAAATATCGTATAAAATATGTAAACGAATTAGCAGGTTATTTTATCAGATAGGAGAATTTTCTTCCGACATTTTTAATGATGATATGGTACAATTTGTTTTCGTTTGTCGCAGATAGGAGATAGTTCTTTTAGTTTGTAGAATACAATTTTGTTCAATAATCATAGTTTTTTCTTAAGTATCTACTACCTACCTACCTAACCTACCCAAATCGTCTTTTTCACTTGCTTGGCAGGCTCATAATTATGGCTTCGCGAAATAGGGCGCATGCTTAAGTGCACATTGTTCATTGCAACCGTGGAGTAGAAGATGACGCACCAACGTTTACAGTAACGAGCCATGTACTATCCCCAGAATAAATTGGTGAAGACATTCAGCATCTTACAGCCGTTGAACCCTACATCATGCCTGTAAACAATGGTGAAAACCATGTCGATCTCATTGAACTAGAAGATCTGATAAGTGCTGTTGAACCGACATTCTCTTGTGAACCACCAATATCAAGTCCTATATCAGTGGCATCAATTACACAAGGTTCTTCTACTACTTTTTGTGAAGACTTTTCGCCTGATGATGATAGTGAATACGAACCCCCAAACCATGATGCTTTAAGCTCTGAATCTGAACCCTTTACGGCGCTCAATAGCAGTTCTGCATCATTCCATTTGAACTACCAAATTTTGTTCAAAGAAACGAATAAATACCTCTAAGCACAGCAATGCATATCTGTAACAGACTACTCTATTGATAGATAGATAGATGGAAAGCTTAATTTGCCAACACATAGACACAGGTACATTACATATACAGAGAACAGGTACAAAAAAGAAAAATACAAAAGTAGGTATGAGGTAAGTAGGTGACAGAGCTATGAAGTTAGGAACCTCTGTGCCTATCCCTACTCACCTACATGCAATCTACAAGCAATAGACAAAACAAGAAAAGACCTAAACAGCAAAACGAAATAAAATTAAGTACAAATAAAAAGAAAAAAAAGAGATCAGTAAGAAGTACGGTCTGCGCTGGTGTTAGTCAAAAAGAAGTAGTCTCAGCTTTATGTTGCTCTGCACCGGGGTACAGGGCAACGCTGATTTTCAGACTACTCCTGGTTTGGTGACATCACATCCCAAAGATAGTAAGCCAAATTTAATTCCACTATAGAAACCGTTGTTCCAACAGCTTCTGTTAGAAAGGTGTGAAATTAGATATCTGTAACTAAGCAAGGGCATTATTATAAATTTGCCATGATACGAAAAGTGCGGGCGCAGGAGATTCGAACTTGGTTCCGAATGGGGGGGTTACCAGTTACTGTACCTGTACCTACGGTGTACGGTGTACGGTGACTGTACCTACTTATAGTACAGTTATTATCTTATAAAATCTCAGTTTTTTATTTTTTTGTTCCTCTAGTATCTTTGGGATGTGATGTCACCAAACCAGGAGTAGTCTGAAAATCAGCGTTGCCCTGTACCCCGGTGCAGAGCAACATAAAGCTGAGACTACTTCTTTTTGACTAACACCAGCGCAGACCGTACTTCTTACTGATCTCTTTTTTTCTTTTTATTTGTACTTAATTTTATTTCGTTTTGCTGTCTAGGTCTTTTCTTGTTTTGTCTATTGAAAAAACTTTCTCAAGTCTGATAAATTGGTTGCAGTTGTATTTGCTGGATTTTTTTGTGTGGCATACAGGTTTGTTTCTTCCACTATCCTTGCCATGAAATCTTCTGAGAAAAAGTAGTTGAAGCATGCATATGGAGTATCTAATGGTGACAACTCTGGTCCTAGGTCTGAATTGCCTTTGAATGTAATTTTGGACTCATCAAATTCTATGTTCTTTTTTTTCCAGATCAATTTTCGTTTATCTAATAATGCTGAAAATATGTGTCCTGTAGGGTCACTTTATAACAATATTTCCTTTTTCAGGTGCTTTGCGCCCTAAGCTTTTTTGCTACGGGTTCCTACCAAAGGGTTGTGGGTGTTAAGGTGGGTACAGACTGGTGAAACGTAACATGCAATGTGTCATGCAATGAAAGAATTCACCGTACACATTGCTGCAATGTATCATGAAAGGTAACACACTTTGTAACAATTTCTCATAGTTTGGACGTCTTGTGCGCGCGAAATGTGCATTTCACGCGCACGCTACGAGCATTACAAGCCGCGCGCGGAGCGATCCGTGATTTGTCGGTTTTTCGAACGAACACAAAGGGGCGCGCAGTGTGCGCGGAGCAGCCAACGTGGACGGTCGTTTTGAAATCAACACGTGCACGCAACGAACATGGAGGACGACACTGCGTGGAGTGAGGAAAAGGCATTTTGCTTGATAGATGCGTACAGAGTTCGTGAAATTTTGTGGAACCCGCAAAATGATAACTATTATAAGAAAAATCTTAAGCAAGATGCGTG
Source organism: Epirrhoe alternata (assembly GCA_963565295.1). Classification (NCBI taxonomy): domain Eukaryota; kingdom Metazoa; phylum Arthropoda; class Insecta; order Lepidoptera; family Geometridae; genus Epirrhoe; species Epirrhoe alternata. The sequence goes on from OY751394.1 coordinate 8,933,140, forward strand.
GTCGGAAATCGCAAAGTTGATGACAATGACTGTAGAAAAATGCAACAGCAAAATTGTTAGTCTTCTCTCTTCATACCGCCGCGAAAAGCTGAAGGAAAAAAAATCAAAGGGGACAGGAAAAGGTAAGAATAATGATTAATGTTTGTATTATTATTGTTATTTTTTCTTCATTTATAAAGATTAACAAACAGTAGGTAATCACTTCCTGCTATAAAGGGTTTATAACAGGTTTAAAACGTTTGATAACTTTTCATGCATAAGACCGTTAAAGTATAATGGTAGATAAAGACATACAGGGTGTCCCGTAAATACTACGACATTCAGCTGATTTTTTTTCGCGATTTCGAATGGTCCCATAGTAAAAGTTGTTCGTATTGATGAGTACTTTAACCTCTGGCAGTATGTCGTACTATTTACGGGACAGCCTGTATTGTAATGTAGGTAAGTGTATATAAAATACCACGAGAATGTGTAATTTTTTACTTCTGACGTAAAACGAGGGGTGTTATAAGTCTGACCCCTAAAACTGTGGGTCTGTCTGTCTGTAGCATCGTAGCGCTTAAACGGATGGACCAATTTCGATGCAAAAACGAGAAAAAGGAATTCAAACCTCATGTTTCAGCTAAATTATTTATTTATCCTAAACAATTAACTTTGTATTACTCGGTTGCAGGTGCCTCGGAAACATACATAAGTCGATGGTTTGCCTATGATGCTTTGAAGTTCTTAGACGACAGGAACACACCGAGAAAGAGAAAAAATACGGTATGGATTATTCTATGAACATCTGTCTTGCCAAGAAACCTTTCCTTCTTTCGTAAAATAATCAGCCAATTCATCTCTGATAGCATTTAGATGTGCAGGTGATCGTCTGGGAATATTTCTTATGGGCAGTAATGATGTCATGTCGTCATTATTTCGCCTCCATGAACCTTCATTTAAAATTCCTTCTTCCTCCTGATCAACTAATCCTGGAGTTATGAACACGTTTCTAGAATGACGTTTCAAATAATTATGTAGAAGAACGATTGCCATAACTACCAATTCAGCATTATCAGGCTGTAAAAGCATTGGTTTTCTTAAAACTCTGAACATAGACGATATAATTCCAAATACGTTCTCAACAATCCGTCTAGCTCTACTTAATCGGTAATTAAATATTCTCTTCGATGAACCCTTTGGATGTGTCCCACCATATGGTTTCATCAAGTTTTCACTTAAAGCAAAGGCACTATCGCCTACAAAAAAATATGGGATGGAAATATTTCTATCGGGGAGTGGACGCGGCGATGGCAGGTTTATTGTGTTATTCTCTATCATATCATATAATGTGGTATCTTTGAAAACTCCGCCATCTGAAATTCTCCCTTGGCACCCCACGTCTACGAATAGAAAATTATAATCTGCATCAACTAGAGCAAACAAAACGATGCTAAAATTTTGTTTATAATTATAGAACTCGGTTCCGCTTTTGATAGGTGCTTCAAGTATAACGTGCTTTCCGTCTAATGCCCCTGAACAGTGTGGAAAGTTCCACCGGTCTTCAAACTCCTTGCTTATCTTCAACCAGGCTTCGGCTGTCGTTGGTACCTAAAAAGAAAACAATTAATTATTTTTTGCATTTTTAGGAGTCACTTCATCGCTCGGACTTGGGAAACACTGCCGACCAAAATGTGTTCACCCCTCCAGTACCACCAAATGAATGTACTCCAAAGAGCGCTAAACAAACCAGGAGGGATGACAATGTGCTCTCAGATGTGATGGGAATACTGAAAACAACAGCCAATAAATTGGACAATTCGATAGGTATTCCTGATACAACGAAAAGTTTCGCTTCCTTTATAGGGGCTAAAATGACTAGTTATTCTCCACAAACTAGGATTTCGGTGGAACATGCAATTTTTGAAATAATTATGAAAGCTGACAGGGGATATTACGATTACCATGCATATGGTTCACACCAAGATGATTATTTATCCAGGGCAAGACAGAACTGTGTGGATCTGACCGGATATTCTAATCGTCCCTCAACATCGGCCGGACCACCATCGGGCACAAACGAAGCGGGACCCTATGGCTATACTACGGCAAGAAATGAAGATACTACTGACTATCCAACCAACCAGCCGCCCTTGTCGGTCTCTTCACAAGAGTCTTACACGTCTTCTATGGATGACTTTAATGATTTAATGTGATAAATAAAGACACTTCTAAACATAAATAAAGATTTTCATAATACGTACCTTAATGTATTCTTTTAATTCCTCCATTATTGCGGCGCACACTTCAGGTACAATAGCACTTATGGATTGTTTCGATACTCTAAACGTATACTGCAGACTTGTGTAAGAGTCCCCGGAACCTAAAAATCGAAGTGTTCTTGCTAGCCTATCTTGGATTGAAATTGGAGCTCTTAAATTTGTATGGTTTCGACTAATTCTTGGTCCGATCATCTCGAGCAAATTTTCAAAGTCTGTTGGCGTCATCCTTGTAAAGTTTTTGTATTGTCCACTTATGTGCTGAAAATTCATATCAGTAAGCAGTTCTCTACCTTCTCTCCGTTTATACAATTCTGTCCGCCACCAACGTCGGGGTCTTCGGCGTGTTTTCATGTGTTGATGTATTATTAATAATGAAGTACTGATAATCGTCATAGCAAGAACGTGGTCTTCGGACTCCATGCTTCGTGTGATCTACCGGTTTTGTAAGTGACGCGCACGAAAAAAACGTGTATCGAAGGGCCGTGTTCGCGGCAGAATGGCGGAAACAGACGAACGCGGGAGGTTCGTAGTGAATGCGCGTTAAGAGCGCGCTATGCGTCCACGCTTGCAGCGAACATGCAATGAAAGGCAGAATTATACATTTCATGTTACGTTTCACCAGTCTGTACCCACCTTTATACACAACATCTGACACAGCGAACCACAAGTCGTTGCATCAGAGATGTTGTTGATGCCCTCAACCACAACAACATAATGAAAAGGTGGATTGTTTTCCCACAAACGCCTCAAGAGCGTTCCCTAATCAAAGAAACGTAAGTGGTTGCTTTTTTGGTAGTATCAATTATTTATAAGTACTTATGTCATGTACCCACCTCAATATGTAACAAAAATATTAAGTAGATCAAGGAGCACCTACTGTGGACTTGCCTCGGTATTTAGGTACTCATTTTTTTTACAGGTTTCAAAGGAAACACAGTTTTCCAGGGGTAATAGGGTGCATAGATTGTACCCATATTGCAATTGTGAAGCCAGCGGAAGATGAACATCTTTACTTTAATAAGAAAGGATATCACTCCTTAAATGTTCAGATGGTAATTATTTCATATCCATATATCGGTGATAAAAGCTATGAAAGTCACTTTTATAACAATTTTTTTACTGATGTTTTTTAATTTTCTTTATTAATAGCGTTCTTTTTATTTTATAGGTTTGTAACCACAACATAGAAATTATAAATGTCAATTCTAAGTTTGGTGGTGCTACACATGACTCCTACATATGGTCAGCTAGTAAAGTGGAGTCATACATGCGTGGACTTCATGAAAGCGGGGAACATGTTTGGTTGCTGGGTAAGACAGTAAACATTTTATTTGATTAGCAGTAAGAATACCAACCAATTCATTGTAGGTATATGCAATGTTACTGTATGACTAACCATATACTAAGGTGCTTTTATAATTAGACATCTATACTATAGTATACTATAGTAGTATTATAAAGAGGAAAGATTTGTTTGTTTGAAATGAATAGGCTCCGAAACTACTGGACTTATCGCTGATAAGTCCAGCGGCGGACAGCTCGATCTATCAAGAACGGCTAAGCAAGCACGACCACGAGCGCTTCATATACATATGATTCGAGCATTTTTCAAATGAAGGTCACAACGGTATTACCATATTTCGTTTGTTTACATTTAGTTATGTACCTAAACATTACAAGTACGGTATGTTAGTTGCAGCTATATCTTTGTGTCTTGCCATGGAACACGCCCATCGTTCACAAAGTAATGAGCGAATTTATCTCTGATATTCAAAGATGACGGTGTCCCTCTTCCCGCATGCAAGGTATTGAGATTAGTCATGGGTGCATTATATAAAGTATCTTTAAATTTTAGACCATCTCTAGTCCGCACATAGTTATGTAGAACACAAGAAGCTTTTATTATATCTTCGGCAAAATCTATGTTTACATTTATAGGCCTATGAAAGATGCGCCATTTGTTCGCCAAAATACCAAAAGTGCACTCAATATTACGTCGGGCTCTCGATAACCTATAGTTAAAAATCCTTTTTTCATATGGTAAACATTTGCCTGAATATGGGCGCATTAAATTTTCTGCTAAGCCGAAGGCTTCATCTCCAACTATAACATAAGGCATTGGTGTTAGGTCTACATTAGATATTGGTTTAGGTGTTGGTATGTTTAATGATTTTTCTGTCAGGCGTTTATAAAAAACCGAATTTTTAAATATAGCAGAATCACTGCTTTTGCCATAAGCCCCAATATCAACATAAGTAAAGCAATAGTTGGCGTCGCAAAGTGCTAAGAGCACTATGGAAAAGTAATGTTTATAGTTATGATACAAAGAACCCGAATCAACAGGCTTTATAACTCGGATATGCTTGCCGTCTATAGCACCAATGCAATTTGGAAAATTTGCATATCTCTCAAAGTCTCGTGCGTCTTCCAGATATCTTCAGTCGCTTCGGGCATGACTATGTTTACCAACTTATTCCACAATGATTTACATACTTCGCGGACAATTCCAGTAATCGTCGATTTTCCTAGGCGATAATTGTAGCTTAGTTCTCCAAATGAACAACCCGTACCAAGATATCTGAAACAAGAATATTATTAATAATGTTATTATTTTTAGGTACACAACTCCAAAAAAAATGGAAAAACATACGAGATTGCTACAATAAAGAATACAAAAAAGAAAAAACAACTCCTTCTGGTTCAGGTGCTCGTAAAGGAGCCCGATATATGTATTTTTCAAGATTATCTTTCCTGCAGAATAGTGTAAGTAATAAAGACACTACAACTAATATTGAAGAACAGAATGAAAGGCAAAGTGAGGAGACAAGTGAACTAAACGCCAATGCAACCGAAGCCACTGAAATACGTCCCCCTAAACGTAAGAAAACACAAGTGCCAGAAGAAAAAATAGCTGTTTTAATAGAAAAAAGTATCGAGTCACGAAAACATTTTCAGAATGAACTTCAAGAAAATAGTATTACCAAGCAAGATGACGACAAACTCTTTTGTTTGTCGTTTTATAAAGAACTCAGAAAAGTACCAGAAAATAGGCGTTTAGCAACCAAAATTGAATTACTTCAAGTGATACAAAAAGGACAAAGCTTACCACCCCCTGTTCGCTACAATACTCAGCAGATCACACCTACGTATTGGCAAGGACAACAGTATACAAGCCCGCAAGGATATTTTACTACATCTGGATCATCTCCTCCTGTTCCGGCACCGGCACCGTCACCATCGCAATTTAGTTCTGGCTCTCAGTCCTCTACAGTTATAGAAAATATTTATGCTGATTTTGAAGAACAATAAATAAATCTTACCTTAAAGTTATTACGAGTTTCTCTTCCGGTGACACGCTTGGCCTCAAATGCGTTTCAGAGCATGAAATATCTTGCCTGATCAGTTCAATTAGTTCATCAAAAGATTTTATTGACATTCTCAAATAGTCAAAAAATTTGTTATCATACATTCTTAATTTGGGATATAATGTTACGAACTGACCATAGTACATGGTCAGTTCGTAACAGTCGGTCACGTAATATTGGATGCACCCAATACCGCCTTTTTCTTTTCTTTTTTTTAAGGAGCAACCACAGTAAACACACTTCTTCGTCGACCTCCATTTTGAAACTGACGCTAACCCGCACGAAATCGCATACTAACCGCGCGTGTCTGAATAGCATCACAATTTTGCGGTTTGAAACCGCGCGATTCGTAAACGCACGATTCCCGCATGTCTGAACGCAGGCTAAGGATGGAAACTACGGGACCTTCGTTCAAAATACAGCGGGGAGTAAAACAAGGAGACCCCCTTTCTCCATACATTTTATAGCGGTGCTAGAAAATATTTTCAGAAACCTGGACTGGCATGAGAAAGGGATAAAACTTGACGGAAAGTACCTCTCGCATCTGAGGTTTGCAGACGACATTGTTTTACTGGCAGAAAACTCGGAAGACCTAAAATATATGGTAGAGTCACTCAACATCGAAAGCAAGGCCGTAGGGCTAGAAATGAATAAAGGAAAAACCAAGGTTATGACTAACAATAACAGAATACCAATAGAGATAAACTCAACAATCATAGAGTATGTAGAAGACTACACTTATCTGGGTCAAATAATATCATTCAAGCAAAGTACAGAAAAAGAAATAACACAAAGAATAAAAAGCACGTGGAACAAATACTGGGCTATGAAAGAAATATTCAAGAGTTCGCTACCCATACCCCTTAAATCAAAAGCTATGAATATATGCCTAGCACCATGTCTGACATATGCTTGCCAAACCTGGCCACTAACAAAAACACAGCTTGAAAGACTAAGAGTATGCCAGAGGGGAATGGAGAGAAGTCTCATGGGAATACGGCTTAAAGATAAAATTAAAAATACAACTATTAGGAAAAAAACAAAGGCCAAAGACATTGTACAAAAAATCCTAGAGCTTAAATGGCAATGGGCAGGTCATTTGCAAAGACTAGAGCCAAATAGGTGGTCGCAAATCGCAACAAATTGGATCCCTAGAGACAAAAAACGAAGGCGAGGCCGACCAATGAAAAGATGGTGCGATGACATCGTGGGTGTCGCAGGTAATACGTGGCCAAGAATATCACGAGACCGTAAACAGTGGAAAGGCTTGGAGGAGGCTTTCACTGCCATGGGCAGTCCTTACCGGACAATTGAACCAAATTAAGATAGTTTTAAGTACTTGTATTGTAATAATAGGTAAGGAGAATAAAGCTCTTTTTATTTTATTTTTATTTTATCAAAATTGTTTTAAGAAGGTACTGCTAGCGCCATCTATGAACGGTGTTAATTAAGCTAGTAGAAAAATAATAAAGGTAGTCTGTTGCGAACAGTTGACGTGTTTTCAATAGGTTATGGGCTCCTCCCGGTTTAATTGAGATTTTATTAGTTTTGAATAGATAAATCGGTACGTCGTTTCGCGGAAACATGAACTCAAACTATATTGCCAGTGTGCCAAAGTTATAAGGCAGAGAAAATTACGAAGAATGGTGTTTTGCGGCTGAAAGTTTATTGGTGTTAGACGGAACGTTACAGTACATCAAACCACAGCCAGGCGTCGATGTAAAGTCAGTTGACGACGCAAAAACCAAGGCAAAGTTAATTTTGACAATTGATCCTACATTGTATGTACATATACGAGATGCCAAGAGCTCGGCGGAATTATGGACTAGGCTCAAGAACATGTTCGATGACTCCGGCTTCTCTCGAAAAATAACCTTGCTTCGCCAGTTGATATCAATAAGGTTGGAAAATTGTGATTCAATGACTACCTATGTAACACAGATGGTTGAAACAGCACAAAGGTTAAATGGTACAGGATTTAGCATAACCGATGAATGGGTTGGATCATTGCTATTGGCAGGTTTGTCTGAACGATATTTTCCAATGATCATGGCAATAGAACATTCGGGTATTTTTAACCGACTTCAAAAAAAGGAGGAGGTTCTATGTTCGGGTGTATGTATGTTTTTTTTTTTATGTATGTTCACCGATATCTCCGTCAGTTGTGAACCGATTTCCAAAATTATTTTTTTGTTTGAAAGGGTATGTTACCATAGTGGTCCCATAAAAATTTTACTCCTGAGGGATTGATAGTTTTCCCGTAAATCAAAAAAAATCACCGATCTTTCCGAAAAATGTGGACCGATTTCCAAAATGTTTTTTTTGCTTGAAAGAGTATCTATATCTCGAGGTGGTCCTCATACTTTTTTTTCCTGAGGGATTGATATTTTTCCTGTAAAACTCAAAAAACCTCATTCTCACTACACAATCTGAGTCAAACGTTGAATAGTTTGACATGTTTATACTCTCGAGGTGGTACCATATAAATTTTATTCCTGAGGGATTGATAGTTTTCCCGTAAAACTCAAAAAACTTCATTCTCACTACACAATCTGAGTCAAACGTTGAATAGTTTGACATGTTTATACTCTCGAGGTGGTCCCATATAAATTTTATTCCTGAGGGATTGATAGTTTTCCCGTAAAACTCAAAAAACCTCATTCTCACTCTTTAATCTTGACTATTCCAATATCTAACCTAACCTACTATATTATTTACACTTACACTTTATTTACACTACACACAGTGTTTATTTACACTAAAAATTGAAAAATAAATTTTTTTGAAAAAAAAATTGAACCGACTTCACATAACACATACAGACACTAAGAACCTTCTATGTACCTACACTAAAAAGAGAAAAATAAGAATATACACATGCAAGTATTATTTACAGTATTCAATTAATAAATTATTATGTTGTTGATTGGATAACTTGTTGGTGTTGTTGATGGGATAACTTACCCTACCCCATTTGACATAACGAAGACTGAATGTAAAACTTGTTGTGAGGGAAAACAGATGAGATTGCCTTTTTCTCATGTTGGTGAGCGAAGTATGGAGACATTACAAATTGTACACACCGACATCTGTGGACCAATGGAGGTCAGTTCACTTGGAGGCGCTCGATATTTTCTTCTGTTTGTAGACGATTATAGTCGTATGACTTTCATTTATTTTTTGAAGCACAAAAGCGAAGCTTTCAGCAGATTTAAAGATTTTAAATCAGTTGTTGAGAATCAACAAAGTAAACAAATTAAAATTTTGCGCTCAGATAATGGATTGGAGTTTGCTAGTAAGGAATTTGAGCAATATTTGAACCAATTTGGAATCATACATCAGAAAACAAATCCTTACACGCCCGAGCAAAATGGTCTTTGTGAAAGAGCAAACCGTACTGTGGTGGAAAAAGCAAAGTGTCTACTTTTCGATGCCAAATTGGAGAAAAAATTTTGGGCAGAAGCATCGAGTACTGCAGTATATTTGAAGAATCGGTCACTGGCTTCAGTATTACAGAAAACCCCTTATGAAATGTGGTTTGGAAGAAGACCAGATCTCAGTCATATTCGCTTGTTCGGAAGTACTGTAATGGTACATGTGCCTAAGGAGAAACGCTTGAAATGGGACAAGAAAGCTATACAGCACATTTTGGTTGGATACAGCAGTAATGTCAAAGGATATCGCATTTATAATCCTGCAAAGAATTCTATCTCGACAAGTAGAGATGTTGTTGTGATGGAGGATTCAAACTGTTACATGGATAAAAAAGATTTGGCAGTCTGGATTCCAAGTGAAGCAACTGTAGAGGAAAAGAAGGATAGTAATGATTCAGTGGGGGAATGTTCTCCTGACATTCCAGATGACCAGAATGTTTCTGATGACTCGTCAGATTCTTCAGTTTATGTTGATGGCGATGAAACATTGGTTGACACTACTTCTAGTGAAGTTCCAGAGCAAGTAGTAGAAGATGCACAGAATCCAGAGCCATGTATTAATGTGACTAGTAAACGAAACAGGAGAGAACCACAGCGTTATGGTTTCACTAATATATGTGTTTCTTCCAGCAATGTTTCAGCTTCTGAAGAGATTGATTTCTCTGAGGCCATGGAGGGACCAGAAAAGGAGCAGTGGATGTCAGCAATGGCATCCGAATTGCAATCATTTGAGGACAATGAGGCATGGGAACTAGTGAATAATCCAGGAAATGAAACTATAGTGAAGAGCAGATGGGTGTTAATCAAAAAGTTTGATGTGGACAATAATGTGAGGTTCCGAGCGAGGCTTGTGGCAAAGGGTTTCACTCAGAAGCCTGGCCTAGACTATACTGACACTTTTTCGCCAGTTGTGAGACACTCTACTCTAAGATTATTGAATGAATGAATGAATGAATGAACACTTTATTGTACACCAAAACAACAACGAAAACAATACATTAGAGACATTTACAAGTTCATTAGTACAATGGGCGGCCTTATCGCTGAAAGCGATTTCTTCCAGGCAACCTTTTTTTATTGTTTGCTCTTAGTGTTAAAATGTGTATGAATATCACACATCTTGATGTAACAACTGCTTTTCTAAATGGGTATTTGAATGAAAATATTTATATGTCATTACCTAAAGTTTTGTAAACAAAAGTGGGGGAAAGGTATTAAAGTTAAAGCGGGCTATTTATGGGTTGAAACAATCATCAGTAGCATGGTATGAAAGGGTGAAAGATTGTTTAAATAAATTAGGCTTTAATAGCAGTAAGTATGAACCATGTTTGTTTACAAAAATGAACGTTAAAACTAAAATTATAGTTGCATTGTATGTAGACGATTTTCAGATTTTTTCAGATGATGAGTCTGAGACAGACAATCTTAAACGTGTATTAGGCTCAATGTTTAAAATCAAGGATTTAGGCCCTGTTAGACAGTATCTAGGCATGAGAATAAATGTTCATAAAGATAAAAATGTTGTTACCATAGATCAGCAACAGTATATAGAACAGTTATTGTCTAAATTTCATATGTCTGACTGTAAGTCTATGTATACTCCTTGTAAGAGCCAATGTGTTGTATGGCCTTACAGGTAGTATGTAGTAGATATTGTTCACACTATGTTACTGAGCACGTAACGGTAAAACACAAGATTCACTAATAAAAGTTTATTTAGATAGTTAAGTTACAAGTGAAGGATTAAGTAGGCTAATCTCTCCCTTGACTAGTGACTTGTGCGCGAGTAGGTCACGTACTGTCGGTTAAAAATGTAAAATAATATAAAATACTAGGTAAAATTAAAGTGCAGCGCACGCGACTTAAATAGGTGCCGCATGCGCAAATTGCCAATGTATGGTGAAACCGTACACTCCTATTGAACCTAAATTGAATTTAGAAAGATCTGAAAAATGTATATCTAATGTACCCTATCAGAGGCTCATTGGCAGTTTAATGTACCTGGCAGTTTTAACTAGACCAGATATTGCCTACTCAGTCAGCTATTTGAGTCAATTTAACAACTGTCACAGTGATTTACATTGGAATCATGTAAAGAGAGTATTAAGATACCTAAAATGTACTAAAAATTATTGTTTGAAGTATAGTAATAATGATGAGGAACTGCAATGTTTTGTTGATAGTGATTGGGCTAGTGATGCTTTAGACAGAAAATCCTACACTGGTTTTTGTTTCATGATGTCTGGATCAACAATTTCTTGGCAAAGTAGGAAACAAAAAACAGTATCATTATCCAGTACAGAGGCAGAGTATACTGCTCTCTTTGAGGCATCACGAGAAGCTGTATATTTAAGGAATTTGTTGCATGAAATTACTGGTAAGTATAGTTTAATTACTTTGAATTGTGATAATCAAAGTGCGTTGAAGTTAGCTTCAAGTCATCAATGTCATAACCGATCAAAGCATATTGATGTTAAATATCATTTTATCAGAGATGTAATTAAACATAATATTGTTCAAATTCATTATATTTCCAGTGAGGAAATGCCTGCAGATTTGCTTACTAAAGGCTTATGCTCACCCAAGCATTATAAATTTGTAAAAATGTTAGGCATTATTTCTTTATAAGATGTTTTGTTTATTTTGATAAGTGGGTGTATTAGTATAAGTATCAAAATTGTTTTAAGAAGGTACTGCTAGCGCCATCTATGAACGGTGTTAATTAAGCTAGTAGAAAAATAATAAAGGTAGTCTGTTGCGAACAGTTGACGTGTTTTCAATACAATTGTTTTGTATTGTATTTACAGAGATATGTTTTGATGCAGTGATGCATCACTGCGCTAAACTATTATATTTTATGATTTTTTTGCTCATACATATCTTTTCTTATTCCAGGCCCAATATGAGTTCGAGGCTTCCACGATTAGGTGCTAGGAGTAATAATTTGTTAACTGAGGAATTGGAAAGCATCCTAGACCAATGGCAAACTAGTGAGGATGGCTTAGATTATTCAGACGACGATGATGTTGCTGATCCGTCGTACATGGTGGAAGTGAATGATCAGGATCTACGTCAGGACTCGGATGAGGAACCCGAAGTACCCATCCCAGAAGATCAGGACCAGGACATCTTGCTAGCGAACTCTGAGACCAATAACAGCACGACGAGAAGAGAGAACTACTTCACGAAGCACTCGTGTTCCTAAGACAAATATTATATGGAAAACTAAAAACTTAGAGCTGAATGAAGACCAGATGAGGTTCTGGGGATCTTCGAAGTTACCAAATGATTTACTAGAATTGCAGACACCTTACCAGGTATTTTCTTTTTTATTCACCGACGATATTGTAGATCTTATAAGAGACGAGACGAACCTGTACAGCGTGCAAAAAAATGCCAGTAAACCTATAAATGTCACAAGCCAGGAAATAAGACAGTTTATTGGAATAACTTACTTCATGTCCATAATTCATCTGCCAAATGTGCGAATGTACTGGTCGGAGAAATATGGTTATGCCCACATACGCGAGACAATGACGCTAAAACGCTTTGAGTTTATGAGACAAACACTACACTTCAATGATAACTCCCATATGTTACCATATGGACAGCCAAATTCTGATCGACTGTATAAAATTAGAACACTGATTGAAAAACTGAATAGTAACTTTGCAAAAGTGCCCCTGGAACAGCATTTGTCTGTTGATGAACAAATGTGTTCTACTAAAGCACGGAGTGCTCTGAAGCAATATTTGCCAGACAAACCTCACAAGTGGGGCTTCAAGCTTTTCGTGATATGCGGTGTAGTAAACGAGCTAGGGACACAATCTTCGATGGATATTCGCCCTACATCGACTACATGTACGCCGATGCTATACGCGCTGTGAATGCGGAGCCAGAGAATCTATCACCGCACTCCGCTGCCTTATTCCCTGGCTATACCAGTGATGAAATCGGGCTGAATGCTTTATCATTGGAGGAGAGATTGATAGTGGCATTAGTGACCCAGAAAGGAAGGACCAGGCGGATAAATCGCGTAGACCAGACCCAAGGTACGAAGCTGGGGACCTAGTACTAGTTGCTGTACATGCTGTGAGCAAAGCTTCGCAGGGACATAGTGCAAAGTTCGCCCCACGACGTGATGGTCCATATGTCGTCAAAGCTCGATTAGGGGCATCAATATATAGTCGGGCAACCCCTGAGAATCCTGAACAGATGATCGGAACGTACCACACCTCGGCCTTAAAAGCGCTTGCCATGAGATTCCGGTATACCTATAACCGTTTTTGCACTCATTTTAAAGCTAGAACTATGAAATAATTAAATTAAAAAAATAATTTTATTCATGATTTTTTTGCTCACGAGTGTATTAAAAACTACAGGCGGCGCCACTACAGGTTTGCATACGCATGTTCGGTCTGTTCACCCAAATATGAATTCATCGGAAACTGAAATTGATAACTCTGCATCAGTATCGTCTAGTACCACTGACCATATCTGGAACTTCTAAAGAAAAGCAACCACCAAGAACAACCAATACAATAAAAAAGAGAAGACTTATTACCGACTTTTTCATGTCAAGCGAGTAATTGTGTCCTACTCCAACTCCTCCGCCGCCACCACCGTCGACACAACAAGAAGATAATTCTATAGACACAGACCTATCAACATTTTTGAGGGAGTATAACCCCTCCAGTAGCAACCCCGAAAATTCTACGGTTGAAGAATCATAAAATAAATGTCATAATAAACATAATGAAAATGTTTTTGAGAATGTCCTTAATTTTGTTATAATTACCTTGTATATGTACCTTTTGTTTACACTCTCCCGTCTGTAAACTCTAATTTTGCTGTCTCAAGTGTACAATATGCGATTGATTGATTAAAGTCTAAGTAAAGTGCAAACAACACATAATCGCGAAGTATTTTTTTTTATTTTGTAGTAATTACTTGAGACACACTGCTAATCGTTGTTTAGGTTCTATCGGGGTCTTGAATCTCGTCTGCTGTTTTGTAAGGGCGGAGTTTAGCTCGTTTAGTAAAATTTCTAAGTTTTCCTTGGACATTCTAAAATATCCAAAGAATTTTTCTTCATTGTCTGGTAAGTATCTACATAGAGTATTAAATTCTGCGTCAAATTGACGCCTTCTCCATAGAGGATGCACGCTCCATTTCCGTTTAACCTGGTTCTTCTTAATTCTTGCTTCTGCTTCCTCTTCATCTAGAGCTATCGCAATAGCAGCCATCTCCAGTAAAGAAAACTCCATTATTATTAAATTTCGATAATTGGGAATATTCACATCACTACGCCGTATTGAAGCGACCGTGGCGGCTTATATTTTGAATATAATATATTTATTTTTAAAGTGAAAAATAGCTTTATTACCTACCACCACTCCTTTTTCCCACCGAAATAGGTAGCAAGGAAAGATAATAAGGTAGAGCCTGCTATCTTCTTAATTCTTATGCTGAAGCATTGCCTGCTGCTAAAGTAAATAGGTATGATAAGGCAAAAGATTACATTTAACATATGGGAGGAGTCGACCTCTTGCAAAGCTTTTTGGGCAGAAATCACAACACTGAGGTCTAAAAAGTGGTACCTGCGTATTTTTTTTTCATTTATTTGATCTAGCAGTAATAAATGCTTGGATTGTCTATAAAAAAAATGCACAGAAAAGGGGTGAACTTAAAAATTGACTTTTTGTTTTGCTTCAATCTTCTATTAGTATTAGGTGTTTTGTGTTTTTTTTTTTTTTTTTTAGTAAAATGAATCCAAGGGATCTTATCTTGGCAAGAAATTTTTCCTTGTGGAATTTCGCGGCAGCAATTCCTGATGAGAAGCGCGCGCTAGCAGCCGCAAGAGAATGGCTGCTTTTGCCATAGCGGCCAGGGATCTGCCCGCTGTGCAGGCAAAGATTATGCGAAGAAAAAAAGTCTAGCTACAAACTGGGGCACCCATGGTGTTGCTGGCGTTGTTATAGAGAAATGTAATTAGGGCTCCAACTTATAAACACATTTTTAAATTAACCCACACTTCTGCTGGTACACTTTTTTAGAAAAGACAATGTTGGGGGTCACAAAGAAGACGGCTATTCAAGAGCACCAGTACTTGGGAGAAGTGTGCGAGGTGGCCGAAGCCCATGACAGGGAAATGATAGGTGGAGAAGACGATGTAGTAGAGATAGATGAAACTCATCTCTTTACGAGGAAGTACAACCAAGGCCGTCTTCTGCACGCATAGACGTGGGCGTTTGGTTGCATCAGCCGCCTCACCAAAGAAATCTACGTGGAGCTGATACAGACCAAACTTGTGCGGAACTTGACCCCATTGGGAAGACAAACGTCCGAGAAGACATAATGTCGGACATGGTGCAAAGCTATGTAGGCATAAATATTCGGCTGGAAATGCGGGAACATTCAGCAGTCAACCACAGCCGACAGTTTGTGGCTGGTAGTACGGTTGACATTCGAATAAATGCCGCTCTGGGTGTGCAAATTCCAGGAACCGACAACGTGCAAGTAAATATACACACAAACACAGTGGAACGACAGTGGCTAGAGCTTAAACGGCATTGTCGGAATTGTAGGTCTGAGCGTAGGTACCATACAATGGTTTATAGGGGATTAATACTTCCTAGCATCCTCCGTGATTTATAAATGAGAAAATTATATTCACTATAAGTAGTCCACTCCAATGTACCAGGCATCACCACAATTTTTAGAGAAAAATAAAAACTTAACTTCCTGTCATCAGGCGCCTCTTTATTTTCGCTTTCTTTGTGCGGGCATCGCAACACGGAATTAAAAATATAATTCGAAAAGTAGTAACGTATTCTAAAATCTGATATTATTTCACTTTAGGTATAGTTTTATAGTGCTAAGTGGTAATTAGTGAAAAAGCAAGTAATTCTAAAAAGTTGTGCAAACTTTGAAAAAGTTCCAAACAAAACATTGTGAAAGTTCGGATAGGAGTTACACTGGTAAGTGTTTACTTTGTATATCTCAAAATTAAATTTGTATACATGACAAAATATTTCGTCTTTTATAACTAGAGATAACGAAGTAATAATAAATAAATAAATAAATAATAATGCTAGGTGATTTTAATGGATGGGCGGGGTTAAAGCGTGATGGGTTTGAAAGGGTTCTTGGATCGTACGGTGATGAACGAGTGAATGAGAATGGTAAAAGTGTGCTAGAGTAGATAAGAACAACTTCATGACAATGTACCCAGTGAGGAACCGTCAACCTCCGCTCCTAAGAAGAAAAGCGGAAAGGGTGCCAAAGAACGTCAACAGTTAGCATTTAGAAAGAAGATGAACGTAAGGCAAGCCAAGGAAGGTCGCGAAGCGGCTATGAAAAGACTAGGCGTATTTGATGAGTCCACCGCAGAATTGGAACGTGCCATTGAGTCCTTGAAGGTAACGGTCCAAACTGTAGCCATTCCACTCCCAGCAGCCAGTAGAGGAGTTGGCTTTGCGTCAGTAGCCGAGTATAGCCGCATGATCAGCGCATGGGACAAAGCAACTGTCCATGAGCTGTGTACTATCCATCAGTACTATAGAGTCGAGTTAAGTTTGTTTTACTTCAAACTGTATCTCGCTCGTTACGCTCAAAATGAGCGCGAAAGCTTCCCGATGAGCCAGCCCTTTCTTTTTGATGAAAGTTGGCGTCAGATTCTTCAAACCGTGAATCAGGTCCCAATCCCTTTCTACAATATCATTTGTAGTCTCGGAAAAGTTGAAGGTTCAGTAGTATGGAACGCATTTCCAGTCACCGAAAATCCGCTGACACCAGAGCAAGCAGCGTGTTATTTGTACCCATCAAAAAAGGTCATCATTTGAATACCAACTCGTAGCCTGAACAGAACTCTATCGATTACGTCTACAATCACAACAAGAAAATGGATACCAGACCTGATACAGCAGCCCAAGCAGTCGCACTTATTCAAGCGGGACATAACCAAAGTCAAGTGGCTCAACAACTGAATATAAGCCGATACTCCGTTCGTCGAGTGTGGCAGAGGTATCAAGAGACTGGGGGCTTCAAACGGCGACAAGGATCTGGCCGGCATCGTGCTACAAAACTGCGTGCGCTTTCTTGTGACGGCTTCGTTGCGAAATCGCCGTTTGAATGCAGTTCAACTGGGGCAGCGGCTCCAAGAAGCTCGTGAAGTCGAAGTCAGTCGGTGGACTGTTAGAAAACGACTTCGAGAAGGTGGTTTGACTGCACACAGACCAGCAAACGGCCCGAAATTGACCCCAGCCCACCGACAAGCCCGCCTTCGGTTCGCTCAAGAGCATTTGAATTGGACCGAAGAACAATGGGGGACAGTCCTTTTCTCTGACGAGTGCAGGATGTGTTTACATGGAAACGACGGACGAGGAAGAGTGTACAGAAGACCAGGAGAGCGATTTTCACAATGTTGCATTGAAGAACGTGTCTCGTATGGCGGTGGATCGTGCATGTTCTGGGGAGGCATGTCAATGGAGGCGAAGAGTGATCTTGTGTTCATTTCTGGAGCAAATCCGGGCCGTCGATCAAGAGGATTAACTTCTCAACGGTACATTGAGGAGATACTCATCGACCACGTCGTACCTTTTGCGGGGTTTATCGGCGAAAACTTCCTGTTTTCGAGGCCATATTTTTTATGCCGTAACCAGTTGTCATGTCTGGATTTATTAAATCCAAATGAGTCATCGTCGTCGGTCCCTCTGACATCCGAGGCTGCTAACGTCGAACGTAAACAGTGTTTGCAGAGTAAATCTTACGGCGGTATAAATAAACAAACCTTTTGTATTGGTGACAATGTGTTATATAAACAATTTATTAACAAAGACAAATTCGATTGGTGTAGAGCAACAATTAGTAAAAAAATTGGAAAAGTGATCTATCTTAAGCCGGCTTCTCACTGCGCGTGTTGACCCGCGCCACGCCGCGCCGGCACGCGCCTCGCGCAGTGTGAAGAGCTTGGCGCGGGCAGGCGCGGCGTGGCGCGACCTATCCGCTAAAAGTCGGTAACTTCAAAGGCGCGGCGCGGGCTCGCGCGTGTCGGCGCGGGCGCGCGCGGCGCGGCGCGGCGTGTACCTACCCAGACAGACGAACACGATTGAACTCGTTCATTTCATTTTGACTCGTCCTACGTTGAGGTACTGTGGTGAATATGGAGTGGCCGAATGAAACGATCGCCGAATTTTTAACTTTGTATGAAGGCGAACCCTCTCTGTAGAATTCGAAAAATGCGGAGCATAAAAACAAAAACGACCAGCATGATGCCTGGCTGCGAATTAAACAGAATTTAAAAGGTGGTACCATACCGTTACAAGAAATTAAAAAGAAAAGGGATTCTTTAAGGCTGCTCTCTCGAAAAAAACTTGAAAAAGGCGTGCAGATGAAACAACTTTTCATCGGCATTAACAGAGAAATTATATCTGAAAAAAATAATTAGTAATCTACATGATATGATACGTAATTTGGTCTTGTCATATTTTTTCTATCGGTATCACATAATAAAGAAATAAAAAACCAAATCACCTCCAAATCGTTGAAATGAAACCACTTTACTCCTTCATTATTTATCAAAAGAATATATAAAAAATATCTACTGCTTTGCAATACAAAAGTTAATGATTTAGTTTGGTTACTTTTTAAAAATATGTATTTTTTTTATTAAAATAAATTAAAAATGAGTCCCGGTTAAAAACTGCGTCTATATCACCCCCGCACTCGTCCAAGAATTCAGTGCGGGGCGCATCGTGTTGCTAGGTGGACGTACGTCGCGTTGCGAGAGCTCAGCACTACGAAATAAAGTCGTGAAAATAATACTGCAAAAATTTAATTTTGTTAAAAGTAGAGTAGGTTTTTTCTGATTCTTGTAAATAAGTAGTGTTATAAAGTGACATTAATTGTACAGTTTTATTAGTGTTTAAGTTTAGCTTGTAAAACATGGGGAATAAGCAGAAACGATTGAAGAGAGGTCTAAAAAAATATTACAAACAAAAGGGTATACATTTATCAAGGTAAGTTTTATCTTCATATTTCATAATATATACAATAGCTTTACTTACCTTTCATAAAATTAGTAAGTCGTAAGTATACCTAAGCCCCATCTCACACGGAGGTAGGTACTCTAAAGGAATCAGTTCCAAACTCAAATTACTAACTAGCTTCAGCACGTCACCGCCCGGGCGCATTATTACTAACTAGTTTCGTAATTTTTGAGTAGTTCCGTGTGAGACGGACGGGCGGCGGGGCTTATCCTTTTGTGCCATAGAGTAGTGTAGTGAATGATCACAGAAGGGCCATTTCCACGCAATGACTTTCAGTCCATATTTTTTTGGTACCTAAGTTTAGTATATTTAATTATTAATTATTTCGTTATTTGTGACAAGTTACTTATTTTTGCAGGTCTTGTTTAGCTACAACTACCAACGATAACTCTGCCAAAACTGAGAACGCTCCTGAAGTAGGTATTAAATGATTATAGGTTAGGCTAAGATAGTAATTTATTAATTTTTGACGACACGTCTGGTGTAGTGGTTCGTGCTCCGGACTACGATGCCAGCGGTCGCGGGTTCGAATCCCGCACGGGGCAAATGTGAGTGTGATGAGCACGAGCATTTGTACCTAAGGCACGGATGTTATATGTATTTTATAAATATGTATTTATGGGAGACGCCCCCGTCATATAGTTGTCTGGTACTCGTAACACAAGGAAGATAATTCCTTACCACGAGACCAAGACAATTGGTGTGTTGTCTGGCGCATATTTATATTTATAACTTATCAATTACTAAATTATTTTCAATAATAAATATATTATTTTTTATTTTATCTCTTATATTTTTTTCTTATTTAGTTAATGAATAAGATATATTATACAAAGATATGAACTTGACATGCAATTTTATAAATCTAATCTAATTTTTTTAGGAATGTTTAGGTGAGGTAAATAAAAATAAAAAAACACTACCCATATGTAGTGAATCAACTACCTCTACCAAAGAAGTTGAAGATGATTCTATGGATTTAGAGGTGAATGTGAGTAATAATTTTGTCAAACCTGTGATAACAGAACTATACACATTAAATTTTTATTTTACTTCTAACTATATTTATATCTATCGGCGCTAACGCTGCGCGCAAAAACAACACGCCAGCTGGCGCGTGACTCATGCCGCGCCGGCCGACCGGTTGTAGCTGCCGACTCGCCCTCCCCACCACCAGCCTATAAAAGCGAGCGCCGCGTTGTACGGAGCTCATTCTGTTGCCTGCGCTCGAGCCGTAGATGTCAGTTTTGATTTAAATCAGTGTTGTTGCGAATAAAGTGACGTCATTTTAGTGATTTTGGAAAAAGTGATTTAATTTAAAATGTGTTATTTAATCAATTTATGTTTTATGATTTGGACGAATAAAATACAATCAATATGAGTGAACCTAGTTTCAAGGGACCCAGTACCCCTCCTCTTACATCAGAAGAGGTGACGAGCCAACGCCATCAGCCTCTTTTAGTGTCACAACAATGGCCCTATTAGCAAACACTTTTAAAGGTACTATGTGCGATATAATGATGCAGATGTCCCAAGAAAACCGTGCGGTTCTGGCAGAGATGATGGAGGATGACCGAGCAGGCCAACAAAGATAAGACCAGATTTGATAAAGGGAATGCTAAATAATACGACATGTGAGAAGCACACCTAATTTGAGATTCAAAGTGAAGTGACCGTATCGGCAATGAGTAGAGAAACTAAAGAAGAAGAGAGCAAATGCCATGTGAACTGTAGAACTTAAATGTTTTTCATCTTAACGTGACGTTTGGGCATGTTGCAAAGTTATTTCCAGCTGTTGCGAACGTGTTAAGAGCGCTGAGGCTCTAAAACTGGGTTTATACTAGCACTGAAGCTTTGAGAGTGGACTAATACTAGCGCTGAGGCTATGAAGTCTCAAATCACCTTAACGTGAACAGTTGCGTTGCGACCAAAACTAGCACTGAGGCTATGAGGTCTAAATAATCGTGTCCTGACCAAAACTAGCGCTGAGGCTATGAGGTCTAAACAATCGTGTCCTGTCCAATACTAGCGCTGAGGCTATGAGGTCTAAACAATCGTGTCCTGTCCAATACTAGCGCTGAGGCTATGAGGACTAAATAACCGTGTCCTGTCCAATACTAGCGCTGAGGCTATGAGGACTAAAACGCTTTATAATAAATGGGTTTGCTTTGAATCGATGTTTCTTTTATTCACAGAGAGGCTATGAGTACAAAATAGGCGCAGAGACGCGCCTCTGTCAGTATGGCCGTATCGGCGCTAACGCTGCGCGCAAAAACAACACGCCAGCTGGCGCGTGACTCATGCCGCGCCGGCCGACCGGTTGTACCTGCCGACTCGCCCTCCCCACCACCAGCCTATAAAAGCGAGCGCCGCGTTGTACGGAGCTCATTCTGTTGCCTGCGCTCGAGCCGAGTAGATGTCAGTTTTGATTTAAATCAGTGTTGTTGCGAATAAAGTGACGTCATTTAAGTGATTTTGGAATAAGTGATTTAATTTAAAATGTGTTATTTAATTATTTAATCAATTTATGTTTTATGATTTGGACGAATAAAATACAATCAATATGAGTGAACCTAGTTTCAAGGGACCCAGTACCCCTCCTCTTACATATCTGCATTAATTTTAGGCACAAGATGATTTGGGCATTCAAAAACTACGCTCTCTACCGGTTGACAAGCATGCCGGAAGGTCTGTTGAAGAACTTGAAGATTATTCAGCTCCTTGTGAAGTATGTACAATCGTTTTGGTCTTGCAGTGCACTTAAACATCTTGATATTTTAATTTTAGCCTTAAATCATATTAATTATTTACAGGTAGACACAGCCAAATCTTCTGAGAAAGCATATCAACTTGAAGGTCGAAGAATTCTTAATTTAAAAACATTTTATTCAAAATTACAAGAGGTATCTTCACATGGACCTTTTAATTGTGGTCTCGGAAGCGTGGAAATAGTTTCTGAAAAACAAATCGGTTTTCAATCAACTTTTACGCTTCAATGCAAATTATGCAACATGAAATTTTATATCTCCAGCGATGAAGGTAGTGAAATGAACATCAACAATTGTGCAGTTTTAGGGACTGTGGCAATCGGTTGTGGTCATTCACAACTCCAAGAGCTATCTGCCTGCTTAGATCTACCTTCAATATCTTTCAACATGTACCAAAAATGCCATGAAAACATATCGAATATGTGGGAAGGAATTTCACTAAAAACAATGAACGATGCCGCGAAAGAAGAACGAGAGTTTGCTTTACTGCAAGGTCGTATAGATGAAAACGGTGTTCCTATCATTGACGTTATTGTCGATGGTTGTTGGAGTAAACGCAGCTATAAAAAAAATTACTCTGCATTGTCAGGAGCAGCAGTCATTATTGGAAAAAAAACAGGGAAGATTTTATTTATCGGTATTAAAAATAAGTACTGTTGTATTTGCGCACAGGCAGAGTATAAAAAAGTGGTGCCTCGTGAACATAAATGTTTTAAAAATTATACAGGTCCTTCGACAGGAATGGAGTCATCTATACTTATTGAAGGATTTAAATGTTCCATTGACATGCACGGGCTGATTTACGGAAGGATGATAAGTGATGGAGATTCAGCCACATATTCCAAAATCCTTGAAACTCGTCCATACAGCAATACAACAGTACAAAAAATCGAGTGCAAAAATCACATTATGCGAAAGGAGAATGGGCATCCCCGCCCAAATCAAAAAACTATCGCCCGCAGAGTGGGCGTATGGTGGAATGGGTAGACCTTCAAAAACACTCCATTTCATTGTATGACAGCTAAAAAATCCATCCTACAGAAATCGAGATATTTGCAGTTAAATGTGGTGACTCTTACCATCATGTTTTTTGACTTACAGGCTTCCCGCAGATAAGCCACTATGGGCATTCAATAGAACTTTAGAAGCACTACATTTCATTGTATGACAGCTAAAAAATCCATCCTGCAGAAATCGAGTTATTTGCAGTTAAAGGTGGTGACCATCATGTTTTTTGACTTACAGGCTTCCCGCAGATAAGCCACTATGGGCATTCGATAGAACTTTAGAAGCACTACATTTCATTGTATGACAGCTAAAAAATCCATCCTGCAGAAATCGAGTTATTTGCAGTTAAAGGTGGTGACCATCATGTTTTTTGACTTACAGGCTTCCCGCAGATAAGGCCACTATAGGCATTCGATAGAACTTTAGAAGCACTACATTTCATTGTATGACAGCTAAAAAATCCATCCTGCAGAAGTCGAGATATTTGCAGTTAAAGGTGGTGACTTTTACCATCATCTTTTTTAACTAACAGGCTTCCCGCAGATAAGCCACTATAGGCATTCGATAGAACTTTAAAAGCACTACATTCAATTGTATGACAGCTAAGAAATCCATCCTGCAGAAATCGAGATATTTGCAGTTAAAGGTGGTGACTTTTACCATCATCTTCTTTAACTTGCAGGCTTCCCGCAGATAAGCCACTATGCGCATTCGATAGAACTTTAAAAGCACTACATTTCATTGTATGACAGCTAAAAAATCCATCCTGCAGAAGTCGAGATATTTGCAGTTAAAGGTGGTGACTTTTACCATCATCTTTTTTAACTAACAGGCTTCCCGCAGATAAGCCACTATGGGCATTCGATAGAACTTTAAAAGCACTACATTCAATTGTATGACAGCTAAGAAATCCATCCTGCAGAAATCGAGATATTTGCAGTTAAAGGTGGTGACTTTTACCATCATCTTCTTTAACTTACAGGCTTCCCGCAGATAAGCCACTATGGGCATTCGATAGAACTTTAAAAGCACTACATTTCATTGTATGACAGCTAAAAAATCCATCCAGCAGAAATCGAGTTATTTGCAGTTAAAGGTGGTGACCATCATGTTTTTTGACTTACAGGCTTCCCGCAGATAAGCCACTATGGGCATTCGATAGAACTTTAGAAGCACTACATTTCATTGTATGACAGCTAAAAAATCCATCCTGCAGAAATCGAGTTATTTGCAGTTAAAGGTGGTGACCATCATGTTTTTTGACTTACAGGCTTCCCGCAGATAAGCCACTATGGGCATTCGATAGAACTTTAGAAGCACTACATTTCATTTTATGACAGCTAAAAAATCCATCCTGCAGAAATCGAGTTATTTGCAGTTAAAGGTGGTGACCATCATGTTTTTTGACTTACAGGCTTCCCGCAGATAAGGCCACTATAGGCATTCGATAGAACTTTAGAAGCACTACATTTCATTGTATGACAGCTAAAAAATCCATCCTGCAGAAGTCGAGATATTTGCAGTTAAAGGTGGTGACTTTTACCATCATCTTTTTTAACTAACAGGCTTCCCGCAGATAAGCCACTATAGGCATTCGATAGAACTTTAAAAGCACTACATTCAATTGTATGACAGCTAAGAAATCCATCCTGCAGAAATCGAGATATTTGCAGTTAAAGGTGGTGACTTTTACCATCATCTTCTTTAACTTGCAGGCTTCCCGCAGATAAGCCACTATGGGCATTCGATAGAACTTTAAAAGCACTACATTTCATTGTATGACAGCTAAAAAATCCATCCTGCAGAAGTCGAGATATTTGCAGTTAAAGGTGGTGACTTTTACCATCATCTTTTTTAACTAACAGGCTTCCCGCAGATAAGCCACTATGGGCATTCGATAGAACTTTAAAAGCACTACATTCAATTGTATGACAGCTAAGAAATCCATCCTGCAGAAATCGAGATATTTGCAGTTAAAGGTGGTGACTTTTACCATCATCTTCTTTAACTTACAGGCTTCCCGCAGATAAGCCACTATGGGCATTCGATAGAACTTTAAAAGCACTACATTTCATTGTATGACAGCTAAAAAATCCATCCAGCAGAAATCGAGTTATTTGCAGCTAAAGGTGGTGACCATCATGTTTTTTGACTAACAGGCTTCCCGCAGATAAGCCACTATGGGCATTCGATAGAACTTTAGAAGCACTACATTTCATTGTATGACAGCTAAAAAATCCATCCTGCAGAAATCGAATTATTTGCAGTTAAAGGTGGTGACCATCATGTTTTTTGACTTACAGGCTTCCCGCAGATAAGCCACTATAGGCATTCGATAGAACTTCAGAAGCACTACATTTCATTGTATAACAGCTAAAAAATCCATCCTGCAGAAGTCGAGATATTTGCAGTTAAAGGTGGTGACTTTTACCATCATCTTTTTTAACTAACAGGCTTCCCGCAGATAAGCCACTATAGGCATTCGATAGAACTTTAAAAGCACTACATTCAATTGTATGACAGCTAAGAAATCCATCCTGCAGAAATCGAGATATTTGCAGTTAAAGGTGGTGACTTTTACCATCATCTTCTTTAACTTACAGGCTTCCCGCAGATAAGCCACTATGGGCATTCGATAGAACTTTAAAAGCACTACATTTCATTGTATGACAGCTAAAAAATCCATCCAGCAGAAATCGAGTTATTTGCAGCTAAAGGTGGTGACCATCATGTTTTTTGACTAACAGGCTTCCCGCAGATAAGCCACTATGGGCATTCGATAGAACTTTAGAAGCACTACATTTCATTGTATGACAGCTAAAAAATCCATCCTGCAGAAATCGAATTATTTGCAGTTAAAGGTGGTGACCATCATGTTTTTTGACTTACAGGCTTCCCGCAGATAAGCCACTATAGGCATTCGATAGAACTTCAGAAGCACTACATTTCATTGTATAACAGCTAAAAAATCCATCCTGCAGAAGTCGAGATATTTGCAGTTAAAGGTGGTGACTTTTACCATCATCTTTTTTAACTTACAGGCTTCGCGCAGATAAGCCACTATGGGCATTCGATAGAACATTAAAAGCACTACATTTCATTGTATGACAGCTAAAAAATCCATCCTGCAGAAGTCGAGATATCTTACAATCAAATGTAGTGCTTCTAAAGTTCTATCGAATGCCCATAGTAGCTTGTCTGCGGGAAGCCTGTAAGTCAAAAAATACTCGTATGATGGTAAAATGTCACCACCTTTGACTGCAAATATCTCGACTTCTGCAGGATGGATTTTTTTTAGCTGTTATACAATGAAATGTAGTGCTTCTTAAGTTCTATCGAATGCCCATAGTGGCTTATCTGCGGGAAGGCTGTAAGTCGAAAAAAATGATGGTAAAAGTCACCACCTTTAACTGCAAATATCTCGACTTCTGCAGGATGGATTTTTTAGCTGTTATACAATCGAATGTAGTGCTTTTAAAGTTCTATCGAATGCCCATAATGGCTTATCTGCGGGAAGCCTGTAAGTTAAAAAAGATGATGGTAAAAGTCACCACCTTTAACTGCAAATATCTCGACTTCTGCAGGATGGATTTTTTAGCTGTCATAAAATGAAATGTAGTGCTTCTAAAGTACTATCGAATGCCTATAGTGGCTTATCTGCGGGAAGCCTGTAAGTCAAAAAACATGATGGTGACCACCTTTAACTGCAAATAACTCGATTTCTGCAGGATGGATTTTTTAGCTGTCATAAAATGAAATGTAGTGCTTCTAAAGTACTATCGAATGCCTATCGGGAAGCCTGTAAGTCAAAAAACATGATGGTGACCACCTTTAACTGCAAATAACTCGATTTCTGCAGGATGGATTTTTTAGCTGTCATACAATGAAATGTAGTGCTTCTAAAGTTCTATCGAATGCCCATAGTGGCTTGTCTGCGGGAAGCCTGTTAGTCAAAAAACATGATGGTGACCACCTTTAACTGCAAATATCTCGACTTCTGCAGGATGGATTTTTTAGCTGTTATACAATCGAATGTAGTGCTTTTAAAGTTCTATCGAATGCCCATAATGGCTTATCTGCGGGAAGCCTAAAAGTTAAAAAAGATGATGGTTAAAGTCACCACCTTTAACTGCAAATAACTCGATTTCTGCAGGATGGATTTTTTAGCTGTCATACAATGAAATGTAGTGCTTCTAAAGTTCTATCGAATGCCCATAGTAACTTGTCTGCGGGAAGCCTGTAAGTCAATAAATATGATTGTAAAAGTCACCACCTTTAACTGCAAATATCTCGACTTCTGCAGGATGGATTTTTTAGCTGTCATACAATCGAATGTAGTGCTTTTAAAGTTCTATCGAATGCCCATAATGGCTTATCTGCGGGAAGCCTGTAAGTCAAAAAACATGATGGTGACCACCTTTAACTGCAAATATCTCGACTTCTGCAGGATGGATTTTTTAGCTGTTATACAATCGAATGTAGTGCTTTTAAAGTTCTATCGAATGCCCATAATGGCTTATCTGCGGGAAGCCTGTAAGTTAAAAAAGATGATGGTAAAAGTCACCACCTTTAACTGCAAATATCTCGACTTCTGCAGGATGGATTTTTTAGCTGTCATAAAATGAAATGTAGTGCTTCTAAAGTACTATCGAATGCCTATAGTGGCTTATCTGCGGGAAGCCTGTAAGTCAAAAAACATGATGGTGACCACCTTTAACTGCAAATAACTCGATTTCTGCAGGATGGATTTTTTAGCTGTCATACAATGAAATGTAGTGCTTCTAAAGTACTATCGAATGCCCATAGTGGCTTGTCTGCGGGAAGCCTGTAAGTCAATAAATATGATTGTAAAAGTCACCACCTTTAACTGCAAATATCTCGATTTCTGTAGGATGGATTTTTTTGCTGTCATAGAATCAAATGTAGTGTTTTAGAAGGTCTACCCATTCCACTATACGTCCACTCTGCGGGCGATCGTTTTTTGACTTGGGCGGCGCTTCATACATGCCTGCCCGTTCTCCTTTATGTAATAAACTATCACAATTGAAAACTGACACCAAATACCCTTTGCGTTATAGAAAAAATATAACAGACCAAAAAATAAAGGCAATCAGATTTACAATAAAAAAGGCAATTGAAAAGCATACATCTGATTTAGAATCCGAGAAACGAGCACACGTTGAACTTTTGTATAACGATATATTAAAGGCTCATTTACATGCGTTTGGTGACCATAGCTCTTGCAAACAATATTTCTGCAATAAACCTAATTCGGAAGACACTAGCGATAATGAATTTAGGACAAGTACTCTTTGGAGCAGAATTTGCCAAATTATGTCAAACGTTGCATCTCACGCACCCAGTCTCATACATAATGTGGAAAGTAATAAAGCTGAAAGTTACAACAGCATAATCGCTAAACTGGTTGGTGGAAAACGTATAAATTATAGCCTGAAAGGTGGATATGAAAATAGATGCAAAGGCGCCGCAATATCCTATAACACTCGTGCATTATTGTCAACAACTTATAAATATGCCACCGGAAAAAGTCCTAAAGGAAAAGTGAAGCTACTTGAGCAAAGAAGGTTACTGAAAAAAAAATACTTACAAACAAAAGGCGTAAAAAAAAGGAAAAGAATATTATTTAGCAAAGGGGAAGATATAAATTATGGTGAAAATTGTGCTAGAGAGGATATAGTTCCAGAAATAATGGAGAAAGAAAAAAACACTTTCATCAATAATTTAAAGAAAAGCAAAGAAGAAAGAGAAAAAATTGAAAAAGACACTATTTTGCAGAGTTCATGCAGTGAATGGCTTGAATTGAGAAGAAAACTGTTGACAGCCTCTAACTTTGGCCGAGTTATAAAAAAGCGTTCAAATATCAGTTGTAGTAATCTACTAAAAGATTTACTCTACAAAGATTGCATTAGTCACGTTAAATCAATCAAACATGGAACTGAAAATTAAAAATTAGCTCTTGAGCAAATTTCAAGAGAAACTGGATTGGTTATAAAGGGTGATTTTTTTGAGGTTAGGATTTTCATGCATTAGTATTTGCTCAGATTTTTTGAGGTTATGATTTTCATGCATTATTATTTGCTCAGTATGCTTTGACATTTCATCATGAATAGACTTACTAACGAGCAACGCTTGCAAATCATTGAATTTTATTACCAAAATCAGTGTTCGGTTCGAAATGTGTTTCGCGCTTTACGCCCGATTTATGGTCTACATAATCGACCAAGTGAGCAAACAATTAATGCGATTGTGACCAAGTTTCGCACTCAGTTTACTTTATTGGACATTAAACCAACCACACGAATGCGTACAGTGCGTACAGAAGAGAATATTGCGTCTGTTTCTGAGAGTGTTGCTGAAGACCGTGAAATGTCTATTCGTCGCCGTTCGCAGCAATTGGGTTTGTGTTATTCGACCACATGGAAGATTTTACGCAAAGATCTTGGTGTAAAACCGTATAAAATACAGCTCCTGCAAGAACTGAAGCCGAACGATCTGCCACAACGTCGAATTTTCAGTGAATGGGCCCTAGAAAAGTTGGCAGAAAATCCGCTTTTTTATCGACAAATTTTGTTCAGCGATGAGGCTCATTTCTGGTTGAATGGCTACGTAAATAAGCAAAATTGCCGCATTTGGAGTGAAGAGCAACCAGAAGCCGTTCAAGAACTGCCCATGCATCCCGAAAAATGCACTGTTTGGTGTGGTTTGTACGCTGGTGGAATCATTGGACCGTATTTTTTCAAAGATGCTGTTGGACGCAACGTTACAGTGAATGGCGATCGCTATCGTTCGATGCTAACAAACTTTTTGTTGCCAAAAATGGAAGAACTGAACTTGGTTCACATGTGGTTTCAACAAGATGGCGCTACATGCCACACAGCTCGCGATTCTATGGCCATTTTGAGGGAAAACTTCGGAGAACAATTCATCTCAAGAAATGGACCGGTAAGTTGGCCACCAAGATCATGCGATTTGACGCCTTTAGACTATTTTTTGTGGGGCTACGTCAAGTCTAAAGTCTACAGAAATAAGCCAGTAACTATTCCAGCTTTGGAAGACAACATTTCCGAAGAAATTCGGGCTATTCCGGCCGAAATGCTCGAAAAAGTTGCCCAAAATTGGACTTTCCGAATGGACCACCTAAGACGCAGCCGCGGTCAACATTTAAATGAAATTATCTTCAAAAAGTAAATGTCATGTACCAATCTAACGTTTAAAATAAAGAACCGATGAGATTTTGCAAATTTTATGCGTTTTATTGTTTAAAAAAGTTCTCAAGCTCTTAAAAAATCACCCGTTACAACCATGCGGTTTATTTATTGACGACGAATTGCCATATCTAGGCGCTACTCCTGATGGTATATGTGTCGAGGAGAACATGGTAGTAGAAATTAAATGCCCTGTTGCAGCTCACCATCTAACTTTTACCGAAGCAGTTGCTAAGAAAAAAATACCTTTTTATAAAACTGATAAAACTGGTACGATCATTATTAATACCAATCATAATTGGTATTACCAGATTCAGGGTCAGCTTCAAATAACCAAAAGAACAAAATGCCTTTTTGGACTATGGCTGGGTGAAAATATTCCAATGAAAATAGATATAGTAGAAAAAGATGATAAGTTCTGGAAAGACGTAATGGAAAATAAATTAACTAGGTTTTATTTGGATTGCATATTACCAGAACTCATTGATCCAAGACATACGAGAAAAATGAAAATTAGAGACCCTATTTATATAGAAAAAGCTGTGGAAGAAAGCGCAAACAAAAGTAAACTACCCAAAAAAAGAAAACAAAATTATTCAAATCAAAATAAAAAAGACACTGAATTACAAGAAGGTGCTGTACATGAGGAAACAGAAAATGACAAAGAGAAAGAAATAGAACCAAGGAAAGACAAAAAGGTGGAAGAGAAAAATGAAGACAACGAAAACGAAGAAGAAAAAAAAGAAGATTTTGTCTGGCTATCGAAATTTCCAAATTATCCGAATGTAAATATATGTGAACACGGAGAAATAAGTGAGGATGAAGAAGTTCAACCAACCAAAAGAATAAAAATACTTGCTGAAAGAAACTAAAATTTCAGTGAATTTTAGTTATAATCTTTTTGAAATACAACATTATATGACATACACTTGTGCTTATTCTGCCTACCTAGCTACCTACCCTCATCTTACCCTACCTTCCTACTCTACCTCAGACTTTCGAATATTTCATAAAAACATAGGTATTCGCCGAGTTGGTCCAGCCATCATTGAGCTTTGCGCTTAGCAACACATTTAGCCATTTATTTCTATAAGTCAAAAAGATACATCATGTTGTTTACCCCATGTTTCAAGCCAGGTTGATTTATAATAAAGGTATAGTTTTTACCCCGGCCTCGACAGCGTTTAACAATTTTACTCGTAACTCAGCCCAAAAAGTACATCCATGTCAATAGACAATAAAAAAAAAACAGAATTGGACTACTATAAATGCGGTACCTACACATAAAAATACTTTTAACTTTCACGATGATTAATTGACCTTCTGTGATTTCGATACTCTGTGACAAGACAGAGTGTAGCGACGACCCACGGTGGCGGCAAGGCGCTGGCCACGGCTCGCACAATTTCGCATGCGGGTAGCGGAGTGGCGCGGGGAAGGGTCGTTAGCTCCGCCCAAATGCACAAGGTCATTCGCGTGAATACAAGCCTTAACGTGCATACGCCTAAAAGGTCATCATACATACGACATCCTGGCCCAAGCAATGATAGATATTCACTATGAATTTCACATAGATAAAAAAATCACAAGGTCAGTAAAATAGACTTACCATTACTATTTTTCGTGGCATCCTAGCTCCTAAACGGCTGAACCGATTTCGATTTAGTTTTTTTGGTTTGATAGCTGGCTTGATCGAGAATGTTCTTAACTAGGTTTGATCAAAATCGGTTTAGCCTTTTAGGAGATATTGTAATTTGAAATGTAAATGTCGGGGGATTTTCAACTTTTTAAGTTGGTTAGGTTATTTTATTTTCGTACGTATACAAGTGAAACCACAAACCACATTCATACATACATTAAAAAGCTGGCTTAATTTTATTTTAGGACTACTACGGATAATGGCAGTAACTTTGTAAAGGCATTTGTGCAATTCGGCTCGGAGATCGACCTACTTCCAGAGTTGCCATCGTGTGATTTAGAGTCTGAGTCTGACCCTGATATTGCCAATCTTTTAAATCCAAACTCAGAAGAAAATGATGACTTAGAATTTATTTCAGTAGAAAACACACTGAATGCTCCAGATCATCTCCAGTGCAATGAAATCAATGAACAGATATTAGAAAACTTTAATACTTTGCCAGTTCACATGAGATGTGCTGCACATACGTTCAATTTGGTCGCTAGCAAAGATGCAGATGCTGCTCTACAAATAACTGTTTTCAAAACTCCCTACAGAAGTGCCTTAGCCAAGGCACGTACTCTCTGGAATCAGCAATCACGTAGCACGGTAGCAGCAGATATCATTCACGCTGAATTAAGCAGACGACTTGTCCTTCCAAATTCGACGAGGTGGAACTCTCTGTATGATGCTATTGTCGTTCTCAACGCTATATTGGAAACAAAAAGGCCTTCTCTTCACAGGATTATGACTCAACTAAAAATTCCAACTTTCAATGACCAAGATGTGACTGTAATGAAGGAGTACGCAAAGGTAGATTTATATATGTACATAGTTTAAAATAACGTTTTAGTAAAGTTATTTTCTTTCCACATCATATCAATACACAATACTTATATTAAATACTTATTTACAGGTTATGGCACCTGTCGCGAATGCCCTCGATCGTATCCAAGAAGAAGCTCAAGCATATCTCGGATCACTACTACCGACGATTGCAGCAACTGTCTATAAATTAAAAAATATTAAATCTAAGGGCCTAGTAAATTGCACAGCTTTAGCCAATGCATTATTAAATGGCATAGAGAAAAGATTTGGACCACTCCTGAATTATAAACAGTGCCAACTTGCCGCGGCATTTCACCCAAAGTTCCGATTGATATGGCTGGAAACGTATGACAGCAGTAGAGTGGATGCAGTAAGAAAGTGCATGGAAAAAAAGATAGAAGATGCCTTACGGCAAGAAGCAGCGGAAAATTCGAAGGACAGAGATAGTTTAAGTGGCGGAGGGAGCAATGCGAGTAACAACGATGATGACGAGGAGGAGGAAGACTTTTTCAATTCTGTCACTCAGTCTACAGAAAAACCAAAGAGCTCCAATTCTTTAAAGAATAAAGCGCAAAGTCTCGTTAAAGTGTGGCTGGACATGAAATCAAAAGACTCGTTCAACGATGCTGCATTCCTCGGGGAACAGATATTCATAAATCAAATCTATTTATTAAATACAATACTGCTATACCCTCAAGCGCTGCAGTTGAACGTTTGTTTTCCACGGGTAAAGACATTTTGACACCAAAACGAGCCTCGCTTTCAGACGAGAACTTCAACATGTTAATGTTCATGAAGGGGAATATGCACCTTATGTCCGACGATTAAATTACACATTTGAATTATACATGTATTTTGTTTTATTCATAACCTGTTAACTTCCAGAACCTAAACCAATAAGTTTTTTAAGTTCACTAACGCAACGATATAAAAATGTAATTTTACACATATTAACGGATTAACGATTAACGTTAACTTGCGTTAATTCTTCCGAAATGTAACGCTTTAGCGTTTAACGAAGCTGACTTTTTTTGTAGCGGATTAACGATTAACGAAGTTAACTATTTGATTAACGGTGCCCAGCTTTGGTCATACACCGCAAACAGAAAGATGGATTAAAAAAACCTATACTTTGTCCATTGACTATTGTAGAATACACAAAAAACATGGGTGGAGTTGACCGCTTTGACCATCTGCATCAACAATTTTAGTTCCCGCAAGGCATGTTCTACCATATTGAAAAATAAGAAATGACCAATGTCGGTGTTCACATGCCACGTGAAGGAACTAAACGGCGGTGCCGTTTCTGCAGTACTCGCACTGATCCTTTTGAAAAAATAAAAAACATGGGTTTCATTATTCACTTTTAAGTTTATTTTTACAGAGTTTCAAGTAAATCGGACCAATGAATATTTTTTTCCCATACAAACTTTAACTTCCTGTATACACCCTTAAGAGTTGATTTTTGAAAATTTTACACGCCTATATCCTATTCCAGTATGTAAACAATCTACATTCCAAATTTCATCACAATCGGTTAAGTCGTCAAGGAGATACGTGAAGACAATTAGTAAGATAACTTCATACTATTTTTTATCACATTTTTCTATTTAGCCAACAATTTGACGCAGTGGAGATTGCCAGGTTTGATATATGACTCAAATGTGATCTTAAACCTCTGTATTCTTGCAGTTCAGGATTGCATTGTAAGATTACTAGAATTAAAACCAATATTTTCTAAGACTTTCAGATTTTCTAAAAAAAGTTCTGATCTTACCAGAAATCACCAAAAAATAAAGCTCAATGCCCAATTATTTTTACTGACTATGGATTGAGATCTGTAAAGGTCAACCTTTACTTAGACTATGAATTATGAATTAGTTGACATAACACAATTTCACCAATCACCAGGTAACATACAGTTCGCCTAACGAATCTAAGCATTTGTGAATTTAGTTGTCTGCGCAGTTGTTCTGCGTAGACAACTAACTTCATGAATGCCTAATTCTGTTGCGTGAAGTGTATAACAACCCTTTTTGACTCTGAAACATTTTTTTTATAAATAGAGGTAGAATAATACCCCGTTCAGAAATATCTTAGATACACAGATGACTAAACAACTCAGGATATACATTATGTAATATTTTATATACCTGACAAGGTCTTCAACAACTGTTCAACAATCTGCCAAATGAACTAAAAACCTGCGAGTCAATCCCGGTTTTCAAGAGTAAACTCAAAAAATATATTTGCGACAATATCTTTTAATCAACCTCTGGAATATAAAATATATTTATAGAACTAATTGTTAGTTATAGTTTTTAAGCTCATTGTAAGTGAACGACGTTCTTTATGAGTAATAAATATCTTTAACCGTAGGTCTGAGTATCATGGAATCAAAATCCACGGGTAGAACCACTGAAACTGAAAGCAACTTTTTTCGAGGTGAAATTCAATGATATCATAATTCACGACTGAATTCCGAGATTGGGAGATTCCCGACACAACGAAAGAACCCTCACAAAAAAGAACAAGATATCCTTATAATTTATAACTTAACGAACAAATCGTTTAGCAAATATCACTAGAAGAAATATTAGAGGAACCGACAAAAATCACTTGTCTGGTGCGGTCTTGTCGTGTGATTTCTTACTCTGAACAATAGAAAAATCACATGCACGTCTCACAAACTGAACGAACGAGACTTTCTCCAAAAGAAACAAAACAATTTTATTTGTAATAAAATGAAGATTGACCACAGCACAGAATCCCACTTTTTGGGAAAAAATATCAACGGAGGTATTTATATTCTCTTTGAAGTGCAAGCAAGCAAATGAATGAAAAGAAAACTAAACGAATGTGCGCGACGCCGCCATTGCGCCAAGCAATTAGCTAGGGAGGGGTGCCCGATCTGAATCGATATTTTAGAAGATCGATTCACGGCAATACGATCTTCCAATTTTTTTAATCGATTCAACCAGATCGAATAGTATTGATTAGAAGATCGTATGAAAATATCGTATCATTATAAATCCTACCAAATTCTTGCCGGACTTAACTGTTTGGCTTTGGTTAAAATACTCACGGATAGTCGTAATAGGCATAAATCTGGGAAGTTTATCCAAAATATTACATAATCTTAAAGAGTTTACATTTAGACAGTCTGCAGTTACGTAGCACTTAAATATCCCACTTTAACGGGCGTCCCTAACGATGTATTTTTTAACTTAAAATAACCTATTAATATCTGGGCACAAACGAAGCCACTGGGGCAAACTAGCCATTTTTATTAAATTACGTTACGAGTTTTTTTTTATAAATAAATAAATGACGATCTTCCGAGATTGAAATGAAATCGATTCAATGCATTGAATTAGAAATTCAATGCCATACGATCTAAATCATGAATCGATTCACAGCAAAAATCCCTACTTTATAATCTAAGAGCCCTATAAACAGAATTCTATTCTTTATAAAGTGTAAAACTTGGCCCTACAATAAAATGTCAAAATCAGTCTAATAGTAATGTCCTTAAGTTTAATCGAGATTATCAAAATCGATTTTTGTTTCACTACTATCAATTCATCTCAATCGATTACAAGGTTTATTTATAGACAAAATTACTAAACCAACGATTATTTTTTTACTTATCGATTCATCGATTGTTTCGATTTTCATTTTTGCACTCTCTATTAGATTACGTTCCATTTTACTCAGTACTGTTATTTGGCGGAGTTTTTTAGAAAATGTTTATTGTTTATTTATTTATATTTTATGGCTCGTTTATGATAATTTATGAAATAATTAAACAGGAAATAGACAGAAACATTTTTTTTGTATGTTTTATCGTTAAATTTTTTTTCTTGACTTTTTTGTTTTCACTTGTTTAATAACTGAAATAAATAACTGAAATTGTTTCAAAATTGTTGTGAGCCACACAAGCGATGGGCGATTGCTTCAAAAAAAACAATCGAATGAATCGAAAATTGTGCTAGTGCGCATTCGATTGTCGATTCAGTAGTTCCTCACCATGATTATTCGAATAACAATCGACAAACTACTAACTACTATACGCACGCACACTTGCATTGCAAGACGCAAGTTTGCGTTGCGTGCGTGAACTGCGGAAGGCCGCGCGGGGCGGTGCATGCGGGGGCGGGACGGTGTTGCGTCGATTGTTTCTATGTAATAATACTTCAATTTGTTTGTGTTAACTACTAACTACTATACGCACGCACACTTGCATTGCAAGTGTGCGTTGCGTGCGTGAACTGCGATTTTCTGTAAAAAAGGTATAGATATTTATTTAAATAAATATCTATACCTTTTTACTTATTTTTTTTTTCTAGTCTTTGCGTTTTCCTTAGTTAGAAACTCTTTACAAATTACGAATAGACGGGTGTCTATTCGTAATTTCTTATAATGTATAACAAATTAAATTACGAACGAATGGATGTTTCCTAAATCGATGGATTAATTACTGGACAGATTATTAAATAATCTATTTGCTCCAATCGCATAATAACTGCAGTAAGTAGTGGCGCACGGACTTTTAGTCTATAGATTTGTAGCGCAGCGCACGCCCGACGCAACATCTTTTGTAAATACTGATAGTAATACGTACGAATATAGTACTACTAAGTGCGTTGCGCTAGATTTGTAGCGCAGCGCACGCCCGACGCAACATCTTTTGTAAATACTGATAGTAATACGTACGAATATAGTAGGTACTACTAAGTGCGTTGCGCTAGATTTGTAGCGCAGCGCACGCCCGACGCAACATCTTTTGTAAATACTGATAGTAATACGTACGAATATAGTACTACTAAGTGCGTTGCGCTAGATTTGTAGCGCAGCGCACGCCCGACGCAACATCTTTTGTAAATACTGATAGTAATACGTACGAATATAGTACTACTCTAACTACTAAATTGCCGCGCAACGCACTTAGCGTTGCGCGGCAATTTAGTAGTTAGAGTTGGTGACAGTCATTGACGCCTGCCGTACGCACGCGCCGTCAGTTGATAACAATCGACTGATTTCGATTGTTATCGACTTTTATCGACTGAACCGAACAATCGACTGATTCGATAAAATAAAGTAATAATCGCCCATCGCTACCACAACGTGAAACGAAACAAGTTCAATGTGTCTTGCGTAGGTTCCGCCGTGAAAATTTTATCTTGCAATGTTTGAATGTTTGTCACCCGCTTCTCTGTGTCCGATTGAGCTGAATTTTGGTACACTTATGAGTCCTCGGTGACAATGCAATAATATGGTAACAGCGAGCTGTTCTGATGATGGAGTCATGAGCTGTTCCAGGTAACTCCTCAGAAAATAGGCCGATTGAGTTGAAACTCGGTTTGTAGATCAAGTATCATATAACATTTTTAAATATGTTGACAGCGAGATGATCTGATGATGGAGAATGGAACTCCTCAGATAATAGGTCGATTCGAGTTAACTCACTACATCGGTCAAGTTTCATCTACTATTTTGAAATATGATGACTGCGAGCTGATCCGATGATGGAGAACGGAACTCCTTAGAAAATAGGTTGATTGAAATGAAAATTTGTACTTACATCGGTGAGTTCAATCAGCTCACGGTAACCTATAAGCTTGTACTTGTTGAATTTTTTTTTTTCAATAGGTAAGGTAGGTTATTAGTAACCTACCTAAGTAAGTAAAAAAAACTTACTTACTTTTATTTAGATCCGAAGGTTAGATCATTTTATTTGTACCTAGTAGTCACCTAATCAGTAGTTAGTTTTTCCCTTCTTTAAAGAAATCATACTCAGCACTTGTAGAAATGATAATAACTTATAACTTGATTACAATTTATTAACTTTGTCACATTTTATCAACTCGGTTAGGTATATTAGGTAATTGTGGTGTACCTACAATAAAGTATTTTCTATCTATCTATCAAGGTGTTTTCGGAGAGGCGCAGGTAGTTACGATACAGGTAAGCAGGTACAGATATAAAGATTACTCCCTAGAATGGTAGGTTAAGCTAAGCAAAGCTTAAGCAAATATTTTCCTGTAAAATTTAAAATTAGAATAACTGCCTTGTGTTGCTCCTTGCCTGATTGTGTTCTCATCTTCTTGTAGTACCTACTACCTACCTACCTAGGTACTTGGTAATTACCTACCTACCTACCAAGTGTTTCGCAAACAGCTGTGAATAAAAACTAAGGTAAGTACTTAGATACTTACCTAATAGGTACCTAGTAGGTAGGTACTAAATCGAAAGGCTTGCCACTGGTCTTGAATAGATACATTACCTATACTTATTCTACCATAATACTTAGGTAGGTACCTACCTAGGTACGTCTACATAAGTTCATTTGACAACCTCTGTGGCAAGGTTGCGGGCTCGATCCCCGCCGCGGGATAAATGTTTGCAGATCATACAAACAATGATCTGCAAATATTTATCTCGGGTCTGGGTGTTTCTATGTATAATATGTATGTATTTACAAACAAAATGTATATACATTAGTAGGTAAGTATATCAGTTATCTGGTTCCCATAGTAGGTACAAGCTTTGCTTAGTTTGGGTGGTTTGGGGCTAGATGATGCTGTGTGAAAAATGTCCAGCATTATCTATAGAATTTTATGTTTAGGTAGGTACTTAATGAAAATGTCGATGTCCAGTCCAGCTGTTATGTTATGTTACCGAAATATTGAGGTACATAACTACCTGCATAATAATAATATTTTCGACCCGATTACCTAGTAGGTAGGTAGGTAGATACCTAACGAGTAAAATCGCCGCCTATCGCTGAAATCAGACTTGCAGTAAACCTAGAATTGAAAACCACGTCACCATTTACTAACAACCAAATCAATTAGAATATGTGCCGCGTAAAGCTCAAACGAGCACGCGCCGCGGAGGAAACTATGTCGTTTTTAACCAAAATCACAAGCATTGTCCTATTTCTCATTCTTGTGACAACATCCTACTTGGTGCTGTCCTTCACTCCACTCACTAAAGAAGAGCACATCGAGAGTTATGGCAAAATGAACGAGTACGTTGAACCGTTCCGTAGAAATTTGTCGGAGTGCGCGCAGCAAGTCAAAGCGTCCATGGTCGACGTGGAACACTTCCTGAAGAGAATACCGCAGAATTCTATGCAGGGGAAGTGTTTCGTCGCGTGCATCTTAAAGAGGAATCACATTATAACAGGGAATAAGATAAACACAGAGAATTTGTTGGAGGCTAACATAGCGGTATACGGAGAGGATAGCGAGGTGCTGGATCGCATGAAAGCAGTCGTGAAGGAATGCATACGAGTCATAGATAATATTTTTGAGATATGTGAGTATGCGTCGGTCTTCAACGACTGTATGCATATGAAGATGGAGCATATCCTGGATAAGGTGACGATGGAGCGGCGGATGGAAGCTCTGGGACAAATGACGAGCGATCCTGACCACTGGTCTGATGATGAGGAGGAAATTTTAAAGATGGTTAAAGATGAACTGTGATGTTTCTAACAAGCACGCAAACAAAACATGGAAGCATTTCATCAAGGACATCAAGGACGCTCACAGTCCAGTGACTCCCAAAGGAATCACGTTTGGGCTAATCTTACGTCGAAGACTCTGGCCGGAGTCGTACTGCGACGGTAAATTCAACGTTGTTTATTTCACTGGACGTATGAATAAGAGTTAAAATATTATCTTGGCGTATGATTACATACGTTAACATAAAATTCAGAAGAGCCGCCGAAAATGTTGCCAGTTTCGAAAAAAAAAACAGTTGAACGTATGGGTAAATTTACTTTTGTTCTGGGTCTGTTAACAAGTTAACCGTAAACCGAACAAGTAAACTGAACAAACACACAATAACTTGATCATTGATTTTCCAACATGCTAAAATATATTATCATAAAAACGATGTTTGAAATTAAATATTTTCTTGCAATTTTGAGTGCGGCTCAGCAAAGATGTTTTTTTAAGAAATATTTCCATGTTTTTGTATCAAGTACAGATGTAGAATCACCTAGATCTTAAGATTGTAGTGATGTATGCGATTCTGTTGAATAATTGCTTTTTGACTTTGACTTTGTCTTCACTGATAACCCTAGACTACCCTCTGACAGTTATTAAATTTTTTGGATAAATGCGAAAATTTTAATTATAAAATTTTTGGATAGATAATTTTAAGTTTACGAAATAAAAACACGCTCTAAAGAAGAAATGTTTATTTTTCTTCATAATTACCAAACTGTTCGATATGATTCCAATTTACACTAGAAGCATGTTAGAAATACTATCGGGTGCCTGTCCACTGAAGCGGAATATCCAACCAGAACTTAAGATTAAAACCTTCCTAGTTCCAAAGGGGATTCTGGCTCCAGTAAACGTCTACATTATACAGGGTGTAAAAATACCTCTACCGAAAACTGAGGGGTTGCAATCAGACCATGATTCTAAACATATTAAGCGAAAAAAAAACGCAAAATAAAATTTGACTTAGCTAAGTCATTTTATGTTATTTTCGGTTATTTACTACTAGTGCAACATACTTTTAATAAGGCCATACCTACCTAATTATTTCATTTATAAATGAAAAAACAGTTTAAACTCAAAACTCCAGCAACCTACGTAAAAAAACGCGCCCGGAACATACGCAAATAGTAATCTTCAAACGCTGTTTTCTCTGGATATAATGATTTTTTCGGAAAATCCTTTTGGGTTTGGTATTGTGTTGGGATGCTATACCTACCCCATTCGGCTTCGGTAGACGTATTTTTACACTCTGTATAACAGTAACTTTACTGCGGTATTGAGGTGCATTATTTGATTATTGCCGCCAGCTTAA
The DNA here is from genome assembly GCA_963565295.1 of Epirrhoe alternata. NCBI lineage: Eukaryota > Metazoa > Arthropoda > Insecta > Lepidoptera > Geometridae > Epirrhoe > Epirrhoe alternata. The sequence continues at coordinate 8,974,589 of OY751394.1, forward strand.
CATCAAGTCAAACTATGGCAGTTTGTAAGATACGTTTAGACACAGGCTACGCTTTCGTGGACAGACAGCTTTATGCTCCACTTCACCAAAACTCTAATTTATAAAAGTTTGACAAATATTTGGTCAACATCCGACCTTTATCTATTTTATTTATACTAAGAACTTGAACTCTAGTATAATATTAATAAAATCCAAAAGGGTGGTTCAACATTTATAACAATTTTCATATTTACTAGGGAAATATCGAATTGTCATGAAAAATATAATTTACATTTCGTTGTGTGGTTACAGATTTACAAATGTATACATACATCGACTATTGTCATAATCTACCGTCTATCAGCAATGGAATACGATTTTCTACAAAAAACAAAGAAAGTTAAGTCGAAAATAACGATGGAACTATGAATGGATATTGGCTCCGTTCGTAAAGTTTCAAAATATTGCCATCTGCAATGCTACAAATACATGAACTAAAATTTTTTATAGTTTTAATCCACACTTGGTATTTTATTAAATTAACCGATAAATATGAGCTTATCAATAATTTCTAAGTCTGACGTCAGGGTTCCGTGGCCGAGGATCGTCGCGCGGGTTCAAATCCCGTCGGAATCGAACATTTTGATAAGACTTTTCATTTCTTACATGAACTAAATATGAAAGTAAATAAAAATCAATTTTCTACTTTTCTAAAATTAGATTCCTTTTAAAGTACGCAGAAAATGGCTAAAAATTTAAAACAATCAGTTCTTTTACACTACAAAATACATCTAACAGTTTAAAAAAAAAAAGCCAGTACGCACGATACTTTTATGGCTAGGTCTACGTGTTTGCATTGTTACAACTCGATGTAAGTTTTAAGTTTTGATAAATTCATAGAAGATTAACCAAGGGAAGAATTACGCGAACACAACTTGGACAGAAGTTGGTGATGTTTCGAAAGTCAAAATGACCTATAAGTTCATAATGATACTTTGAATTTGACATAATAAGAGTGAAGAAATATATGCCAGAATAAGAAAGTCTCACTGCTTAACCATCGGTAAAAAGGCATATTTTTATGCAACTGCAACGAATTATATTATACTGCTTTTATCGTGTGTACTGTACCCTTATAGCATTTAGAAATATATCCATACAAATTGGTAGTTACATCAAAAATTTACAGTATATTTATCTAAAGGTAATAATTTAAATACATGGATACAATTGAGCTTATGTTACATAAATTAGAATACATAAAATTGAACGTTTCGATATTATTTGTTGTTAAAAAATGTGTTTATAATTTTAGAAAACACGATATTTACACTTTTCTGGTAAAATTAAAAGATCAGACATAAATAGTTATCTAATATCCATAAAATAGCATACATAATATCCATAAAATCACAATTCTTATGTTAAAAACAGCAAATTAACTATCAAATTTTATCTAAACTAAAATGAAACTCACTCAAACTTACTTAAATATTATCCACTGACTAACGCTACAGTAACTATATTTGTTCTAAATATTAAAACAATAAAAGAAGTTATTGTACAGTCTTAATTTTACAAAAATATGTAAAACTTCAATTTGAAATCAGAAAATGTAGATTTTTTTCTAAATAACATTAATTATTAGCTAGACTATTCCTAGGTATACAATAATAATGTTATATCTACTACTATACCTACTTATTTATAACTAGAGTACGTTGATGCTTTCAGCATGATGACGTCATGAAATCTATACTGTGATCTTCAAAATTTTTTCAGCGCATTTGATTCACTGAGCACTCGACTGCTTTATTCATTGAAATTGACACAGACCATGCAACATTTGCTGTGCTGTCCGCAGTGCCCCAACACCTGCACTTTGCGCGACCTGAATGACGCCACGGATGTTGCAGTGAGTGCGGCCAACTTCTGGGCCCCAAAAATTTGATACCCATAGACACGACGAAGAATTGAAATTGCTGCTTTTCTGTATTTTACATTTATTTATTAACCATCCGATGTTTATTCTAATATACAGGGTATAATTAGACTTTCTACACCCTGTATATTGTGTGTCTCCATCTTGTTTGAATTCCACCCTTCCAGTGTCGCGGATTGAGCACAATTTTGTAATGCAATAATAATATGGTTATAACAAGCTGATTTGATGATCACTAAGCAATATCAAGAGTTCAACCAAATGCGCTAATTTGATGTACAACTACAGTGGAATAAAAGAGAATTTCTTGAATTTGTGTGGATGAGCTGAGTCTATTTCGGGCGTTCTGACATACATTTTATTTTAAGCAAATAATGAAACTAATATGTAAAAAAAGTATTCGTTTAAAACTACGTAGAGCGTTGAACAAAATAGCTACCATGACTTACAAGGCTGCCATTTAAAAATGGATACGATGACGTTATCTTGAACTACGCACAAATTTTGTGTGCAACACACTGGGTGCGAGCGCGAAGTATCAAACGTTCCAGGGGGGTTATTCCCGTTCGTTTGATGGATATTTTGATGATTCTTACTACGAGCTACATTGTATTTCGTCGATAAATATTCCTAACCGAAAAATTGGCCATTTAAGTCAGAAATCGTAACAAGAAACATCCGAATATTCATCAAACGAACGGGAATACGGCCTCTGTCCTTGCGTTCTGGCCACACGGCCTGAGGGGTCGTATTCGCGTTTCTTTTTTCGTTCATTTGATGAATATTCGGATGCTTCCCACCATGATTTCTGACTTCAAGGGACAATTTTTCAAACGTTAAAACACGGTCCTAACTTAGGGCCAAATATTCCAAACCGATAAATTGGCCCTTGAAGTTCTGACTTCAAGGGCCAATATCGTGACCCTGAGGCGGAAGTCTAGCATTTCATATGTTTGAAACTTCGCGCCCGCTCCCGCGCCCGCTCGCAGTATGATCACTAAGGGTACGAAAATCTAAACAAAGACGTTGTATAGCATATCGTTGATATTTCGGCAGCATAATTAGGTATTACTTTACAAGAAATCTAGTTTAACACGATCCAAAACTTATCTCTTAAAATATTATCTAAAAATGGATGATTGCTTGTATGAGATACATCCCAAAAATTCAGCCCGATAGCATTTGAATCATTCTGTGACCATGTGTTATAGTAATTTTAGCTACCGGGTATGGCTCAGTGCACATTCAATGGGCAAGCAACACGTCAATTAGTTTTATAGCAAGCCATTATAAACCTTATGAACAATAGTAAAAGATATAGAAACGCTTGTAGAATGAACCGCACGAAAGTGCTCGAGCCAGCGCGGCCCGCTAGATGGCTTCGCCAGATCTCGTTCATTCTACAAGCGTTTCTATATCTTGTACCATTGTTGATAAGGTTTATAATGGCTTGCTATAAAACGAATAGACGCGTCGCTTGCCAATTCAATGTGTCTTGAGCCTTATAGTTGATTTTTTTATATAGCTTTCCGCATCTTTATGTAAAATATACATTAAAGTATCAAATTTGGATATTGTATTTACCGTGTAATATAGAATTTTAATATGGCAGTGTCCTAAACTTAATAATAAGTTTAAATAAAAATATTTAAACATAATAAGCGTATTCATCTTACGTTTAAAATATTAAAATTAAATCCATAAATTGTATCCATAAGTATAGAAAGGAATTTTCATATAAAAAATGTTTTGCGTTTTTTTTGTCGTTTTGATTTAGCTGAAGTTACTCGTGGTCGTGCTTGCTTAGTCGTTCTTGATAGATCATCGAAGTTAAGCAACGTTCGAAACGGTTTGTAAGTGGGTGACCGCCTGTGGCATTTTCATCTGAGCGTTTCCGTGCTTCGGAGGGCACGTTAAATTGTCGGTCCCGGCTATTTAAGTCGTTAAGCCATGACGGAGGCCTCAAGGCGGCCTAAAAACTCCGTCACCAGAGTTGGCCACTGACTCATACGAACTTACTTACTTTAGCTTAAGTTTATGCGAATTTAAGGCAGTATTTGATTACACGAGTATATTTTTTTTAATACCATCGAGCCATCGCTCTTGGACTACCCAGAATTAAGTTACTCCATGTACAGATATTAACTATAAAAATACTATTTACTTTCTGGTATTGGGCCCGCAACAAGAATTTTCACTTTTTCATTATTTACAGTGCCCCAAACTTATCTGAACCGGTGAGGCGCTGTTATCGCATTTGTTGTTGGCAAAAAATTATTACAATAAAATTCTATAGTTTCTCTTTTGGCCGCCGGTCCAGATAAGTTTGGGGCACTGTAAATCGTATGTGCCCTATGTAATACTTATTCATGAATGGTCTAAATGTCACTTTTCAATAGCAACGACGTGACTTTATGTACAAAAATATTGATAAAATTATTTATACAAGCGAAATAATACATTCTGCAGATTCATAAAGGTTTTTCTAAAAACTAAATGATTAAATGGGTCCGAATCCCTCCACTTATCTGTGAATTTTACTACCCACATACCCTCATACCCTCTACGGAAAGGCCTTAATAAGTCCGCGCCACAGATAAGTTGATAATAGAGTTATATAGATTTGTAAATTTTATAACGGGACTTAATCGCGTAGGTATAACATTTGTTTATTTACCTCGACGTTTCAGTAGCGTTACAGCTACCGTGGTCACGAGAAGACTGCCCGCCGGTACTCGTTCGCCTCTTCGACCGATGAGAAACTACCCTCATTCGGTCAACACAAAATAACATTAGGGTCGCGACACACTACACGTTAAATGTTATACCTACGCGATTAAGTCCCGTTATAAAATTTAAAATGTCTTCGAGTCGCGAAAGTTTAAAATGTGTATATAGATTTGTGTTAAAATTCCCACAAACTGGAAATGAGCGTAGTTGGAGCGAGAAAAAACATCTGGCGTTGAATTGATACGCGCGCCCAGGGACTATCTTTCTTTCACACTGAGAGCGTTTTCACATTATCCGATCCGATATCGGGGGCAAGTAAAATTTATGAAGTAATGTGTCTTTCATATTGTCCGGCTCGCTATCGGATATCGGAGCTATCTCGTTCATACATTTTACTTGCCCCAATATCGGATAGATCCGATACCATTATCGGATCGGATAATATGAAATGAAAACGCTTTGACTGTATTCCCAAGGCACGGTAGATATTCTCTTAGATCTTTTCACAGAATTCAAGATCTTCCAAAGACTATGAGATTATCAAAAATTTCAATTGCGACAATTAAGGTTCCGTGGCCGAGCGGTAAGACACGCTTTAGGGGGATCGTCTGATCGATAATTTTGATAAGACTTAATTTTCTCAATGAAATAACTAATGGGGTAGTCAGAGGCACTCCATTTACGCACACACCAATTGTAACAAAACAAAATTAATCCAGGGCAAGATACTGGCAACATTCATAGCATTCTAAGAAAATAGGTAATTCATTTGTGAAAATATACTACTGATTTACAATAAATTCATTATATGAGCATAAAATATGTTGGTGTAAAAATATTACAATTTCTACAGTTTATTGCTTCTTGCGTTATCACTTTTCGGAACAAATAGAAAAATTCAATGCGCAGAACACATTTTTGTATGAAAAAGGGCTACTGCGCAGACAAACGGCTAACTTCACGAATAGATCCATCTAACGTACTGTACAAAAATTATTGGCATTTAAGATCTATTTTCTTGATGATAAGATCTATTTTCTCGATGATAAAATTTGAACTGAAAATCTTAAATTAAAAACACATACATCATATGACCGACTATTTCCTTAAAAACGCATCACTACAATGTCTCTATCACTGATTCCCAAAGTGTGTAACCTTAATACCTGGAGAGTGATCTCACACTGCATCCGATTGGTGAAAAGTGAAAACTCGGACTTATAGGCATGATGACTATTTCTCAAAATCTGTTCTATGTTCTTCAGAATGTTTTGTTATGTGAAAAAATATCATATTTCAGTAGAAAATAAAGGTTTTCAAACATAAAAATCAAATTTAAAATTAAAATTTGAAATTCACGCCAAAACGCTCGTCGGTGTCATGGCGGCTGTTTTGACGTCACAGCTTACCACGCCAATAGCAAAAACTACGAGCATAGCCACCTCAAAGGAAACAAAAGGCGCAGTTTTGGTCTATTATACTGAGTAATGACGTCACGCGCTCTGATTGGTGTACAGCTATCATGGCGGATTGTTGTATTTTGTAGATTTATTTTATTAAATAATTTAATAATCTCGACATTATTCGGACAATAAATGCATTTTTCTCAATCCTTGAATCCTATTTAATTAGAGCAATTTAATATTTTAACGAAACTTGATTACTGTCATCATGCCTATTCTGATATTCGAATCCTTATCATGTCATATGGCATTCCTTTCCGTTTTCTGTCCGAATAGATACACGGATGACGGAAATCGGATGTGTAAAATATCATACAGTATTCGCCCTAGTTCTTCACGGTATTGGTCGCGCAACACAACAAATGAATAACCTAGCTCTTAAGACGATTAAGGCTGTGTCCCCAGTAGGCAAACTGTTAGCGGCCGACTGAGTTTGCGGCGTATCGATTTAGTACGCCCTTCCATATATTTGAAATGGAGTGTCCACAGTTTGCTAGTTTTGCGCTCACTGTACGCAGTTTGTAGCGTTACGCGCGCTCTTTGTTTTACTCAGTCGGCCGCTAACAGTTTGCCTGCTGGGGACACAGCCTAAGATCAATAAAGGGGTCTTCAAATCAAGAGTAAATAAGTTCCTTCTAGGAAAGCATGCTACATTTTAAACCTCACTGCTTAACATCAGGATGAGTGAGGTCAAATGCTGACATATTTGTTTAAAAAAAAACTGGTCAAATATTTTTAACCAACTTTAAGAGTCGGTCAAAAAGCATTCTATATTCGGCTGTCGGTTTTTTTTTTAATTGGACTCTTGTTCTAGTACTTCGGAACGTATTTTACTAATCGGATGCAGTATGGATCTGCTCTGAAATCATGGTCTAGTAGTGTAAGGTACCGTATCGCTGTGTAGCCCTGTGTCACTCTTGTGGACAGCTTTGCACGAACGAGGCTGGGAAAAGGCCGGTTCGCCCTGAAACAAACAATAAATAAATAATGCTGGACTTTTCACACAGCATCATCTAGCCCCAAAGTAAGCAGAGCTTATGCCATGGGTACTAGATGACTGAAATACTACTTATATACTTTTTTCTTTGTAAATACATACATTATTATACATAGAAAACACCGTAACGACGTACGCAAAAACGCACATGATTTGGAATCGTGTGCATTTTGTGCAGAGGGGAAATACAAGTTACGGCGCATCCCGTCTTTATGATCTAAGGACATTCAAGTAGATTACCTGTTCGCTGAAGAGTTCCTTTGTACCAGCCGTCACCTCGCTTCTTAGAAACGACGACAATATCATCCACCTTCAGTTCCAACTCATACTCCGAGTTGGGCGGGTACGGCACGATGCAGCGAAATCTAAAAACAATTACAATATTAGTTTGTATGAGTCAGTGGACAACTCTGGTGACGGAGTTTTTAGGCCGCCGGGGTAATATAAAACTTATGCGCTTTAACAAGAGCTCAAGAGCTCTTAACTGTGAAGGAAAACATAGCGAGGAAACCAGTTATTATTCTTATAAGCGGCGATGGGCTTGCACCTCTCACGTATGGAATACTAACTTCTGCAAGATGTGGGCATGTATCAAATATGTATTTTGTATGCCTCTGACCCACCCTCAGACATCTTCAAAGGATCTGGAATACATAAAAAGATCTGAGAGAATGTCTACCGCGCCTTGGGGATACAGTCATGACCCTGGGTAATTTGAATAATTAACAGTTTCAAGTTTTCACCCGTGTTTTTTGTATATAATTTTGTTACCTTTCTTTGACAGTTTGCGAGTGGTGTCTATCTCTTCTCACTGCGGTCACGTCCAGCGACTGCGACTTGCGATGTTGAGATTGCCATGGACCATCATTACTTCTGAAAGTTACATATTCTTTAGAAAGGAGGTCACTCAGGCTCCATACAAGGTTGGGCCCAAAAGTCAAAAATTCCGGCAAAAATTATTCAGAACTTATTACACTGTGAATTTTATAACGGGACTTAATCGCGTAGGTATAACATTTGATACAGCTACTGAAACGTCGAGGTAAATAAACAAATGTTATACCTATGCGATTAAGTCCCGTTATAAAATTTAAAATGTCTTCAAGTCGCGAAAGTTTAAAATGTGTATTATTACAGTGTGTTTGTTTAATAAAGGCCTTACCACTATTGGAAATGTGAAACCGAGTATTTTTCAGTATGGCACTAGTCTCTAAGTATACTTCAAAAGATTTCTTAAGTTGAATAATCTGGATTTAAATTTTTTGACTTACAAAATCATTTGAAGTAATTAACTTACAGACTTGGTGTCATATTGAAAAATACTCCGAATGACTTCCCCAATTGTGGTGACACCTTTATTTTCGTTGGCCGGCACCTTTGACTTTTGGGCCCAAAATTAATGACCTCCTTTATCCATACTAATGGTACTATTTTATCTATGACATTATATGCTGGTCCAAACAGTGACGTCATAAGAAAATAAATCCTATGGGGTATTTGGTAGGTATTTTGGCTACTCCTGGGTAGGGGTAGCCAAAATACCTGTATGCCTGTGTGTCGGAAAATGTATGTTCTACGATTTTTTGTAGTTTTCTAGTTATTTCGATTTAATGTTTGTTTCTAGTCTATAAATATTATAAATGTAAGAGTTTGTGTTCACATCACACCTTAATCAGTGGACGATGGATGTAACTTGGAATATATGTAGATTGAGGGATGTAATAATATGGCGCATGTGAAAGTTTGGACCATATGAGCGAAGCTGTGGGCAAAAGCTAGTATTACATAATTGATAAATTCTTTATATTTCAATTTTTAACTTGGCCGTCAAAAATGCTAAGAGGTTATTGTAGAATTACATTTAAAAGTACTTTCAATAATGCTTGCAAATGTATAAACATAAAATATATTTTTTCGAGTTTTTAATATGTGATATATTATAAATTCACATTAAATTAGTTAAAACAGTGCAAATGTTAGTAATGCAATGTTGATGTGTGATATGAAATGAAAAGCAACACAAACATAGCCCAATCCATTAGGTCAGCCACGATGCAGCCACGGTACAGTCAAGGTACAGCCATAAAAGCTGATGCACATTTACACTGGAGAGACACATTCATGGTAAATTGAGTTTCTCAAAAGGAGAATGGGCATTCCCGCCCAAATCAAAAAACTATCGCCCGCAGAGTGGGAGTATGGTGGAATGGGTAGACCTTCAATAACACTACATTTCATTGTATGACAGCTAAAAAATCCATCCTACAGAAATCGAGATATTTGGTGACTTTTACCATCACATTTTTTGACTTACAGGTTTCCCGCAGACAAGCCAAAATGCTTCAAAAGAAGCACAACATTTGATTGTATAACAGCGAAAAAATCCATCCTGCAGAAATCGAGATATTTGCAGTTAAAGGTGGTGACTTTTACCATCATGTTTCTTGACTAACAGGCTTCCCGCAGACAAGCCACTATGGGCATTCGATAGAACTTTAGAAGCACTACATTTGATTGTATAACAGCTAAAAAATCCATCCTGAAGAAATCGAGATATTTGTTCCTTTTTGGACTTTTTTTTTGTCGCTGGGTAATACTTACGCATCCCCTCCGCCGGGGGGCTTGTTACAAACATGAAAAATATTTGTCACTCACATGTTTGATACTTGTTGCCTACATGTTTTATACTTGTTGCCTACTTGTTTAATACTTTTTGCCAACATGTTTGATACTTGTTGCCTACATGTTTAATACTTGTTGCTTACCTGTTTGATACTTGTTGCCTAATTGTTTAATACTTGTTGCCTACATGTTTAATACTTGTTGCCTACTTGTTACAAACATGAAAAATATTTGTCGCTCACATGTTTGATACTTGTTGCCTACTTGTTTGATACTTGTTGCCAACATGTTTCATATTTGTTCCCAACACGTTTAATACTTGTTGCCTACATGTTTAATACTTGTTGCCTACTTGTTTGATACTTGTTGCCTACATGTTTAATACTTGTTGCCTACTTGTTTGATACTTGTTGCCTACATGTTTAATACTTGTTGCCTACTTGTTTAATACTTGTTGCCTACATGTTTAATACTTGTTGCCAACATGTCTAATACTTGTTGCCAACATGTCTAATACTTGTTGCCAACATGTCTAATACTTGTTGCCTACTTGTTTGATACTTGTTTGATACTTGTTGCCTACATGTTTGATACATGTTGCCTACTTGTTTGATACTTGTTGCCAACATGTTTCATATTTGTTCCCAACACGTTTAATACTTGTTGCCTACATGTTTAATACTTGTTGCCTACTTGTGTGATACTTGTTGCCTACATGTTTGATACTTGTTGCCTACTTGTTTGATACTTGTTGCCTACTTGTTTGATACTTGTTGCCTACATGTTTAATACTTGTTGCCTACTTGTTTAATACTTGTTGCCTACATGTTTGATATTTGTTGCCTACTTGTTTGATACTTGTTGCCTACACGTTTAATATTTGTTGCCTACATGTTTAATACTTGTTGCCTACATGTTTAATACTTGTTGTCTACATGTTTAATACTTGTTGCCACCATGTCTAATACTTGTTGCCTACTTGTTTGATACTTGTTGCCTACATGTTTAATACTAATTGTTGCCAACATGTTTCATATTTGTTCCCAACACGTTTAATACTTGTTCCTATTCCTACTTGTTTGATACTTGTTGCCTACGTGTTTAATACTTGTTGCCTACTTGTTTGATACTTGTTGCCTAAATGTTTGATACTTGTTGCCAACATGTTTGATACTTGTTGCCTACATGTTTGATACTTGTTGCCTACATGTTTAATACTTGTTGCCTACTTGTTTGATACTTGTTTGATACTTGTTGCCTACTTGTTTGATACTTGTTGCCTACATGTTTGATACTTGTTGCCTACTTGTTTGATACTTGTTGCCAACATGTTTGATACTTGTTGCCAACATGTTTGATACTTGTTGCCAACATGTTCGATACTTGTTGCCTATATGTTTAATACTTGTTGCCTACTTGTTTGATACTTGTTGCCAACATGTTTGATACTTGTTGCCTACATGTTTGATACTTGTTGCCTACATGTTTGATACTTGTTGCCTACATGTTTAATACTTGTTGCCTACATGTTTAATACTTGTTGCCAACATGTTTGATACTTGTTGCCTACTTGTTTGATACTTGTTGCCTACTTGTTTGATACTTGTTGCCTACATGTTTAATACTTGTTGCCAACATGTTTGATACTTGTCTGTAGTATGTAGTTTTAAGAACATCATCATCATCATCAGCTCAAATGATAGCCCACTGCTGGACATAAGCCTCCTCCCTCAGACGCCACTCCAATCGGCCCTGTGCTGACCTTATCCAAGAATTAAGAACATTACTTGACTAAAATTGTCTGTTATCATTATAGTGACTTGTCTGCGGGAAGCCTGTAAGTCAAAAAATGTGATGGTAAAAGTCACCACCTTTAACTGCCAATATCTCGATTTCTGCAGTATGGATTTTTTAGCTGTCGTACAATCAAATGTAGTGCTTCTAAAGTTCTATCGAATGCCTTTAGTGGCTTATCTGCGGGAAGCCTGTAAGTCAAAAACATGATGGTAAAAGTCACCACCTTTAACTGCAAATATCTCGATTTCTGCAGGATGGATTTTTTTGCTGTACCTAACACAATGAAATGTAGTGCTTCTAAAGTTCTATCGAATGCCTATAGTGGCCTGTCTGCGGGAAGCCTGTAAGTCAAAAAATATGATGGTAAAAGTCACCACCTTTAACTGCTAATATCTCGATTTCTGCAGGATGGATTTTTTTGCTGTACCTAACACAATGAAATGTAGTGCTTCTAAAGTTCTATCGAATGCCTATAGTGGCCTGTCTGCGGGAAGCCTGTAAGTCAAAAAATATGATGGTAAAAGTCACCACCTTTAACTGCTAATATCTCGATTTCTGCAGGATGGATTTTTTAGCTGTCATACAATCAAATGTAGTGTTTTAGAAGGTCTACCCATTCCACTATACGTCCACTCTGCGGGCGATCGTTTTTTGACTTGGGCGGCGCTTCATACATGCCTGCACATTCTCCTTTCCTATCGTTGTTAGGCATTCAATACCTCGAATGAAATAGTGAACAAAATTAAGGATCCAAAAACAGCTGTTTTAGTGACGGGAAATCACGTTCGTAGTTTTAAACGACTTAAAATAACTTAAGATACAAATTTCGGCCAAAATTTGTATGTGCAGTACTTTCAAGGCTTTGGCATTTTAGCCATTTCTATGCGCAGTACAAAATTTTGTATGAAAAAGCACCACTGCGCAGCCAAACGTCTAACTTCACTTCGAGATTCATTGAACGTACAATACAGAGGATCATTCATTTTGGTCCAAAACCCAAATGTACCGGCCACAAACATACTGATAGAACACGTCGGCCTTAGCATTTGTTATTATGGCACCAAAGCTGCTGCCCGAATTTTGCTGCCGAACCGCGACCGTGATATCCCGTCACTAAAACCGTATTTTTTGTAAATATTCACTGTTCTGGGCGTGTCAAATCAAATACTAATACAAAAATCTTGTAAAGGTAAAGTATTGAATGCCTAACGTCGCTATACAACATTTTCATACAACCTGTGCAGATGATCGTGGTGCCTTTCCTTGTGGCGTCTGTCAGGAGCGGGCGCGGGCGCTTGGGCGGAAGCGGGCGCGGAGGCGGGAGCGGGCAGCGCGCGGAGCAACTGCGAGGGACACGAGCCGGACCTACCCGCCAATCGATATTGGGACTGTTCATTTAATACGCACAAACGTTACATTTATTTATTTCATACAATATTAACTACAAGCTGTCCATCGTGGTGTTACCCGCGGTCCCTCAGGAAAACTTCACTTTTCCGGGATAAAATATAGCCTATGTTCATCAGGGGTAATGTAGGATTGTAATGGTGAAAGAATTTTTCAAATCGGTCCAGTAGTTTCGGAGCCTATTCAATTCAAACAAACAATCAAATCTTTCCCCTTTAATAATATTAGTGTAGTAATTTACAATAGACATCAGGCTTAGCCTGTATCGCGGTAGTCTGAGTAAAATTTAGGTATAAAATCTTTTGTTTGAAATCTTAAAAATCTTTTGACGAGCAATAAATAAATTGAATTGAATTAAAATTGAATTTGAAAATGTTTATTTTCTAGGAGCTTTTATATAAATGAAATATGGATTCATACAGAAAATTTAAAAACCTCATGCTCGCTTGTAATTTTCTACGTAGTCTAACATTGAATACAAAATAACGTTTTAACATCTACGGTAAATGTGTTAGAAACGTAACGTAATAAATGAACAGCCCGTTTCAACTTTACTGCGTTTTCGTAACTCTTAATTTAGTTTTGTTGTATAAAAAAATTCGGAGCCTGAATTGCCAGATTTGCCAAAACAAATTTTCAGGAACATGTTAATTACTCTCAATATTGAGCTTATTTCTACATCTTATATTATTTGTTGTTTACAAAAACGCACTAAGAATCAAAAAATAATACTTTAGTTGGCGGTTAAAAGTCAAAGTGTTGAATTAAATTCCACCACAGATTTTTTAGATACCTTCCACAGATTTTTTTCTTTTTCATTTGAAAATAGAGAGGGTTAGACAAACACACGAGCTGTTACATTTCTTCCAAAATGGCAGCAAAAATATTCATGGCAAATACTAAACATAGAAAATTTTAATAAAAAAAACAACATGATGCTCAAAAGCAAGATACAATCAAAAAAGTTTACAAAAACAACTTTCGAACGTCAAGCAACAGTTACGCTTGAGTTTCTGTCAGGGGCGGCCATTTTGGAAAAATATTACATCGGTTTGACACTGTTGACCATCACAATACAAACATGTGCACACAATGCAGTGAATTATATGAGTGTGCGTCGACCCACACATGCAACAAAATGCACACAAATGGGTGAAATTAGAATATTTAGGTTCGATTTTATCATACTCTTAATGATGACCTTGTAAAAAAATTAAAATTGTGAGATAGGTAGATACGTGCAGAAAAAAGTCGTCTGATGATATGTCTTTGATTGTATGTAGGCCAGTATAGGTTCATATCTACCTACTTCTCTTGTTTTGTTAACTGTCACCTACTTACCTCATACGCCTTATACCTACTTTTTTCTTGTCTTTGATACAGTTTATATACCTATGTACCTGTGTGTCTGTGTTTGTTGCCAAATAAAGATCTATCTATATAGGGTCTTTCATTTAAAATTAACTTATTTCAGGAAGTGGGTTCAACAAATAAATTAAAAATATTTATGTAATATTTTTTTTTGTTTTCTTATGAAAATCCCTAGAAAATCGATAAAGATTATGCTTTCAAGTGATTGTTGTTTCTTTTATAACCTAGTCCATTCGAAAGTGTGACGTGATGTAGCTGACCTGCGATTGGTCAAGCGTCTGTTCTCCTTGTAAATATTATGCAACATGTCCTAAAAAATCAATAAAAGATAAATTTTGAAATGAAAACTTAAATCGGCTTAGGAATTAAATTGATACGGTCAAACGTCTATTTACAACCAAAAAATGTGGCCTTAACAATTTGTGTAGTTTAAAATTAAAGAACATACCTGACATGAACCGGATGATGTTGTGCCAAGTTAAGCATTAAAGATGTCCCAGGCCCGTCATCGAACACTGGATTGTCCATACTGTATCCTTGTGGCGGCGGCGACTTGCATTTCTTCATGGCGGCCAAACGCTTCATAAGGGATACTCCGGTAGATATTGATGATTTTTCCGCTTTCGATTTCTCTTTTGACTGTTGGCAGAGTTAGCTCGTATGAGTTATTAAAAATGGTAAGGAAATATATAGTAACAATCCGCTAATCTATTCTCAAACAAAGGTTTCTAAAACTAGTACTCACCCTAAAGCCACCCAACCACCCACTAACCTCTGCCAAGCCTCCTACAACTTAGGCTTGGCAATCTGGGACCGTGAGCAGCACCGGGGCGCAAGCAAAAGAACACCTTCATTTGATTTCGACACGTGTTTCGCCCCTCCACGGGGCATCCTCAGGAATAAACTTGACTACTTCCGTGCAAACGCAGACGTCTTGTCGCTACGAGCGCCGAACGAAAAGTGAGCCAGCTCCCTACCTAACCTCTATTTATATTCGCCTGAAAGTTGCCAGCTCCTACCGTCAAGTCGCCATTTTTTGCAAATAATCGTAATAAAGGCGATCTTGGTGTACCAATGTTGATTTCGTTCAGCAAAGTAAATCTATTAGTGTTGTGTTTAGTTATTTCTAAGCATTCTAATACTGACATTCTAAAACCTTTTTCACAAGTGTGTAAAATATTATATGAATGATTGTTATTTAATGTATGACCTGTATCTATTAAATGTTTTGCAAAATGAGACTTTTCTGGATAATTATTTCTGTGTGCTGCCATGTGTTCTTTATATCTTGTTTCAAAATTACGCCCTGTTTGTCCTATATAAACACTACTACATTCATCGCAGACGAGTTTATAAATACCAGATTTTTTATTATTTTCTAATTTATCTTTACTATTACAAATCTGTCTGAGTGAGTGATTTGTCTTGAAAGCCACTCTAATCTCATTCCTAAACAATGTTTTTGAAATTCTCTCACTAATTGAACCTAAATATGTTAAACTACCCACATAATTTCGAGATTGATCTGGAAGTACTGGATACAAGAGTGAACGTACTATATACAGGGCGTCCCAAACTTATGGGACATGAAGGGGAAGTACCTTAAATATCGTAGATAGTGTATTTTGCTTAAAGAAGACTTTATGTTATTTTTAAAACTTAGTAATTCCGCATTCATAGATTTTCTAAAAATTACTTGCTTCGTCTGGGAATCGAACCGACTCAAATGTCAAAAAAAAATCACCCTACTTTTATGATGCCAATCGAAAGAATAGCTAAAAAATAATAACTCTGCTTAGGTAACATTGTATTTTAAAAGAAAGGAACAACGTAAAATGAGTTTTGAATGAGTCAAATTTCAAGAAAGTTATTTATTGCCGTCGACGACGTTCAAACTGAATTGTGCCATATCACATCGAGTGTTCACCATAAAATGATAAGAAAATCAACAGGTAGCGGACTCATTAAAAGATTGGCGATTTGCGTAAGACAAGAGGGATCACATTTTGAGCATTTAATTAATTAATTTACAAAAAAATACCCACTTAATTGACTACGGCAGTTACATGTATGTTTTTATGTTGATTAAAATGATTAATTTTACGTTGTTCCTTTCTTTTAAAATACAATGTTACCTAAGCAGAGTTATTATTTTTTAGCTATTCTTTCGATTGGCATCATAAAAGTAGGGTGATTTTTTTTTTGACATTTGAGTCGGTTCGATTCCCAGACGAAGCAAGTAATTTTTAGAAAATCTATGAATGCGGAATTACTAAGTTTTAAAAATAACATAAAGTCTTCTTTAAGCAAAATACACTATCTACGATATTTAAGGTACTTCCCCTTCATGTCCCATAAGTTTGGGACGCCCTGTATAGCACGACGTTTTCCTTTAATTAAACCATCCACCATACTCCTATTGTAACCGTTTTGTTCAGCTATGTAATATATTATATTTAACTCTCTATTGTAATTTTCTTGTGACAGTGGTGTTGATAACAATCTATGAACAAAACTACGATAAGCAGCTAGTTTGTGTTGAATGGGATGACAAGATGAATTTGGAATAGTGACATCTGTATAAGTTGGTTTTCTATAGATTTGGAAATCGTGTCTGTTTTCTTTTCTTGAAATAGTTAGATCCAAGAAATTCAGAGATTTCTGTTCCTCCAATTCTAGTTTAAACTTGATTTTAGGATGTAATTTATTAATCTTATTTACAAAACTATCTATTTGACGAATGGTCCCTGTCCAGCATATAATTATGTCATCAACGTACCGATAGTAATACAAAATACTACCATGACCTACAATGTGTTTATTTTCAAAATTATCCATAAAAATGTCTGCCATTAGAGGGCTTAAAGGAGAACCCATTGCTAAACCGTCTCTTTGTCTGTAATATTGATCATTAAACCGGAAATAATTCTGTTCCATACATAATTGAGTTAAAGATATTAATTCCTCTATAGACAGAGGTTAGTGGGTGGTTGGGTGGCTTTAGGGTGAGTACTAGTTTTAAGAAACCTTTGTTTGAGAATAGATTAGCGGATTGTTACTATATTTTCCTTACCATTTTTAATATCTTACAATGGACTTCCGCAAAGTCACGCCTGAATCAATTCAATATCTCGTATGAGTTTTCAATCAGCTTAGACTGTATCAAAACATCATCGGGCACAAAAATTATTTTGTGCGACAAAAATTCCGCCAAATTACTGCGGCAATGCACTTCGATTGGCTGACTCAATGTGCTCTCTCGCTCACTCTCGAATATTCGAGCGAGCGAGACTTATTTACTAGTGACAAATCATTGATGTGTTTCGGAATTTAATGGACTGAATTGCTACTCTATTGGGTAATTCATTAAATCTGAATTTTTGAAGTGAAAACTTTAGGCACGTTGGGAATTTTTGAGATAGGAAAAAATCATTGAACTCGCGACACTGTAATGTAACCGTTACCATTCGGCAAACTTCGTCAAAAGTTGGGGTCCTCTGTTGGCAATACCAGAGTGCAACTGTTTTTTTTTTTAGTATGTTTCAATCACGCCTAAACTAGTGAACCGATTTGGAAGAAACTTGTAATAGTGACCTAAAATATATAGCATATAAGCTATTTAAAATGTTTATACCGCGCGAGCTAAGTCGATGCAAAATATACCCTGAGAATTTTTTTACGTCATTGAGGGTAGATACTTTTTCGTGTACGGTTATATTCATAAAAAACTTTGTTCATTTTGAAGAAAATACCTTTTCCAGCCTCGGCGTGCCTTGCTGCGATTGCGACTGTGGCTGAACTTGCGCGCCCCAAGAGTAAAGCAATGGGATGGCTGTAGACAACAAATTGTTTTAAAACTAATAGAAAAAACAACAAAGTAAGATACAACTGGTTCAATCAAAAAATCATACTTCTTAGTAACATAATCGAAAAGTTTGTGACAATCAACCCGATTTAAATCGTAGCGAGAAATAGCACAAGTTTCTCGCTCGCGAGCGGCGAAAAATCGTATGCGATTATCCCTCGGCAGAACTCGCCATTCGAGTCTCGCCTGCGGTTGTTTACATTTTGTCAGAAACTCGTAGAAAAGACTACTTTTAGTAAAGCTTAGATAGCGAGAATCGTATTCGAGAGGCGAGGCTCGAAGCATTTGTGTACATTAGGCGACCATATTTTTGTCGACCTTTGTGGCGCAGTGGGTGAAAACCCGCTTGGGACGCAGAAGGTTGCGGGTTCGATCCCCGCCGCGGCATAAATGTTTGTATGATCTGCAAATATTTATCTCGGGTCTGGGTGTTTCTATGTAATAATATGTATGTATTTACAAACAAAAAGTAAGTAGTATATCAGTTATCTGGTTCCCATAGTACAAGCTTTGCTAAGTTTGGGGCTAGATGATGCTGTGTGAAATGTCCAGCGTTATTTATTTATTCCCAGTTGTCATCCCAATGGAGCTCAACCAATCACACAATACGAAAATGACAATTGAAGTCTAGGCTAGGTTTCAAATGTCAAAATGAAGTCGATGTTGATTGCCAGTTGGGTTACACATGATTACCGTTAGCATTATTGTCGATGTCGATTGCCAGTTGAGTTACACATGATTACCGTTAGCCGTTAGCTCATGATTACCGTTAGCATTAGGGCTGGCAGCTCTGGGCGGCGCGTCAGGCGGCGGGTGTTGTGAGCTCACAGCGGGCTTAGGACTCGCGACCGGAGCGGGCGTCACCGTCTGCTGTAATAACAATATACGATTAGTTTCTATCAAAAAGGCTTAGAAAAAAAGTCTAATAGTGTGTTTCTTTCTTCTAAAACTAGTAAAACGCAAATGTGAAAGTAACTCTGTCTTTCTGTCTGTTTGTTACCTTTTCACGTCCAAACCGCTGAACAGATTAGGCTGAAAATGGGCATAGATAACGGTATTCCAGGGAAGGACATAGGCTATTTTTTATCCCGAAAAAACGTAAAAATCCCGAGGGGCCGCGGGTGACACCGCAGGAGTGCAGCTAGTAATATTATAAGTTAGCTAGTTTAACCTTGTGAACAATGCCATCTAGCGGGCCGTCTTGTACCATTGTTTATAATGGCTTGCTATAAAACTAATTGACGCGTCGCTTGCCAATTCAATGTGCATAGAGCCATAAGTCCAGGGTCACACGGCGCGAGTGCAGCTAGTAATATTCATATTTGTAACAAGGCTAGGTTAATTGGTACTACCTTGGCATGCCGGGGCGCGGCGCGCGGCGTCACGTAGTTCCCGGGGAACACGCCGTGGCGCTGCGAGCGCGCGCACCAGCCCTTGTACCAGCCGTCGCGGCAACGCTCGCTCACTGTGTACACACCTGTCAAACAATACAGGCTATAACAATAGATATACAGAATTCGATGTTCAAAATAAATATAGATATAGAATTCGATGTTCAAATTCCGTTCATAGAAATCGATGTTCAAAATCGGGTCGTGAAACTGACTAAAACAGCCACTGTTAGACGCAGACTGAAAGAAAAACGTAGGACGCTTTGGAGTTTTGCGCTAGTACATTACTTAATAATACAGGATGTGGCAAAATTCGAGGGCAACAACCTTATCTTTTTTAGTAAGGTTTAGTTCTTAGTAAACTATGGGTTTATTATTTATTATTATTATTATGTTTGGTAACGATTTATATCGACTCAGCTCTACAGAGCTGGTAAATTTACCCAAGGAGCACGGGCCTAAGCCAAGTGCACCTCAGGGGTTTGTATGGGTATATTTGAGTTAGAGAGTTGCATTTCAGGTGACAGATCGGTTTGCAAAAACTTCCTAACAATCCTGCAGGTATTTAAAATAACGGACTTCTGCATTAAGGCAAATGTGTGCTTAGGTAAATCTAGGATATTGAGAGACTGGAACAACTGTTTGGGTATTACACCCGTTGAAGATAAAACAATAGGGACTATTGATACCTTTTCCAATCGCCACATTCTAGTGATTTCGTCTTTTAAATCTAGGTACTTGGACAATTTTTCGGCGATCGTGTTCTGCATGTTGTGTGTATTGGGAATAGCAATGTCAATTATGAGTGCAGTTTTGTTATTATTATTATTATTTTAAAGAAAAAAACAAATGCATTTTTGGATTTTAGAAAAAAATTACAGTCAGCCCAGAAAATAACATTTGGCTAAAAAAAACAAGTTGGTCTCAATCGACGCTATTTTTCATCAGGAACACTTCTCCCAAAGTAACATGCCAAATCAAATGGTAAGTTTTTGCAAAAAACGTTTTCCATACAATTTGTATGAAATGCGAAATTCATAGATATTGTATAATTTCTATGAAAAAATCGGTCTTTAAAGCCTAAAATCGCGAGTTTAGTCGTGTTTTAGTCTGGTTCAAACCAACTAAGATACTTTTAATACAGACCTCCTTTCTTGAGCTCCAATTCGTCAGGTTTCTGTGGCTTGTACGGGTATAGAGCGACATACGCGGCCGGTAAAGGCCGTTCTGCGCTACGCTCGCGCCGGCGACGTCGCTCGCCGCGAGGTTCTACTGAGTCCAATAAACTTGTCGCTAGGATCTCTGCAGAGTGCCTGGAAATTACACATTTATTTCATCAATAAATAAATAATGCTGGTCATTTCACACAGCATCATCTAGCCCCAAACTAAGCAAAGCTTACTATGGGAACCAGATAACTGATATACTACGTATATATTTTTAGTTTGTAAATACATATTATATATAGAAACACCCAGACCCGAGATAAATATTTGCAGATCAGACAAACATTTATCCCGCGGCGGGGATCGAACCCGCAACCTTCTGCGTCCCAAGCGGGCTTTCACTTTCAGCGCCACAGAGGTCGTCAAATACGAGTAATACCTGTTTTGTGTAGCATGTGGTGTAAGATGCGATGAGGGAGTAAGACTATGTCGTTTCTCTCTGTCACGCCTCGGCTCTTGTGGAGTCAAAGCTGCCGCTAAACCCAGGCCAAAGGTTAGTAAGGAATCCGGACCACTTGACCGTCCTGAAAATATCATTCCTTCATTACTCTTTACTACGCCTTTCAACTTATCACGTATAGGGTCTTTCATCAATACTAATATTATAAAGAGGTCTAAGTATACTAATATTATAAAACACGTTAACACGTTACACGTTGGTCAGCAGGTAGAAAATGCCTTCGGCATTATGCTCGCCAATTGTGCAATTTTTTTTGTAATTTTGTGCAATAAAGTATTTAAATAAATAAATAAATAAAGAAGAAAGATTTGTTTGTTTGTTTGAAATGAATAGGCTCGGAAACTACTGGACCGATTTGAAAAATTCTTTCACCAATAGAATCCCACATTATCCCCGATGAACATAGGCTATATAAGTAGTACTAAAAAAAAAAAAAAATTGGGAATTTAGCCTTAATTTTCATACATACCTTTACTCGATGATGGCAATTCAAGCCGCGAAGGTTCATTATTGCTTGTAGATTCTTGCGGCTCCTCTTGATTCTGAGAAGCATTGCTAGCAGCTGACGCATTCAACTTTGGACTCTCCGCCGGAGGTAAGCTAACATTCAACGAAGTATTTGTAGCAGTTGAACTCTCATTCAAACTTAGAACACCCATCGATGTATCTATAGAATTTTCCTGCTCATTCGTTTCTTCTTCATTTTGCGTCGTATTACCGGTGATTACGGTCGCATTTCGCTCGGTATTATTATCCGGAGAGCTGGGTAAGCTAGGCTCAGCGCTTTCGCAGGTACTTGTGTTAGAACTAGTGTTTGGTGTGGTCGTTGAACCGGCAGATGGCGTGTTCATACTCGAGCTAGAATCGGAGCTAACATTTGTATTGAAATTCGCGGCTGTGACCGGAAAATGTTCGTGGGTACGAACGTTTTGATATGTCTCGACTTTGTGTGGGGTTGAGTATTCGAATTTCACTCCTCTAATCCTGTCGTAGTTTTCGCCGATTCGCGGAACACTCTGAACCGCTACAGTGCCTTTCATGTTCGTGAAGTGTATTAGGTCTAATGAGTGTTTTGTTTGAGTGGGTTCGACGATGTTTCTAGGGGCAGTTGAGACTGCTACTTGGTTATTTTGTGAGAGTTCTGGAGGGTAGTTTGGGTGGGATTGACTCATAGCCGGCATGTTCTGATAGTTGCTCTGATTGGTCGGCATTGACGTCGACATTGGTTGGTAGCGGTGGAGATGCTGTGAACAATGGTATTGGTTGATATACGGAATATTGACATCACGTGATCACGCTTGAATTGATCAATCACGTTTGGAGATTTCGATACTCTGCTTTGTGATTGGTCGTTTAAACTAAACTGATGCTAATCCAAGCTAAACTTTGACCAATTGGATCCAAGTTTATTCTAGACCATCCCTTTTTCAGTGATATCCTAACAAGGCGAGTGTGCACATATTATTATGATACATTACAAAATAATATCACTATAGTCTTTCGCTTTCTCCATTTCGGCCGCGACCATGGTTGTTGCAACACAGCCGTCGGGACTAAATAAAAGGAATTTAACGCGAAAAAAACCTGTATATACCTACACATCAATATAATATCACCAGATCTTAATCTAATATTACCTGCGCATTTCTATGTCTATGATCAGAGTGTCCTGCTTTTGCGTGATCCGGTATCGGCGGTACAGGTCGGTTTAAAGGTGTCCTGTTAATAAACGAAATAGTTTAACTTTCATCACATTAAAAAAAAGTAAGTAAGTTCGTATAAGTCAGTGGCCAACTCTGGTGACGAAGTTTTTAGGCCGCCTTAAGGCCTCCGTCATGGCTTAACGACTTAAATAGCCGGGACCGACAATTTAACGTGCCCTCCGAAGCACGGAAGCGCTCAGATGAAAATGCCACTGGCGGTCACCCATCCACTTACAGACCGTTTCGAACGTTGCTTAACTTCGACGATCTATCAAGAACGACTAAGCAAGCACGACCACGAGCGCTTCATCACATTATTTGATACCTATTAAAGCAGAACTAGTAAAACACATGACTGATACGTAAAGGTCCAAGCTTTTTTTAGTAGCAATTAGCTTCTGCGCGTTACTTCGCCAACGCGTGGTACCAACATTTTGAATAGCCTATATGCTATTTCAGGTCACTATCTATGCCTATTCAAAGTTTCATCCAAATCTGTTCACTGGTTTATCCAAACATCTAAACAAACTCCTCTTAGCTTTATTATATGAGTGGGATAATCTTAGCATAGCATCATCTGACTATAAGGTAAGCAGAGCTTGTGCAAGAAT
Source organism: Epirrhoe alternata (assembly GCA_963565295.1). Classification (NCBI taxonomy): domain Eukaryota; kingdom Metazoa; phylum Arthropoda; class Insecta; order Lepidoptera; family Geometridae; genus Epirrhoe; species Epirrhoe alternata. Next base: position 8,998,153 of record OY751394.1, read on the forward strand.
CACATGACTGTTACTTGCGTTAACACTTAATGGGGAAGGTAAACATCATGCAGCATAACTCCACAATATTGACCATATGTTTCCAGTGGACAGGGATGATTAAGCTGAGGATAATAGGCAAAGGTTGCTTCCTAACGCTTTAAAAAATAATTTAGTACAGAATACAGATGTAGTAAAATGTCCAACAAGGCACGACTGGCAGTTCATAGAGGAGTGTTGGTACCGACATTGATGTATGGAAGTGAAAGTTGGGTGTGGCAGAAAAAACATCAGAGTAGAGTGAATGCTGTTGTAATGAGAGCGTTGCGTAGTATGTGTGGGGTAACGTTGAATGATAGAGTGAGAAATAGTGTGATAAGGGAACAGTGTGGAGTGAAAGAAGATGTAGTGTTGAGGATCGAGAAAGGTATGTTAAGATGGTTTGGGCATGTAGAGACATGCCCAAACCATCTGACCATCGGATGGATGACAGTCGTTTGACAAAGCAAGTGTATGAGGCGAGTGTGCATGGGACAGCTGGAAGGGGAAGACCTAGGCGAACCTTCTTGGATCAAATTGGCGACATTTTGGAGAAGGGCCAGGTCAAAAGTACCCTAAACCGACGAGCATGTATGAAGAATGTAATGAGAGTGAATGAGGCGAAAGTTGTGTGTCAGGATCGTAGCGACTGGAGATCCGTGGTCTCTGCCTACCCCTTTGGGAAAGAGGCGTGACTTTTATGTATGTACAGATGTAGAACCTTTTTTTTTGTTTGTTTTTTAGAGTCATTAAGGATCAGCGCAAGATTTTTTTTATTTTCTTTAGTGTGAAGATAGCATAGACCAGAATAAGTTTAAGATACCTATTCATGAGCATTCTAGCGGCCTGGTTTAGTTCGACGAAGGCGATAGGGAAGATTCCAACTTTCTGCTCCAAGCGGCCTTCAGCCCAGTTCTCGTCCACTCGTCGATGTACAGTGATTATTGCACCTGCAAAGTCACATAGTTAGACAAACAAGATAAAAATATGTCATATCTACAAGTAATTAGTCAGTGGCCAACTCTTGTGACGGAGTTCGGCCGCCTTAAGGCCGCCGTCATGGCTTAACGACTTACATAGCCGGGAGCGAAAAATTAACGTGCCCTCCGAAGCACGGAAGTGCTCAGATGAAAATGCCACTGGCAGTCATCCATCCACTTACAGACCGTTTCGAACGTTGCTTAACTTCGACGATCGATCAAGAACGACTAAGCAAGCACGACCACGAGCGCTTCATATTACATATCAACAGGACAATTAAAACTTTGTAATATATATCATTAAGTCCCGTTTTTATTATTTTCAGCCATGACTGTCCCACTGCTGGGCAAAGGCCTAGCCCCGTATATAACTTACATATTATGTTTTCAAATCGCGAAAGCTTAAAATATATAAATACCTTTATCGAAAGCCAAGCAGCCTTCTTCATCAGGTGCAGACATCCGGAAGTCGTATAACGCTTTGCAGAGCGCTGTCGGCACTTGCAAAGGTACCACCACCTAGAATAGAGTTTAATTTTTACCAACAAGACAGAAAGAACACAAATTTGCTGTGGAACACATCATGGAATTCCACTCATATAATAAAGCTGAAAGTTTGTGAGTTTGTTTAGATGTTTGGATATTTGGATGTTTGTGTATCAATTACGCCTAAACCAGGGAACCGATTTGGATGAAACTTGGTATAGGCATAGATAGTGAACTGGAATAGCATATAGGCTATTCAAAATCTTGGTACCACGCGGGCGAAGCCGCGCGCAGAAGCCAGTTTACAATATTTTATCATTTTTATAAGCAACGTCACGTTTAGAGGGAAAAATAATAAATATTCTGTCATTTTCCCTAGGTAGGATTTGTGGAAAAGGATATGTGTGTTATAATTTTTGTAATTATTTTTTTTCGGTGCTTAACCGATAAATATGAGCTTATAAAAAAAATCAGTTGTGACGAATAGGGTTCCGTGGCCGAGCGGTAAGGCACTCCGGCTTTAGAAGGTCTGATCGTTGCGGGTTCGAATCCCGTCGGAATCGAAAATTTTGATAAGGATTTTTTTCTCATTGAAAAAGTTTATCAGATCTGAGTGAGAGAAAATACCCTGGCCTGTTTATTGGCTTCATTAGGAAAACTACCACAAATATCCTATTTTTTACTCTGGTATCCCCTTTGTTTACCTTTTTGTCCTCGAATTAAAAATCAGACTATATGTGTGTTTTTTTTTATTCAACCTATCTCGTCCCACTGCTGGGCAAAGGTCTCCCCCAAACTCCTCCAATGGTCTCTATCCCCTGCCACGTTCCACCAATCGTCCTTAAAGGCATCGATGTCATCTCGCCAACGTTTCCAAGGGTTATATGTGTGTTACTTTAGAAAATATGGTCTTAAAGTTTTCATTATTTTTTTGAACAACAAAATCTTGTTTTTCTTTCATAAGAGATTAAGTAAGAATCCTTCTGACAATAACAGACACAACAAAAAGGGAATTAGCGAAATTGGTCCAGCCCTACGAGTGATGCCGTGACCAAGGGAAATAGGGATTCATTTTTATGTATAAAAGATTTATTACAGTAATTATAATGATTACCTGTACATAGGTAATGGGGAACATGCCGGATCGTCCGGAACACTCTCCTTGGTACCAGTACGGGTCCAGTTTCTTCAGCAGGAGTATGGTCTCACCTTTGTGAAAAGAAAGGTCGCTGGAACAATACAATATTGTTCATATTAAATGGTGGCCAAGTCGAGGCCGTTCGAGTATGAGTAATGGTCAACTCTGATTCTGTAAATGTTACTCTCTAAACTTAAGTCGATCGACATATATTAGTAGTATATCAGTTATCTGGTGGCGAAGCGCTCGTGGTCGTGCTTGCTTAGTCGTTCGTAATAGATCGTCGAAGTTAAGCAACGTTCGAAACGGTCTGTAAGTGGATGGGTGACCGCCAGTAGCATTTTCATCTGAGCGCTTCCGTCCTTCGGATGGCACGTTAAATTGTCGGTCCCGGCTATTTAAGTCGTTAAAACTCCGTCACCAAAGTTGGCCACTGACTCATACGAACTTACTTACTTTTAGTTATCTGGTTCCCATAGTCAAAGCTTTGCTTAGTTTGGGGCTAGATGATGATGTGTGAAATGTCCAGCATTATTTATTTATTATGTTATATAAACAATCCTTTCTAACTCAACACTTGAATTCACTAATCATACCTAACCAAACCAATCATTAAAAAAAATGCATCCAAAAACTTAAGCCATGTGGGAATTGAACCCACGACCATTTCGTGACGCTACAGATCAGCGAAGGTCGTGGGGTTTGAATCTTAAATATTTTATTTGATCTAAAATTAATTCCTCTTTTAATTCTGTCCATTCATTTTACAAAGTCCAATTCGTTATTCCATGTCACCAGTGTTATAACCCAGTTTAAGTGACTCATGAACCTGTATTATGTAATCAATAAAGCTCACCCCATTTCCTTGGAGATGTAATCGTGTAACGCCCTCGCGTGCGGCGGCAACTGCTTACCGTCGCGCGTCTGACCGGCTTGCTGGGTCTGGGACAAACAAAATTTATGAAACTAAAAAATATATTTTAAAACTTTAGTAACAGCGATTAGATTCCGAAGGAGAGATGGTTGGAGGGATATGGGGGAGACCTTTGCTCAGCAGTGGGATTGTATAGGTTAACAAAAAAAAGTAACAGCGAGAAACCTGTGTGAACCTGGAACCCGACTTGAAGAAATCGTTTTTTTTTTAAATGCATACGTTTGTACTCGGTATGTACTTGTTTGTACCATCTTTTTTTTTGTTTGTACCTTAAAGGGTTCGGAGATATCGAATTTTTAAAATTACTCAGAACCCGACTTTAAGGAATCGATTTTGTTTTAAATGCATACGTTTGTACTCGGTATGTACTTGTTTGTACCATATTTTTTTTTGTTTGTACCTCAAGGGGGTCGAACATAGCAAGTTTTCAAAAGTTGAAATGAAGGTAAATCGGTCATTTTTCAAGATAATCAAAATCTGCGAGCAGGGTTGGATTCACCATCGTTTGTACCCGTTTGTACCACCGAGCGATTCGTTTGTACCTCAAGGGGGTCGAACATAGCAAGTTTTCAAAAGTTGAAATGAAGGTAAATCGGTCATTTTTCCAGATAATAAAAAATCTGCGAGCAGGGTTGGATTCACCATCGTTTGTACCCGTTTGTACCACCGAGCGATTCGTTTGTACCTCAAGGGGGTCGAACATAGCAAGTTTTCAAAAGTTGAAATGAAGGTAAATCGGTCATTTTTCCAGATAATCAAAATCTGCGAGCAGGGTTGGATTCACCATCGTTTGTACCCGTTTGTACCACCGAGCAATTCGTTTGTACCTCAAGGGAGTCGAACTTAGCAAGTTTCCAAAAGTTGAAATGAAGGTAAATCGGTCATTTTTCCAGATAATCAAAATCTGCGAGCAGGGTTGGATTCACCATCGTTTGTACCCGTTTGTACCACCGAGCGATTCGTTTGTACCTCAAGGGGGTCGAACATAGCAAATTTTCAAAAGTTGAAATCGGTCATTTTTCAAGATAATCAAAATCTGCGAGTAGGGTTGGATTCACCATCGTTTGTACCCGTTTGTACCACCGAGCGATTCGTTTGTACCTCAAGGGGGTCGAACATAGCAAGTTTTCAAAAGTTGAAATGAAGGTAAATCGGTCATTTTTCCAGATAATAAAAAATCTGCGAGCAGGGTTGGATTCACCATCGTTTGTACCCGTTTGTACCACCGAGCGATTCGTTTGTACCTCAAGGGGGTCGAACATAGCAAGTTTTCAAAAGTTGAAATGAAGGCAAATCGGTCATTTTTCCAGATAATCAAAATCTGCGAGCAGGGTTGGATTCACCATCGTTTGTACCCGTTTGTACCACCGAGCGATTCGTTTGTACCTCAAGGGGGTCGAACATAGCAAATTTTCAAAAGTTGAAATCGGTCATTTTTCAAGATAATCAAAATCTGCGAGCAGGGTTGGATTCACCATCGTTTGTACCCGTTTGTACCACCGAGCGATTCGTTTGTACCTCAAGGGGGTCGAACATAGCAAGTTTTCAAAAGTTGAAATGAAGGTAAATCGGTCATTTTTCCAGATAATCAAAATCTGCGAGCAGGGTTGGATTCACCATCGTTTGTACCCGTTTGTACCACCGAGCAATTCGTTTGTACCTCAAGGGGGTCGATCATAGCAAGTTTTCAAAACTTGAAATGAAGGTAAATTGGTAATTTTTCCAGATAATCAAAATCTGCGAGCAGGGTTGGATTCACCATCGTTTGTACCCGTTTGTACCACCGAGCAATTCGTTTGTACCTCAAGGGGGTCAAACATAGCAAGTTTTCAAAAGTTGAAATGAAGGTAAATCGGTCATTTTTCAAGATAATCAAAATCTGCGAGCAGGGTTGGATTCACCATCGTTTGTACCCGTTTGTACCACCGAGCAATTCGTTTGTACCTCAAGGGGGTCGAACATAGCAAGTTTTCAAAAGTTGAAATGAAGGCAAATCGGTCATTTTTCCAGATAATCAAAATCTGCGAGCAGGGTTGGATTCACCATCGTTTGTACCCGTTTGTACCACCGAGCAATTCGTTTGTACCTCAAGGGGGTCGAACATAGCAAGTTTTCAAAAGTTGAAATCGGTCATTTTTCAAGATAATCAAAATCTGCGAGCAGGGTTGGATTCACCATCGTTTGTACCCGTTTGTACCACCGAGCGATTCGTTTGTACCTCAAGGGGGTCGAACATAGCAAGTTTTCAAAAGTTGAAATGAAGGCAAATCGGTCATTTTTCCAGATAATCAAAATCTGCGAGCAGGGTTGGATTCACCATCGTTTGTACCCGTTTGTACCACCGAGCAATTCGTTTGTACCTCAAGGGGGTCGAACATAGCAAGTTTTCAAAAGTTGAAATCGGTCATTTTTCAAGATAATCAAAATCTGCGAGCAGGGTTGGATTCACCATCGTTTGTACCCGTTTGTACCACCGAGCGATTCGTTTGTACCTCAAGGGGGTCGAACATAGCAAGTTTTCAAAAGTTGAAATGAAGGTAAATCGGTCATTTTTCCAGATAATCAAAATCTGCGAGCAGGGTTGGATTCACCATCGTTTGTACCCGTTTGTACCACCGAGCAATTCGTTTGTACCTCAAGGGGGTCGATCATAGCAAGTTTTCAAAACTTGAAATGAAGGTAAATTGGTAATTTTTCCAGATAATCAAAATCTGCGAGCAGGGTTGGATTCACCATCGTTTGTACCCGTTTGTACCACCGAGCAATTCGTTTGTACCTCAAGGGGGTCGAACATAGCAAGTTTTCAAAAGTTGAAATCGGTCATTTTTCAAGATAATCAAAATCTGCGAGCAGGGTTGGATTCACCATCGTTTGTACCCGTTTGTACCACCGAGCAATTCGTTTGTACCTCAAGGGGGTCGAACATAGCAAGTTTTCAAAAGTTGAAATGAAGGTAAATCGGTCATTTTTCCAGATAATCAAAATCTGCGAGCAGGGTTGGATTCACCATCGTTTGTACCCGTTTGTACCACCGAGCAATTCGTTTGTACCTCAAGGGGGTCGAACATAGCAAGTTTTCAAAAGTTGAAATCGGTCATTTTTCAAGATAATCAAAATCTGCGAGCAGGGTTGGATTCACCATCGTTTGTACCCGTTTGTACCACCGAGCAATTCGTTTGTACCTCAAGGGGGTCGAACATAGCAAGTTTTCAAAAGTTGAAATGAAGGTAAATCGGTCATTTTTCCAGATAATCAAAATCTGCGAGCAGGGTTGGATTCACCATCGTTTGTACCCGTTTGTGCCACCGAGCGATTCGTTTGTACCTCAAGGGGGTCGAACATAGCAAGTTTTCAAAACTTGAAATGAAGGTAAATCGGTAATTTTTCGAGATAATCAAAAACTGATTATCACTGAGCGAATGTCATTGCTAGCCACGCGTTTTCGTCAGCGCGATTAAGGATTTGTACAATTTTAGTAGCGACATCTAGTTCTGATCCAAAGTACTGACACTGTCAAGTTTAGAATACCGTAAGATGGCACCACCGGTCTTGGAAATGAAACAGACGGTTAACATAGCTTTTCTCTTATCTATCTCCTATCCTATTGTTCAAGCAACTATGACCTAATTTAAACCTATATTTTTTAACATCATTGACTGGTAGGTAGTATCTAATCTACTTATTACAAAATTATAGGCACCTACCTTGTAAATTTAAGTAGGTAGATACAATAAGTAGGTAGGTAAGTAAACAATTTCTATAAGAAAGCGACAGCTGATTTTTCTCGAAAAGTTCTTCGCCGGCCAAGCTATTCGCGGATTATTAAAATTACTTATAATTATTTTTTTATTTATTTATCATAATTAAAGGTTTATATTAACAATTTGTAGAAATAGCATTCAGTAAACCACTACGGTTCATAAAAGAAAAGTACTATTTATCGAGTCATCATCAACTTAACTACATAATCTTATATTCGTAATACTTACAGATAAACATAAACTAACGAGGTAAAATGGAAAAATGACCGATTTACCTTCATTTCAATTTTGAAAACTTGCTATGTTCAACCCCCTTGAGGTACAAACGAATCTCTCGGTGGTACAAACGGGTACAAACGACGGTGAATCCAACCCTGCTGGCAGATTTTGATTATCTGGAAAAATGACCGATTTACCTTCATTTAAATTTTTGAAAACTTGCTATGTTCGACCCCCTTGAGGTACAAACGAATCGCTCGGTGGTACAAACGGGTACAAACGATTGTGAATCCAACCCTGCTCGCAGATTTTGATTATCTGGAAAAATGACCGATTTACCTTCATTTCAACTTTTGAAAACTTGCTATGTTCGACCCCCTTGAGGTACAAACGAATCGCTCGGTGGTACAAACAAGTACAAACGATGGTGAATCCAACCCTGCTCGCAGATTTTGATTATCTTGAAAAATGACCGATTTCAAGTTTTGAAAACTTGCTATGTTCGACCCCCTTGAGGTACAAACGAATTGCTCGGTGGTACAAACGGGTACAAACGATGGTGAATCCAACCCTGTTCGCAGATTTTGATTATCTGGAAAAATGACCGATTTACCTTCATTTCAACTTTTGAAAACTTGCTATGTTCGACCCCCTTGAGGTACAAACGAATCGCTCGGTGGTACAAACGGGTACAAACGATGGTGAATCCAACCCTGCTCGCAGATTTTGATTATCTTGAAAAATGACCGATTTCAACTTTTGAAAACTTGCTATGTTCGACCCCCTTGAGGTACAAACGAATTGCTCGGTGGTACAAACGGGTACAAACGATGGTGAATCCAACCCTGCTCGCAGATTTTGATTATCTGGAAAAATGACCGATTTGCCTTCATTTCAACTTTTGAAAACTTGCTATGTTCGACCCCCTTGAGGTACAAACGAATCGCTCGGTGGTACAAACGGGTACAAACGATGGTGAATCCAACCCTGCTCGCAGATTTTGATTATCTTGAAAAATGACCGATTTCAACTTTTGAAAACTTGCTATGTTCGACCCCCTTGAGGTACAAACGAATTGCTCGGTGGTACAAACGGGTACAAACGATGGTGAATCCAACCCTGTTCGCAGATTTTGATTATCTGGAAAAATGACCGATTTACCTTCATTTCAACTTTTGAAAACTTGCTATGTTCGACCCCCTTGAGGTACAAACGAATCGCTCGGTGGTACAAACGGGTACAAACGATGGTGAATCCAACCCTGCTCGCAGATTTTGATTATCTTGAAAAATGACCGATTTCAACTTTTGAAAACTTGCTATGTTCGACCCCCTTGAGGTACAAACGAATTGCTCGGTGGTACAAACGGGTACAAACGATGGTGAATCCAACCCTGCTCGCAGATTTTGATTATCTTGAAAAATGCCCGATTTCAAGTTTTGAAAACTTGCTATGTTCGACCCCCTTGAGGTACAAACAAAAAAAAAGATGGTACAAACAAGTACATACCGAGTACAAACGTATGCATTAAAAACAAAATCGATTCCTTAAAGTCGGGTTCTGAGTAATTTTAAAAATTCGGTATCTCCGAACCCTTTAAGGTACAAACAAAAAAAAAGATGGTACAAACAAGTACATACCGAGTACAAACGTATGCATTAAAAAAAAAACCGATTTCTTCAAGTCGGGTTCCAGGTTCACACAGGTCAGCGAGAAGGCGACGCGACGCGGCAGACCAAGACGGAGTTTGTGGGATGAGGTCGTCAAAAACATACATGACATGCAGGTGCGTATAGAACCCACTTAAGATTAATTTGAATTTTTTTAAATGCATCCCAAAAATTTTATCGATACGTGACTTGAACTCGTGACCTTCACCGATCCTTCCATCTGAAGATCTGAGCCAATGGACAGTCAACGGTCCAAACTTTACGGGAGTAATTAACATAAAAAGTAATTTGCTTTGAATGTAAAATTTAGTTAAAATACTCTAGGGTTAATGAGAGAGATGCTATCCCTACACTATATTATGTAAGGAGAAAGGACACAAATGATAATTTCCATACTTCCGGATACCGAAGGATAGGATATAATAAGGTTTTACCTGTGAATGCCCACTCCTCATAGCCCGCTGCGCAGCGACCGGTTTCCTCGGCACAGAGTTCTTCATACCCTCGAGGATCCTCATTAGGAGCACGTTCGGAGGCAGCTCCTCCACCTTCGCCTCCACCAGCACCCGGCATTCTGGGCATCGTAGCTCCTTGTGAGATTCTACTATCACCTGAAAACAATAAAAATACATTGAATTGATAATTCATGCTGGAGTGAAAGAAAAAATGAGGAGCAACAGGCTAGCATGGTATGGGCATGTAATGAGAAGGGAAGAATGTCATGTAACTAGAAGAGTACTTGGTATGAATGTTTATGGATTTACGAGTAGAGATAGGTAGAAAAGATGGATGGATTGTGTGAAGGATGACATCAGTAAGAAAGGAGTAAGTGTTGAGATGACGGCTGATAGAGGAGAATGGAAGAAGAACACATGTTGTGCCGACCCCGCATAAAGTGGGAAAAGGACAGGGAGATAATGATAATTCATGCTGGACCTTTCTCACACAGCATCATCTAGCCCCAAAGAATACATTACATAGATAGAATGCATGAGTTGTCTTCCTAAAAATATGTTTTAAGAGTTCTACAAAATTCGCAACATGTTTAAAGAATTGCATCATTCCCATACAAGACACAGAATTGACTCATGGACAATTAAAAATTGTCATCAAAACAATTGATGACATGGCTTGTATTTTCCCATCGTTTTTATATAATGTTTGTATGTGTTTTTTGTCTACATCGAGTTATACATCGAGCACATATCCAAATATTTGTTAGGACATGATTTAAATGAAAATTTATGACCTTTGTGGGCTCTTTGTAAAGTTAAATAAAGTGTTAGTACCAATAAGGGGAAGCCACTGGCTCCTGAAACACAGTTTTTAACTAGTACGGGAGCCTATGGATTCAAAACAATATGTAACAAAAAAATGTTTATGTCAATAAATCACTTTTTTACTTTACTCTGGAAGAAATCGCTTCTAAGCGATAAGACCGCCCATTGTACATTGTCTCGTTGGGTTTTATTGATTGTATGTTTTGTAATATTGTGTACAATAAAGAGTTTTTCATTCATTCATTTGTGAAAGTGCCAATTATGTATTGGAAGTGTGACAACGCCTTGGACACTTTCAAAGGATCTTGAATCCCAAAAATTTCTTCGCGACTTGATCCAAGTATACCGTGCGTTGTGATGTTCTATTGTTTTTTTCCCAATCCAATGCATTATCAACATTTATCTATGCAAACGTGATTCACGTGGACACAATCTTATCAATTGATTCTATCAACAGTTTGGTGAGTCAAGGTGAAAACATATTTCCTTGGAACTTCCGAAGTCCTTGGTAATAAAATAGGTCTGGGTCCTAGGTATAAATCTTGATGGCCAATTCTGGCCATGTCACTAGTTCTTTCGAACCAGTTTGGTAAAAGGATTAAAAGTGCGCCTCAAGTAGGTTCTTTTCGTGCACTTGACCGTAGGTTAAAGGAAGCGCTGATGGTCGTGCTTGCTTAGTCGTTCTTGATAGATCGTCGAAGTTAAGCAATGTTCGAAAAGGTCTGTAAATGGATGGGTGACCGGCAGTGGCATTATCATCTGAGAGCTTCCGTGCGGAGGGCACGTTAAACTGTCGGTCCCGGCTATTTAAGTCGTTAAGCCATGACGGCCTGAAAAACTCCGTCACCAGAGTTGACCACTTATGCGAACTTACTTAGAACGTTTTAGGTTCTACAACAAGTCGATGCCGGTAAGTAGTAAGAGTTCATATTAACCCCCTGAAATCGGTACTGTACGTGTGGCGTGTGGTGTAATAGAGAGGAGCCCTATATTCAACACTGAATAGAAGGAGAACCAAAATACACCTGTCCTAGTCCATGGTCTAAATGTGCAGTTGGCTTAGTGCAAAATTAGATGACCTTTTCTATAATATATTTCCGTAGTTTTTTGAACTAACCTTTGGCTACACGGTACATTTGTTTGATGTATTTTACAAAGAACAGTGTGGAGTGAAAGAAGATGTAGTGTTGAGGAGCGAGAAAGGTATGTTAAGATGGTTTGGGCATGTAGAGAGGATGGATGACAGTCGTTTGACAAAGCAAGTGTATAAGACGAGTGTGCATGGGACAGCTGGACGGGGAAGGCCTAGGCGAAACTTCTTGGATCAAATTGGCGACATTTTGGAGAAGGGCCAGGTCAAAAGAACCGACGAGCATGTATGAAGAATGTAATGAGAGTGAATGAGGCGAAAGTTGTGTGTCAGGATCGTAGCTACTGGAGATCCGTGGTCTCTGCCTACCCCTTTGGGAAAGAGGCGTGACTTTATGTATGTATGTTTGTATTTTACAAAGTGATTTCCTCTATTTTAATTTGCACTATCAATATGTATTTTTCCCATTCATGGCTTATGTATGAAGGTCTCGATAAAATAATAAACTTCTCACTAACTATGGTCAGTATACAATGATAAATCGATTTGATTCCCTTTGGCTGTGAAATTGATAATATTAATGTCGAAAAACATTTGAATTTTTATGACTAACCTACTTATTTTACTTACATGCCAACAACATGTACGCAATAATGTCTCGGCAAACCTACCTAGTCAATCAGGCGTAATCGTGTGCCGATTAAATTATTTTAGTACACGGTAATAGTACGCGACACGAGGCCAGCCTACACGCAAATACACCCCGTATCTCGACATCTCAAGGTCAATTTTGGCGTTCATCTCCGAATCACTAGGCAATATTATACAAGCCCTGGGGTATTATAATTACGAACGATATTGAAGTTTAAGAACATCATAGAAGGGAAAGTGGCTGGAAGGAGGTTTTCCTCTCGGAAGGCCGTACGAAGAGGCCAAGGAACCAAAACTACGAGGAGAAGGATGCTATGACTGCTATGACACTACACTGTCATTTGCGTTCACGCTTGTTGCCTCGTTCAAAAGAACGCAACACAGAACTCGGGGACCAAGGAGTCCTGATTGGTATAGGATGAACTGTGTCCATTCCATTCTATAGGTAGTATTAGATATTCTATGGTAATGATCCATACAACCCCTCTGCTATTAATATTCTTAAATTAGACCCTGTCATTAAGCTATAAATACAGAGTAAAGCCGTGTTGGGCAAATTAGATAAACACGATTCGAAGGTCGAATCATGGCTTTGGAGTAGCAGATTCTATCCGTCCATCGAGCCTATTAAGAGAAGTAGTCTTATCAAGCAAACTGATAGAGGCGTTAGCTTCATCAAAATAACATAGTCGTTATGCAATCTAGTCCTTACGAACCTTTTTTTTTTTTTTAAATTAAATAGGTCAGCATTTGACCTCACTCTGCCTGATGTTAACCTAACCCTATTTTGCCTGTCGTATGAATAAAAACAGTACGATGGAGGTCATAGAAAAACAAAAGGTAAGTTAAGAGCTCAGCCCTTGTTGGTGCAATGATGCAACTTCCTCCACCTCTCCCTTTTCAATGCGGATTCCTTTACTTCCTTTATACGACATGACAGCGATCTTCTCTTTTATCTGACTCACAAAAGGTAAGTAGTTGTCTTAAAAGCTTGTCGTTGACACTTATTCAAACTTCGTTGATCAATTGGGTGGTGCGAAACCGGGCAGAAGCTAGTATGTAAAATATAAATAAACACCGACCCTCAGATACCATCGGACAAATGCCAGAAGCAGATATCTATTTATACGTCACACCCCTGTCTAACATTGTCCTTTCTGCCTGAATATTAATATATGAATATACACTGATGGTTGTTGAAATGCCATTGAACAAAATATTACCGTCACGTAGATAACCACGGGGTGACGAATAAATACCAACAATTTGAGACAAGTCAGAAGTATCGCCGGAAAGAAAGCTGAGCCTAAGTTTGTTTCCCTCGGTATTAGTCGCGACAGAATATGAGCTTTGAAAAGAAGGTGTTTCTAACTAACCCAGCTCTCTCTAAGATTTTCTTACGTCTACGATAGGAGGTTTAATACTTACTCCAATCGTAGACGTAAGAGAAAATGTTAGAGAGAATGTACAGTCTCGTGACAGTCGCATGTTTCACGAACATACGTAGAGAATAAAATATAATTGTTTTGATCGCTCAAGATACAGAAAAAGTTATACAATATAAGAAAAACATAATATTGAATATTTACTTTTATCAGATAACTCAAGCGTTTCCTGATTACACGGCCATGGAGAAAGTGAATATGATCACGCAATTTCAATATCATAAATCGTAAAAGATACTTATAAATAGGTATTGGAATTAGGTAAACCATAACCACATAAATGCCACACGCTGTTAAAAAGTTACGTTAAATTTCATTAGCGTTGCCTAGCAGAGTTTATCATTAGCCAATATTATTAGCACCTTGCCGATAAATAGAACTAATCTGCTGCTAATTCTACTTAGATACTTATAATAGCAATCGTGACTTCCAGTTTGAAGCAGAGATTTATTTGTCAAGCTATGAAAATAGTTCTAGAGATATTTATACTTAGGTAAGTGTAGGTAATAAATAAATAAATAAATAATGCTGGACTTTTCACACAGCATCATCTAGCCCCAAAGTAAGCAGAGCTTGTGTTATGGGTACTATGATGACTGATATACTACTTATATACTTTTTGTTTGTAAATACATACATATTATACATAGAAACACCCAGACCCGAGACAAATATTTGTAGATCATACAAACATTGGTCCCGCCGCGGGGATCGAACCCGCAACCTCTTGCGTCGCAGGCGGGCCTTCGCCCACTGCGCTACAGAGGTCGTCAAAAAAAAAAAAATGAACAGTTGACGAGTGATAGGAGTGAATGAAGGAAAAATACATGCTGCCGACCCCACTTAACGTGGGATAAGGGCAAGGGATTGATGATGAAGTGTAATCATGGATTTAGCATTGAACCTTTTTTGAGTGTAATCAATAAAATAACCACTTTTAGCTCGGCTTGTCACATGTCATCAATGATTTTGACAGATGCTCAGATCGATGAAAAAAAACATCGCGTTTTCAACTTCACATGTATTTTTTATCTCGTTGATGAAGCCTTTGCCAAATCCTTTACAACATGAGTCTAAGTTTAAATGATGATGATGAAGCCCATTAAGTTTGGATGATGATATTGGGTAGGTACTTGCTAAGCAGACTCCATCATAACATTCTCTCAACCACCACAGCGTCCCGATCAGTATACCTTTAGATCATCTAGTGTAGATGTAAAAGTCGAATAAGATGCATAATGGTTGAAATATGCATAAAACTCAAAAGGTAAGTATCCCGAAAGTTATAAACTGAAAGCCCAACCCGAATAGCATAGACTGCCACATTCCGACAGAAATATTACACGCAAGTTCCTAACTCGCCGGTATTTTAGTGCGGAAGAGCAACGACCCGATTTACAACAAGATTTGTCAACTATACGTGTTGTGATACATAATACTGAAAGTCGGATTCGAATAACGTATTAAAATAGTGAACCAAACAGAAAAAACTGTGTTTAGGTAGGTAGTAGCTACATTGCAATATCGTATCTGTGGCATTTTTGATAGCTGTAGTTAAGCAGTAAGTGTTGATTAACAAATGAAAAGTCTTATCAAAATTTTGAATTCCGACGGGATTCGAACCCGCAACGATCAGACGATCCTCCTAAAGCCGGAGTGCCTTACCGTTCGGCCACGGAGCCCTTAGTCGTCGCAGTCCAAAATTTTGATAAGACTTTTCTATTCTTAATGAAATACCAAGTGTGAATTAACACTATACAAATTACAAAATTATAGTAAGTGTTGATGTTCAAACGTCGATGCATTATTCTTACTTTGACGAGCCTCACTTTTGTTCGACTGACCCCCACTGGAGCTTGACTGTTTAGTGATGATGTTGCCCTGGTTCTCCATGGTATTGGTCGTGGAGGAACATGAGAAGAATCACCTAGCTCTAAGATTATTCAAAGTGATTCCAGCGATCACATAAAATGATCTTTGACTTTGAATGATGCATTGAATAACATTTTCGGTAAAATCATGAATTCAGTGTTAGTGCCCACGATGCTTACTAACGTTGTGTTGGCTGGATATTAAGTTGCTATCATCATCTTCTTGCCCTTGTCCCACTCAATATGGGGTCGGCACAACATGTATTCCTCTTCCATTTCCCTCTAGCAGCCGTATAAAATTGCTATACAATAGCAATATATTGCTATAGATAACGCATCGTATAGGCGCCATTCTGATTGTCTTGGGTCAGTCTATTTAAACTCTTAAGGCATTGGCCAGTGAATCATCGATATCGAACGAGAAGAATACATAATACCGATACTTGGATTGATACTCATTCTGTCAAACTTAAAAAAACACACTGCTTATAATTTGAGTATACAATACTATACATGTCATAAAACAGAAGATGATTGTTAGTAGTTTTTAGATTATACGAATATTAGCTAGTTTTCCCACAGTGTCACAGCTCGTGTTAATGCGCATATGTCAAGTCAAAGTGATCCCAGTAGGATCGCTGGGATCACTTTGAATCGTCTTAAAGCTAGGTGATTTTACTCCTGTTCCTTCGCGACCAGAACCGTGAAGTAGATCTAGATGCTCGACCGAGATACGAACCTACGACCTTCATATCGAAAGTCGAGGTTCAAAACTCGACCAACAGGGCTCATCTATTAATGCTTGTTATATAAATGTTTATTTTGGATAATTTTAGATCTATCTGCTACATTTCTAAACAATATAACGTGCTTTCCGACCCTTCGCCTTGCAATTAGGGCATCCTAATATAAACAAGGCTACTGCTTGTACAGTCACGGCGATAGGCCGATATATTTCTGTTAGAATAATTAACTTGAAAAAAATGTTTGTCATTTTTACTACTAGAATCCAGGAAGTAACTAAAGTAAACGGGTAGTTTCTATTCTCTTTTTATATTTTCTGAGGTTTGGCTATGATATATGTAAATATATAACAATACATACAAGTGGAAATATAGCACAGTTTGTTGATTTATGTTAACATAACTCTATATTTCATTATACCAAGCAATTTACCGAGCGCTCATACGACTTTGGACGCTACATTTATTTATTTATTAGGTTCACCAACAGTTTACATACGATAACAGGCAATTTTAGTCAAGTAATGGTCTTAAAATTACATGCGACCAATTACAGGTAAACGCAACATGCATAGTAAGCTAACAAATATTCGTTTGAGTTATGTTCTATTATTATTACACAGGTACCTATGCTTGAAACAGTCTCTTAAAATAGGTATAACACAAATATTCTGGTGGAAAACGACACAAGAAAAACTTAAATCACAGACGCTACATTTGTTCCCGACAGTACGCCACATCCCGCCAACCGTCCTAGCATCGTAAATAAACATTAGTTAATGCTTCTCTAATCTAAACTGACTCAGACACTTGATTGACTCATCCACGGTACTTTGGGATAGCCATATGATAATCTGTAATGAACAACATCATAGCCAGTTTGTCTTTTAGAGAATTAAAAACCGGCCAAGTGCGAGTCGGACTCGCGCACGAAGGTACCATCCATCCATACTAATATTATAAATGTGAAAGTAACTCCGTCTGTCTGTTTGTTACCTTTTCACGCTCAAACTACTGAACAGATTAGGCTGAAATTGGCATGGATAAAGGTTTTATGCAAGGGAAGGACATAGGCTACTTTTTAGCCCGAAAAATCGCGAGGGATCGCGGGTTACACCGCGGGAGCACAGCTAGTTATCTATAAAAACGGCAAAAATAAACACGTTTCTTGTATGGAAGCCCCCTTTAATATTCATTTTATTGTTTTTAAGTATTTATTATAGCGGCAACAGAAATACATCTGTGAAAATTTCAACTGTCTAACTAACACGGTTCATGAGATACAGCCTGGTGACAGACGGACAGACAGACGGACGGACAGCGGAGTCTTAGTAATAGGCTCCCGTTTTACCCTTGGGTACGAAACCCTAAAAACCTTAACAGGTTCACGAATGTATAATGCAATAAATAAAAAAGTATCGAAGTGAGTCAGGTCACAGAGATATAAAAAACTGCGTAATTGAAGTATTTGCACCACACGCAAAGTGTCAACGCACTATTAAGTGTTAGGTAGCGAAAATAGTCTAATCAAATTAATGGACGACATATCAGGAATCATCAGCGAAATATTATGGAAGTTAAAACGTAAGAGCTAGATGACTTTAGTAATGGAGATTTCAGTCTCTGTCATGGCTTAATCTATGAACAACACAAGACAAAAAATACGCGTCTATTTGCCGACTGCACCGTCATCAATTGATTTATGGTCCGATATCCGCGCAAATACCTTCAGTACAACCAATAACATTAGAAAATATAACACTTCAAAATGTAGACAGTTTTAAATATCTTGGGAGCATTATCACCAGTGACTCCAGATGTACGTCCGATATAAAAGCTAGAATAGCTATGGCAAAACAGGCATTCCATAACAAAAGAAATATACTTACTTCGAAAATAGCAAAACGAGTAAAGAAAAAGTTCATTAAAACATATGTGTGGAGCATAGCTCTCTATGGATGCGAAACTTGGACTCTGACACAGCGGGATATAGAGAAGTTGGAGGCTTTTGAAATGTGGTGCTGGAGAAGGATGGAGAGGATTAGCTGGACAGAGAAGGTTACCAACGAGGAAGTGCTGAGAAGAATTGAGGAGAAAAGGGTTTTGATGACCACCATTCAAAATCGAAGAGGAAAAATGATTGGACATCTTATACGACATGACAGCTTTATTAAGAACATCATATAAAGATCTGAGAGAATGTCTACCGCGCCTTGGGGATACAGTCGTGACCCAGTTTTTATAGAAGGAAAAGTGGAAGGAAGACGAGGAAGAGGCAGGCCTAGAATCAATTTCATGAGTCAGATAAAGGAGAAGATCGCTGTCATGTCGTATAAAGAAGTAAAGGAATCCGCATTGGAAAGGGAGAGGTGGAGGAAGTTGCATCATTGCACCGACAAGAGCTGAGCTCTTAAGTTTAATGATGATGATTCGCGGAGGAGCCTTCAGGAGCCTGCTGTTCTTGTCACTCTCAAGCCAACAAAGAGAGATGGCAATATTTTTTTGACCACTTTGACTTACTCTCAATTTCACTCTCTCTCTCTCTTATTGACCTTCACTTCGCCGTATCTAAGACGTCATCTTGGGATACGTGTCTCTCAATTTGGGTGGGGCAAGAAGCTCGTACCTTCAAACATTTCAAGCAGAACGTGTGCTGGCACGGCAACACTCTGGATGAGGTGTCCAGGCGCTCCAGACAGACCGAGCACTCGAGGAGGTCGTTGAGAAGACCCTCATCCATTCCGATTGCAGACCACCTGAAAACAATATAGTGAGACTATCATCATCATCTCATCTACCATTGATATAAATCATGCGCTTTGAGCAACCGCGTGGAAACGACGAATGATATGTCAAAATACCGCGTTTAAACTCTTGCCAAACATTGTCTCCCGTCCAATGAAACCTCAACCTGTGCGACAAGTCACAGACGAAGTTTAATAGTTCGTCTCTGTCTTGTATGGTCAGCGTCACCAACAGGTAACGCCCTTGCCGTTCGAACTGCCTTATTAGTGGAGTTACCAGTTGGTGACGTCAAAGGCAAAAAGCATTTATTCAGTAGGACCGCTGGGATCACTTAGAATAAATAGTCTTCGAACTAATTTTACTCCTGTTATTTCGCGACCAATACCGTGAAGAATCAGGGCAACAAACACAGTTTGGGGCCTATCATTCTTTTACTATATTTGTACGTAAAGTTAGTCGTTTCGATGCGCAATAAACGTTTTCATTTTGTTTTCATACCAAGTTGCAAACAGCTAACTTCACGTATGACTAGATCCATTGAGCATACGCGGTGTATATGATTTATATCAATGACATTATCTGGATTCGGAAAACGATACATAGATTAAAACGCCATTAACACTATATCATTCTGGAATACCGACCAGTCGGCCCTCCCAGATATAGGTGGAAGGATGAAGTGGAGAAAGACCTTCGGTCACTTTAAATCCTTGCACCGGACTGGATGGAAGCAGCGCAGGACAGACCGATGGTGTTCTATTGTGTTGGAGGCCCGGACCCTCTTTGGGGTCGATGCGCCAGGATAGTAAGTAAGTATTATGGAATACCATTCTTGCCCCTTGCTTCAAACTTAACGGAGCAAGAGCTAATACTCTGTGACAAGATGCAAGAATAATAATAATAATAAATAATGCTGGACATTTCACACAGCATCATCTAGCCCCAAACTAAGCAAAGCTTGTACTATGGGAACTGATATAGGTACTACTTATGTACTTTTTGTTTGGAAATACATACATATTATACATAGAAACACCCAGACCCGAGACATGTATTTGTAAAAAAAACAAAGAATGTTATAGTGTATGGCGTTTTAGACTCCCTACATCTTTGAATCCTTTTAATAAGCGCAGTTCAGGTCAGCAGCTGTCATGTGACTTTTCGGTGTGAAGTGAGGGTAGTTGCAAAATCTGCCGCACCACCGCGGCTGCTGCAAAACAGTCAAAACGTGGAGACATAAAAACATAACACGACTTCATGTTCAATATATTTTTCAATACAGACACTTATAGTTCAAACTTTGTGTCTTAGAAGTGGGACTGCATAGGTTTTATTTATAGGTTGAAAAAAGCTACTTCGCAACCTATAAAAAAGTGTAGACTGATGATAATGAAGTTGGAACTAGGTAGACTTTTAGAAAAGTTGAAATCTGTTTTGTTTTGCTGTATTTGAAAATGAAAATGACCGATTCTACACCAATTAATAAAAATAATTAAAACTGTAACTGATTCTCAATTATTGCTGCCAACTGCACTATAAGATATCTCTGGCAACTACACAGAATCTTCATTGTGCCAGATCATAACAAAAATGTGTTTGATAAACTTACAACAATGGACATTATTCTCGTTACTGGCCTTTCTTTACGCCAAGTTAAGAGGAAACAGATCACCCCTCCTCCTGTTTAAATCAACCTGTATATTCTGTGTTATGGATATCTCTAAGACATAGTTATTAATGTTCTGAACATCAATATGTTTTACTTTTAAAAATGACTTTGGCAAATGAAGCAAAAAGGAATGTTATGATTTTAGTAGTGTAGGTAATAATCATAGCAATTTGGCGTTTATCAGTTGGGTATTTTAGCCTAATGTTTAATTATTCATAGCGAGTGGCAGGGAACAGAACAGAATGGAAACAGTTAGAGGAGGCCTGGAGGCCTATGTGTCGACAGGACACACTGAAGAATAGCCAGACTGGTGTGCAAAAATAGATTTAAGTAAACTGTAAAAAAATTCACAGTTTATAAAGGCTTTGAAATTGAAATTGTAAATTATTGTCTTAGACCAACTCTGAAGACTGAATTTATAGGCTCCGCTATAACTCTGATAGATCAAAGCTCAAACTATTTAATGTATTTACATATTGTAAATAAACAAGTAGCTCCATAAAATAATAATTTATTGATAATCTTCAAGATCTATCTTCAAGTTTACTTATATTTTTGATAGCAGTGGACTTGTTTTATGGAAATCCGATCAAGATCCTTTCATGACTAATCAGAGAGGAATGTTGAGACACAATGCAAACTAATAATATTAGTAAATAATGGTAACGCGTTTTATTTACATTCCTACTTATTATGGAACTGCGCTAAGAAAATAAGGTGAGAGGGCAAAAAGAAACGCGAAAGTGATGCGAGGACGAAGCGGTGCAATCACGAAGTTTTAGCGTGCATGTATCTTGCATACTTTTCCCCCAATGCACTAGTCTAGGGTCACCATGCTACCTGCTCAAAACGTTGATGACTCACCAAATGTTTTAAATTCCAACAAAGTTAGCGGGAAGTCTGCCCATTGCACGACAAAGTGAACGAAATCCACAGGATAGAGCCCAAACGAGTCACTTGAAAATTTTTCGACACAAAAACGAAGTGAAAGAACACATAACGTTGCACTGTCTTACGAGATAATTACGTGAATGCAATAAAGGTCGTCGGTTGCAGTTGTTATTGTGAGAATTATTCACTGGTTCACATAAAAACTGATATAATTTCACGCACAAATGCCGTTCCTACCGCTCGCTCGCTTCTCTTTCTTTCTCATTTTTGCTGGACGACGGGTGGCTAGTGTTGGGAAAAAACCAAGAAAAAGCTGATAGCATGACCACATGACATGACGTTTGCTACATTTCTTCGATAAAATGTTATTCGTCCAATCTCATTATAGTTAGGGAGGCGAGGTAGCTAAATGGCGTAATTCAACGGCGCCGTCGAGACCTATCAAAATCGAAAGATAAAATAATTTCGAAAAAAAAAGCTCGTATAGTAAAAACCATTTTAGCGGTGGGTTTGGCGTGTACGGTTTTTCAAAAATGTTAAAAAAAACAGTTACTTGGGCATTCTCGAGCGCGTCAGATATTCATACTACGTATGCCCCAAGTGCCTCTGATAACAACGGTATACTAATCTGCCGGTTTGCGTGGTGGGGGTAGGTATATAAAGTAGTCAAAAATGCAAAAAAAAAAGTTTACTCGTGCGCGTCAGATTTTCGAAAGGGGTGTTAAGTAGGCCCCAATGAAGCTACCTTTAAAAAAACTGACGATTTCGGCGTGACGATAAGTTACGATGAATTTTTGAAAATGCAAAAAAAAAAGTTTTTTTGAAATACTCGAGCGCGTCAGATTTTCATAGGGGAGGTTTATCTCGATATACTGAAAGCATATTTTCTTAATCTGACAAAAATGTTGGTGGGTTCTTTTAATCTGACCGAAAAAGGTTTTTTGGTTTCTTTTTTTTCCTTTCTTTCTCCTTGATAAAACGGGGAATTCATATCAATTTTTTTCAACACCCTCAGTTTTCGAGATATACTCAAAAACCGGGAGTTTGAGTTTTGTATGATGCTTTCTTTGGACAAAAATGTAAAAAGACCTTTTTTGTGTAAAATAAAATTACCGTTTTTGTTTATTCAAACTTTTTTTTTGTAAAATGTATCGTTCGCGACTTATATGCCGCAACGCGTTTTTCGGAAGACGAAATGGCTCCTCCACACTTCCGGTCATGCGGAAACCGGCAGATTTTGTATTTTTAGTAAGTTTTAGATTATATTCTTCAAAATAAAAAAAATAAAAATCGCGCTCGAGAATGCCGGATTAACGTTTTTTTTTTTACAAGTTCGCGACTCTATAACTCGGCGGCGTCAAGGACTTATCGTCAGATTAGTTAAATTTAGTCTTAAAACACTAAAATCAACCACCAATATCTTAATCTGACGCGCTCCAGTATTTCAGACTATCGATTTTTTTTTACTAATCTGATCGTCTATCCTAGGTGCGCGTCACTACATATAGAGCTAAATACTTTACAAGGTTGTTCTATTAGGTCTAAGGTATCTCTCATATCTTAAACTGCCACGCTCGAGTATTACCGAAAATTCCCCTATTCGCCTCCCTAACTATTAACATCAACTGCTTTTGTAACATAGAACTAGTTAAAAAAGATCATTGCTTATAACTATAAAACCATCTGAGTTTTTCCATTCATTACCGTACATAACTATTTTATAAAAAGTACAATAATACTATTGATGCTGAGCTTGATACTGTAGCTCGCTGTTCAGAGCTGCAGCGGTGGATTAAACATAGCGATGGGTATTTTTCTAGCGATAGTGATAGCTATATGTTATTTCGGTTCACCCGGCCAAAAGCCGGGTATACCCGGCTTTAGGTAGCTGCTGGTGCGTGAACATTAAGAATACATCCATTATGTTCGCGCACCGGCTGTGCTCCGTGCATCTGCAACCGCTCTGATGGAGACGATACGCGCATCTCCTTAAGAAACACGCACGCTCCACAGTCCCCTGGCGACGAACAGACTGAGTTCCCCTTTGTGTTCGCCCAAAAACTTAGATCATTTGTCCGAGCCCAAAAACTGCCAACGATTGCACCGCTGAGCGCGGAGTGCGCATCGTTGCACGCTCCAGGAGCGTGAATTTAACCATTATTGGAGCAGTTGCAAGAGCGCGGAGCGCAAGAGGTGCGCGAACATAATGGATACTTGGCTTAATGTACTTTTTGCATTTCTATACTACAACAGAAGTAGTTTAAATTGAACTTTTGTTGATCTTTGGGTATTAGGATCTGGATGATAAAACCTCAAAAACACATACAGCATTTGGCATGCGCACCGACCGACGATACTCAGAGAGCTACGAACAATAATCGTTATGATCAAAATGAATGAATCGATATCGATTGACATGACTATGCTAAGCTTTGCACTATTGTCAACTGTCAATAAAAATAAAATGTCAATGTCAATGTGTTCAATCAATCAAAAAGTAAGAAATGCAAATTTCCCATGTTTTTTCAAATTTTTCATAAATAAACAAAAATGTCGCGAGATAAAAGTGTGTGGTTCGCTGAGGAGATATTGCTGGATGCTAAATTGATAAACTTCCAGCTGGAGACTGGAGAATGGGACGCTGTCGAGGAAATGTTACGAGCGGAAGCGCAACTTTCTCGAGACGCAGAAACCGGGAGATTGCGGCCGTAATGAAACAAACTGCGGCATTTTATTACGTTACGGGAGCTCAAGCCATCATTTATTTATAATAAATTGTCTTTTACAGGAAGAAAGCTTCGGAATATACTTTACGATTGATAGCTGAAGTACTTCACATTATGAGGTTAGATGTGGAGCAGGCTTCGTATAACCGCAGTACTCTTGCCGTTGCTGAACAGTGCATGCGGCTGGTTCGCTCTTGCGCCGCCGCTGGCACTAAAATGCAGACATACATATCTAAAGAACTATCTATTTTGGATTCCATGCTCATCCTTGCCACAGAATACCTGCATCCGAGCATAGATTTCATCAATGAAGAAATACAGAAAAAATATGAATCGTGCATGACGGTTCTGATACAGACTTTAGGAAACTTAGTAGTGAATAACCCTTTCAATCAGATTATGATTTGGAGCAAATTCGATGCGATTATACTCAATTGTTTGATTGGTCAGAATGACAAAATAGCTACTGCAGCAGGGATGATAATCTACAACATTCTATTAGGTCAGCCTAATGTGTTACCTGATGATGTCACACTTCTCAACTCTCTAGCCTACATGTACAATAATGGAAATACTGAATACCCTCATTTGATCATAGAATATCTAATCGGTGTAGAGAATACTTACATAGAAAAGTTATATTCAAAATTGGAACCGGATAGCAGAATGCTTGTTCTAAGTCTTGCATACAATATCCTTATGTCTACCGAGTCACAAGATATAAATGTATCGGTTAATTTTGTTAAGTTCATGGCCCATGAGTTTAAGAGTAAATCGGACTGCATTTTGAAGACTGTTGATAAGTATGTGGCGACAATAGAGCCTCAGGAAGTTGTGTTTCTGTTGGAGATCATAGCAACGGCATCGAGTATGGATGCTTATATGGATTGCTTGCAAACTGACACATCTCTGTTTATTAATTGTGCTTGTAAGTATTTTTTTTTAAGTGGCTGACTAACTGCTATCTGTTACATATAGGAATTTAATGGCTTGAACATTTGTAGAGGTGGTACATTCTATAGTTCAAGCCATCGAATTTCTGTTGGTTTCAAAGACAGCAACCGCAGTCCTATATGTTTGACAGCTAACAGTGAGCTGTCAAACTTTTGTATGTGGAAATGAGTCGTAGCTCTTACTACGAATGTCCGTTGAATATAGAAACCGGGCCTCAGCCTAGAATTTTTTGTAATTTTATAGTATCCAAACTTGGTATTTCATTAATTAATTCCGGCTTATCAGGATCGTCTGATTAATCGATTCTGCGGGTTCGAATCCCGTCAGAATCCAAAATTTTGATAAGACTTTTCATTTCTAAGCTTAGAAGATGGTTTAGGTGATTGTCGAACTATGTCCCAGGCCCTAGTGTCCTGTTGAGTGTAGGCATTAGCTGATGTTGCTGTAAAATGAATGTGTGTGTGTGCTAGTTTTGGTTATGCCTTGACTCACTGAGATAATGTCTACCTCAGGGATGCAGTGTTTTGCGTACAAATAGTAAAAATTGGAAATACTCCCAGAACATTATGATTTAAACGGTGAAGGAAAACATCGTGAGGAAACCAGTGAGTATTCTTATAGGCGGCGATGGGCTTGCAACCTGTCACATATGGAATACTTCTGCAAGATGTGGGCATGTATCAAATATGTATTTGTACATGCCTCTGACTACACCCCTAGACATCTTCAAAATGATCTAGAATACATAAAAGATCTGAGAGAATGTCTACCGCGCTTTGGGGATACAGTCGTGACCCTGTGTGTTTTGATAAATAAATAAAAAAAAAAAAAAAAAAAAAAATTTATCAATCACTAAATTTAAAAATACAATTAAACGTCATCTCTGTAAAAAAGCTTATTATAAGATATCTGATTATTTGGATGACAAAAAAGCTTGGGACTTGCTCCAACTCAATGGATCCATGGATCACCTAAAAAAATTATAGGCCCCAGACCGTGTTTGTTGCCCTGATTCTTCACGGTATTGGTCGCGAAAGAACAGGAGTAAAATTAGTTTTAAGACTATTCTAAGTGATCCCTGTGGTCCTACTGAATAAATGATTTTTGATTTTGATTTTGACTTATCTTTGTTCACAGTTCTACTCAGAGCAATCCACAAGCTAGGAAAGGAGAGCGACAATTTCTTCTCATCTCTGAATAAGCTGTACGAAGCCACAGGGAAACAACTGATCAATGATGAGCATCTGGCTGTGACTACGCCCAACGAAATTATCAGTAAGCCATTTTAACTTGTATTCTTATTGGCGGCGATATTCCAACCTGTCACATATGGAATACCAACTTCTGCAAAATGTGGGCATGTATATGGTTATCCGTGGTTATGCCTCTAACTTCTCTATTTGGGTCGGTTAACATGTGACGGAAGATGCGTCAAGCGTATTCAGCAGTATTTGTTTATCATAATGCGTATCATCGGTTAAGTGTGAAAGGTTGAATGTTTTCTATACTTATCTATACTAATATTATAAAGAGGAAAGATTTGTTTGTTTGTTTGTTTGAAATGAATAGGCTCCGAAACTACTGGACCGATTTGAAAAATTCTTTCACCAATAGAATCCTACATCATCCCCGATGAACATAGGCTATATTTTATCCCGGGGAAGTGAAGTTTTCCCGAGGGATCGCGGGTAACACCGCGGCGGACAGTCTCATATAATTGTCCGATAATACGCGACGCATCTTCCGTCAGATGTGAACCGACCCTTAGTGGTCGTCCACACTGCGGGCGGGCGTGTGTGCGAAGTGTCGGGGATCTTAAATATAAGTCGAGCACTCGCCCGCCACGGCACGAGATCATCAAATTTTTTATTGTCTTATGCCCGGTTTCTATATTCAACGGACATTCGTAGGTAAGAGCTACGACTCGTTTCCACATACAAATTTTGACAGCTAACTTACGCCCGGTTTCTAGCTGTCAGACTTTTCTATGTGGAAACGAGTCGTAGCTCTTACCTACGACTGTCCGTTGAATATAGAAACCGGGGGTTACTGAAAATCATCATCTTCCTGCTCTTTTCCCACATTATGTGGGGCGGGCACAACATGTGTTCTTCTTCCATTCTCCTCTATCAGCCGTCATCTCAACACTCACTCCTTATTTACTTATTACTCATATCATCCTTCACACAATCCATCCATCTTTTCTTTGGCCTACCTCTGCTCGTAATCCATCAACATTCATACCATGTACTCTCCTAGTTACATGACATTCTTCCCTTCTCATTACATGCCCATACCATGCTAGCCTGTTGCTCCTCCTCTTTTCATTCAATGGCGCCACTTTCACACTTCCTCTTATGTACTCATTTCTTGCTCTGTCCATTCGCGTCACTCCACACATCCATCTCAGCATTCGCATCTCAGCCACGTGCACCTTTTGTCCATCCATACCTTTTGTTGCCCAACACTCCGATCCATACAATACGACAGGTCTTACGATCGTCTTATATATTTTCCCCTTAATGATTCTCTCTTGATTCTCTCGTCTTATGTGATTATAGTCGGTCCAACTTAATAGGCCACATTTGACGTTTGTCAGTTTGAGCTTTCTAGTGAGGTGACCTTCTTAAAAACTCCGATTATGTTCGAAGTCCGTATCGATTCATTCACATGAATTAAAATTGCCAGGTAAACCGTAAACTAAGAGTAGGTAAGATCAGTTAAAAAAAACCGGGTCTGAAAAAAATAGCACACCAAGAACGCAAAGTCAATTTCCACAAGACTGCGTCACAACCCCATTACTTATTTATTTTGATAAAATTTTTTCAAAAGTTTATAGTTGTCATGTCAAACAGTGAAAAAAAGTTTTTATGCGATATTCCCGTTGTCCTTTTACATAAGTACTTTTTGGTATTTAGTAACGTTTTTCGGGATAAATAAGTTTATTTAAAAAAAAACAATAAGTATTTAATGTGCCATCATCATCATTAAAGGTGAAATATTCCCTTACGAGAAATCATTTCATTCGATTCTAACTCACAAATTTTGATTATTTTGGGTAACATACCTAGTGTCAAAAGAGAACAAGGGTTTACTGACGCAACATTGTAACAACGTTCAGTTCTCTCGAAAACAGAAATTGTTGTGAAACATAATAATGTTTGGATGGTGTAATAAGGAAATAAATCATAAAATTACCTTCTTTTGTCGTTAAGACAATAAATTATTTAACCGCAATTGAAAAAAGTTAAGCAATTGTGCAGTACTAACTTCGATAAAATCTAGGACCAAGTATCATACTGGACAGAGCCTGCGACGTTGCCGCTCTTGTATCTGTGTAACAAACCTAGTAGTCATGTATCTTTGTCTATCTCACGGAGCTTAGCTCCGAGTAAAAGAGATAGCTAGTGTACGTTTGGCAACGCAGCACTGTAGGTGTAAGTCGTGTCAGTTTATGACTACCTTGGTAGTCAAAACAGTGTGAGATCGTTGGAGAAAAATCAAGAAAAACTTAAAAATTACTGTGTTTAGGCTTAAATTAAATTAATAAATTGAAACTATGGCATGTTCAGCTGTGTATTGTTCATCAAGAACTACAAAAAGAGGAGTAAAAGACCCGGAATTATCATTTCATGCGTAAGTTTTTGATAACATTTCCTCTCGATAAAAATGCTAAAATAATGAGTTCATGACTATAAAAACAGTAGTAATAGCATTGTAGCAATCTAGTTATTATGTTCATATGTGATTTTGATTCAAAATAATGTAAAAACCACCAATTTAAAGCCTAAATAAATTTAGCTTCTGTGCTAGTGATGCGCGTAGAGTCAAATCTAGTTTTATCGATAGTATTTAACTTTCATGTTTCAATCTTGAATAAAATTGCGATATTTCGAACTGCATTCACAGTATGGAAAAAAAATTATTATAGTCAGATCCCCTAAGAGCGTTTTCCTGTTGCTAAAACGGTTAAGGTACCTGTCCTCCGTGGCCCATCTCAAAAATCCACCCTGTATTATCAGTTATCTAGTACCAATAACCAAGTTCTGCATAGCTTAGGGCTAGATGGTGCTGTATGGATTGTCCTGCATTATTTACTATTTATTTACTCTGTGTTAATAGGGCAGTGCCCTACTGCGGTTCTATGATAGATTATTCTTTAGTCAGGTTAATAGATTTTCAAAATTAATGTTGCAGGTAGCGAAGAAAAGAAAACCACCTCAGCGCAAGTTTAATAAAGATTAAGACTTGATTAAGACCAATTAAAATGCTTTTTTTTTTTCATTTCGTCTTTATTCTATCGATAAGCTCGTCAGCAAAGTCACACCTCTAGTCACGCACACTAATACAATTCTGCAACCGCACACTAGCAAAAAATGGACACGCGTAAAACGAAATCACTCTGTCCAGTATGATACTTGGTCCTAGGATAAAATAGTAGTATTTTATGCCCGCCGGTACAAAGTTACGTTGTTAAATTTTGATGAAATGTCAAATGTGGCTTATTAAAATGGACCGACTATAGTGAATTAATTTTTCAGATCCACTCACCAAAAACGATTCCGCAGACAACATGCTCTCTTGTAACGAAACTACTTCAGAATGTACTGAATCAGAGAGCAGTGAGCAATACTTCGAATGCACAGAGAACCCTCCTTTTATCGAACGATTCGATGTCCCAGAAAATACGCTTAAATTCACTGAATCACTCCCTGAAGTCAAAACAGCCAGAAGCAACTCAGTCAAGCTTGAAACAGAGCTTTCTAAAGTATATCGACGAAGCAGTTCAGTGCCTAAGACTGAGGATAGAATCACTTTACCGACAAGAAGAATTAGCCTGGAACATAAGATTGATATAGGCGATGATACTGAACCACCGTTGATCATTGATTCCATATCTCCCAGCGGTAGTATGAACACGATTGCTGAGGTTATACCTGTAGCATTACAGCCCAAGTTGGATCTTCAGCCAAGTCAAAGCGAATCTCAGGATAGTTCACCAAACGACCCACCTACAGAAATACATTTCATCAAAGACGAACTGAAGCCTGAAATCAAAGCGTCACCAAGCGAGATCTCACCGCCTCTAACTGAACCACAAGAAACGGAATCACAAAAGCAATCCCCAGATACACCGAAAGAGGTTAAGAAAAGCCAGAATCTATCTACAGATTTTGATTTAAGCGAACAGTTGCAGAAGATTTTAGGTATATCGTCGGAGAAAAGAGAGAGTGTTAATGCTGAAAAGAAAAGTGAGGTCAAGGAAGTGAAGATAGATGATAGTGTGGTGAATAAAGTTCCTTCTGTGAAGATCGACTCGCCGGAGAGTCAGAAAGCTAGGTGAGTTTTGAATATACCTAATACCTGTGTACCTACAGGGTGAAGGAAAAATTAAATATAGTGAAGGAAAACATCGTGAGGAAACAGTTAGTATTCATAATGGCGGTAATGGATGCAACCAGTCATGTATGGCATATAACGTATGCAAAATGCCATGTACCAAACATGTATTGGACTACCGCCTAAAACATCTTCAAAGGATCTGAAAAGATCTGAGAGAATGTCTACCGCGCCTTGGGGATACAGTCGTGATGATGTTTATTATTATTTGAATCTTTTCTGAAGCGCTCGTGGTTAAGCTTGCTTATTCTTGATTGATTGTCGAAGTAAAGCAACGATTTAAACGATCTGCAAGGCTCAATGCACATTGAATTGGTAAGCGCGCGACTTTTAGTTTTATAGCAAGCCATTATATACCTTATGAACAACGGTACAAGATAAAGAAACGCTTGTAGAATGAACCGCTCGCGCCGGCGCGTCCCACTAGATGGCTTCGCCAGATCTCGTTAATTCTACATGCGATTCTATATCTTGCACTATTGTTTATAAGGTTTATAATGGCTTGCTATAAAACTGAAAGTAGCTTCGCTTGCCAATTCAATGTAGCTTGACCCTTAGTGGATGAGTGACCGCCAGTGGCATTTAAGCGCTTCTTGCTTCGGACGGCACGTTAAATTGTCGGTCCCGGCTATTAAGTATTAATGACGGAGGCATTATGGCGGCCTCAAAACTCCGTCACCAGAGTTCGCCACTGAACCTGATCGCACACTTGTCCGCGCCGTACGCGCCGCAGTAATTTTTCTATACAAAAATGCTGATGCCGTCAGAAAATGCGGCTCGCTTCTGACGTCAGCAGCATTTTCTCTATTGAATTGACAGTTCGGCGCGTTCGGCTCGGCTGGACTGTGCGACCTCTATGACTCATACAAACTTTTATTTTTTGTAATTTTTATAGTGTTTATCCACACTTGGTATTTCATAAAGAAGCGCTCGTGGTCGTGTTTGCTTAGTCGTTCTTGATAGATCGTCGAAGTTAAGCAACGTTCGAAACGGTCCGTACGTGGATGGGTGACCGCCAGTGGCATTTTCATCTGAGCGCTTCCGTGCTTCGGAGGGCACGTTAAATTGTCGGTCCCGGCTATGTAAGTCGTTAAGCCATGGCGGAGGCCTTAAGGCGGCCTAAAAAGTCCGTCACCAGAGTTGGCCACTGACTCATACGAACTTACTTATTTCATAAAGACATGAAAAGTCTTCGGTCCCGTTGGAATCGAAAATTCTGATAAGACTTAATTTCATACAGACTTACTTCCTTACAGGCTAGGCGCAGTGAATATGACAACGGATAAGAAAGCAGTGACGTGTGTTGAGACGGTGGAGAGGCATGTTGCGTTCGGTTTCAAAGCAGCATTAGTTCGCACGCTCGCTAACCTGTGCTGGAAGAATCAGGAGAACAAGAAACAGGTAACAAAAACACGTCTTGTCTATTTGTATGATGCACATGCATTTTGTTTTTGTGTGCGTAAGCTCGGGAACGCAGAGATCGATTGAGCACTCAGTGGCGCTTACGCACACTGAAACAAATCTACACATACATGTAGGACCAAACTGCCTTCGTGAATAGAACAACTGTTAAAACTCAGAGCCGAGCCGTGTTGGTCGAATTATGTTGTGCCTCGACTTTCAATCCGAAGGTCGTGGGTTCGAATCCCGGCCGTGCATCAATGGTGGCCAAAAATCCGGTGAAGGAAAACATCGTGAGGAACCCCGTAGCATAGTCAGTTCCACAAGTGACGTCGTCTTTCCGGGACAAGGTCGATTAAGCTGATATGGTTTAGTTAGGTGATGGACAAGCCTATTCCATCACAAACAATGTCCCAGGCACTACAGCGTCCCGTTAAGTATAAGTATAGTTTGCCTTCTGAGTCCTAACGCTATAAATCATCTAATATAGATGCAAAAGCTTAAGATAATTAAACACATTTTTTTATAACTTTGCTCGCTAGATGGCGACACCGAAAAAAAATCTCAAATTTTATAGTAGGTAGGTACCTACTGTGACTGTACTCTATGTTTTGTTTCGATTTACAGATACGTGAGTTGGACGTGATTCCAGTGCTACTCGACTGCTGTAATATAGACGCGCGCAATCCTTGTATCCTTTTACTAATTAAGATACAGTTTAGTTTTTCTTCATACTCAATGTGTAAATTCAGGACCATTCACTTTTATTCAAATGCATTTGATTCGAAAATCTTTGAAAAGTTCCTACTACCACGGATTGGAAGATCGTGGGTCCACTTCCCGCATGGATGCATTTTGAAATCACTTAGTTTAAGACTACTATTGTAATATCTGCCGAAGAACCGATAACCGTTGGGGTAAACGAGTTGTTGAGTGGAGACCGCGACTCGGCAAACGTAGTGTAGGACGCCCTCCGGCCAGGTGGCGGTGCAGGGACGCCCTCCGGCCAGGTGGCGGTGCAGGGACGCCCTCCGGCCAGGTGGCGGTGCAGGGACGCCCTCCGGCCAGCTGGCGGTGCAGGGACGCCCTCCGGCCAGGTGGCGGTGGAGTGACGACCTGCTCTGGCTGCTGGCAGAAGCTGGATGCGTCGAGCTGAGGACAGGGCGCAATGCCGCTCTGCAGGGGAGGCCTATGTCCAGCAGTGGACTGCTATAGGCTGATGATGATGATGATTGTAATATCTAAGCAAAATGATGAAAGTAAAATGCGCCGCTGTTAAAACAAAAACTGTTCAATAGAACTTGTCAGTGAATAACAATGAAATATCCGTGTTTAGGATCATTTAAATCGGCTCACTGTAGCCTATTAAAAATACTTTTTAAAACATATTTCTAATTTGATTAACTCTAAAACAGTGATAATGCAATGGGTGATCTTCGCTATAAGAAACTTGTGTGAAAACTGTCCGGAAAACCAGGTAATCAATTGCTTGTATGTAATATTCTATCGGAACATGAAGAACTTGTAATGTAGCTATTCCTTCTTAATAGATAATTGAAGTCAAAGTCAAAAAGCATTCAGCATCAGTAGGACCGCTGGGATGACAGAATAGTCTTAGAACTAATTTTACTCCTGTTCTTTCGCGACCAATACCGTGAAGAATCAGGGCAACAAATACGGTTTAGGGCCTATCATTATTTTAAGTGATCCATCTTAAAACTAAAAGTCAAGCTCCAGTGGGGAGCCAGTCAAAGAGAATTGAGGCTCGTCAAAGTAAGTTTAGATGCTTATAAAAAACAATCGAACACAAGTTGAAACAACATCTGAAACGGTCAGTATGTGGATGGGTGACCGCCAGCGGCATTGCATCATCGTTCTTGATAGTCGAAGTTAACGTTCGAAACGATCAGTCATTGGATTGGTGACCAGTCGCATTATCAGCTGAGCGCTTCCGTGCTTCGGAGGTCACGTTAAATTGTCGGTCCCGGCTATTAAGTCGCTAAGCCATGACTGTAGCCTTAGGGTAAAAACTCCGTCACCAGAGTTGGCCACTGACTCATACGAACTTACCATCGGAACTTGGACGTAATGACAGATGACATTACCAAGGATGTGGGTTGTAGATGGATGGAACTAAGATCACAAAGGAAGGTCTATGCAAATTGCAGCTGTGGGCTAAATCGGGCTATGATGATGATAAGCTAGACACACCCGGTAACATTATGAAATTCATATAAACAATTTGTCCCGCTTCGGGAATCGAACCCGTAACTGCATCTATGTCCGCGACCTTGTCGCGCTACAAGTCTTTAATAGTGTAACGTACAAGCACTCGAACGTTCTGGAAGACTCGCGCGCAAGATAAATTCCACGAACATTCTCGCTTAGACATACCGAATTAACAATTGGATCGTAACACCTAGACTTAAGGTTCATATTTGTTTGGCGCTACTGACAAGCGACCTTATTACAAGTGTATAAGGTTCAAGGTCGCTTGTCACGTGTTGTTGTTTATTTATAGAAGCTTCCTGTTTATTTGTAGAGAGTTCCCACGGTGAATGTTCTAGGCGTTTCTGTGGGGTATATAAACGGGCGATTTGCGCGTCACAAATGAGTTCTTTGTGAATTACGAGTGTTAACTTGAGTGAATAGTGACCAGTGATATTCAGTGTGACTGTTCATAACTTTAAAGTGTGTTTTGAGTAAAAGTGTGTAATAAAGTTTCGAAAGTTATACCTAGTGTTTATCTTCAGAATCGACGAACCCCAGCACGTAACAATTGGTGTCAGAAGTGCGATAAATCATGCCGATTCTACCAAAGGAGGACACGGACGGTATCCGTACTAGGAGTCATCGTCAGCAAGAGACGGATCAGAGACGATTTGGAGATACTTCGCAGCAATCGTTGGGTGGTCAGCTGACAGCAATGGAAGCCGGCCCTTCCACCGCGACTTCAGTGCCTGCAGCTCCAGACTTTGCAGCCTTGATGGCGATGCTTCAAGAGCAGTCGCGCCGGCAGGAGGAACAGGCCCGTCGGCAGGAAGAACAGGCCCGTCGGCAGGAGGAACAGGCCCGTCGCTTAGAAGAACAACTACAGCGCGACAAAGAGGAGCAGGCCAGCCGACAGGAGGAACAAGCCCGTCGCTTAGAAGAACATTTACAGCGCGACAAAAAGGAGCAGGCCAGCCGACAGGAGGAACAGATGATCCTCATGAAAGATCTCCACGCGACGTTCAACAAGGAGCTCAAGATGATGAAGGATCAGGTTCATCAACATGGACAACGCCTCACTGAAGCTGAAACTCGGATTGATGAGGTGAAAACTCAGGTTGCTGATGTGAAGAAGGCTTTAGGTAATCTCAAAGAAGGAGACGGGACTGTAATTTCTACAGCTGCCGCACCTTCAATACGTGGATTCAAGGTGCCACCATTCGACGGGACATCTTCATGGTCGGCCTACAAGATACAGTTTGAGGCCGTGATGAAGGCGAACGGATGGAATAAGGCTCAAGCTATGACTGCACTCACCTTAGGCCTTCGAGATCAGGCTTTGACTGTTCTAGAAGCTCT
The DNA here is from genome assembly GCA_963565295.1 of Epirrhoe alternata. Classification (NCBI taxonomy): domain Eukaryota; kingdom Metazoa; phylum Arthropoda; class Insecta; order Lepidoptera; family Geometridae; genus Epirrhoe; species Epirrhoe alternata. Next base: position 9,033,795 of record OY751394.1, read on the forward strand.
CGGGCAAGAAGTGACTTACGAACAACTACTAGAGGAATTGGAAGCTAGATATGGTGACGCCCACCTGGAGCACGTGTTTCGTGCACAACTTAAGGATCGTGTACAACGCAATGGTGAAAACCTACAACAATGGGCCCTGGAAGTCGAAAAGCTGGTCCGAAAAGCATACCAGTCTGTACCTGCGCTCATTATTTATTATTTAAATCATTTATTGCACAAAATTTACATAAAAATTTGCACAATTGGCGAGCATAATGCCGAAGGCATTTTCTACCTGCTAACCAACGTGTTGTTGAAAAGGTATAAATGGCGTGCTAACAAAAATAAAGTAACAATTTAAACCTAAACTTAACATAACACCAAAATTTTTAACAATATAACAGAAAATAAATATAGTGACACATTAACAATAACCAAAGGTACCCATTTAAAAATATAAAATATAAAATAATACTTATATATAAGAGTATATATATATATATAATAACAATAGTAGTATATATAATAATAATACTTGTAATATAATGGAATAAAATATATCTACATAGAGTCTAATAATAGTTTCCGAGTCCGTCTTCTAAAGCATTCTTTTGAATCAGTCAACCTGACATCGTCAGGGAGACCGTTCCAAAGCCTCACCGCTTCTACGCAGAAAGACTTGTCACGATAGGAAGAACTGTGGGCAGGAGTTTTAAGAATAGGGTTATTAGAAGATCTTAGTGGTCTATCATGTGAGTCAGCTAATAAATTGAAACGATTTTTAAGGTAAACGGGAGTGGAAGGATCTTTGAGTATGGAAAAAAGAAGACACAGAACCCTCAGGTTTCTACGTTCACGGATAGGGAGCCACTTCAGTTTTGCTCGGTATTCGCTAATGTGGTCATATTTACGGAGACAAAATATGAAGCGTATACCAGCATTCAAAAGGCGATCAAGTTTATTGAGTAAATCTTGATTAAGATCTATAAAAGCTACATCGGCATAGTCTAATATTGGCATTAAAAGAGAATTTACTAAATTTATTTTTGTGGGAACAGGCAGAAAATTTTTTAGGCGAATTATAGAATGTAGAGTAGCGTAGAATCTGCGTGAGAGCTCCTTGATGTAGGGCATCCAGCAAAGTTTGGAGTCCAGAATAAGACCAAGATTTTTGACCGTGGGAGAGAAAGGAATTGTGTGACCGTTGTAGGAAAGTTGAGGAAGGGCATCATAGGATACTATTTTCGCAAGTTGACGAGACCCACCGATAATGATGGCCTGACATTTATCAGGATTTACTGTAATACCAAACATGGTGGACCACGACAACAGACGAGAAAGGTCATTATTGAGAGCAAGGATAGCATTGTTTAAATCGTCAAAAGGAGCAGAACAATACATTTGTAAATCATCAGCATACATATGATACTGGCAAAGAAGATGAGGGCAGAGAAAATTAATAAATAAAGAAAACAAGAGTGGTGATAAGATGCCCCCTTGAGGGACACCAGCCTCAATATCAGCCCATTCCGAAAACTCATCACAATGCCGAGTTCTTTGACGACGCCCTCTGAGGTAGGAACTAAACCAGTTAACCGCGTCTAAGGATAAGCCAAGCCTCGAAAGAACGTTAATTAGAAGGTCATGATCTACTGCATTAAAAGCATTGCTAAAATCAATTAGCACAAGAACTGTCAAGTGGGCATTTTCCATGTTTAAGCGAATATCTTCAGTTACATTTAAGAGAGCAGTAGTAGTACTATGCCCTTTCCTAAAGCCGGATTGAAAAGGGTTGAAAAGCATGTTAGCTGTTAGGAACTCAGTGAGCTGGGCATGTGCTACAGATTCGATGATTTTCGAGAAGAAGGGCAAAATTGAAATTGGTCGATAGTGTTTTAACAGTGAAGGATTAGTGATTTTAGGTAAAGGGATAACATAAGCTTCGCGCCATTAATGGGAATCTAGTGCAAACATTTATCGACGGGATTCGTGACCGTGAAGTCAGGGCTGCTGTGAGACTTGGGCACCATGAGACACTCAAGGACGCCTTAGCCCATGCATTGGAAGTAGAGGCAGTGAGACAGGACCATCGCGCCCATCGACTTAGAGAGGTCGTAGTACCACCATTGCGCGGACGAGGATATGGCCCCAGATGTTACACCTGTGGGGAAAAAGGCCACCTGCAACTTAATTGTCCGCAGAAAGACTCGCACATGGCTAGACTCGAGAAATTGGCGGAACGTCTGAAGCAGCTGACCAAGGAGTACGAGGCTTGGACGGATGCTCAAGACAAGGGAAACGAGCAATTCAAGAACTACCACTTCAAACCACACCGTAGCGCGAAGGCCTACGGCAATGCAGGCGCAATCTCGTGGAGACCTCGCTATGAGGCTGATGGACACTTCGTCAAGCAGGAGTCGAGGGATACGACGTGGAAGTATGCGAAACCTTTGGAGTCCTGGAGGGATGATGCCATGAAGAAGGCTCAGAAGGAAAGCTGGTTGCAGTTTGGCAGGAACATAGGAGTCAGATGCGACCGAGGTTTGGACACAAGTGGTTTCAAGGAAGGTGCGTCGGACTGGTTACAAACTCCAGGTTGTCGAAGAGGAAGATCTCCGAAATTGCGGACTGCATATGTGCCTCATCCAAGGTGGTACACATCGCCCGGTGGTAGCAACGGTGATGCTCGGGACGAGCATGTCTAAGGAGGGGGCAGTGTAACGTACAAGCACTCGAACGTTCTGGAAGACTCGCGCGCAAGATAAATTCCACGAACATTCTCGCTTAGACATACCGAATTAACAATTGGATCGTAACACCTAGACTTAAGGTTCATATTTGTTTGGCGCTACTGACAAGCGACCTTATTACAAGTGTATAAGGTTCAAGGTCGCTTGTCACGTGTTGTTGTTTATTTATAGAAGCTTCCTGTTTATTTGTAGAGAGTTCCCACGGTGAATGTTCTAGGCGTTTCTGTGGGGTATATAAACGGGCGATTTGCGCGTCACAAATGAGTTCTTTGTGAATTACGAGTGTTAACTTGAGTGAATAGTGACCAGTGATATTCAGTGTGACTGTTCATAACTTTAAAGTGTGTTTTGAGTAAAAGTGTGTAATAAAGTTTCGAAAGTTATACCTAGTGTTTATCTTCAGAATCGACGAACCCCAGCACGTAACAATAGTCTGTATGGATCGTAAAATTAACATTGTCTAATGTGCGATGACCTAAAATTAGGATTTTTCTAGGAGCTGATATCTAAAACGACGCTCCAAGGACCAGTGGACAATGAAGTGTTGCAAGAAATGGGACTCACACTCCATACAGACGCTCAAGGCAACTCGATACGAGTGGCGCCATTACCGCGATAAACCTATCTTTATTCAACTCTATGGCCGTTATTAATAAACGTTATGTAAAGTTACGCCAGGTGTAAACTTAAAAAATTGTATGGTTACTCCTAAGTTACACCCGGCGTAACTTTGCACCATATTTATTAATAACGGCCTTTAAGCATAGTTTGCTTTTTGACGCTGTATAAATCATAAAAGATATTAGGATCACAAGTGGAAAATGTTCTCTACGGGAGAGACGTTATTCTATGTGGGTGTGTGATGCCTATTGTATATTTCGTAGTTATCTTGATAATAGATATAATAATATTTCACTGTACGATTGTACTAAACATGAAATGATCCATGATCGCGCCTTCGCATGTAATATATAATATCGTTTGATATATAGATAAATCTTATACACACTAGCAGTCAAACAGATTATTATACTTATGTGTTGTGTATATGTAATCAAATAAAATGGTGTAATAATAAAGCTTACTTTTTTACAACTCTTTATTATAATCTATTTATCGCAATTAGAAATTGTACACAAACACAATATTAATAACACTTTCACTGCCACCCTGCAGTGGCTTTCAAAGAGGGGACCGGAGCACTGTCTTCAGAACCATTTACGTCAGTAGCACTCGAGTGTTAATGCTTAAAATATTTTTGGGTGAAGTGAAGATACTCCATCTAATGTTTCAAAACCTTTTTCTATCATTTCTAATTGTCTGGACAATTTATGAGTCGACATTAAAAACAAGTTTGCTAATCTCATTATACTATCTCCAGTTTTCTTCCTTAACAGATGTGCAGCAAGGGCATTTTTAAGAGACTCACGTGAGCTCCCAGTGTCAATATTTAACTTTTCATACAAATCCTTAAACTCTTCGACAGTTAAGCCCGTCCAATATTTACAAATGTGTTCAGGCATATCATTGACAATATCAAAATTTACTATAGATACTGGTTTTTCTATCATAGCCAATATATCTTCAATATGATCTATAGTGAAATTATTGTACCCGTATTTCGCGTGATAATCATGATGTGTATGCTCTTCACAAAGTGTAGCCCTTCTGTGTATGTATTTCTCAGATTCTAAGAATATGAGCTTCCGGTTGGATCTCGGTAAGTTCTTACCACGTTGAGTGCATTTAGGAACTATGCATTTGCTTCGCGACACTGGTGCTCGAAAATATGTCGGTGAAACTAGTTGATCGTCTTGGAAAATGGCTTCCTTTGTTTGTATGTAACCCTTTGAGAATGCTTTATTATCATTATTAGTATTATTAAGTGAAGGTATACAATCAGAAGTAGAAAAATCTATTTCTATTTCAATGGCAGGTCTAGAAGCTTCTTCCTTTTCTTTTATTTTTCTTGTTATTTTCTGGTGGCATATAGAGCAACATACGTAGTGGTCAGGCTAAAAACAGATGCTTCATAACTATGTGAATAAAAATATAAATAAAATACTGGACTTGTTACACAGCATCATCTAGCCCTAAAGTAAGCAGAGCTTATGATATGGGTGACTGAAAATATATAAGTAGTAAACTTACTAATATATTTTTTGTTTGTAAATACATACATACTATACCTGAGACAAATAACTGTAGATCATACAAACATTTGTCCCATGGCGGGGAGCGAACCCGCAACCTTCTGCGTCTCAGGCGGGCCTTCGCCAACAGCCCTACAGAGGTTGTCAATAACTTACTGCATTATTTCTTGAGCTCCGACATGCCACTGAATAAGCGGAGAGGCACAAGATCGTTTCAAATTAAGGCTGCTGGGCTGGCGGTTTAGGTGTGTAGATAGCTTAAGCTAATTTCATGTTTAGCCTTATCTACCAGTAGGTTTCCTCAAGGTGTTTTCCTCCACAGATCAGGTTAAGCCATGGTAGGTACTACCAAAGTATGGTTAGGAGACTTGCTTTCTCTTAGGTGATCAATCATAAAAGTCCAAGTTTTAGAGCATAACATCATGCAAAGTCATAATACTGATTACATGACAGAAGTGATAGCAGGTTTATATAATTTACCTTAACCTCTCTGTACTGGTGGTACCAAGGGAACAGCATTTGGATGGAGCTACCACTGTTGACATAAGTTCGTTTTTTTAAGACGGATTTTCCGCAAGCAGCACAAAGCTCTTGATGTCCGAATTCTCTTGGGGGATTCTCATTATTTTTGCAATTCTCAATCTTGGTGATACATCCAATACAAACCCGGGCACCTTCAGGTACCTGAAATAAGTAATATCTGCTTCACTCAAATGAAATGCCAATTATTAAGTTCAACTTCAAAGATTAACCAATATTGAACAAGCGGGACTATTTCAACACTGTGATATAGACATATCAGCAACAGCTGCTCGTCTATCATCGATAAATAAATAAATAACATGATTTTTTAGGTACAAGTTATCTCCCACAAAATATGTACCTCAGGTACTTACTCAACTATCTTAGATAGATAGAAGATAGAAGACACGACATGGACATTACAAAATACAAACAAAGATACAAGAAAATATTTGAAGCAAAGTACAAGTCAGGCTTATCGCTAGCTAGCGATTTCTTCCAGACAACCTTAGGATGAACTGGATCACATCTTACTGGAATCACAAGTTTTCAATAGGTACTTAAGTAAAAAATCGAGACTTATCTAGATGGAGAGTCACTGTGGACACCCTTGCCCCATCGAGGGGACATAGGATCCTAAAGAAGTCAAAAATCATACATAAAATCACGCCTCTTTCCCAAAAGGGTAGGCAGAGTCCACGAATCTCCACTCGCTACGATCCTGACACACAACTTTCGCCTCAAAAATCAAGTCTTTATTTAAGAAGTAACTCGGGTAAATACTTAATGATGAGTAAGTAATGATGATGAAGTAGGTCTTACATGCTGCCCTGTCCACAGGGATATAATATTTTGGTGCTCAACAGGAAGGTCAGTAATAAATTTGTTGCGTGTATCTTTTAATATTCCACAATTGTAGCATCTCTTTAGTTCTGGAGGAAATGGCATTTTCCTATCGTCTTCAACCAAAACCTGAAACCTACTTCACTTCTTGGTTTGCGAGTGTAATTTTCTTTGGTAGGATAGTTACTCTGAGGTTTAGGGCTGGCAAATGTTGCGGAGCGGCGCGGGGCGCCCCGGCGGCCACAGCGACTAAACCAAACCAACTACACAGATTAAGTGTTTTTATATCCAAAGAATTTATATAAATAGTAGGTAAGTCTATTGTATTAGAACTGAGTAGGGACAGGGATCCCGCTATGCTTGTGTTATTTTTATGTGATAGATAAGTCTCAGCTACTTCAGTTGAGTTGAGTGAGGGTGAGGACTTGAGGAAGATTTCTTTTGAATGTGCTTCTGTCTGTAACTCGGACCAAGAATTGGTCCTAGGCTAGGACCAATGATCTTAATTGGTCCGAGGTCCTAGGTCTGTAATCTGTATTGAATTGAAAAATTTAAAATACCAGCTAGCTATTTACAGTACTACCTGCTATATAGGAGGATGGCTAGGCTACTAACTGCAAGTATTTCTCCTTCAGTCATTAAAGGTTTTTTTTACATTTAAAAGTATGATCCTGCTGACATTGACTTTCAATCAAGCAGTAGCAGTACTTATTTATTTTATTACAGTGATTTTATTATTTATTAATAAAGCTACTAGTCACAGATTAATATAGTAGCAAGCTACTAGTCAACTACTCGTAGTTTAGCAAATCACTGGGCGTTTAATAAGACGGAAAAGGACTGACTATCGAAGCCTGACATTTGCAGAATTGTGACACATGACTGTCACAAACTGTGACAGTACAGTGTCACAATTCTGCAAATGTCAACCACATGTCAACCCATAAACGCCATAATAAAAAGAAGAAGAAGACTTCTGAGCCACTGAGCAAGTGAGCAAAGAAAAATATACGAGAAATTATACCCACAGATTAGGTAGATTATACCTACTGTACTGACTACTGAGCAGGCAGCGCCAGCCAGCAGCCACAGCCAGCCTCACAAATCACAATCTCATTCCTGCTAAATACGCATGAAAGTAAATAAAAAATGGTGAAAATAGCCTTACAAATCAAAGCGAACCTAGAATGCATCGACAAACTCTACACAAACCACCCTTACTACCAATGGTTCCTGAAACTCAAATGTGGAAGTTGCGGCGAAGTCTCTGAAAAGTATCACGATCTCACTGAAGCTGAGAAAGTAGCCCAGAAGCACAACCGCTCGGAAACCAACCTGCTGATTAAATGCAAACTATGTGCTCGGGAAAACAATATAGATGTTATCGAAGGCAGTAATGGTAGGTAAACATAACCCCATCCAGTCCAGTAATCGGCTCAACAAGTCACTCACAATCATAACACACAATATCTATTGTACTACCAACATTCTATATTTATTTACACACAGATACAGAATTAACTATGTACATAATATCAGTAATATCTAGCTAGGGAAATGTGTGAGCATAGTGTGTAGCTACTGCGCGGCTTCGCCCGCTTGGTACCAACATTTTGAATAACCTATATGCTACTCCAGGTCACTATCTACGCCTATTCCAAGTTTCATCCAAATCGGTTCACTGGCTTAAGCGTGATTAAAACACAAACAAATTCTTAACAAACTCACAAACATTCAGCTTTATTATAGTGGGATGTGCAAGGTTGTAACTGTAATGCTATTTACTGTGTAAATAGGTGCCTACATTAAAAATCCTGTCACAGTTCCATTCTTATTTATTTCAGTGCAATACACAAGCAATGATTCAAACAAGTTTAAAACTATTGTGATCTTTGACTGCAGAGGGGTAGAACCTGTTGACTTTGAGCCCAAGTCGGGATGGCTTGCTGAGGCTGAAGAAAATGGTAAGGCATAAATAAATAATGCTGGACATTTCACACAGCATCATCAAGCAAACTAAGCAAATCTTGCACTATGGGAACCAGATAACTGATATACTACTTATATACTTTTTGTTTGTACATACATACATATTATACATAAAAACACCCGAGATAAATATTTGCACATCATACAAACATTTATACCGCGGCGGGGATCAAACCCTAATCCTTCTGCATCCCAAGTGGGCTTCCACCCACTTCGCCACAGAGCTCATCATGGATGTAGTTTTGTTTCTCTTCACTTATTTTTATTATGTTTGTGCACATAACAAACAGTTTTAGTAGTCACAACATTACCGTCTTTTGTTAGGTTTGTGCCTGTTTAAGTTTTTCAATCATACCTTTCATTTCACTGGGTGAAAATAGAAAAAGTATTCAACAAATCCATACTATTATTATAAATACGAACTAATAAATCAGTGCTCAAAAAGATTAACCAATTTTGAACAAGCGGGACTATTTCAACACTGTGATATAGACTTGTCAGCAACAGCTGCTCGTCTATCATCGATAAATAAATAAATAATATTATAAATGTGAAAGTAACTGTGTCTGTCTATCTCTCTGTTTGTTACCTTTTCACGCACAAACCGCTGAACAGACTACTTTTTATCCTGTAAAATCCCAAGGGACCGTTCACACCCCAGGAGCACAGCTATTATTATTATCAGTCCATTAGATCCCACTGCAAGAAAAGAAGGGGGCAAAAGCCTCCCTTTTCTTACATTCCTCCCGGTCCAAAGCCTCAAAAGTCCATTATTATTCTTATCCACACCTGAGAGGTGCACATCAGCACATCCATCACAATAAATTTTGTTCACAGGAAAGAAATTCGAAGATGTTGATCTCTCTGAGAAGGAATGGGTTGATTACGATGAGAAGAATCAAACCTCTGTGGGGGTTTATGAACTTGAGTGGCAGTTTATCAAAGTCAAATGAAACTAAATAAGACATAATGTAAGGAATTTTTTTTTTTTTTAATAAATTATACAAATTAGTATATTTCCTGATTTACTGATAACATAAAAAATTAACACATATTCCACTATGTATTCCTATTTAACTGTCAATTCTCGCAAGACTAAGAGAATTTTTTTTGAAAGGCTATTGGCTTCTGACTGAGCTAATCATTATGACGAGATAAGTAAGTTTGTATGAGATAATGGCTAACTGAGGTGATCGGCCTCAAGGACTGCCTCATGGCTTACAAATAACTTCCCTCTGGAGCACAGAATTTTGCCCAGTTAATGATTATACTTACTTATCAATGTCTATTTCATTTAGCATGAGTGCCGACAGCTTCACTGTTTTGTTTCATGTAAGTACATAAGTACTACCTATTATTCCACAAAGAACATCGATTATTTTACAAGTAAAACTTAGTTGGATACATAGGTACTAATTGTGATCGATATTTTGTCAATCGATTTTTGCCATACTACATCTCTAGTAACTGAAAATGGCAAATCTGCCAGCGCTCATGCTAATTGAAATGAACTATAGGTCATCCATCCATTTAAGTTACCTCAAAGAGTATTGCTTACCTTTGACAATCTATCAAGAACAAATAAGCAAGACACGCACATTCTGGGAGTTCTTGGTACCTAAGTATTTTTTTTACCACGGGCAACCTGTGATGCATACCCTTCATGGGTCCTTTACAGCAATAACTACCTACTACTGTACTACTACTACCCACAGACGAATTGGCTAATTCGTCTGTGCTACTACCTTACCTACCCAATACATGAGTGCCTTGCCTACCTGCTATACTAAGTTGGTAAGTTAAGTAGGTACAACCCGGTCAGAATATCTGTGCACCTCGCTGGAATGCGGCGCCTCTCCCGCTGCCCCTGTCATCTCTCCTTCCTATCAATAATAAATTGATTTGAAAAGGTTAGTAATTTTTTTTTACCTCCACATTTCTCGAAAATACTTTTTTGCACACCGTACCCAGACCGCCGATATGACGTCACGAGGTCAGGTGCACAGATATTGTGACCGGGTTGTACCTACCTAGTAACTAGCAGACACTAACTACCACACTACCTAATAGTAAAAGGTAGGTAAATTTTCATTCACTACCTACAAGACAGAACTTAGGTTAGGGATGTTTAATTTTCACTGCTCACTGAACCTACCAAAGTGGGTTCATTCACTACCTACTACTAACCTAGACTCCTACGAGACAAAACTTAGGTAGGTAGGTAGGTGTTATTTTTCACTGAAAAGGTAACATAACTCCAACCTTTCATATCTTTCGAAATTGTGAATAGTAGTAAAAAGTGTGTGTAAAATAGTATTCCGGTATTACGCTATTCTAGACAGTGCGTTTTTACTTGAATGAATGAGCCGTACAGGCGCGACCGTTTCGCTGCGAACTCAACTGTGACCACTTTCGTTTACTCTTCCTATTCCGTTAATTGTCTATCATTGTATTAATTATTTGTTCAACATATATCTTTAGGTAGGTTCAATAGATTTTTTTTGGTTTACATAATTAAAGTTGAAGATTTTTGATCTGCAAAATGTGTACTGTATAGAAAAGTACTTTGTGATTTCAATTTTTTATTTTATTCATAAAAAGGGGTATTTTTGATAAACTGGGATATTTTTCATTTCATTTTCTAAGGATATTTTTTAAGATCCTTTGAAGGCGTCTGGCCCTTTAGTTAGACGTCTTGAATAAACAAAAAATCTAAATTTTATTTTTCAACTTAAGACTTAAAAGATATCAGTATGAATGAACGTGAACTTGTCACACCTGTGACCACCTTGTAATGTTACCCAGTGTAAGGTAATTGACATGTTATGGCATTGTGATTTGCAATTACCTGTTGTCAAGCTTGTGTGGTTGCTAATTGATAGACTTGAACTGCAATGCCATTGACCTTAACTCCTGGGATTTTTTAAAATCATGCAACTAGCGATTACGAGCTTCCCGTTTCTATCCTTTGTTGCTGTAGATTTTTCTAAATTACTAAAGTGTAGTTATCGCAAAGTATCAGAAAAACAAAGATTATCACAGCATTCATTTACTCATAAGTCATAACCCATTTGACTAACGCAGCACAATCACACAATAACTTAAAAGCATATTATAATATTTTCATTAACTACTAGTTGTCGTCGGTGCTGATGTAGTGACGTCATCTAAACGTTGTTCGTGCGTTAAACTTTGAGTGGAAATGTCATCAGAGCGGGATTGGAATCCCTGTGTGAAGCTCTGTGTGCTCGCCTCTGCATCGTCTGAGCGTGATTGGAACCCTGATGTGAACGCCTGGTTTCCATGCACTGTCACAGTATGCTGCACGGTACTTGAGACCGGCTTTGAAGACACAGATACATCCTCATAGTCTACCATTTGGTACGGACTGTGGAAGTAAACTGGTACTTCGTAGGGTACTTTCACTGGAACTCTGACAGGGTAAGGCACTCGCACAGGGTACGGAACCCTTTTCTCAACAGGGTACGGCTTAGGAATGTAAACAGGCACTCGTTTCTCAACCTCGATCCGTTGGGGTACTAAAACTTCCACTGGAACCGGAACCTTTCTTTCCACTTCTACAGGGTAAGGAACTCGTTTCTCAACCGGATAAGGGACTTTAACTTCCACGGGGTATGGTTGGGGTACATGGACTTTGACATGTTTGATTACTTCCACAGGTTCTTTTATATGAACGGGGTAAGGCACTTTCGTTTCAACAGGGTACGGCTGAGGCACGTACACTTTGACTTGAACGGGGTACGGAACTTGCTTTTCCACCGGCACAGCGACCGGGACAGGCCGGTCCACGGGAACATGCACTTTCACCTCTACGGGATAAGGCACTTTTTTCTCTACAGGGTAAGGTTGAGGCACGGGCACTTTTACTTGGACATGCTTTATAACCGGCACGTGATGAACTATAGGATACGGTTTCGGGACGTACTCTTTCTCGACTACTTTGACAGGCACAGGATGTGGAACCTTTATGCCGATAGGATAAGGCACTTTTTTCTCCACCGTTACTGGGTATGGAACAGCTTTTTCAATAAATTTGATCTTTTCCACAGGTACAGGAACCTTTTTCTCCACCTGTACGGGATAAGGCTTCGGAACTTCCACTTTGTAAGGAACTTTGATGGGTTTTTGGACAGTTTTAACGTATTTGTGGTGATGGTGATGATGATGATGCTTGATTTTGGTGACGTATCTCGGCTTCTGGTGGCTTTCTTCCGTGCGGTGATCTCCGTACATGTACGGCGAGTTATAAGGACTTGAACTGTAACTGTTGTAACTTTGATGCCGTTTTGGTTTATGGTAAACAGTTTTCTTTCTATCCATGGCGACTGTTTGAGAGGTGGGCAACGGGACTAGTCCAAATGATTGCATGTACATCATTTCTTTCTCTGTTGCCAAAGGCGGCTCACCATCTGGATAAAAATCTGATCTTCTACTCATAGGTGTTTGTTTCTTTTCGAATTTGTCTGATCTTCTACTTATTTGAGAATGCTTGTTCTGCGATTTTAGGTGTATTTTGGGGTAGTGTGACGGTACAATTGGTATCCAATCGTTTGGCCCTATGTTAGTGAAATTCGCATCTAATAAAGGGCTTGAAGTGGTTGTCGTTTTGTGTTTAGGCGCGCGTGTGACGGGGCGATATTGACGCTTTGTTGCTTGTGTGGTCGTTGCGTTTCGTGAAACGTATCTGACTCTGCTGTGATGGCTGGCGGACGTGTCTATGTCTACCTCATTGGCGTGGGCATTATAGTTCTCTATGACTATCTTTGTGCCGGTTACAAAATTTGTTGCGTTTGAAGTAGTGTTTTGTTTCTGCACTTTCTTAGGCCATATTCGTTTTGTTCTTAAAAGCTTGGCCGTTGTAGTTACTTCTGTAGTGGTCGTCGTGGTCGTTGTAGTCGTGTTGACTTTGGGTATCTTTGCAACTATTTTCGGCTCTTTCGAAATAATTTTCGGCGGTCGGACGGTGTCGGCACGGGTACCGGTTATTGTCTGCACAGGTACGCTGAACTTAGGAGGGATAGTTTTAGTGATGGTTGGTTGAAACGTCGACGCCACGTACTGCAGCGGTCGAGATTTTATGAAAAAGTTACTGTGGTGGCCCGGCGGTAGCGGGACAACTCTTGGGAACTGATAGATAGAGTTTGGGTATTTGATGAGAGTTTTGTGGTATGGTCTCGGCGGGTAAGCGAACTGTCCGAAGTAAGGTCGAGGGATATCAGCGAAAATGTTTTGTTTCGGTTTATCGGGGAAGAGGGGTGGTTTGCTTGGCGGCCGCGATTCGGGCCTGTGAGTCACGTCGGGCTTAGTCACTGGCGGACTGGGTTGCTTCGTAATGTACCTGGGGCTGTCAACAATGGTGACCGCCTTGTTTTTGGCCTCTTCAGCGACTTGGTCGACCTTAGTCTCATCTTCTGCCGTTACGCCACCTCCTTGGTTGACGACGATCACTAACGCAAAGATCAGGAATGTCTGAAAAAAAGAAAACCAGAGTTAGTTAAATGTGGAGTAAGTATCCCACAGATACTTCTTGTCTGTCTTATGAGTAGAGCGACGGACTCGAGACAGAGACAAACAGTAATAGCAGGAGGCGGTATCGTTGGTACATAGTACCCTTAAGAGTACCCAACCTTAATAAATTGCTCTTATCACTCAACACGAAAAAATTCCAAACATACATAGGTACTTATATTATGTCATTCATACAGCCATCGCTCGACATAAACATACGAATGCTAACAAAAAGTTAAGCGTGTAATTACTGCCGTACGTGTTGCGTTGCGTATGGAACTACACAATTTAAATTCGTTGATTGTTTGCGTTGCCTAACTACTTATAAAATAACATGAAACGCATGCAATATTGTACGTTTTTCGAGCCGTATAAGAACTATTGAAATTATAAAACAAAAAGTAAATACTAAGCGGGCGTGTAACGGTTTTTACCTACATAATCCACTAGGCTGATAATGAAGAATACTTGAACACGCGAGCTACTTTATTGGTCCGGTAGGTAGGATTTAAAACTATTTATGAAATAATAATTAATTATTTTATTATTCAGTATCTACTTTTAAGTGGATCAAAAAAGTTTTTGATTGATATTTTATTATTTTGAGTGAGTATTTTATTTAACTTCTAATAATCATTTAGATCCTGCATGCAATTTTATTACTATAACTATATTCTTTTTTGCTAGAATTTTGTTAGGAGTGTGTTTGTGTGATTTAACCATTTGCTTTACCTATCACCTAACTATACAGTGTATTTAGTTACCTACCTATTTATGCGGTTAAACCACAGTTAAACATAGGCACTACTGCTTCTTAATCAAGTAGGTAATTGATAAAAAGAAATAAGTAAGTAAAACATTTTATGAAAATTTCTAAAATTATTTATTAGTCACGAAATGAGATAATACAAACGAATATTGTTACAAGTAGGTAGGTACAATACTTACAGGGCATTCTTTTTATAGGAAATCTTGTATTTATGAATAAATTACAACTTTACCACACATTTGCAAGCACAAAATAGCACTAACACTTAGGCACTAGCTTTTTATCACATTTCACATAATTCAATCACTCCTCTGGAATCTGGATCCAAATTTTTCACTTTGCCGCCAGAAACCGCCATTTTGAAATTGCGTTTAATTAATCCTATTTCGTTTCCCTTCATTTTTGCGTTTTTTTTACCTACCGATATTTGTCTCATTGTGTGTAACGGCCGGTAGCATGTACGTAATGATGTGCGCGAGGGAGCGCTTGCTCTTTTAAAGCATTTGCGTGATGGGTGGCTGGTCTCAATTACTTTCTCTGCCAATGCCACTATCAGACCTGTTTGTTAACCCTGGGAGCATGATAGTAACGTAGAAGTAGCTGATGATAGAACAACCTGGATAGTAGCAGTACTAAAGACTATCCTACTTTTAAAGGCCGCACCTTAGATCCGTTCCATGTAAAACCTTTACCTATCTGTACTCTGTGCCTTTACAAAGGAACGGATTAAAGTACTTAGCCGTTATCGACTTTGAGTACCAACCACGGATGTATAAATTATACATCCGTGGTACCAACATATAAGTTACCTAATCACATCATCCCTAATTCTATGATTACCTTACCTAAAACCATTGAGTTATAATGTACGAGCCCCGATGCAAAATACTTCGTCTAGTATGGAAAGCAGTGCAAAGCGTAAAATATAGAAAGTAAATATTGGTAAAATAATTAAGAACGTTTAGTAAAAAGTAAACCACAATTTGAGGAACATTTTAAAGTTTATTTTAACATAACTGAAATTCTTTTTGACTTTATATAACGTAAAAAAAATTCAAAAATATTCTAAAAAACATAACGCAAAAGTATTCGTCTACCCTTGTCACTCACGCAAAATAGTTCGTCTACTACTTAGTTGTGTCGCCTTTGCTCTCAATGACAGCTTTAATGCGAAGAGGCATGGTTGCATCCAACGCTGCACACTCCTCAGGCGTAATTGACTTCAAGATAGCCAAGAGTTTAGCCTTTAAGTCGCTCTTCGATCTTGATGGATTTTTACGCCGAACTTTTTTCATTTTCCACCATAGGGTTTTGATCGGCGACAAGTCCGGGCTGTTAGATGGCCATTCGATTGTAGGGATGCTTTTCGCCAGTAGCCACGTCTTTGTTGTCCTTGTAGTATGGCAGGAAGCACCATCCTGTTGATAAACGAAGGAATCTTGATGCTAAAGTGACGTTGTAGAGGGCAGTCAATTCTCTTCCTAAAGGTTTTGATACCTTGCAGCATTGATAGAACCATCCACAAACTGCATACCACCAACACCTTGTGCAGACATGTAGCCCCATATCTTATGAGACGCCGGAAACTTCACTTTGCGTTTGAGACAATCAGTATGAAATGCCTCATTTTTGTTCCGAATCCCTTTTTTCCTTTCATCGACGACTGTCACTTCAAATTTGGACTCATCACTGCAAATGATACTACGCCACTGATCGGAAGTCCAATTTAAATGATCACGAGCAAACTTCAACCTCTTTTTCTTTTGTACAGCAGTCAACAGTGGTTTCTCCTTAGCGGTGTAAAATCCGTAACCCATTATTTTTAAGACTCTTTGGCAAGTATCAACTTAGACGTCTTTGTGAATCCTTCCATTGCACCGTGAGTTCTCCAGCTCAAGCACGACGATTATTTTTGATAATTTTCTTCAGAATTCTGTTTTCTCCTGCACTTGTGATGCGTGGTCGACCAGTTTTCTTCAAACAAGAAGTCGTTCTATTCTTTTTATAGTGCTGAATGATAGATTGAACTGTAGACCTGGGAAGTATCAAGTCTTTAGATATTTGGTAACTTGATTTGCCAGCATCGACCCCACAAACTATTCACTTTCGAAGCTTTTCACACACGGGTTTGCCACGACCCATTGTTATTTAAAAACGAATGAAAAAAGCTGAAATTTTCAGATTTATACTGTCTCACTTGACGAATGACATAGAATTACTTTTACAAATTTAAATTATGCAACATAATTGTACAAAGAAGGAATAATCTTATTTAACTCACCGATAGACGAATTCTTTTGCATCGATTAACAATTAGACGAACTATTTTGCTTATAACTTCTTCGAATTTAAAACAGGATATGTATAAATTTAAAAAGCTAAAATAGATTATTGGTTCATAATTAAAAAATGGCATAAGTAACGCGACATGTGATAGTAGAACAGCTTAATATTTTATATAGATATACAAAATAATGAAGTTAGAAAAAATCTCACACAGAAAATTTCACACTAGACGAACTATTTTGCATTGGGGCTCGTACTACGTACATTATAACTCAATGCCTAAAACTTATAATTACCTTGAGACATTTAGGTAACTTATTACCTAGTAACAATACCTTAAGCCGGCCGGGTCCACAGCGCCGTGTTTTAGTGTTTTCTAACATGTTCTAAGCATCGTTTCCCACCAATGGCACGCGCCTCAGCATGTTAAAAACTCCAAAACACGGCGCTGTGGATACTTACTCTGTGTGTGGACCTAATACCCACAGATTAATCATCAAATTGTGATTTTATTGAACCACAGATAAACTCAAACGGTAGGCCTAGGACCAATGAGAGCGGTAGGCATTCGCGGATATATTTCCTAAATTCTTTGATCATTCCCGCCATAAGTTATCTATCTAACATGGCCGCCGTTCAATCAAATAAAGTGTATGTATGCAATTGTTTATTATTTTTCCTGGTTCCGTTGTTCCGCACGCATTATAATAGGTAGGTAGGTAAGTAAATAAGCATAAACTTATGCAACGAGGTAAATAAATGGAGCACGCGAAATGTTCACGCTAAAGAACCTACTGACACGATTCTTATTTACTTCCTAATATTTGTTACTTACATAGTATTTTTTTAATTCAAGTAGCAATTTGTGAGAAAATTACGAATGAAAATACTTACATGTTTTATACTATTTCTACAAATCGTCACAGAACCGACTCTTTTCTCAAACCTACATATTACCTACAAGCAATGTACAATCCTACAGGCTTGGGACTAATTTGTCCACTATTTTTATTATGACCCATTCAGAGTCGCCTCTTGACCTCGAAACTTACATAGGCAAGAATGAGGTCTACGATGGAAAGAAGTTATTTTAAGTAGGACAACATGAAAATAACAATACTGTCTAATTAGCTAAAATCACTGTATTTCCTTCAACACCCTTAGTCTATGCTTATCATCAGGGAACCTCATCTTGACAATTTGCCGCACTTCCTCGCACGTGAAGCACTTCAACTGTTCCCTGTTCCAAAGCTCAGAAATTTCTAGCAGTTGTCCTTTTAGCAGTCGAGGGAGATGGCAGAACTTAGTCCAGATGTTAATGCTGGAGTCGAAGGTTATTGGCTCCTGGAAAAGAAAGTTTGTATGAGGCCTATTGGAGTATTTTCCAAACTTTAACTGGGACCGACTATTAAACGTGCCCGAAGCACAGTTTACAGACGCGCGCGTAATCCCACTCATATAATAAAGCTGAAAGGTTGTGAGTTTGTTTGGATTTTTGTGTTTCAATCACGCCTAAACCAGTGAATCAATTTGGATGAAACTTGGAATAGGCGTCTGACCGCGGGTCACACCGCGGGAGCGCAGCTAGTGCGAATATAAATTTTTGGAAACGAAAAATGCGTATATATACGAGTATATGGCCGGGGTTCGAACACACAACCTTCGGATTGAAAGTCGAGCTAAGCCTCACTAAGCCAACATGACTACGGGCTACCTACACGCTGTGTAGTGGTGTTGGGTCTCAGCAGAGCATTCACCCGCTACGCGCCGCGCCATCGAGATTATGTTTTTTTGCTAAGAAAACTTCTTTTAGCAAAAACATTGACTATTGGTTGTCATTAATGTTTGATGTTATTAACACAGACTTCTATACTTATGGCGTCTTACCATAGAACGTGACATAAAGTTATTCCGGAGTGTAAACTGTCAAAATTTATGGTTATTCTTGATTTATTCGGTGGAATAACTTTATGTCACGTTCTATGGTAAGACGCATGGTATATAACATCATTGGTTATTAATAACTTATTTAAGTACCTCAAACAAAGCTTCAACAGCCACCACAGTATCCTCAATCCTGTACGCAATTAAGAACACCAGCTCTTCGGACACCGGCTTGGTGTTTCCAAACAGTCTTTCCACCATAGCCTGGCAGAGAGCTTGGGAGAGGGTGCAGAGTGCCTTCTGGTACATCGAGGGGGGTAGGACGGAGCCCCACGCATCTCGGAGACCGCATAGGAGCCCTAGGGCGTCGTTGACGGCGCAGTCTAATTGTTCGAACGTGTCGTGCGACCATTGGGCTTGGGGATCTGGAAGGAGGGTTTTATAAAACATTTTTCTTTTAAAAACAGAAAAACGGGATCAAAATAATAATGGTATCTAGCTTTCAGGCGCAATCTTGGCGCAGTAGAATTCAAGATTGAGCCTAAGGGTCTCTGGTTCTCTGGTTTCCACTTACAGAACCTTTATTGTCATTAATGAAGATGTATTAGTTACCTTTAGCTTCAATACTCTGATGAATAACAGTCTTCTGCTTCTGCAAGTACAGAGAAAGCTTCTCCAAGCCCAGGACCCGGAGATCCTGGATGCTCTCCAGTAGCACCAGGGCCAGCTGATCAGCGAGGGGTTTCGGGAGGATGGTGCACCATGGAGGCCCGACTAGCCCATGGGCTAGGTAGAAGCAATTGTTGAAGAATAGCGCTGAAATTATGATATTCAACTATTAATAAAGAAAAATAATAAACGTAAACAGGGTCACTATTGTATCCCCAAGGCTCGGTAGACATTTTCTCAGATCTTTTTATTCCAGATCCTTTGAAGATGTCGAAGGGGGTAGTCAGAGGCATGTCCAAATACATGTTTGATACACGCCCACATCTTGCAGAAGTTAGTATTCCATACGTGACAGGTTGCAAGCCCATCGCCGCCTATAAGAATACTAACTGATTTCCTTACGATGTTTTCCTTCACCGTTTAGAGCGCATATCAATTTTACGAAACATAAAATCCATTAATGCATGGCCAGGATTCGAACCCACGACCTTCAGATTGAAAGTCGAGGTACAACCCCATTTGGCCAACAAGGAAGAAAAATAATAATCCTTATAATAATTATTAACATAAAAGTAAGTTCGTATGAGTCAGTGGCCAACTTTATATATAACTTTATTAACATGAATGTTGTGTTTCAATCATGCCCTAAGAAGTGGAAAGTTGAGTGGGTGAAAGCCCGCTTGGGACGCAGAAAGTTGCGGGTTCGATACCCGCGGCGGGATAAATGTTTGTATGATCTGCAAATATTTAACTCGGGTCTGGGTGTTTCTATGTAAGTATGTATTTGCGAACATAAAGATATGTAGTTATCTGGTTCCCATAGTACAAGCTTGGCTTAGTTTGGGGCTAGATCATGCTGTGTGAAATGTCCAGTATTATTTATTTAATCTTTTTGTTTAGTTAATATACCTATATCAGCAGGGCAGCAATCTAAGTTGACTTTAAACTTCTTCGGCACAATGCATTGGTACATAACAGCTATATCCCTTATGTATATAACTAGCTGATTACTGTATTTCTCCGGTAACTTTGTACTTTCCTCCAAATGATCCACAATCATTGTCAATATCTTCTTTACATTACGAGATATTACACATTGAGGTAAAAATATTGGCTTAGTCAGATCCCAATCATTATTCTCCGATTCATTTAGTATAGAATCATTGTTGTTCTCTATAGATGTGCCAACTGCTATGGTCCCATATGACAGACTCTCAGATAACAAGCTACGGACATCGGACAGGAGTTTGTCACATTTCTTGTTGTATAATACACATTCTGTATCATCTATGTACTTGTTCAGAGGCGATTTACTAACTTCAACAAATTTGAGGTCTATCAAGAACTTGTTGAATGAATCCAACTCGATAACTATATTTTTGTACTGCTGGTAACTACTGTCGCAAGAAGGCAAGTTGTTCCGGATGCAGTCTTCAATAATTATGTGGAAAAATTTTGATCGAATGGAATCAGCGAACACTTCAATAAATGTACAGTCACTTTCAAAATGAGAGCCCAAAGTTGATTGCAGGAACTCAAATATAGCTGTTAGGTTGTTGAATACAGTTTGATAGCTTGGTTTCTTTGTGTCGTTCAAGTTAATTTTTATATTGAAGATAATAGCACCAATGTGGTCCTCTGTAAATATATCACAGTTGTGTCCTATTACATTGTGGAGTAACTGATCGAGAAAGAAATGAGAGAACATTCCGAGCTCTGCATTCATCCTCTCTGTAACATATAGAGATTTCAGAACTTTCCGTAGGATTATAGGATCGCTTTGTTCCACCGATAATGAGTAGGTGAGGAAATGTTGTCCTTTCTTCCCCGACCAAGTAAAAATATCCTCCCATTCTGTGCTTAAGTGCGCAGTGTAAAGAGCCAACTG
Source organism: Epirrhoe alternata (assembly GCA_963565295.1). Classification (NCBI taxonomy): domain Eukaryota; kingdom Metazoa; phylum Arthropoda; class Insecta; order Lepidoptera; family Geometridae; genus Epirrhoe; species Epirrhoe alternata. Next base: position 9,055,056 of record OY751394.1, read on the forward strand.
GTTCTCTGCCTGCGCATTAAGGTTTGATAACGCTTTCATCAAGTTACCTTCGAATTTTAAATTCTTTATCTCTTTTTTCAAGTTTGATAGGGCCAGCATTGCGTCACTGTAGTTATATCGATTGAATTCATGGTTCGCTCGCTCAAGAATCTTTTTTCCTCCAACTGCGACACAAAGATCATTCAAATAGTCATATTGCTTGCATAATTTCAGCCATGAAGAATTAAATTCGTTATCAAAATCCTCGAACTGTTCTCGCAATTTTCTGATGTCTTCCGAGCAGCTTTTGAAATCGGAATCTATATTGAACTTTCGGTTTTTGAAATTGAGTTGCTCTAGGCTCTTGGTAGCAGTAAAATGAACATATGTGTCGATAAAGTTCTGCTGTAAAGCCCAGGATAACATTTGAATGCGTTCGGTGGTGTCTTTAACTTTCGGAGAAAGCTCATCTCGGTGTTTGTTGAACTCCACGGATGTTGCTTTATTAGCTTCTTGCAACACAGCACTTAATAAACTCATTATAATCAAGTAGTTTAAAATTTTATCACAGATTTTGTTTTGTTTCAGTTAAAATACCAGCCGATGAGCAGAATATAAAATTCAAATGTTTTGTTGACAATTTGATGATTAACATGAAATTTTTGACGTAGACATACGCGCTGTTTGGTTCCGTGTAGGTTAAGACCACAGAGTAAGGTGGAGACATCGGAGGCATAGAGTGGGTGGAGGAGAGAATCATTTATGAAATGTAGCATGATTCACAAGCTAACTTCAAATCATCCAGGTTTAAAAGATAATTGAAATCATCATTTCCCTGCTGTACTGTGTAACATTAGCTTTAATCATCGGTAGTTGTTGCAGTTTTGTACATCACCCTTGTTTTTAAAGATGGGCAACAGCGCCCTTCGTTTGCGATCGCCTCCTCTTGCAACAACTTATTTAAGAATAAAGCCAGCCACTTTTAGCAACTTCCATACTTCAGCTGGTATGCCATCCGGCCCCACAGCTTTTTTGTTTTTCATACTTTGTACAGCTAACTTCGAATGAGATAGCTATTTATTTATTTATTAATTTGGCAACACCAACAGCATACATAATACACATTTTGTAGGAACATTTAAATCAGTCACTAAGAATGTACACCCATTACAGGCATGCACAACATTTACAATAAGTTTTAGGAACTGACAACAGCTAAAAAGCTATTATAAGTTAAAGGTTAATTAATTATATATAATTCGTTTCGATATTGCTTGTTTTCCATAATCACTGCTGCATCTTCATCATATAAATAAATAAATCATCATCATACGTTTCACAAACTATTTTTCAAAGAAGTAGGTTACTTGACTTGTGCTTTAATTTTAAGAACCCTTTAAAAAATATAGGTAGGTTAATTAGAAAGAGTAGGCTAACGACGCTAACGACGCATTTATTAGGTAGGTAGGTACATAAATTATATACATAAGGGTTGTTCCTGTACCTACCTCCGTGCTGGTAGGTAAAACTCTTGACTTCTTAAGAAACACGTAAACTTAATGTAAATCGAATAACTACATTAGCCAAGGTCAATTTTGGCATAATACGGTTGCCATCGTTTTGTTTAATCAATGGTCCCGCCCTAGGGCACCAGCTAAATTGAAACACTGCAATTTTCGCGATATAAATTTTCCGAGTAATTATTTACAATGAATGATACCGAAATCGAATGTTTAAAAAGTGAATTGGAACACGAAAAGACTTGTAGGTCAGTGAAAGTGCTACGATTTGGAGTAAATTAGAATCTTCGGGTTTAAGTACCTATAGTTAATCCATTCACGTAAATATAGATAGTAACACGAACAGTTTAGTAGGTAATAATCTTTCTGCACTTCTAGATAGATCTAAACATTAGATATCACGGATTCACAAACCTAGATGACAACTTAGGTACCCACCACCCACCTCCACTTAATTTCCCAGTTCATTTTTATTTATATAAGCATTAATCAAGGTGATCTACCTTCTGAAATAATTATAGGCACTTATTATTTTACAAGACGAAGAGAGAAAAAAAAAAACATTCGTGACTGCTTCCGTAAAATTGATTAAAAAGTAGGTATTAAATACCTAAGTAGAGTGGAGGAGCCTGTACCTAAGGTAATGGTAGGTTGTCTCTGCGCTCCGCGATGTTACCCAGAGTCCCTCGGGAATACCTACTTACCTTTTTCAAGATAACAAGAAAATAACGCATAATCCTATTTTCCTTAATTTTATAGGTAGATAGATAGATAGAAAATACTTTATTGTACACCACATGGACATTACAAAATACAAACAAAGATACCTACAAGAAAACATTTAAAGCGAAGTACAATGGGCGGTCTTAAAAACATAAGTAAGATACCTACAAAAACAGACATTGAGATATATGTACAGTACAGTAATTGTTCTTTGTCCCAAACACCCAAAAGTGGGAAAGTAGCAAACATTCTTACCCTACGTATTATTATTATTTTTTAATACACAGGCAGCTCTCAGAGCTGATGCGTGCATATCTTAGTCCTTGTCAGTGCGCTTTAAATATTTGTCCAGTCTATTCTTGAAAGAGTTCACTGAGGGGGCACTTATCACTGACTCTGGTAACCGGTTCCAGTTGTGCACGACGCGATTGGGCAATATGTGCTCTCTTGGATTGCTGGTACTTGGCCCACGGTATCTAGGTTAGGTACCTACTACATCTTCAGAAACTTTCGCATCTAGTTATAAAAGTAGGACTAAGGCTGTTTCTGTAAGTGATAATGTATACCTACATTCAAAATTTAAATCCAGAGATTCAGCAGCATGGCAGAATGGAGATATAGAGAAGCAGATCTTCAACCTGCAAGAAGACCTGCAGCAGAGCGACTACTCCTGGGACGGCGACGAAGACCTGCAGAGGGAGAGTGGGCGGCACAAGCTACTGCTGGAAAACATCGACCTGCTGAGAGGGGAGTTGCCAATACTTAAAGACAGGATTAAGAATGCTAAGATGTGCGGTCCGGGTGAGTAAGCCTTTATAAGAAGAAAAGTTCTAGGGGTTCTAGAAATAAGTTCATTGTCACTCTTAACTTAACCAAGTAGAGTCAGTACCTAGCTACCTGGAGTTATTTATAAAGTTGGTATATCCCAGATATGATATGGGTCCAGATATGATACCCTGGCCAGCACCAATCGGAGTTCATCTAGGGTTTTAGCGCTACTAATGTCTACACATTCAAGACCACAAAATCTAAGACATCAAAGTATATTATCGTTCCTATTTTCAAAATTACAAAATGATACATTCATACCCCTATGCAATGTCATCAAAAATATATAACAAGCTACAATGAAAGTAAATTCACTTAATTTAAACTATCCCTCACTCACATATCTGAAAACGTTTAAATTTACCTATACCCTTCAAGAATATTTTGAATCGTAGCATAATTTAAAGTACTACTACTGCTGTGAAAAGGCTTCCCCTTAGAATAATGAATAAGCTAAGTATGTTATGTGCCTAATTTTTTCCCTGTAAAATTTTATCCGTCCTTTTTTTCTAAGTTAAGAATAACTGGGCAACTGTAAAATGTTATTTTGTAGTGCCCCACCCGGGTTCATGTAAGGGTTCATGTAACTTTTTATTAAATTAAGACCATTTACAACATGAAACAAATAAACGAATTTGAATTGGAGATCTCATAACTTTTTTACGATGAAAGCATTGCCTACCGTTTGCCTACCTTTTTTTTTTTTTTTACCTAGACTAGAACTTGAGTCTTGGCAAACTCTTTACAAGAAACGCTTTTGGTGGGGTAAATTATTGTTACTAATTGCAGTTTTTGTAGTCTGATTCGACACGAAGGACCAAATTGCTCGACCTACATAGTTCGGCAAGCGTAAGTAGATGCAAGCTTGGCTGGCCTACATATTTAGTTACAAAAGACCCGGGTTAAAAGTCACGAACAGGCCGTTGGTTCAGTGCAAGAATGGAATAATGTTTAAAAAACTTTGTGTGTTGGTAGGTATAATAACAGCTTTTCCTTTTATAACTTTATTCTACGACTTTTTCAGATTGTCGATTAAAACACGACGATCTGAATATCAACTTGGACATCCTGACTCCAGTAAGTTGTGACTTAATGAATCATGGCATTTTTATGTAGATAGCACAATGGCGAGAAGTGTTTGGTAGTCAAATTGGTTACATGTTGACGCTACCTTTTCGCCATGCATGATTATAACCCTCGGAACAACAAACCTGCCTCAGAATAACGATTTCAATGAGAACGAAAATAGTAGAGAAACCTCCCATTATTTTACACTAGATGGCGTTGCTAAAAGTGAGCGATTTCTAGATCGCGCTTTCGTTGTGTTTTGTTTATTTTATTAGTCAACCTCACCTCACCTAGAATAGGTACCTACTTACTGAACTTGCAATTAATAACCTGCTTACTTACCATCCAATATTGGAAAAGAAGCAATTTTTTAAGAGAAGAGATGACTTTGTGTCTCTTCTTTACACTACACTCTTACTTATTTATCTTACATTAATCTCATCCATCCATCTTTCTTATAATATCATACTAGCTGTCCGTCGTGGTGTTACAAGCGGTCCCTCGGTAAAACTTCACTTTCCCGGGATAACTTAAAGCCTATGTTTATAAGGGATAATGTAGGATTCTAATGGTGAAATAATTTTTCAAATCAGTCCAGTAGTTTCGGAGCCTATTCAATCAAACAAACAAATCTTTCCTCTTTATAATATTAGTGTAGATTGATTACTAAGTTACTACTCTCTTCCAACTCCAATGCTTCATATTCATATTTTCATTTTATATAGATAATCGCTTTTAAGCGCTAGGATTGCCCATTGACTGTACATTAGGTTTTATCCACCGGTACAGATCACAGAGTATCACAGGTCCAGAAAGGTCCGGACAATAAAGTTTTTCATTCATCTGTCGTATTTTTTGACCACGATAAAAAAATATGTGATGTTTTCTAGGCTGAGTTGCTGCGCACTGTAAAGAGATTTGAGCGGCTCAAAACCGATTTGATCAGCACCTTGCGCAGTAAGGAGTGGCGTTTGGATTCCGAGTCGAAGGTGAGACTTTACGAACGAAATCCTTATGACGGACTAAAAACTCCGTCACCAGACTTCACCAGAGTTGACCACTAAATCATACCTCTTTATAGCTGTACGTGCGGGTGCACGACCAGAGGACGTATCTTCAGAATGAGCTGATGATCATTCAGAACAACATCATGCGTCTCCAGAAGAACGGACCTTATTGGCAGTAAGTGTCTTCACGGTTTCACAAGCCCTCTACCAATCCCTTACCTACACCACCTAGTACCGCGATTATTGCTTGGCAAGCCGCGGTCAACACAGCATGCAGGCGCGGTCGCAGCCTGAAATTGGGGGGGGGGGGGGTATTACTGAAATTTGGGGGGGGGGGGGGTCACTACACTAAAAAGTAACTACACCAATAATAGACTTTATTGCACAACAAACAAGATTTTACTATTGGACGTGTACGATTTTGGGGGGGTCATGTCCCCTGTGACCACCCCCCTCGGACCGCGCCTGACAGCATGGCGACATAAATGATAAGCACCATCACTGGTGTGCAAGCGAGAGAACAGGAGGTCGACAGCAGGGTTTGCCAAGCGTGTCTCGGCATAAGGATGGTCGCACAGTCCAGCCGAGCCGAACGCGCCGAACTGTCAATTCAATAGAGAATGCTGCTGACGTCAGAAGCGAGCCGCATTTTCTGACGTCATCAGCATTTTTTGTATAGAAAAATGACTGCGGCGCGTACGGCGCGGACAAGTGTGCGATCAGGAAGATATACCTACTACTTTACCCTGTCAAACGTCGCACCCATACTTAGGTACTTACATTAGGTCAGAAGTAGTAGGTAAGTTACCGAATTACCTTTAAATCATGCCTGCTGCTTTAATTAGGTAAGATAGGGGGAATAAAATCTTGTCATACCTTATTAAAAAATTACCATGATAGGTTTTTAGGCTCGCTACTCAAACATCCAAATTCATTAGGAGATGTATGTGGCACATCCATACATTGACACAGCACATTCACTAGGCTAGTTATGGGGAGCAGCCCTACTAGAATTCTAACACTGTAAATTCCAATTACTATGATTATTTGAATTTAGTGACAAACTCACGTTATCTTCTCCACAATTAAGGCCATCTTCAGACACACTATTTTCTTGGTCTATTTTGTAGCTTTACTTTTGAGTAAGCTACATAACAGGCCATGTAAATTGCGTGCCTAAAGATACCCTAGCTCTATACAAAAATTTGATAAACCGAATCGTAGGGCAGTTCCCAACGTCATGCGTGGGTGATTGCAAGCGTTTAGAGCGAGCATACTATTAAAATCAGTTCGTGCCTTCCAGACATTCTTCCCGTAAGCACGACGAGCGAATCCTGGACCCCAAGCGAGGACCTGTGAAGAAGATGTTCGGAACCGAGCGTCTACCTCCCATCGCCACATAAAGCCCTGGCTGAGTTGAACTGGGCATCGGGGCTAAAAGGCTCTATGCAATTCCTTTTAGAGTCCGCGCCAATGATATTAAAAAAAACAGTGGCGCAGAAGTGAAAACTTGAACGAAGTGTTTCTAAATTAAAAAAAAAAGAAAGTGCAAAAAGATACTGTCCTTACTGGGATTTGAACTCGCGGTTGTCTCATTCAGAAGCAGAGCTCTGTCGCTTCGGCCGTCCTGACGATACGTGTGACGAAATGTTTAGATGGTGTCGGTAACAGCGTGACTTGCAGTTCGAGTTTGATGGTTTTTTTCCCATCTCAACCCCAACGCGCCTAAACAAGTTTTTACTTCAACTATTATCATTGGTTCACGCCGAAACGAAGTCGGAGTGGCGCTATCTAGTGTCTTCATCACAGATATACATCTACTCCTACAAAACTAAAAATGTGTCGCCTATACTACACCAATTGGCTAAGATGGAAAAGCATCCAGGCGCGGTCCGAGAGGGGGGGGGTCATAGGAGACATGACTATTAGATTTTTATAATTTATAAATGTAAAAGTAACTCTGTCTATCTGTCTGTTTGTTACCTTTTCACGCTCAAACCATAGAACAGATTATGCTGAAACTTGGCATTGATAAAGGTTGTATCCCAGGGAAGGACATAGACTACTTATTCCGAAAAAATCGCGAGGTACCACGAGTCACACTGAGGGAGCTCAGCTAGATCCATAAAAGGAATTGCATAGCCTTAAGCCCCAAAGATTGCTCAAAGTTTGATCAAACTGATTTCACGTAGGTTTAGACTTATGGATAGTCATTTCATCACTACTTTCTAATTGTTTTTGTAAAGCTACAATTAATTTTTGTGCTGTCGATCGATCCTAAGATTACCTACTACCGCTAGGAAGACAACGGTTTTATAATAATTAAGTTTATAGAGTCTTTAATTTTAAACTAACTATATTCAGGAATTGGGTTCAACAAATAAATTAAAAAATATTTATGTAGGTAATGTTTTTCTTTTGTTTTGTTATGAAAATCTAGAGAAAATCGATAAAGACTATCCTTTTCATTGATTGTTGCTTCTTGTTTAACTTAGTCAATTTGAGCGTGCGACGTGATGTTGCTGCGCTGTGATTGGTCAAAGTCTGTTCTCCTTGAAAATGTTATGCAACATGTCATAAAAAATCAATAAAAGATACTTTTTGAATTGAAAACTAAAATCGGCTATTTACAACCCAAAAATGAAGCCCTGTCAGTTTGTGTAGTTTAAAATGAAAGACCCTGTATTATTATTTATTACCACGAGTATTTATTTAAATAGAAGGTAGGACCTACTAGCCAGTGAAACTGTGTAGCTTAATAGGGATAGTTCGCTTCAATGTATTACTTTAAAAACAGTAAAACACTATCGTTATGTTTTCAAATCTTTATTAATTCTTTATTAAACAATTATGTAGATTTTATAAATAAAGTTTAAAATTAAAACGGTTTTTTATATTTAACTACCAACATTATTTAGAAAACATATCATTTAATTGTAAGGCACGACAGATAATATAAATGGCATTTACACGATGTGTTTTTGACTTCCATTGGACACCAAAAAATTCAAACTCAGCATTAATAATATTAGAGAACAGATAGATTTAACTAATACCACATACAATTATATAAATAATTTATGATCAAGTATCAAAATAGGAAATTCCAATTTTCTTATAGCAATTTCGAGGTTGCTATAACCTTTAGGCGCCCTTTTAGAATCCAAACTTTGATTAGACAGACTGTAAATAACGCCCTAAATTCCCATTTAAATCAAATATGTACAAATTGTTCTATTACAGAGAATTATTTAAGCATTCCTGATATGTTTGTACCTCGCGGGGTGCTCCACTGAAGCGCTGAGGAGCTCGCTCGTGTCTAAAGCCTCGTAGGACATCCTGTTCGAAGACACTGAAACAAATTAAACAAACCATTACAATTTGTCCATTTAAAATAACATAGCGTTCGAAAATGAAACTTTAAAGTATCTAGTTAGTGTCGAAAGTCGATTAACATACGAATTACGTTACATATTAATTTCATTTTGACAACAATTTGAAGATAATCACTAGGTACATAGTATAAAACAAAATGGCTTTCTCTGTCCCTATGTATGCTTATATATTTCAAACTACGCAACGAATTTTGATGCGGGATTTTTTAATAGATAGAGTGATTCAAGAGGAAGGTTTATATATGTATAATAAATGCATAATATAGAAGAGAAATTTAGTATTAGCATTGCACCCGTGCGAAGCCGGGGCAGGTAGCTAGTATATGAAATATAGTCTCAATCTATTTCTATAATATAATATAGCTTCTGCGCGCGGCTTCGCCCGCGTGGTACCAACATTTTGAATAGCCTATAAGCTATTCAAAATTTTAACTTTTACTTTACTTTACTTTACTTTATTCCAGGTCACTATCTACGCCTGTACCAAGTTTCATTCAAATCGGTTCACTGGTTTAGGTGTGATTGAAACACAAACATACAAACATCTAAACAAACTCGCAAACTTTCAGCTTTATTATATTAATGGGATAGTGGGATTTTCAAGAAAAACATATCATCATCATCTCCCTGCCCATAAGATGCTATGGGATCGGCACAACAGGTTGGTACCAAGCGAGCGAAGCCAGCCTTGCAAGTCGAAACCAAACGTCAATTCTTAATCAACTTTGGTTGCTATGAACTACGGTTGCCTATAGTCTTTTTCACGGCGGAACGTATGCATGACACTTCGAGATGATGTCAAAATCAGTCAAATAGTAATGTCCTAAAGTTTAATCGAGATTATCAAAATCGATTTTTGTTTTACTACTATCAATTCATCTCATTCGATTATAAGGTTCATTCATAGACAAAATTACTAAACCAACGATTATTGTTTTACTTATCGATTGTTTCGATTTTCATTTTCGCACTCTCTAATAGGCTACGTTCCATTTTACTCAGTACTGATTTGGCGGAGTTTTTTAGAAAATGTTTATTCTTTATTTAATTATATTTTATTGCTCGTTTATAATAATTTATGAAATAATTAAACAGGAAATAGACAAAAACATTTTTTTTTTGTATGTTTTATCGTTTAATTCTTTTTGATGATTTTTTTGTTTCAAAATTGTTGTGAACTACACAACGTGAAACAAAACAAGTTCAATGTGTCATGCATACGTTCCGGCGTGAAAAAGACTATAATAATGAAAGTACCCTCACCGGTGTAACAGTGATGTTTGTCAGCATGCAGCCGTGTGTGCGCCGGGCACGCACACACGTACCCGCCCGCCGTGTTCACACACGCGTACTCGCAGCCGGACGTGTCTTGTGAGCACTCGTTTATATCTGGAAATAGATAAATCAGATGTTGGTACTGGGGCTTATTCGCTGGAAGTTTTGCAACTGCATTGCAATTTATGTTGTCTCGCTTGCATTCTACGTCGTCACTAGTGTTCAAGCGAGAGAAAATGATAAGCGGCGCCATTTTAGATTCGTTTCTTTAATTAACTGGGTTGTACGAAAATGCAATGCAGTTCAAAAGCTGCTAAGAAATAAAAGTTTTTAGTATGGTCCTATAGTATGTCTCTCTACGAGATCGAATCAGGAATGAAGAGATCCGTAGACGCACTAAAGTCACCGACATAGCCCACAGGATTAGCAAGCTGAAGTGGCAGTGGGCGGGGCACATAGCTCGTAGAGCTGACGGCCGTTGGGGCAGAAAAGTTCTCGAGTGGAGGCCACGCACCGGAAATCGCAGTAGACGACGGCCCCCCACTAGATGGAAAGGTTGCTGGGAGCCGTTGGGTGCAGGCTGCACAAGATCGATCGCTGTGGAAATCGATGGGGGAGGCCTATGTTCAGCAGTGGACGATAGATGGTTGAGATAATGATGATGATAGTATAGCTACAAAAGACGACGTGATTTAGTTTGTTCTGTATCGCCATCTACACAGTCAGTCGAAAGTGGATTAACAGTTTGAGATTTTAAAACGCTATTTTGTTTTCGATTTATGTAGATAACTTTTTTGGGAAATCACTAGGTCATTTTTTATTTACATATGTATAAAAAAACAGATTTGTGAAACATCAAAAATCTTTCAGATTTGTGAAACATCAAATTAATACTATCGACTGTATAGATAGCGAAACGGCACAAATTCATTTATTTTCGAGCCGACTGTACATTGTACAATACGGCTCAATGCACGCATTAACGAGATCTGGCGAAGCCATCTTGCGGGACGCGTCGGCGCGAGCGGTTCATTCTACAAGCGTTTCTTTCTTGTACCAATGTTCATAAGGTTTATAATGGTGCACTATAAAACTAATTGACGCGCGCTTGCCAATTCAATGTGGCTTGCGCCTAACTGACCCATGCACCGTTGTCCGACGCCTAGGGAAGTGTACCCCTCGCTACAGGAACATCGGTACCCGCCGACTGAGTTCCGACACACCTGCGTCGAATGGCAGTGGTTATTGTCCAGCTCGCATTCATCTATATCTGGAATAAACATACACAGTGTCACCAATAAACACGATGTAAAGTTTTTCTTTAGTTCAACTTAAGAATAAGCAAAATGGCTACCAATAAACCAATTAGAAAGTTCCACCTTGCATAACTTTGACATTTCTTTCATACAAACGCTATTCCGAAGTTCCACCAGCTAGCACCCTTGTTTAAATCTAATGTAACCACAGAATACATATTAGTAGGTGCTGTAAAAATATTTTCATAGGTACCACCAAAGAGTTCGTATATATTTTACTCGTACATAACAAGGAGTTTTTGTGTACTTCCAGATAAATTTACTGGAGAAAAAAATAACTTTATCTGGAACAAATCTTACATTCCAATAGAAGAGGTAGCATGGCGAGAAGGTTTTATAAAATAAAAATCGTAATTTGATAATAAAAACGAGCGCGGAAACCAAAAATGATTTTGTAATAAAAAAATTACATGTGAATTATTGGCGAATGCACAAAAAGTGCGAAGCCATTATGAGAAAAAAAAAACAAGAATGACAAACAAAATGACCAATTCAGTCAGCTTTCATAGACAAAATGATACTTATTTGAGGTTTCTCGTTGGATGCGACGTTGCCGATTTGTGCAGCTTCAGGATCAGAAGGATAGTTACATCAGAGTTCCACCTTGTTTAATGGTAAGAATTTTTTTCTGACTTATTCTGAATTTACGCAAGGTACAGCTATGCGATGTGTAAATTTGATAGAACTTCGGAATAACTAGTTTTTATTGGTGAGACCGACATTCTATAATACATAGGTGCACATCCTATAAATATGTCTAAAGGGGTAATCAGAAGCATGTATCTATACTTCTATACTAGTATTATAAAGAGGAAATATTTGTTTGTTTGAATTGAATAGGCTCCGAAACTACTGGACCGATTTGAAAAATTCTTTCACCATTAGAATCCTACATTAATATATCCACATAGAATCATATATATTTTATCCCGAAAGTGAAGTTATCCCGAGGGACCGCGGGTAACACGACGGACAGCTAGTCTTTTATATTTTTTGAAAGTGGGTACACACACACACATACTTAGGTATTTCATTCCGATAAATAAGAGCTTATCAAAAATTTCGATTGCGACGTTAAGGATTCCGTGGCCGAGCGCAAAGGCACTACGGCTTTAGGAGGATCGTCTGATCGTTCGATTCGAATCCCGTCGGAATCGAAAATTAGTACAAATCGTTTAATCCTCGTACTTACATCCGCTAGTCTCACGGAGTCGCTCACGGAGAGCAGGTTTGCTACGTTGAATGTAGGAGGAGGGATGGAAGAGAAGTTGAATGAAGTGTGTCAGATGATGGATGAAAAACGAATTGATGTTCTTTGTGTGAATGAGACAAAGCGGAAAGGATGCGACACCACCAAGCACGGACCCTACACGGCATACTGGTCTGGGGTACCCAATACCACCAGAGGCTGCCAGGGCGTTGGTGTTTTCCTATCCGCACGAATGACTGAGTGTGTGAAAGAGTATAAATGTGTGAATGCGAGACTATTGTGGATTAGAATGAAAGTTGGACTTACCCGTATCTTTTTGTAGGAGTTTACGCCCCTGTCGATTTGGGCACGGGCACGTCCCAGAAAGCAAGGGAAGAAGGAGAAGAATTTTGGGAATGTTTAAGAGATGTTTTAAAACTATGCAAGGAGAATGAAAGAATAATAATGCTAGGTGATTTTAATGGATGGGTGGGGTTAAAGCGTGATGGGTTTGAAAGGGTTCTTGGATCGTACGGTGATGAACGAGTGAATGAGAATGGTAAAAGTGTGCTAGAGTTATGCTTGGAATGGAACCTGTGTGTGACAAACACTATGTTTGCACATAAGCGGATCCATATGTATACAAGAGAGGCAAAGAATGTTAGGAAAAGTATGATAGATTTCGTGATTGTTGATGAGAGAATGAGAAAGTTTGTTCTAGACACGAGGGCGTATCGCGGAGTCGGGATCCACACCGATCACTTCCTGGTATTGAGCCGAATTAGTGGTCTTTTTAGAGGGTGGCGGCATAGGGAGCGCGAGTCTAGGTGTTCTAGAACGAATTAAAGTTGAAAATTTACAAGATGATAAAGTGAAAAAGGAGTATGAAAGTAAATTGATTGAGAGTTTTAATGGTTTAGATGATTTAGCTGAGATTGATAGTTTATGGGATGCCTTTAAAAAAGAAGTCGTGAGTGTGGCTTCTACAGTGTGTGGAGTAAGTAAGAGAAAGAAAGTTATGACAGAGAAGAATGTATGGTGGGATAAGGATGTGCAAAAGGTGGTATGTGAAAAGAAGAAAGCGTGGTTAGATTGGTTAGCTGTCAGAGCTAATGAGAGAATGAAAAAAGCTACGATTGAGGATGTGGATGAAGCTAAGAATGAATATAAGAGAGTGAAAAGTTTAGTAAAAGAAATTGTTGCAAGAAAGAAAGAAGAACAAAAGGATGTCTTTGATCAACGATTATCTGCAGATTTCCAAAGAAATATAAAATTTTTCTGGAAATCCATTCGTTCCGCCAGAGGGAAAGCTCAAAACTCAGAGTTGGACGCAATCAGAGATCAGAATGGAAGTATAGTGAAAGGTGAAGAGTGTATATTAAAGAGGTGGAAAGAGTATTTTGAGAGTTTGTTTGAGAGAGAAGATACGCTGGAACCTACCTCAACGTCTTCGTGTGAAGAAGTGAGCAGTGACAGTAGTATCGGAATGGGTGAAATTGTGAATGCATTAAAGAGTATGAAATCGGGAAAGGCTGCTGGGTGTGATAGGATTACAGCCGAGATGCTAAAGGCTGGACATGGTGTTGTAGCTAGTCAGCTATACCGTCTTTTTAATTTGTGCTGGAACTCTGGCAGAGTACCGAATGACTGGTGCAAGGCGGTTATAGTTCCCCTTTATAAAGGAAAAGGCTCACACCAAGACTGCAAAAATTACCGAGGCATTAGCCTCCTTAGCATCGTCGGCAAACTGTATGCAAAGATTTTGATTGAAAGGGTTGTAAAAGAAACCGACAAGAGAATATGGGATGCACAAGCGGGTTTTCGAAAGGGAATGGGATGTACGGATCAGGTCTTTTCCTTGCGAAGCATAGCCGAAAAGTTTTTGGCCAAAGGTCAAAAAGTCTATTGCGCATTCGTGGATTTGGAAAAGGCCTATGATAAAGTGATGAGGAATGAGCTTTGGTCGGTACTGTCGATGTATGGAGTGAAAAAGTCAAAAAGTCTATTGCGCATTCGTGGATTTGGAAAAGGCCTATGATAAAGTGATGAGGAATGAGCTTTGGTCGGTACTGTCGATGTATGGAGTGAACAGCAACCTCGTTCGAGCTCTGAAATCTCTCTATGAGGATTCTAGTGCTTGCGTGAGGATACATGGGTCATACACTGAATGGTTTAACATCCAAAAGGGCGTTAGGCAGGGATGTGTAGCGTCACCATGGCTGTTTAATCTATTCATGGACAGTTGCTTGAAAGATTTGAAAGATGGTGCAAATGGTTTAAGAATGAATGAGTTACTCGTCAAATGTCTTCTCTATGCCGATGACCAGGTTATACTTGCGTCGTCGGAGAATGAGTTGCAGGAGATGGTAACAGTTATGCATGAAGCTTTTAAGCGAAAGGGAATGAAAGTAAATGTGAGCAAGACGAAAATGATGGTTTTTGAAAAAGATGAATGTATGACAGCATGCAATATTCTGATTGACGATGAAAGAGTGGAACAAGTGAAAGAGTTTGTGTATCTGGGGACATTGTTTACAAGAGATGGGAAGTACGATGGGGATATCGAAAGGAGAGTGAATGCTGGAAACCGAGTGAATGGGGCTCTCCATGATTTTATGAGCAGCCGGAAAGTGTCCGACAAGGCACGACTGGCAGTTCATAGAGGAGTGTTGGTACCGACATTGATGTATCCCTTTACAACCGGTAAAAAAAATTTCAGATCCTAACTATGAAAACTTGATGTTGTCTTTCTACTAGGTCTCTAGAGCCCAAAAAGTGCAGTGAAAAAAATCTCGAGTTCTTAGTTAACTCACAAATCCACCCGCACGATCGTGAGTCGCAGGTCGTACACGACATATTCACGATCGTGAGGGTAATCCAAAGTACCCCTATGTTTTGGTAGTTTAAAGAAAAACTATAAGTTATTTTACATAACCAGCCTCTTTATTTAGTATTTGGTTATTTTAATAATTCAGTCTCTAATAATTTTTCTTAAAACTAAACATTAATTAGAGCATTTGGCAACATGATACAAAATTTTCTATGTAATAGTAATAAACAAAACAAACTTCAAAAATTTTACCCTACGATACAAAATATTTATTATTAATGCTTCTCAAGCAAATCAGGAACTATTAAATCAGCCTTTGGTATGGTAAGACTTGAAACAGGGATCCTGTTGAACATGATTGTTCCCGTGCTGTGAAGATTCCTTTTTGTCATCTCTTCAATTAGCGGAACAGTGGTAAAATACCTGTCGTGGTAGACACAGCTTCCAGGCGGGACACTTTTCACCGAATGAAGTACCATAGAAGCTCCAAGTCCTAGAGATGTATCTTCAAACATGGTTTTAGCTCCTCGATATACCAAGCATCAAGCCTTCACTTGTGGTAAGCACAAAGTTCTTCAGACCCACCGGGTGAGGTTTATTTCGGACAACCTGGCGAAGAATACATCTGCAAGTAAATGGTACCATTGGCTCATCAATGGAGTAAAAGCCAGGAACTCTTTCAAGTTTGTTACACGCTACTCTTACCCGGTCAATCATCGGTTGCACTTTCCACAGTGGATTGATACTACCACTCGGCGGGTCTTCATCAGCATCTACCACGTGCAATGCATTGCGGACAGTCAAGAACCTGTCACGAGCCATTTGTTGAGTTATTATCTCTAGCTTTATTCCACCTCTCCAATACATCGGGATGCGGGGATAGGGAATACATCCAATGATTATGTGTATTGCAAAAACTCTGGCTACTTCAACCGACGTAAGTTTCAGTTCCAGGCCCGCTTTTCTGAGATAGTACATGTTTGTGCATCTTGCAATTTCATCAAAAAACTCCCTGTTAAAATAGTATGAGAAATACTCTATTGGAGTCCTGACAGGAGTCACGGGCAATGAACCATAGTCATGACTGCAATCGTCGAAAGGTACCTGCTTCCAAACTCTCTTTCGAGGAGGTGGCCGCGAAGATCGAGGGAGCGGAGTTTGTTGTGATGGTCCAGGAGTATCTTGCATGGGTTCCAGCTGCGGTGCTGCAGACGCCTGTGATTCAGGCTCTGGATTATCCAACTGAAGGTCTTCGAAAATGCTGGGTTGGATTTCGTCGTCGTCGTCCTCAAAATCTTATATCGGAGAAGTTTCCATCGCCCAGCACTTGTATAACTTGGTCATCGTTTAAACTTGCACCTTAAAAGTAAAAAAAAAGAAACTATTAGTCATAAAATTTATATAAAAACAATCATCAAGTACAGTACCCACTCCCGAATTACATGTCGGTAGTACAACCGGAGCCGCACGATCGTAGCAGTCGAACTTTACAACGTAATTCTAACTAAACCATGAAGATCAGCACAAAATTAAAATAACCTAGGTATTGAAATATCTTTTAACTTTTAAATAACAATAAACCATAATCAAATACTTTCCAATTACTATTCAAAACAATACTTACCCGCGGCGCGGCGAGGGTAGAAAATCGCAGTCATCTTTCACCTCAACTCACAAGTGACTGACTGCTCCTACCGCGTTCAAATGTATTTCCCGCGCGTAAAACACACCGTACGAACGATCGATGCCGGTTGCGTTCCCAAAAATTAAATCGTTTGGCGCCAATTTTTTTTTAAACTTAAACTCACGCTCGTATTAGTCCGAGTGTAAAGGGGTATGGAAGTGAAAGTTGGGTGTGGCAGAAAAAACATCAGAGTAGAGTGAATGCTGTTGAAATGAGAGCGTTGCGTAGTATGTGTGGGGTAACGTTGAATGATAGAGTGAGAAATAGTGTGATAAGGGAACAGTGTGGAGTGAAAGAAGATGTAGTGTTGAGGATCGAGAAAGGTATGTTAAGATGGTTTGGGCATGTAGAGAGGATGGATGACAATCGTTTGACAAAGCAAGTGTATGAGGCGAGTGTGCATGGGACAGCTGGAAGGGGAAGACCTAGGCGAACCTTCTTGGATCAAATTGGCGACATTTTGGAGAAGGGCCAGGTCAAAAGTACCCTAAACCGACGAGCATGTATGAAGAATGTAATGAGAGTGAATGAGGCGAAAGTTGTGTGTCAGGATCGTAGCGACTGGAGATCCGTGGTCTCTGCCTACCCCTTTGGGAAAGAGGCGTGACTTTATGTATGTATGTACTTACATCCGCTATACCAGTTTATTTTATGTATTAACAAAAATTATATAATGAAGTTAAATATTGTAAGCGAACCAGTACCTATTCGAATGAGTATGCAACTTGTCACTTAGCGAGTGCTGAATTTTGCAAAATCTCGACAAGTGCCAAGCCCAGATACCAAATATGTATTTTGGGCAGTAAATCGATCACTACATTATTAAATGATCTTACCGTTACAAGCCCCATCTTCCCCGGAGGGTTTAAAGCCAGGGCTACAGTGTCCCGCATCACTCCCATCCAAGTTGCTGGTTACATTCACATCATAAACTTCCGACGGTTTCGACCCTGGAAACGATCAGCCAATAAAACAACATTAGAAGTTTTTTAAATTAAGAAAGTTGTAGCAAGTTCGTTTTTGATGGAAAATAATTTATTTACAGCAACTAAGCTACTACAATATGTACATAAAATTACAAAATACAATAAAATCAGACAAGCTATCTAAGGATCGTCGTAAAAAGTATCTATAGATAGCTCAACTGATCCAGGTCACTGCCAGTCGGAAGCGTGCCCAAACACTGGCGGCATTGCCACGCTGAATGGCAATGCTGATTCCTAAGCTAAGATAATAGTAATAAGGTTGTAAAGAAAAGGCCAAGGTATTGAAAATCCTACAAATATTTCAGAAAATTTCGTAGACCTTTAGAACTAAGACTTTCACTCTAATTCAAATCAAATAGTTTATTTTTCCAAAAGAAGATTACAGGATTAGATTGGCTTTTTTTATTCAGAAAGAGTGAGGTATTGGTGAGGGATAGAATCCCACTCATATAATAAAGCTGAAAGTTTGTGAGTTTGTGTTTCAATCACGCCTAAACCAGTTAACCGATTTGGATGAAACTTGGAATAGGCGTAGATAGACCTGGAATAGCATATAGGCTATTCAAAATGTTATAACCACGCGGGCGAAGCAGCGCACAGAAGCCAGTCTAACATAAAGATGATACCTGCTACAGTATAAAATTCTTCAACGTCAGGCGAGTAAAGCGAGTTCAGTAATTCTGGCTGATTTTCAAACACTGCTTGTGGTATGTAGGCGTTCTGTAATAAAAAAAATATGTATTCGATAAATTAGGTTCGTATGAATTAACGGCCAACTTTGTATAAATAACTAGAAAAGAAAGAGTAAGTTCGTATGATTTTGGAGCCAACTTTTATGACAGACTTTCGATCGACCGATAGTTGAGACAGAATATACTTCGGCTCGTAATGAGTATGGAGAAGTATAGCCCGTCTCAACTATCGGCCCATAGAAAGTCTGTAGTCTGCGAGGGGTCTTAAAGTTCGTATTTTTCTGGTCTGGGTGAGAATAGGTAACATAATAAATGTGATCATTTCAACAATGAACTTACTTCCTTGGAACCTTCTCTGCTGTAAACATCGTTTTCTGAGTTCTCTTCGGTCGAGCTGCATTTCGGTAAATCGGTACATTTCCTTATCTGCAAATTATTGTCGGTATAATTTTATGGTCGATGCAAAATTAACCTAGCCAAATGGGGTATGGGGGATCCTTGCCAAATCCAGTGTGAGTGCGGAGCCCCAACACAAAAAAAGTCGCATCTCCTTTCCTGCCCTTTGTGCCCAACCAGCTGCACCCAGGAAGACCTTGTTGCGGCTTCAGATAGGGCCATACCTACCGCTTCAACCTACCACTCGAGTGATCTTAGGCAATTTGAGAACAGAAAATTCTGGAAAAATATTAGGAAAGCGCTTTGTAATACGTGCTAGAATAAACAATGACAAATCATTAAGGGACGGTACCTGTACATTATCCCCTTCGCAGAGCCTATCCTTACACTTCCTGCTGCGAGCTTGCGTCCCTGTCCCGCACGTCACGGAGCAGGGCTGCCACCGGGACCACGGCAGCCACACACCGGTGCCTTCCTCCTGTTCAAATACAAAGACAAAACATTTATTAAACACTAGCTTCTGCGCGCGGCTTCGCCCGCGTGGTACCAACATTTTGAATAGCCTAAATGCTATTTCAGGTTACTATCTACGCCTATTCCAAGTTTCATCCAAATCGGTTCACTGGTTTAGGCGCGATTGTTACACAAACATACAAACATCCAAACATACTCACAAACTTTCAGATTTATTATATTATTAGGATATTACGAGTAGGAAGGATTATTAGGAAGCACTCACTTCACACGGAGGCATCTGACATTTCCTCCGCTCGTGAGAGGAGCCTTTGCACGCAGATTCATCCACAGCTATCTTATCAGGCTTGGTGTTTTTATCTGTAATCAAAACAGACATTCAATATGATTAAAAAAAAACAGGCATTTTAGTGAGAACTGTCACTTAAAGTGACCTTTAGCTGTAGTATGTAGTACACATCTAACGCACATCACAAGAAACTATAGGGTAGTCAAAATACGTAAGTATATTTGGCAGTCGTCATACTTTGCACGGGCAAACCTTGCATATAATGATTAAAGCAATTTGGTCAGCAAATTTAGTTTGAAATGATTGTAGGTAGGTACCTAATATGTATATGAAAATGATTGAATTTATGTAAGTATCTTTCGGAAAAACTTACCAATTATATTGTTGTCTTCGTCGATGTAGTTGCAAGAACGCGATCGCAACTGTTGGCCGATGCCGCAGGTAGCGTTACATAACGACCACTGACCCCAAACACTCCATTTTCCGGGCACTAAAAAAAAAAAAACAAAAGTCAAAAAGTATCCGTAAGATCACTTATAATTGTCTTAAAAACTATGTGCAGTACGCACAACCGATCTTTCTCTCTGAAGTTAGGTGCACTCATAGACGACTGTGGGTGCACTAAACGATTGCTCAACATCATCAAGCCCCAAAGAAGTAGTACCAAGCGAAAAGTTTACAATATTAGTGTGCTAAAGTAAGTTGGTATGAGTCAATGGCCAACTCTGGTGATGGAGTTCTTATACCGACTTAAGGCCTCACATCATGGCTTAATGACTTAAGAGTGTGCAGGAGCGATCTATGCAATTTTGTTGTTCAAAATCGTTATTTATTTCAGAATCTGTGAAAGCAATAACCTTCAAATTTAAGGAAATTATACCGTACCGCTAACAACGACATTGTAACGTCGATGCGTTGTGCCGGCTTCGTTCTCCACAACGCAGATGTATTGTCCGGCGTTGTGTGACGTCACTCGCCACAACGCCAGCAAACTGTTGCCGAGAACACGGTGCACGTTTGACAAAGAGTCGCTTAGCTTTTGAGTGTCCTGGATAGAAAAACAGGTAAGCGTGTGTGTATGTAAATATACAGCTATGTCTGTAAATATACAGGGTGTAAAAAGACGTCTACTGCATCTACTGAAAGGGGTCGGTACAGCATCCCAACACAACCAAATCCAAAAGGATTTTCCGAAAAAGTCATTATATCCGGAGAAAACAGCGTTTGAAGATTAGGTACCTACTGTTTGCGTATGTTCTGGGCACGTTGTTTTACGTAGATTGCTGGATTTTGAGAGGTTATGGTCTTACGTTGTACAAGTAGTTGTACAAGTAGTAAATAATCGAAAATAACATAAAATTACGTATTTAAGTCAAGTTTTTTTTTAGATGTTTATAATCATGGTCTTATTGCAACCCCTCAGTTTTCGGTATCAGTCTTTACACTCTGTACTTATACAAAAAAAACAAGAATTCTACTACAAATTATGGATGAAAGTCATATAACACGACGAGTGATGAGTATAAAGGTGGATGGATATACCGGTAGGGGTAGGCCTAAGAAAAGATGGATGAACTGTGTGAATGCGGATATGTTAGTGAAAGGAGTGAGTTCTGATATGACGAGTGATAGATGGAAATGGAAGAAAGAAACATGTTGTGCCGACCCCACTTAGTGGGATAAGGGCAGGAAGAAGAAGAAGAAGAAGAGTAGACAACTTTGGTGACGCAGTTTGTAGGCCGTATATGGGCTCCGTCTGAACTGGGTTCAACAATTTAGCGTGCCGAAGCACTGAAACGCTCAGTGGTTTTATTTGACGTAGATGGATGGTACAAAGGGAGCCTTATGCCCAGTTGCTGACTAAATGGGATGTGGATGATGATTGTAAATTGAATTTATACAACGTTAGGATACTACGTTCGTGACCCATCAACTTTTGTGACCGTACATAAAGTTGACCGTACATGTGACGATCCATCAAACCTATCTAAGTATACTCTTACTTAATTTAAACTTATCTATATCCACTAGTTTTCATAGTACCAAATCTGTAACCTTAATGTATGGCTATGGAACAGCGGGATCTTCTAACACAAGTATTCTTTACATAAAAGAGGGTCACACCCTCTTTTACCTTAGTAATTTATATTGTAAACTTGTTACAGAAAAAAATGTTTATTTACAGAAATTAAGCTACATATGTACATAAAATTACAAAATACAATAGAATCAGCTATCTAAGGATCGTCGTAAAAACGATCTTCTTTTTTTTTGTATTTCTATAAAAACGATTAAGCGAGCGCTTCAAAAAATCCCCTTTAAACAAGACATTACCTTAAGCCAGTTAATACTCGGTAACGGATGGCCATCCGCCTCACATTTGAGCACAACGCTTCTCCATAAAGCCACTGTGTGCGTCTCCATCGATACATTCCCAGCAATGGACGGCGGTTTCACGATAGTGACGGAAAACACCACTTCGGTGGTACCAGCCTTGTTCATCATTATACAGGAGTAGTTACCACTGTCTGAGACTTGGGTGCGGTTTATCAACTGAAATACAAAAACATTTTAAATTTTATAACGGGACTTAATCGCGTAGGTATAACATGTGTGTGTAATTTAAAATGTCTTCGCGTCGCGAGTCGCGAAAGTTTAAAATGTGTGAAATACAAAAAATTGGCTAACGACTGTATAGGCACGGCAGACATTGTCTCAGATCTTTATATTCAAGATCTTTTTATACATCTATTCAACGCTCGTTCAGAATTTTTGATCACGCCTCCCTCGTTTCACTCGGAAGTCTATAAACTCCCTCTCTAACGTTTCACCATTGTCAGTCAGCTTACACTTTAATTGAGATTTGAGCTTTTTCGTTCATGGCTGAAAGTGCCTAAACGGGCCCGGGCTATTTCAGTAATTTTCATTAGGCATATGGCATGCAGAAAAGTATTATCTATCTATGTATTTAATTGGGTATCTATTGATGTTCTTACCAGAGTTGTATTATCATGCAATAGAGCTATCCTATTGGATCCTTCCACCTCGGTGTATGGATGTTTGATCCACGTCACGAACGGAGTCGGGGCTCCGTCGATTGGACACGTCAAGGACAATGCTTTACCAGCTCGTACGCTCACTGTCTTTGATAATTCTTTTGGTTTTGGAGGTGGTACTGAAATAAATGATTTTATGTACTACATCCCACTCATATAATAAAGCTGAAAGTTTGTAGATGTTTGTGTATCAATCACGCCAAAACCAGTGAACCGATATGGATGAAACTTGACATAGACGTAGATAGTGAGCAATAGAATATAGGCTATTCAAAATGTTGGTACGCGGGCGAAGCCGCGCGCAAAAGCTGGCATATATTTTATCTAGGGTTAGTACCCCAATCAGCAACGACAATCATGATCCTTGGTAGTCCAAGGATCATGATTGTCGTTGCTGCACTACTTACGAGTATAGGATAGACGGCGATAGGCTTGCATCCAGTCATATGGGGTAAAATATGGGCATGTGCTAAGTCGTCTATGGCATGTGCCTAATAGTGCACACAAGTAAGGGAACCTCTTTGATATTTTCAAAATACCCTATCACTATAATACTGACACGACAAGGAGAAGTAGAAGTGATATCGTGATTTCCATGTTCGGAGATTTGTGATTGGTCAATTCAAGTGCGTGATCACGTGCTATTCACATCAACCTATACGTAACTGTAGAAATTAACTTACCCAGCACATCAACATAATACGAAACGCTATCATTCCCCGCTCGATTCCTCGCCACACAAGTATAATTTCCTATCTGTTCAACCACCGCACTCTTCACATATATAGTTTCTCCATAATCCATAGACACCATTGTATCGTCAAAGAACTTTAACGGTAGTCCATCTTTGAACCAGTATATTTCTGGTAATGGGTTCCCTATAGGATGACAGTGGAGGTAGTACGATTGGCCTGATAGAACTTCAAGGGTGGGAGCGGTTTGGAAAATGCTTTGTATTATTTTTGGTGGCTCTGAAAAGAAGACACGTATTTCCGCTTAGCTGAGTATGGCATAGATAGGTGATACTCAAGCCTACACTACGTGTGTTTGCAAGATTCTTTGGTCAACTCAGCCCACACACCTCACTCAGCCTATGGGCCGAAATGTTCAGTACGAAATTAAATATGATTAAAGTAAAACACGCTATCATAATCTCAGCCAGCTAGCGTCCACTGCTGAACACAGGCCTCCCCCATCGATTTCCACAGCGATCGATCTTGCGCAGCCTGCACCCGAGGGCTCCCAGCAACCTTTACCAGATCGTCTTTCCATCTAGTGGGGGCCGTCCTCTGCTGCGATTTCCGGTGCGTGGCCTCCACTCTAGAACTTTTCTGCCCCAACGACCGTCAGTTCTACGAGCTATGTGCCCCGCCCACTGCCTCTTCAACTTGCTAATCCTGCCAATAATGCCACACTATTCAAAAATATTAGAATGTTTGTTGCATGTGTGTAGTTTGTCTTAGGCTGGTCACAGACCTATCGGACTACTGAATGAATTTGGATGAAATTTAGCAGTGAGATAGATTATAATCAGGTATAGCACTTATGCTGTTATCCAGGAAAAGCGAAGTTTTCCCGAGGGCTTCATCTCAGCCATCCAGCGTCCACTGCTGAACATAGGCCGGGGGAGGCCGATTTCCACAGCGATCGATCTTGTGAATTCCCGAGGGATTGCAAATAAATAAATCTTACCAAGTACTTCCAATTTGATCGTTCTCTCACCACTCCCACCTATATTAGCCACGACACAACTATACAATCCCGTGTGTGACTTCTCTACTTCAAGTATCAAATCTGCATAGTTTATGTCTTGATCGTTTTCACCGAGCACTTTGCCGTTTCTTAGCCATTGTATTTTAGGAGTTGGTTTTCCGGTGGCTTTGCATGCTATTCTTATGTGTGCATCTAGCTGTAGGTAATTATAAAATTAGGTTATCAAATGGGCAGGAAGATGATGATGATGTTAAATGGCACAAAAGGAGGCTTGAGGATTGAACAAAATTACGGTTAAAATTGTATGAATTTGTTTATTTAAATTCCACGTTATGGAACGAATGTTTAATCATCATCTCCCTGCCCCTATCCCGCTTTTATGTGGGGTGGGCACAACAGGTTTTCCTCTTCCACTCCGCTCTATCAGCCGTCATCTCAACACTCACTCCTTTCTTACCCATGTCATTATCACACAAGTCCTACCATTTTTTGTTCTTCAGCTACATCCCTCCACAAGTCCACATGTATGATTATGTATGGAACAAACGTCTACCAGATGTGTGCATTTGAAAATTTTAAGACGATCTCTGTGGCGCAGTGGGTGAAAGCCCGCTTGGGAAGCAAAAGGTTGCTGGTTCGATCCCCGCCGCGGGATAAATGTTTGTATGATCTGCAAATATTTATCTCGGGTCTGGTGATATAATCTATAACAATTCTGGTTATTAATAATTAGGTACCTACTACTGCTGAATTGCCATGTAGTTATGTACTTACCGCAACTTCATAACTCCTATCAATAGATATTCCCTCTCCATTACCAAACGCCACAATATCGTCCACTTCACCAGGCGCGACCACTTCCACTCGATACACTATATGCGCGCTCCCGGCTATGTTCCTCGCGTCACAACGGAAACTACCCTCAGAACTCACTGTTGTGTTTACTGCGGTTAGAGATGAGTTTTGGATATGCCAGTTGGTATTACTGCAAAGGAATGTTGTAAAATTGTGTACAACTTACTAGATACTAGATGATAATAGCGTCAGGAGGCAAAATATGCCTATGCTAAGGACGCTGTAGTGCCTGGGACATTGTTTGAGATGGACGCTTGCCCAGCACCTAAACCATCCCCTCAGCTTAATCCGCCTTATCCACAGGAAAGACAACGTCAATACGTGTGGAACTGACTAAGCTGCGTGCAACATGTATGACATAAAATGCATGTAAGGAGATGTAAGGAGAACAATCGCGCAAATTAATAACATTTAACGCAGGCTATGAATGAAAAAGGGATTATTTTGAGCTCAAGGTAATAACACTTTTAGTTTAAACGAACGGTGGAAGGCATATGAAAGAGGAAATAGGTAAACAAGAAGTGAATAGGTTTTTGAGAAGAATTTGTAGAAGCTTACATACTTAAATGTCCAGACAATACTTGGTTGTGGGTGCCCGCGAGCTTCGCAGTCTAGGGTCGCGTCCATTCCAGCCATAAGCGTCACATCTAGGACATCGAACTCTGATATGAATGGGGGAACTAAAATAATAAAAAAACAACATTTAAGATTTACTCATAAAGAAAGTTACATTAACACGAGCTCAGAACGGTGAAGGAAAACATCGTGAGGAAACCAGTTAGTATTCATAAAGGCGGCGATGGGCTTGCAACCTGTTACATGTGGAATATTAACTTCTGCAAGATGTGCATGTATCAAATATGTATTTAGACATGCCTCTGACTACCCCCTTAGACATCTTCAAAGGATCTGGAATATAAAAGATCTGAGAGAATGTCTACCGCGCCTTAGGGATACAGTCGTGATCCTGTTAACGTTTTAAACTTACATTGGGCCAGCCAATTTACTTGAACCACCTTAATGTTTCGAGGAAACGCTCTGACCAACTGAGCTAGTGGGCAATCAACGCTATTGTTGCAATTTTGTGAGCAAATTGAGCCAATGGATAATTGACGGTAAGGTTGAATTTTAAAATATGCCGAGGTAAAAATGTACAATTTCAGCTTTAATTATTGAAATGGACATTTTAAGAATTAATTAACTGATTATTATTAATCTATAAAATTTGTTTTTAGTTTCGTATTTTATATTTACCTAATACATGAACTTGGAAGAGTCTATGCACACTACCATGTGCATTGGTGGCGATGCATTTGTAGTTTCCTTCGTTACGAGGCTGCGCGTTCACAAGTCTAAGGCGTGGCTTGTCCTCGAATAGCGGAGAGTTTGAGTTGTGTAGCCATTTTATCTGGAAGTTCCATAATAATGAAGTTTTCATCAGACTTTAGACTGATTTCTACCATTTAACTTGACTTATCTACAAATTGAATTTTCGTTTTAAAAATAAATGTATTCTATTGTAATGAAAAAAAGTTCTCATAGGTGTAGGTTCACCCATCTGGTTAATGGTCTGGTCTGTTTCTTTTCATAATTTATTTCTTTTTATACGATCCCGCAAAGCTTGTGTCGCGGTAGTCCCGAGTAACAGTTTTTATAAAAAACTGAAAAAAAATCACAAATCTAGAATGTTCTAAATCAATTCAAACATTTGGTATAATTACCTTGGCTGGAGGCTTTGCGTCAGTTTGGCAATCTAAATAGGCATCATCACCTTTTACAACGTCAATCACATTTGTATCTTCCTGAATATTTCTAACAATATTAGGTTTTACCTCATCTCTTTGTTTAATTCCATTTCTTTTATCTATTACTGCTCCGATACCTTCATCAGTATTTTCTTTCGTCGTATCATTCGACTGCTTTTCTTCTTCAATAAAATTAGCTTTTTCATCGTCAATATTTATAGGAGTATGCGTTTCATTTGATTTGTTTTCATTCGTATCATTTTTCGCTGCATCTTTCAATTGGGTAATAACTTTTGTATCATCAATCTTAGTTTCCACTTCTTTTTCTCCCTTTTCACCTTCTATCATACTATTATAATAAGTATTTCCTATGTTTGTTTGTACATCATCATCATATTTAATGAATTCTGGTGGCCATTCTACGTTTAGAGCGACAGTGGAGTAAGCAGAGCCAACGGCGTTAGTGACTACACACGCGTATGTGGCTTCCGAGTGCCGAGTTACGTTTGTAAGCGTGAGATGACCTGTGGATATTAGTTCTGCATCCTAAAAGTAGAATTGGATTTGATAAAGTTACTTTCACATTTATAAGTAATTTCTATTTTGGAAATCAGAATATCATTATATAGTTTTTTGTCCATGTTTCTTATATTGGACTAGCTGTCCGTCGCTGTGTTTCCTGCGATCCCTCGGGAAAACTTCACTTTCCCGGGATAAAATATAGCCTATGTTCGTCAGGGATATTGTAGGATTCTAATGGAGAATGAACTTTCCAGTAGTTTCGGAGCCTATTCAATTCAAACAAATCTTTCCTCTTTATAATATTAGTGTAGATTATTTTAACTTGAATTTTAACTTTTGAACGCAATTATGACGGTGACTGTGCCATAGAGATCGTCTAGTATTGTATTTATAATCGAACCTTATACCATTGCACTGTGTCGCCATTGGAGGATCGGACCGGACAGTCCAGTTGAGAGTCACTATGCTCCAATACTGTCGCTTTGCTCAATGACTCTTCCGATTGCTCGCGAGTTGGTAATGCTGACAAATACAAGGAAAAGTTTAACTTAGCAGTAGATCGTCGATCTAGAACTAATTTTTGCTACCTACGTGGCATCAGCATTTTGAATAGGTAGTCTAGCTATTCCAGTTGACAATGAATGAATGAATAACTCTTTATTGTACACAATAATTACAAAACATACACTTATGAATCAATAAAACCCAACGAGACAATGTACAATGGGCGGGTGACAATTTACCTAATACATTCCAAGTTTCAAAGTAAAGTATCATTTATTGCTAGAAATACATGTCATGTTACAAAGATGTTATTTTACATAGTATGTCCATTGTATTCTGCCATGTTATGGCGTGCAATATTTAAATCTAGCGTGATTGAAACAGCAACATTCAAAGTATCAAGACAATATTAAAGCAAATCAAAATAATTATAGCTGTTTAGTTGGTGTGTGTATGCTTTTGTGTACTAGTCATGTCTTTCCTGGTAAGGCCAAGTTAGCTAAAATGGTTTAGTTGTTGGGCAAGCATTTCTGCCACAAATAATGTCCCAGTCATTACAGCGTCCTACAGTGTAGGCTTACGTCCCTCATAATAGCTGTTTTTTTTTTGAAAATTAACTAAGTAAAGTACGTCAGTTAAGTATTAAAAAGGAACTTACAATAAACCTCGACAGTGATAGTTTTGTTAACAGTTCCAAACTTATTCTTGGCGATGCATGTGTAATTTCCACTCATGTCTTCTGAAGGATTCTTGATTGTTAAAGTACCGTCTCTTCCTAAAATATATTGGGAATCTAAAATAAAAACACTATTTAAACCTTCACTAGGATGATCAACGATTTATATAGAAAAGTCAACATACCTTTGTTCAAGTAAACACCATCTTTAGACCAAATAACATAAGGCTTAGGTTTGCCTGCCGCTTCACAAGCTACAGTCAAAGCTGTGTCCAAGTTTGTCGCTAAATACGGCCCAGTGTAGTTATCGTCCAATATTTTCGGAGGCTCTAGAAAGCATTAATACTTCTTTGACCAAAAATAAACTATTTATTAAATTTAAGGCAAAAAAGGATACAGAAATAGCAAGTAATAATTAGGTACTTTTAGACTAGTAAAACATATAAAATAATGAAAGTGGCTCTCACCATTCACATTCACATGGAAAAGCTTATTATCAAACCCTTTAAAGTTTTGCGCCACGCACACATACGTCCCTTCATGTTTTATATTTACGTTCGTTATGTTAAGGTTTCCAACGTCATTGAAACTGCAAAATAATTGGATACGAGAAATGCTTTTGATCTGAAGCGGCAAGGATTTTATAAAGATTAATAACTCTTAATTAAGTTTATATGAAACAAGATTTTTTTGCTTATTATTTGAACATTGATAAATCCGCTAACCTTTATTTCAGTACAACATCTATCATAATATTAAACGAATTTCCGTAAGAGTATCACAAGGTTCACGTTTGGGTCTCATACTATTTGTCAATCTCAAATCAGATCTTACATTATTTCATAATAATATACTTCTTTTTGTAATGAATACTTATAAAACTATTTTTGACAGTATTATATTTTTATCTTCTTGCCGCATACCTTAAATCAGTCGTGTTCTCCGTCAGCCTGTCAAATTTGAATAACCATTCAATGGTAGGGATAGGAAACCCTACAGCATCACATTGAAGACTGACGTCGTCTCCAACCAACGCGTCTATATTTGTTTCTTTGTTTCCCTTTATTGATGGAGGCACTAAAATCACAATTTTATACATTCCTAATGGAATTTCCGATGAAAGTTTATACAAATGAATCCGTGGTTCAGTGAATTATTTTTATTCTTTTCTATTTCTAATCTCACAGATAATTTCATATTAAAGAACATTATATTGCTAAACCTTACCCCAAACATAAAGGGAGTATGTGACTGAGTCATTGCCGTATTGATTTTCAGCTTGACAAGTGTAATTCCCGAAGTCAGTTAGATTAGCGACGAACCTGTGTAAAATAATTTCTGTAATTGTTTTATAGTGCTGATCCACACTTGGTATTTCATTATGAAAATGAAAAGTCTAATCAAAATTTTGGATTCCGACGGGATTCGAACCCGCATCGATCAGACGATCCTCCTAAAGCCGGAGTGCCTAGCCGCTCGGCCACGAAATCCTACTTGTCGGTGTCCAAATTTTCGATAAGTCTCATATTTTTCGGTTGAGCACCGATTAGCGCCATCTACACGTTCACTAGTGAACTCATGCTCATTGTAAAATAATTTATTTAGTACCAACTGAAACAATAATTTCTTTCTATCTATCTATTTAGCCCCGTTACACCCACTGCTGAGTATAGGCCTCCTCTCTATAACGCCACTCTTTTCGATAGATGTAGGAATATACAGGGTGTAAAAAGACAACTAGCGAAAACTGAGGGGTTGCAATCAGACCATGATTCTCTAAACATACATATTTAGCGAAAAAAAAAACGCAAAAAACTTTTGACTTAGCTTAGTCATTTTCGGTTATTTACTACTAGTACAACATAATAAGACCATACCTACCTAATAATTTCATTTATAAAAGAAAAAACAGTTAAAACTCAAAATCCAGCAATCTACGTAAAACAACGCGCCCAGTACATACGCTAATAGTAATCTTCAAACGCTGTTTTCTCCGGATATAATTATTTTTTCGATTTGGTTGTGTGTTGGGATGCTATACCTTCCTACGGCTTCGTTAGACATCTTTTTACGCCCTGTATAGCATATTTAAAAAAATAATTTACTTACTGAAAATAATGTAATCTCGATGTAATCTCGCTATGGATGATAATGACCTACCTTATACCGAACTCATCGAAAAACTTCCTTTCATCAGTGACCAGGACATCATCGTGTTTCCAGGATATGATTGGCTTTGGCGAGCCCTTCGCCTCGCAAGGCAGTTCCACCAACTCGCCTTCTAGGATGTCGAAGTGGGTGTCTTTTGATATTATTTCTGGTTTTTCTGTAAACAATTTAAATTTTTTTTAATTTCTAACTTTTGCAAAATGTGGGCAGTATTTGGACAGACCTTTCTCAGATATCTTCAAAGGATCTGGAATATACATAAAGATCTGAGAGAATGTCTGTCTACCGTGCCTTGGGGATACAGTATTGAGCCTGTGTACGTTTTTTTTTTTCTTTTGACTGAGTGTAATAATAAGTACTGGAATATTCACTTGAAGACCTCTGTAGCGCAGTGGGCGAAGGCTCGCCTGCGACGCAAAAGGTTGTGGGTTCGATTCCCGCCGCGGGACAAATGTTTGCATGATCTACAGATACTTGTTTCTGGTCTGGGTGTTTTCTATGTAATATGTACTTATGTTTTTACAAACAAAAAGTATATAAGTAGTACTACCCATAACACAAGCTCTGCCTACTTTGGGGCTAGATGACGCTGTGTGAAAAAGTCCAGATTTTTTTATTACCTATTTTATTCACTACTTGTTGGCCTATTATATTACCTAGCATAAGGTAAGAGAATATAACAATTAAAATATTACCGTAAACCAAAACAGTGAAATTCTTCTGAACATTCCCTAGAGAGTTTTTTGCATTGCACACGAAGTTTCCAGAATCATATTCGGTAGCATTTTCTATTACTAAGTTATCTCCTTCAAGATGGCTATAAAATAAAATAAATTAATATTTAGAGTATATTCCTCAGATCTAATCACACTATACATTAAACCATCTCTCGTAGATGTATGAGGCCATTGATGATGATGATGAATCACACTATGCATATTTAGAATATACATATACCTCACATCTATGCAAATTGTGTAATATGCCTTTTTCCTGATATAATAAGTACTTTTAAACCTACTACCTCTAAACTAATTTTTACAGCTGGTGCGGCGGCGGCATCAGCAGAAAATTACAAAAGGCGGAAATACATATCTATCGGTGATGGGTATATATTTCTGCCTTTTGGAGTGGAAACTATAGGTCCATGGGGTCCAGAGGCGTGGCTCCTTTTCAGAGAATTATCCAAGAGGTTGATTGACGAGACCAATGACCAAAGGGCTGGTGCTTACCTCGGACAGAGGATAAGTATAGCCATCCAACGAGGTAATGCCGCCAGCCTTTTGGGCACGTTACCTGCGGTCGGTGATTTGAACACTGTTTTTTATCTTTAGTGTAATTAAATTACGTACGTATTTTTATGTTTATTGTTTCGTGTAAATATTTTTATGTTTTAGAAATAAATAACTAATAATTTTTATATTACTACATCATGTATAATCACCATAAGAAACGCCAACGCTAGTAAAAACTTTTGTGGTGAACCTATTTTGATGAAACTTCGAAAATATATAGATATTAGTCCGGGCATATAGAATTTTAGAAATTTAGGTACCGCGCGACCGAAACTGCGGCACAAACCTAATTTTTTTTTGCAAAAATTAAAACATTTTTTGATACTCACACATTTTTAGAAAAAGTCATCGGAAGTTTGTTTTTCGTCCAGAATACTATAGGAGGCGGAACACCTATGACATCACACAATAGTATAATTTTATCACCAGCTTCTATTTTCATGTTGGTAACATTTTCTAAAGAATTTTTATTCAATTGGGGAGGGTCTGAAAAAAATACAATTTAACTTAAAACAAGTATTAATTGGCAATTCTAACTTTGTCACCTTAATCCAAAGCTTTGTACACCAAAGTTTTTAACATTTGTAAAGGTGGATTTACACGATGCGATTTCAACCCATACGATACGATATCGTATCGCACTGCAATTTTTCTCTAGTAAACGCTTATCGTATGCGATTAGTCGAATATTATCGTATGCGAGGTCGTCTTTTAATTAGCCTCTCAGCTTAATAATAGTCATGAAACTTACAGTTAAGAATTAGTTGAACGTCGTACGTATCTCTTCCAACGACATTTTCTGCGACACAACGATAAGTTCCTTGATTATCTACTGTCGCGGTAACATTTACTTCTGAATCAGTAGTATTAAGTGTTGCGAAATTATCTGCTGTAGATCTCTTAAACTCCCAAGCTATAGAAGGAGTTGGGATGCCTTTTAGTATCCTGAAATATATATTTTTTTAAAGTGTCGGTCTTCCATCTACAAGATGGGTCGACGATACCGGGATACGTAGGTCAGCGTCACCAACTTGTAACCCCCCTGCAGTACAAACCGCCGTACTAAGGGGGTTACCAATTGGTGACGCTGACTGTACATGGGCAAGAATGGCTCAGGATGGCAAAAACGAAGAGGCCTATGCCCAGCAGTGGGATGAGAAAGGCCGATGATGATTTTGTTACTGGTGAAGTTTTTTTTTATGATGAATGGGTCGGCTCTTGACCTCGAAACTACCATAGGCAAGAATGAGGTCTACGATGGAGCGAGCCTACCCAGTAGAAGATATAGGTAGATATCTTTCTGCTCTTGTCCTACATAAGTGGGGTCTTGGCAGAAAAATGTGGATAGAAACGGGGATAATTATAATAGCGATACAAAATCTCACCTACATGTAATTATGGTCGATTTTCCTTTGACAACTGTAATTTCTGCAGGCTCTTTTGTGACAGTAGGCGTTTCTGAAAATAAAGTATTGACAGTGATGTTGAGTGATTTTCGTAATAAGTTTGTAACTCTAGTGACGGATTTTACTTAGGTATAAGGAACTGAAATCTTCAGCTTACTTTTGGGAGAACTTAGGTATAGCGAGTAGACTCATGGGAATTAATAATTATATAATGGACATGCCTCGTGACTACCTCAGGACATTTTAAATGATTTGAATGACTGATCTGAGAACAGATCTTAGATACTGTCTACCATGAGGAAACAAGATATGGTTTCTGTTAGTGCTATTTTGTTACCAAATTAAGCTTTAAAAAGTACAAGCAAAAACTTACCCAATCCATGTACACTCAAAGTCGCATTTAGCTCAACCTTCTCATATTCATTATCAGCTTCACATGTATAAACTCCTAAGTCGTCAAAATCCAGTCGTTTTATGGATAAAGTTGTGTTATTGTTAATTATTTGTCTGTTCTTTGTTGGGAGTAAAATAGTTTTGTTATGCCTCCATGTTGTTTGAGGAGACGGATGAGAGTCAACCAGGCAGTTTAGCTCTACAGAGTTGTAGAGATTTCCTGATAAGTCTGAAATAATTAAGACACAAAGGTAAAGTTTTTTTAAGGTTTAAAATATACATTTACAAGTCAGATGTTCAATTTTTTCTTTGTATGTTGGTGTCATATTGATTCATAATGACACATAGCTGTAGGTGGATGGGTGACCACCATCCAGTGGCATTTTATCTGAGCGCTTCCGTGCAAGTTAAATTGTCGGTCCCGGCTATTTAAGTCGTGAAGCCATGACGAAGGCCTTAAGGCGGCCTAAAAACTCCGTCACCAGAGTTGGTCACTGATTCTACGAACTTACTTTTTTAATACCTACCTCTGATTGATTTGACAACGCTCATCTTCCTTCTAACATTGACTTGTATGTGATCATGGCTGAGTCCTTCAGAATTCTCTCCGTAGCAGAAATAAGTGGCTTCTACGTTCTCTTTCGAAGAATTCAATGTTAGGACACTTTTGTACACATTTGGTTGAAGCTCAGTTATCTGAAAAAGTACTCTTATTGAGGATTCTCTCCCAATTATTTCAGTGTCTGTAAAAATCGCGTAAATATTTTACCTGCAATTTATATTGCAGGTTAAATATTTTATATTGTTGGTAACGGTGTATTACCAACGGTCTACGTTATCGTAGACCGTTGGTAATACACCGTTTTATCGTTGATTTTGTCGTTTTGAGAACCGTTTCATATAATTATCACGTGCAGGCTGCACGTTTCATATAATTATCACGTGCAGGCTGCACGTTTCATTTCATCCCACCGCTGGGCATAGGCCTCACCGCTGTTTTGATCTCGTCACAACACGTAGTAAGTATACAAAAAATTAAGGGGCATACAAAACCCCTAGATCAATTATTATTATTATTATTTATAATACACAGGCAGCTGTCAGAGCTGATGCGTTGCGTGTATATCTTAGTCCTTGTCAGTGCGCTTTAAATATTTGTCCAGTCTATTCTTGAAAGAGTTCACTGAGGGGGCACTTATCACTGACTCTGGTAACCGGTTCCAGTGGTGCACGACGCGGTTGGGCAATATGTGCTCTCTTGGATTGCTGGTACTTGGCCCACGATGCAGCTTTAGTGAGTGTCCTCTCAACCTTTCATTTCTGTTCATGGTATATAGTGTCTCTGATAAATTTGGTACAGTATAATGGTTGTTTAGGATTTTATAAGTCTCTATAAGATCTCCGCGCTCTCTACGTTGCTGAAGGGTCA
Organism: Epirrhoe alternata; assembly: GCA_963565295.1. NCBI lineage: Eukaryota > Metazoa > Arthropoda > Insecta > Lepidoptera > Geometridae > Epirrhoe > Epirrhoe alternata. Next base: position 9,090,470 of record OY751394.1, read on the forward strand.
ATCAATGCAATTTTTTCTTGAGTTTCACTGTTTTACAGGGTAACCACCCTGTAGATAATAATATCAAATAGCCACTTACAGTATGATTCAGAAACTCCTCCGTCTCACGATGCCATACGATCCTCGGATACGGTTTAGCAAGCACCTTGCATTCCAACGCGAACACAGTTCCGTTAACAATAGTAATGTTCTTGCCAGCTATACTTACTGATGGTTTCATTACGTATGTTACGTCTACTGCGTCTGAAGCTGTAAGTATTCTTATGGCTTATCCTTAACGGAACAAAAATCTTAAGCCTTTACATTCATTAGGATCTTATGCCTCTACATTCATTAGGAGATTCTAGATGATTTATACAGTGACAGGAGCTTATGCCTACACTCAAGGGGATGCTGACTACAGCTTTCCCTTGAGTGTAGGCAAAATAAGTGTCCTAATCAGTAATAATCAATTTATTGGTAAATTGTATGTTTACAAGTCAATTGCAATAGGTCAATATAATAATATATGTCCTAGGCACTACTACTAAGCACAGAATACAGGCTACTAGCCTGGGACAGTGTTTTTGATGGGATTAGGCTTGTAGCACCTAAACCATCATCTCAGCATAATCGTCCTTGTCCACAGGAAAGACAAGTTCAATACGTGTGGAGCTGACTAAGATGCCTATCCTCACGATGTTTTCCTTCACCGTTTAGAGCTCGTGTTAATGAGCATATATTTTCCGATACGAAAATTCCATTGATGCACGGCCTTTGATTGTGGACAAGGGCCAGGTCAAAAGTATTGCTGGCGAGCTTGTATGTAAGAAAATTGCGGTTACACAAGGAGAGTTTCTCGCCTCCAAGCGGCGATTTTTTCTAGGCAATAATATGGTCGTCTAGTGTAAACAAATGCTTCGAGCCTCGCCTCTCGGATACGATTCTCGCTATCTAAGCTTTCTACTAAAAGTAGTCTTTTCTACGAGTTTCTGTCAAAATGTAATCAACCGCAGGCGAGTTTTGAATATGGAGGGATGTAGCAGAAGAGGCAGACCAAAGAAAAGATGGATGGACTGTGTGAAGGATGATATGGGTAAGAACGGAGTGTTGAGATAACGGCTGATAGAGCGGAGTGGAAGATGAAAACCTGTTGTGCCGACCGCACATAAAAGTGGGATGAGGGCAGGGAAATAATGACATCGAAGACTAACCTTTAAACTTTCCCCTTTCCGCTACACATATCCAAGTCCCGTCAGTTACATTCAGCTCCAAGATATCTGTTCTACTCCCGTTAACAAACACTTCTTTTACAACCAATTCATTATGAACCCATTTCAATACATCACTGTGGTTCACTTGACATATAATTTGGGTAGTGTGTGATGTTGTAGATATTGTGTGAGGTCCGAGGATTTGTGCTGTGGGGTGACGTCGGATTGATATTGTCGTGGATTGGTTGGTTGATCCACCTGAGAATGTAAAGATTTGAAGAAAAATATACCTTTACAATAAATGTAGGTAATTTCCTGAGATTCGATTCTAAAGATAAATAAATAAAAAAAGAAATTTATTTTCTCTCACAAACAAACAAAATTTACAAATAAATACACATAAAGAATCTAAAAAAATACATTAAAAATCCAAAATGTTTGTAGATATAAAAACCTGTTTTGTGAGAGACTGGTGCCTGAGATAAGTAGATACTTGCAAAAGATTGACGTGTTTTTTGTATTTTTGATGATATAAATATATTTTTTTCTCCATTTTCGCTGTGATACATAACATTTAATCTGAGATAATAATAACAAAATTTATTTATTGCAAATGATGCATGTGGCAGGTAGTTTCAAGAAAATTACATTTCATGAAATATGACTGATTATTATTTCATTAAATTATGTAATTTAAACGTTTGGAAGCTAGATGAACATTATTTTGTAAGTAGGTCTAGGAAATAAAAAATAATCAAACTCATGTTACTTTAAAAAAACTGGCTAGCTTTTACCTAAGAGTAGGCATCGATTCATCCTACCTTTATTGGTTGCAAGGCAGGTGTAAACTCCAGCATCTTTTTCATCAGCATTGTGTATTGTTTTATTGAAAGTGTAGATTCCCTCTATATTTGGCTCGACGCTTATTTTAGTGCCTAGAAATAAATCATTATTTTCATCATTAAAAAATTCGTCACGCTATTTGATACTGGCCTTGTGTAGCGTACTGAGTCGTTCTTAATAGATCGTTGAAGTTAAGCAACGTTCGAAACGGTCAGTAAGTGGATGGGTGACCGCCAGTGGCATTGTCAACTGCTTCCGTGCTTCAGAGCGCACGTTTTGTCGGTCCCGCCTATTAAGTCGTTAAGCCATGACGGAGGCCTTAAGGAGACCTGAAAACTCCGTCACCAGAGGAAATGACTGACCTTTTTCAGATGTAGACTTAAAATGAAAGTCCAGTAAAAGTGCTTCGGTGATCACCGTGCATGTTATAGTAATGTTATCTCCGGCTCGTATCGTCTTGTTCGCAGGTTCGATGCTCACTTGAGGCGGTTCCACTGAAATCAAGACATTAACAGATTCTATGAAGAAATGATATGAAACGTTGCATAAATAATAAATTAGCTTAGTGTTTGTAACTATTAAAAATTAAAATGAGTATAGTACGTACACTTTGTTCAACGGATTTAGGCATGCGTGAAGTCAGCCGTTTGTCTGCGCAGAACACAATTTTGTATGAAAAAGCTGTCACTGCGCAGACAAGCGGCTTTATTTTTTTTATTATTATGATAAAAAACTTGATACCTATTATAGATAGTTTAGTGACTCCCTTGCTGGCCCCGGCGACGTTTTTTGCGAGGCATTTGTAGGTACCGACATCTTCTTCTTTAACATCCTCTATCACGTACTCTATAGTCGTTGTCTGTCTGAAAATAAATAACATCTAGTTTATGGCTACAATTATAGTGAATTTTCATGTTGTACCTGTACACTATACTGTTGTACAATATTATTTATAAATTGTGCACCAATCCTCCTCCACGTTTTCGATAGAAAAACAAGGAACCACTTTTTTGGCGCAGCCTTTTTATGCATTTATGTACAATTTTTATAAAATTTTAATAACAGATTAACTTAGCGCCTGAATCATTAATAATCCTACTCACTTTTCGAGTTTAAAACTCATCTTTTACTTACATGCTAGTTGTCTGTGGTTGCAGCTTTTGCGAGTCTTTTATCCACATCGCAGTGAGGGGCACCATACTCTCCACCTTGCATTTAAGTACTACCCTCGAATGTGCATAGGCTGAAATCTGGAATTATATTTTTTATTCTGAGTTATAAGTGCACGAAGGAACTAGTGACACGATAAGAACAAAAAGAAGAAGCCAGCACTGATTGGTTACAGATAAAAAATATCTTGGCGCACTTCATGTGATGTTAAAATAAGTTACCTTATTTGGTGTCGTGAGATACGGAACATCTAGAACAAAAAACAGAATTGAACACACAGCTTTCGCTCTGTGGAGTATAATATCAGATAGGAGGCCTAGCTTAGCGTGTATTCTATTCACAAATAAAGATGAAGAGCTTACCCAACTATATTCTCGATTGTGTTTTAATATTTATTATGATTGTATTACTAACCTGGAACTTCCGAGCACATGTTCTGCGACTTTGGTGGTCCATCCAGTTTTGCCCATATTGCCTTAGATGGTGGTATACCTACCAGTCTGTTCCGATTTTCGGTATCTCGGTTCAGTTGTACAGAATGATGGTGAGATAGAGAAGGATGTAAGAAGTCGAATAAATGCGGGATGGATGAAATGGCGACAGGTCTCCGGAACAATTTGCGATCCACGGATGCCCCTTAAGCTTAAGGGGAAAATATACAAGACGATCGTAAGACCTGTCGTATTGTATGGGTCTGAGTGTTGGGCAACAAAAGGGACGGATGAACAAAAGGTGCACGTGGCTGAGATGCGAATGCTGAGATGGATGTGTGGAGTGACGCGAATGGACAGAGTAAGGAATGAGTACATAAGAGGAAGTGTGAAAGTGGCGCCAGTGAATGAAAAGATGAGGAGCAACAGGCTAGCATGGTATGGGCATGTAATGAGAAGGGAAGAATGTCATGTAACTAGAAGAGTACTTGGTATGAATGTTGATGGATTTACGAGTAGAGGTAGGCCAAAGAAAAGATGGATGGATTGTGTGAAGGATGACATGAGTAAGAAAGGGGTGAGTGTTGAGATGACGGCTGATAGAGGATAATGGAAGAAGAATACATGTTGTGCCGACCCCACATAATGTGGGAAAAGGGCAGGGAGATGATGATTACTAACCTGGAACTTTCGATTGAACAGCAGTTGTGCCAATTCTTCTAATCAATTGGCTGTGTTCGTCTCTGCCGTTGATCTAAAATCCATATTATAAATGTGTAAAATCCATATCATATATAATATTATAAAGGTTACCTTACTATCTGCCGAAAAATGTAATCCAGATAACGTTTGACAGATTTTTGATTAACCTTCTTTTCGTAATACAGATAAACGAAATCCAGATATTTCAAAATCCAGATTTTCATTTGGTATTTTTTTCACATAACAGATGTATTAAAATACACTCAAACGTTTGACAGATGTTTTAAAATCCAGATAATTCATTAAACCACATGTTTGTATTCCATATAATTTGTTATCCAGACGCTTCTGGCACTCGCCGGCCGCTGCCGCGGCACGCTTCGCTCGGCTCGTGCGTGGTTTATCACTATGCACCTAACTGCTCGTCGCTTCGCTCCTCGCAACCTATGCTACAGGTCTGTTGGCCTGGGTTTGATTTGCACGAATTGGCTATGGGACGGGCTACTTTTTATCCCGAAAAAATCCCAAGGGACCGCGGGTTACACCGCGGGTGCGTAGCTAGTAAAATAATACAATTGAACGAATTACAAGCAATTGGAGGGTGAAGTACTCTATCTTTACAAAAGTGAAGAAAGAGGATAGTTAAATAAATCATGAAATAGCTAGACAGTAACTTGTAATGGTGAGAGTAAGTGTTCAAAAATATCCTACCGGCTGCGGCAAAAAGACCTGTTTAAACAATTTTTTTACAAAATGTCACACATCAATCTGATATTTTGACGCAGGAACCTATAGTTTTAAGCTTTATTAATTTGATTGTTATAATAATAAATACTTACAGCAATATAAAAGAAATCATCAGGCGGTATAAAAGCTTTGGCCAAGTAGACCTGACTTTCAGGGTCTACTTTCTGTAGAGACAGTTCGAAGAGCGTGCTGCCGTTTAGAGACAATACTTCTGCAAAATCTATGGTCACTGGCGCATCTTTCTGTGATAGGCCTATCATCATGTGGTTGTATGTTCCTGCAAATTAATAATCAAATCATAATAAAACTTACAAAATAGATTCACTAGCTTTTGCGCGCGGTTTCGACCGAGTGGCACCAACATTTTGAATAGCCTATATGCTATTCCAGGTCACTATCTACGCCTATTCCATGTTTCGTCCAAATCGGTTCGCTGGTAAAGGCGTGAATGAAACACAAACATCTAAACAAACTCACGAACTTTCAGCTTTATTATATGAGTGGGATGTCTTGTCATTTCAATGCCATTTGAGAATGACTGAAGAAGTTGTCGAAGTATAACAAAATAGTGCAAGATCAGCCGTCATCTCTAAGATTCCTCTCCATATCATCTTTCACACAATCATCCCATATGTATGTAAATAAAATAGCAAGTAAAAAATTTGTCTCTGCCTACCTCTTTAGGATAAGAGGCGAATTCAGGCTCGACTAATGATAAGAGTGGAGACAGAACCGGGTTGTGGTGAATTGGGATAAAGGCAGGTGAATTTAATGAGTCAGATAACGCCTGGTTACCTTTCAAGGGTCTATAACTGGTCTCCGCGAGGCTGGTGGGCTGTTCCACCGAGAAGCCGTGCTCGAAGGTCAGGTTGGATAGTCCTGATACCTTCACGGAGAAGTCCTCGTCGCTACCCACCGTGATGCTCCAGTTACCAGGCTCAGGATCCATCACTTTCACTACCTGAGGGTAGATCAGCATCAAACTTTCATAATAAATGTAAAAATCCATTAATATCGAATGATTTTAATATACTTATTTATTTATTAGTGAGTAATGCTTACAAAAATAAGTGTAATATAATCCTTGGACTTGAGTTATTTTTAGGTACAACTCGAATGCATCGCCTGGTGTCACTGCGCCGTTCTCTTTGCTTACTGGTCATAGGTAAAAACAGCTTGCGATTGTCTTTGCCTCGTGAATATAAATTGTATCTTAATACCGATTTCACTAATTCCACGATAATTTGAACAACAGCTAAAAGTATACTAACCATTATTTCCGCTAAGTCCAAGGTGGTGATCAATTTGGGCGGTCCGGTGAGTTGTTCCCCTTTTGGATCAACAACCGTGATCTGAGGCTTAGCGCCCGACACCGAGACTGTAACCTCGCCCAGCGAACTGTCTACTGGGATCTACAACACCAGATAAAAGTCTTAGCTTTTATTTTATTCGTTTATCAATCATGTAGTCTTAAGAAAAGATAACTTTATTTAATAAAAACAAGAACTTAAAGTTTTCTAATAAATAATTTTAAAATACAGCGTTTTACCCCATTTGTTAACACCTCAATTTACAATAAAGTCGTCAATCTATGCAATATAAAATATTGTTCAGTATTTGAAACAAAGCGCAAATTAATGGTATGGCTTAAATCTCTAGACTATAATAGTACAGAAGCGTTACTACCCAAATCCGAATAGCTCAAAACACGTAGCATATATAAATAACTAGGATATGTATATTTATATATTTATAGGTATATTATATTATAATTAATTATTTAGTTTATTTCAATGTATATGTTTATCTGTTTATTTGATGTAATAAGTGTTTGTCTGGTTAATCAAGATTAAAAAAAAAAAAAATAGAATTATAATTGCATAAGTACCCTATGCTAACTTATTTTGTAAAACATCTAACGACTGTGTCACAATAATTAGCTACAACATTATTGAAACCGAGGCAACATACCTAAACCTGTCAATAACATACAGGTACCCACGATACAGATCTTTATCTAGTGTGGGTGCCATTACTAACTAGCCCGGAACCCTCATCTCAGTAAAGATTAAGTTAAGAGTTTTATTGTACCTACTATAAGTTACTTTATACTTATATTTTTGCTGTAATAAATATATTTTCATTTTCATCCCACCGGCTGCGCCAGTAGTACAATAATATTACACACAAAACTGTACTGATCCTGTAATTAAGTAAATTCAGTAACATCATCTGAAAACGAATGATATACATATCTAACTAAAGGGATTACCTCTTGCGTGTAGTTTGAGCCTGCCGGCTTAACGCTTGATCCCAGATTTACCATCCTGCCTTTTATGGAACTCTTTACAAAGTCTAGCACCTGAAAACAAATTATGTACAGCACATGGGACTCCACGAGATCAACTTTTTTTTATTGCCAGACTATTTAGTCTGAAGACTGAAGTTCATATTGTAGGCCTGCTTTTGTATTAGATCAAACATACCTTATGTACGCTGGTTTTATTCAAGTTGAACACCTGGCCAGAACTAGCAGCTGCTATTTGCTGGTATACCTTGAATGACGGCTTGTCCAAATCATTGCAGTGTCCTGTGAGGACGAATACTACCTGAAAATTAGGAATCAGGTACAGCTAATTACTAAAATAAGGAAGAAATTAAAATTACCGATTATACAGCATCACTTCGCAAACCTAAAAAATATCTTAGGGCGACTATTTCGAAAGCCTCTTTCTCTTCTTTTGAATTGTGGGACTCATTGCCGGGCTCTGTATTTCCCGAAAAGTACAATATAGGGGTCTTCAAATCAAGAGTAAATAGGTTCCTTCTAGGTAAGCATGCTCCATCTTAGACCTCACTACTGCTTAATATCAGGCAGAGTGAGGTCAAATGCTGACCTATTTAATAAAAAAAAAAGCCTCAATTTTATAAGACTAACTGGAATTACTAAATATTTTCTCCAGATGATTTCATTCATAGTTTAACAGTGAGCCGACGAGAAACAGAAAGTAGAAGGCAGCGTATAGCTCATACGAGCGGGACAGAGATTTGTTTTATTTGTTGTTTCTTTCACACGATAAGAATCTATTCTTTATCTTTTCTCTCGTTTCCGTGATATTGACCCCGATAACATTTTGTTGATTTTTCCGGTGTCGTATGGTCACTAAAGGTCGTGGAGTCTGTCACATGGGCCAGTCATATTATTCCCCTTTTATTGGTCCCAAAACGTAGAGCAAACTTTAATGTTCATGGTCAAATTGAGCACAATACCACGGAATTAACTGCTTCTATAGTCGGTCCATTTTAATAAGCCACATTTGACATTTCATCAAAATTTAACAACGTAACTTTGTACCGGCGGGCATAAAATACTACTATTTTATCGAAGTTAGTACTGCACAATTGCTTAACTTTTTTTCAATTGCGGTTAAATAATTTATTTGTCTTAACGACAAAAGAAGTTAATTTTATGATTTATTTCCTTATTACACCATCCAAACATATTATGTTTCAGAACAATTTCTGTTTTCGAGAGAACTGAACGTTGTTACAATGTTGCGTCAGTAAACCCTTGTTCTCTTTTGACACTAGGTATGTTACCCAAAATAATCGAAATTTGAGAGTTAGAATCGAATGAAATGATTTCTCGTAAGGGAATATTTCACCTTTAATGATGATGATGGCGCATTATATACTTATTGTTTTTTTTTTAAATAAACTAATTTATCCCGAAAAACGTTACTAAATACCAAAAAGTACTTTTGTAAAAGGACAACGGGAATATCGCATAAAAACTTTTTTTCTCTGTTTGACATGACAACCATAAACTTTTGAACAATTTTTATCAAAATAAATAAGTAATGGGGTTGTGACGAAGTCTTGATCGTTGTGCAAAGTGACTTTGCGTTCTTGGTGTGCTATTTTTTTCAGACCCGGTTTTTTTTTAACTGATCATAACTACTCTTAGTTTACGGTTTACCTGGCGATAAATTTTAATTCATGTGAATGAATCGATACGGACTTCGAACATAATCGAAGTTTTTAAGAAGGTCACCTCACTAGAAAGCTCAAACTGACAAACGTCAAATGTGGCCTATTAAGTTGGACCGACTATAATGCCTTTTAAATACCGCTATTATTCCATGATAGAATATGCATATTATTTTATGTCGAGTTCCACGTTTTACGAATAGACACAAGTGAGTCTCAGGCATCAGCTAGAACGGTAACTGTCAATATATCTATAAGAACTAGGTGCATAAGGTACATAAAGACGGAAAAGGTAAATCATACCTGACTCTGTTTCCTTTGAACCCCATCCAACACCTTCCCTACAAGTCTATGGTCGCCCGCTGTAGCGTCAGTGAAAACGTACACATAAGACTTCTCTTTGCTCACATCTAACGCTAGTTTTATACCACTGAGAGACTTCTCAGGGCAATCACCGCCTCCGTACACATGAACCTTCTCCAAGGCGCTTTTGAAGACCTCTTTGTCTTGGGTTACTGTAGCTGGTCCTACCGCTGAAAGAATGAATTCGGTCTCAATATTGTACTTCGTATCTTCAGAGTAGATCTGCGTGTCTACTATTGAAGACTACCAATTGTTTAAATGCAAGACAATTGAATGGAGCTAGGAGATCATCATCATCATTGGCCTGCCTTTATCCCGCTCATGCGGGGTCGGCACAACAAGTTCTCTTTCTCCACTCTCCTTTATCGCTCGTCATCTCCTTAACCACTCCTTTCTTACACATATCTTCTTTCACACAATCCATCCACATTCATTTCCATCACCCATTTAGTTACACGAGTTTAATCCCTCCGCATTACGTGCCCATAGCTAGGAGATCATTAGTGAAAAAGTAGTATTTGCAAAGCATAAAGTTCTGCAAGTTATCAACCGTACATGTTAAAAGTTCCTGAGAGATAACATAGATGAAACTTACATGGATCATGGAACGGTACGAACACAAAATCTCCAATAACATTCCCTTCATCGAGCGCTGTTTTCAATATCATCTCCGCACCTTCTCTGAGTTGCTTCAAATCGTTGTACATAGACCCAGTTGTATCAAATACAAACACCAAACTACTCTTCCCATCTTCTTCGCTCTTCGACGCTTTTAAAACGATTAAAATAAAGAATCCGAGTATTTTAAGCCACATTTTACGAGGAACGTACGCGAGTGGATTGGCAAATGCAGTGTTTTGGTTTGGTTATCTCTGACCTCTGACCTTATTATCAATGTGGGTTGAGTAGGAAATCAAATAGATCATAATTATAGGAAATAAATATGTAAAATCACGCTTCTTTCCCGGAGGGGTAGGTAAAGACCACAGATTAATACTGACATAATCTTTCACCTCATTATTTTCTTAATACAAGTCGGATAAGGTTTTCCTTATCTTTCTCTACTATCATTCCAAGTTACTTCTCATAATCATCTGAGGCAATTTAAAAAGCTTTGCCTGAGATGCCTAAGAGATTTTTGTGAATACCGCAATATTCATTATATTGCATACCTATTACCTACATGACCTTTTATAATTTTAAAACAATCACCTATTTATCAAAAATAATAACTGTTTATTGATACGTTTATCAGCGACATAAAATGTGTGGAAGGTATTGTTGCAAAGATAATGGAAATGGTTTTTTAAAAATAAAATCTTTATTTAAAATCCACACTAGATCTATAAAGACATTCTGTTCGATTTACACAAGCATAAAAAAACAACTTTACTAAAACTATTTACTTAAGACTAATGCTCAAAATTGTTCTTAGTTTAAGTTTACAGCTATGATGGGCTTAGGTGATGAAGTGAAGTCAGAATATCCTACAGATTGCTCCGTATTTGGCGCAGCCGGGAGGATATTCTTTAAAAAGTGAATTAGAATCCCGTATAAAATAATTAATTAGTTCGCTAATTAAGCTTTACGAGTGGGCCAATAGAAGAAAAACACATGTGCCCATCGCAGCTAAAAATAATTAAGTTAAATCAGTCTTCCGAGTATGAAAGATAATATTTATCTTTCACGGCGGCAATGGTTGATTCGCACTGATCCAAAAAGTAACAAATGTGTACTATCCATACTAATATTATAAATGTGAAAGTAACTCAGTCTGTTTGTTACCTTTTCGTCCAAACCACTGAACAGATTAGGCTGAACATTGGCATGGATAAAGGTTATAATTAGTGTTCAAATTCGTATGGGGAGATTAGGCGGGGAGATGACATTTTATAATTTTTCTTACTTATTTGATTAGTTACGTAGTATTTATATTGGATCAACGCAACTCAAACATTACTAAGATCTCCGGAAAACCGATATTGATGGTCCCGCGAACATTATACATACTTAACAGGTGTAAAAAAACATTGTTTACTTTTACAATAGTTTTACGGATATGTCATTGTAATTTGTAAATGTCAATATGTCATTCAGGTCCATGTTTCTAATTGCATTATGGACTGCAGTATACCTGTTAGAAAGTATCATTTGTTCTAAAACTCTGAGTTTTTTAATTTAGATGTTCCAGGATTGGGTGAAATCGAGATTATGGAAGTGACTGTTGGGTGTCATTACATTAGATAATGAACTAAGTTTCTACGTCTGATTGACAAATCATAAAAAAAATAACGAAGAAAAAGAAAAGTTACATTTAAAACAATATGTAAAAGTAAACAACACTATAAAACTCTTAGACAGAGAGATCTTAAAAATACTTGTCTTTACAATATTTGAGCTTCGAGTCTTCTATTCTTATTTTAAGAAACTAATTGTAAAATTAGACGCCGTATTCAAGATCTTTGCTTTTTCATTATGCCGGTTCCAAAATAAAACGCACTTTTTTATGATGAATGGGTCGGCTCTTGACCTCGAAACTTACACAGGCAAGAATGAGGTATACGATGGAGCGAGCCTACCCAGAAGGTGCCTATTAACTCTCTTCTTAGAAACAACACTTATGCACTGTATGGCATTTTTTGTATAATTTAAAATTAATCGTTATATTTATCCACAATACAACCATTGTTTAGGAATCAAAAATTCTTTCAAGTAAATTTATCAGTTTAAAAATTAAAACACATGAAAACGTCAAACAACTGGCAATTCTTTTACATGAGATTTATGTAACTACAAAATGATCAAGCAATTATACTGTACACGGCAAATATTGCATTTATATCATAAATATTAAATTTAAGTAAAAATTTCCGAAACCAACACCTGCAAGTAAGCGATACAATAAGAGTAAAACGCAACAAAGTAAGGAGACAACGATAACTTACTTGAAGATGTGTAAAATGTAATTTTGAGGCACAAAACCGTTTTATTTTCCCAAGATATTTAACCGAAATAATAGGTATCTTTAGATTAAAATAGAGGTTACCCAAAGGTGTTACCTGCAGTACATTTCAATTAGCATGAGCGCTGACAGATTTTCAATTTTAAGTTTCTATAGATGTAATATGGCAAAAATCGATTGACATAATATCGATCTCAATTAGAACATTAACAGTTTTACCTACTTGTAAAATATGTAGATAAAATAGTAAATAAAGGGTGCGTGAAACGAGACAGTGAAAGGGTCAGTACTCGCGATCATGCTATAAGAAATAGACTGAGCGGTTTCGCATTACGTTCGATTGAAATCCGATGACGGAGCGGAATAGTCGTAGAACTATTCCTATAGTGTACACACTAGATCATCCGATTTCTTCTTAGATTCTTATTTTCACAGCTACGGATTGAACTCGGATCGGACGTAGTGCGAAACCGCTCTTAGGCAGGTAACGACCATCAGCATTGAGAAATACGTCAAAAGACGCACACGTTTTTTGTGAAATGTCTTCGAATGTGTACGTGGAAAGATATAATTACCTCTGCACCAGTTTCTCGCTTAGTAAAAATAACATAGGTTTTTTATTCGAACAGCCTAATTCTATTGTTTTCGGTGGATTCAAGAAATGCATGTTTTGAGTTACAATAACTGGCAAGTGGAGTAACGTGGTTTACATTACATACGTATTTACTTTGGCAAGTGAATAAAATAATAATTAATTTGTACTTGCTATCTGTGTCAGTCATGGACAGTGTTATGGCGGTGGATTTGATGTCAAGATAATATCAATTATTACCATTAATGTTACAAATCAATGGTACTAGTGACACCAAGCGATTTTTTTTTGCATATGTACTACTTTAAGTAGGATGAAATAAATTAGTAAAACAAATGAATTCAATATTCAATATGCATTTGTTTAATAACTATATTGTTGATAAAAATTATTCATTTTAAACAAATATAATTCAATTTGAAATTAGTATTGTGAAATTAATTAATTATTCATTATTTGTTTTCATTTAAATTAGAAATACATATTATAATCCAAAATTAATAACATACAAATTATTCTGATCAGATAGACCTAATTATTGCATAAAGTCATCCAGACATACTAATTTAATTTATGTGTAGTTAAATTACCTATAAAATATTAATTGCATTAATTCGAGACGAACACGCAGCGCATTTTCCCCAAAATTAGGGAGTTTTGGCCACATAATGGGATTTCTTTTTTGGCTGCTAGCAACCCTGTCAAGTTACGAGCTAATTAAACTACTTTTGTAGCAAAAAGACCAATAGTCAGTCAAGCAATATTTATCTACATTGTGTTCAATGGAGAAAACATTTATAATAATTTTGTTTTATAAAAAAACTGCTTTTCATATTGAAAACAGATGTTAACTCCATGACGTCGTCAAGTGGACATATTGAATTAATTAAGGTAAATATAATAGATATCATTATAAAAATTATTTTAGTTTATTTCACTTGTTAGTACATTCAATGGGCAAGCCTTATTGTCTAAATTTAAATCCATTCCCAGTTGTCACCCCAATAGCGCTCAACCAATCACACAATACGAAAATGACTTCAATTGTTATTGTCATATTGTGTGATTGGTTGAGCTCTATTGGGATGACAACTGGGAATGCATTTCAAGTTAGACAATAAGGCTGCAGATCTAGACATTCGTGAAGTTAGTCATTTCGATGAGCAGGTGTCTTAGCATGGACTCTTATATCCAGGCAGTTTTTGAACTGCATCATGCTCTCTCACTTGCACATCAGTGACTGCACTAATGTGCAAGCGAGAGAACATGATAGTTTGCGACGGTTTTTTAGTGAAACATTAAAATTGACATGAAGTTTGAGGAAGCCAAGAGTTCATGTACCCCTCAGTACCCAATTTTGTATGAAAGAGCGTCACTACGCACATATACTAACATCACGAATGCCTAGACTGAAAGTACTGTACGTCGATTCTATTTTCCTATTGTACGTGGCTAGGCTATAGTTATCTAGCTACTAAAGAGTTACCAGGAGTTATGTCGGTCTCGATATGTCCTACACGGTTTCGTCGGCCGCGGGCGGTCTGGGTTGGTTCTCGATTTTCTTGTACACCAGCACTTTCTCACCCACTTCGCCTTCTGGGAACTGAAATAAAAAATATATTACATTTCTGTACACAGGTGATTTTTTTAGACGGGGCAGTAACGGCAGGTACTTTAACCGATAAACGTTCTTAGGATACCTTCCCTAACTTTTTGAGATATTTTGAAATTCATTCACAGATTTATAATAAAATTATGGTTCCTGCCCAACAGGGCAGACAGGGCAGTAAGCTGCCCTGTCTCAAAAATCCACAGAAACAAAAATAACTCTAAATAATCATTCTGCAAGATGTGGGCATGTATCAAATATGTTATTTTTTTCTTTGAAGATGTCTAAGGGGGTAGTCAGAGGCATGTCTAAATAAATACCTGATAAACAAATATCAAATCATCTTCAAAGGATCTGGAATACATAAAAAGATCTAAGAGAATGTCTACTGCGCCTTGGGGATACAGCCGTGAACCTGTACTATTTTAAAATAAATAATAGGTAAGTACCTGAGTATGAGGTATTTCATGGAGCAATGAGTATCCACCCAGTATATTTTCCACTCTGCCCTTGAGCCGGTCGAACAGCACCACTAAAGTAGGAGTCTGTCTAGTAGAGTACTCTGTTTTCCACCAACGTAACGGATTGTTGAAGAATGCTTCGGCCTCGTAGGTAGCACCGGGGTGGTTGAATGGGTCGCAGGAGAGGTAGCGGGCGGTGACGTTTGAGTGGATGTGGCTGGAAATGTTATTAATTGACCAAAGTGATTTTTCACTTAATCAAGGGTTTGTCACTTTGCGACCTCAACACCTATAATAATACAAAATTAGAACTTAACTATAATAAGCCTTCCAATTCTTTCAGAACCTTTTTGTGAAAGTCTAGTTTTTAGTTAAATTATAAATAAAAATAATAAATAATGCTGGACATTTCACACAGCATCATCTAGCCTAACTGATATACTACATACATATTATATATAGAAACACCCAGACCCGAAATAAATATTTGCAGATCATACAAACATTTATCCCGCGGCGGTGATCGAACCCGCCACCTTCTGCGTCCCAAGCGGGCTTTCACCCACTGCGCCACAGAGGTTGTCTGACTAGTGTTATTTAATTATTTATAAGTTGCATTTTGTATAATAGCTTTTGCTCGGGACTACCTATATTACTTTGGAGCTAGATGATGCTGTGTGAAAAGTCCAGCATTATTTATTTACTAGCTACTGAACGCGGCTTCCTCCGCATGGTACCAACGTTTTGAATAGCCTATGCTATTCCAAGTCACTCACTATCTACGCCTATTTCAAGTTTCATCCAAATCGGTTCACTGGTTTAGGCGTGATTGAAACAAACATACAAACATCCAAATATACAAACTTTCAGCTTTATTATATTAGTGGGATGAGCTTACCTGTACAAAGGCGTTGAATGGCATGGCATCAGAAAAACAACCGAGGAGCGATTGTTAGGCAGAGCGTCGCGGATCAATGGCATCACCTTCAGAGTACCACTCTGGTGGATCAGTCCAAAATACGCCGCAGGTATTGCGTTGCCAACGAGAATCAAACCAGCTACTAAGTACAGTTGCCATCTATGAAAGCAAAAACATAAGTTATATTTGAGTAAAAGTATAATCCATTCACTGGTTAGTTCTCAAACTATGTCCCAGGGACTACAGCATTCGAGTATAGACATAGGTTACCTCCTGACGTTGTATAAATCATCTAGTATAGATGTAAAGGCCTAAGTTTGTTTACCTCTTAGCTTTTCTGCTCCACGGCACGATAGCTTCTTGCGCGAGGTAGAGGAATATCGGCAAAAGCGGCAACACGAATCTGAACTCCTTGTGTGGGATGAAACTGAAACAATACACTTTAACTAAGGAAGGCTGAGACTCATCTTTAGTCGTAATCTCGACCTTAGCTCAACATTCAAGTGCATTTCGGTATGCTTGGTCGTAAAATCCTCCACTCATGAAGGTCGCGACGTTTCTTGAGATGACAGTTGAGTGGAGGATGAGCCCAAATCTAGAAAATGACTAAAGATATAGGTGTAAGAGTGTTTAGATATTTTCTTCCAAATAATTACACTTCACTGATGGGGAGGTTAGTGGAGAGTTTTTATTCCACGACCCATTGGGAATATAAATAAAAACATTGAGCCTGACTACTCAAGACTCTTGAGTTTTTTGAGAAAATTCCCTAGATAACGCCACTACTCTTGACTCAAGAGTAGTGGCGTTACCTAGGGAAATAAATAAATAAATAATACTGAAAATTTCACACAGCATCATCTAGCCCCAAACTAAGCAAAGCTTGTACTATGGGAACTAGATAACTGATATACTATTTATATACTTTTTGTTTGTATATACATACATATTATACATAGAAACACCCAGACCCGAGATACATATTTGCAGATCATACAAACATTTATCCCGCGGCGGGGATCGAACCCACAACCTTCTGCGTCCCAAGCGGGCGTTCACCCACTGCGTCACAGAGGTCGTAAAATTTTTATCTACATTCGTTCAAACGTTTCATTGTTTCGCTCAGATGAAATTGCCACTGGTCACGCCTACGCTTACAGAACGTTACTAACGTTGCTTAATGTCGACGATCTATCAAGATCGGCTACGCAAGCACGACCACGAGCGCTTTAAGTCTACGTGAACTATGTATAGGGTAGTATTACCTGTATAGTGCGATATGCAACACCGCAGCCAACAACAACACAGCAGCGGTAGGGTTCTCCTTGGGTCGACGTAACGCCGCGGCCGCGCCGCAAGCCGCCGGCACGAGGCTCGCGCCCAAAACCGCCGGCACACCTTGCGTTAGGTACCAATGCCTGGAACACACTTGCACATAACTATCACAAAACTCTGCTATGTATCCGACGATAATCATGTTATCTGCACACTAATGATGAAAGGTGTGCTAGTGAGAGAAATATCGTCACCATTTTAGATTCGTTTTTTATTTATTTATTCTTTATTGCACAAATAAATAACATATATAAACACTTAATCTAGAAAAGTAATGTTAAAGTAATGTTTTTGTGAACAGAGTTAGAGCGTTATCACATCATCCGATCCGATATCGGTATCGAACGCCGATACGCTATCGGGGGCCAGTAAAATGTATGATATATGTACCTGTCATTCATATTGTTCTGTTCAGCCCGATATCGGATATCGGAGCTATCTCGTTCATACATTTCCTTGCCTGATATTGGGTCTTATGAAAACTTACGATTTGAAAGTTGCTTTGGGAAAAGTGTTCCTAATGGAGAATAGCGTCGATTGAGACCTACTTGTTTTTTTTTTTTTTGAGAAATGAAAGTTTTTTAGGCTGACTGTACATTTTTTCAAATATCCATACTAATATTATAAATGTGAAAGTAACCCTGTCTGTCTATCTGTCTGTCTGTTTGTTACCTTTTCACGCCCAAACTACTGAACAGATTAGGCTGAAAATTGGCATGGATAAAGGTTGTATCCCAGAGATGGACATAGGCTACTTTTTATCCCGAAAAAATCCCGAGGGACCGCGGATTACACCGCGGGAGCGCAGCTAGTCAAAAATAAAATAGTATGTATGTACTTACCATGGGTGAGTACCATAGAACGAAGCGATATCATGTAGCACATTAAACTTGATGAATTCCCAGGGAGTGACAATGAGACGGCCGTAGAAATACGAATCCAATGATACAAGTGCACCTCCGACTATCAATCTGAAATAAATATACATATGACTTAGCTCGAAACATACACAAATGTATCTTTTTAAATGCACACTAGACAATAAATAAATAAATAATGCTGGACATTTCACACAGCATCATCTAGAATAGTTCGAGAGCTTATGCATTCAGAGTTTCACTGAACCATTTTTTATACAATAAAACTCACCCGATAGGTACATAAGTGCGAACAAGGAGCCTCAGTCTCCCCTGGTTAGTTGTGAACAGGTTGTAGGCTCCAAGCACAGCCCAGAGTGGCAGAGAAGTTGGTCTCAGGAACACAGTGAGAACTGCCAGCCAAATCCATTTAGGACTCTCTGTAACAAGTTTCTGTTGTAAAGCAGTTGCCTCCTCCAGTTGCTCATAATAGCAATGCCAGTAGCAATGGACTCATCGTCCATTGCTACTGGCATTGCTATTGAGGTGAATGCATTATCATTTTGCATTTTGAAAAGTTTATAGAGATTCTTGCTTAGTTTTCAATTCTTTTTAAAGTTTTTCAAGTGTGTTATTTTGCTCATCATTATCCGCATCCATGAATGGCCTCCCTCTGTTTTCGCCATTCACACACATAAGTCTACTAACTGATTGAATTACAGCCATCCAAACACAAACTTTCACTCGTGGTCGTGCTTGCTTAGTTGTACTTGATAGATTGACGAAGTTAAGCAACGTTCGAAACGGTCTGTAAGTGGACGGGTGACCGCCAGTGGCATATTCATCTGAGAGCTTCCGTGCTTCGGAGGGAACGTTAAATTGCCGGTCCTGGCTATTTAAGTCGTTAAGCCATGACGGAGGCCTTAAGACGGCCTAAAAACTCCGTCACCAGAGTTGGCCACTGACTCATACGAACTTACTTACTTTCACAATTATAAAGTTGGCATACAAACCTTCATCATAATACCCCATCTTGCCCCCCTTAAATGGAAACAGAGACAGCGCTATCGCAACAAGAGATGTCTCCAGAGTCTGCAGAAGGGTTCTTCCAGAAGTGTAGAACCAGAACCAAGAGGTCAGGATCAAGAAGAGTGCCCATTTGCGGTTGCCCGTCCATTTGTAAAGGCTATAATCAGCCGCAGTGCTGATCAGGGCCTGGAGTATACGAGGCAAAATAACCTGGAATTCAAATGCATTTTTTTAATTTTGAATGAATAAAATGAAAATGTATTCCTGAAAAAATAATTATCAAAACATGCTTTTAAAATGTAAACTGATTAAAACAAGATTCATCATCATCATCATTGGCAGCTCAAATGATAGTCCACTGCTGGACATAAGCCTCCTCCCTCAAACGCCACTCTAATCGGCCCTGTCTTGATCTCATCCATGTATTTCCCTAAATGGCCTCTATATCATCCACCCTGTGGCTGCTGGTCTGCCCCAAACAAGATTAAACATGGATATTTTAATACATGGTGAAGTGCTTTGGTGTGTCATAATTCAGCTCAATCGAAGATAGAGAAGTAGATCCAAATTCTAAATTTAAAATAATGGAGGAAAATCCACACAATTTTGAACAGATCATATTGTTTCAAAATCGTAGAACCTAATTATCTATTCAAACAATTAAGTTTTGTAACAATACTTTTAGAAAACAAAACAGGTTCAATGTCCTCTCAGTTTTTTCTATTACTGACTAAACAGGTGTGCTTTGATTTAAATGCTTGATAGAAGTGGGCTAAATGCCAGTTTACTCACCAATGCTTCAGGGTAATCCAGTTTAATGAATTTCAGCACAGAGTACAGAGCCGCAACCACTCCGGGGTACAGATAGCTTCTTATTCCTTTCTGCCATTCCCAAGTCACTGCACCATATCCAAACACACTCTTGTGAGCCACTTCCAGGGTCTGCCAGTACTCATCCGGAACATACCAGGTCTGAACCAGGAATACAGATAGGATCCTTACAACAAGGATAGCGGAGACCACTTGTATGGGCCTCAGCCCTTTTCCAAACACCATTCTCCCGCCTAAAATAGAGGTTACTTTAGCTATAAATAGATAGCCATGATGTGCTCTGATTTCAGCAAGACTATAAACAAGAAAAATAGTCTGAATAGCAAGGCACGCTTATGTTCTTACAAGCATAAAATTTTAACTTGTTTTGTTGTTTGATGAGATAAAAACTCTATCTACGAAGGTGTCAACTAACGCGTCCCTCTAAATAATGCTGAAAATAAATGAAAGATGCAGTTTTTGTATGAAATTTAAATTCCTAGATAACATTACAACAACTTGTGAGCGTAGTGAGTTGTTTGTTTGATTTTTTATTACAGAAAAACAATAAATCTCGAATAAAATCACTAACCTCAACAAAACCACCGCCACAGCTTTTATTTATTAGTGTTGTGCTGTGCTACGAAAAAAAAAGTAAAATTATTCGATTAATTAACGGGTTAAGTTGGTTCGTTGTCTATGGGCGAGTTTAGTTTAGACGTAAGTGGTAAGACCACAGAGTACAGATAGGAACCAAAATGTTCCAATAGGAACCAAGTTGTTCGTTGTTCGTTGGGTAAGACCACAGGAACCACAGGAACACCAAACGAACAACGAACTCAAGCTAGAACGAAGCGCTCGTGGTCGTGCTTGCTTAGTCGTTCTTGATAGGTCGTCGAAGTTAAGCAACGTTCGAAACGGTCTGTAAGTGGATGGGTGACCGCCAGTGGCATTTTCATCTGAGCGCTTCCGTGCTTCGGAGAGCACGTTCAATTGTCGGTCCCGGCTATTTAAGTCGTTAAGCCATGACGGAAGCCTTAAGGTGGCCTAAAAACTCCGTCACCAGAGTTGGCCACTGACTCATACGAACTTACTTTAGAGAACAAGAGCATTATTTCTTCATTTTTTACGGTCGTTTTTTTAAAAATTCTATTGAACATCTTTGGTTGAATTAAAGAACTGTGCGTGCGTACCTTAAGCTAGAAACATACTATCGGACGCGGCATATGGACGCGGCTGATAGCCGCGACTGATAGGTATGCATAGAACTGATAGGTTCTAGTACAAAAACATCCAGCGCGCCAGATCTTTCTCGGACGTCCGAAAGCTCAAGGGCACGTCCGCGACTTACGTCCAATAGCAGTGTACAATCATTATCCAGATCGCGGCTGTCAGCCGCGTCCGTAAGCCGCGTCCGATAGTATGTTTCTAGCTTTAGATCAGTGCGTTTCGTTCTGAGACTGAACAAACTATTATTTTGTCTGAGATGAACAACTATGGTCTTCTCACGGCGGAACGTATGCGTGACACTTCGAGATGATGTTAAATTCAGTCAAATAGTTCTACAGTTTAATCGAAATCACAATCGAGATTATTAAAATCGATTTTTATTTCACTACGATTAATTCATTCACGAAACCATAGAGAAAAATGAATGAATGAATCACAGAATGAACGTAGCGCAACCATAGAGAAAATACAAGCAAAAGTAATGCTTCTTGCTTGTGTTGATTTTGTAAAATACGCCAAAGTGAAAATGATTTCGATTTTGCTTTCAAAATAACTGGTGTGGTGGAATCTCCAAATTTCTTGCGAAATGGGTAAGTTTTCTCGGTTAACACTTCATTTTGCAGTAATTCCACCGTCACAGTACTTTTCTTTTTGTAGAGGAGATAAAAACCGAAACGTTAGACCTCTCGAGGCGTGGGTTGAAGAAAATAGAGAAAGCACCTCCGGAAGAAACTCAAGGAATTATCAGTTTGATTCTCGATCAAAATGAGTTGCAGCGGTTGGACAACGTTGACTCGTACAGCCGACTGGAAAACGTAAGTAGACGCAGTCTGATGAACTCCATAGAACTCAAGATGAGCTCATCATTTTATTTATTATCTACCTACCCAACTTTCATTTGCAAATAGTCGTTTTCTGGGCTTGAACTCGTGCTTTGACTTTTTTTCATACCTACCGGTTTTTCTAGTAGTAAGCGGATTGACTATGTACGTCTTTACCTTGGCCAAGTAGTTTCTTACCAGGCAAAGAGGTTGCTAGACTCACAAAACGCCTGGAGGTGCTTTTGGTCAATGTAAGATATTATGAAGGGTAAACTCACTCACCCTGAAAGAAACTTACGATGTAAGCATTCTCCCCATCCTTGTACGGTGCTCAGACTTGGTCTTTGACAATTGACAAAGAATCAGAAGTTCGCTCTTGGGGTTTGCCAATGGGCTATGGAGAGCAGTATTTTATATTATATTTATTTATTTAGACGATTTGTGGGTTTTTACTTCCAAGCCAGACAGTGGACCCTACAAAATATGCAGACCCAGGGCGAGATGCCGGGATGAGCTAGACTCCCACCTGCAGATTTGGCCTGTTCGCATTCTGCACCCTTGCAGTTGAGGTCTCCATTTCCTCCTCAAATATCTTAAAATAATTAATCCCTGAAACTAATACCCTGATTTCAGAAACAATTTCACTAAAGGAAATAAAATTATCTTTGAGGGATATTGTATGTTGGTAGTTAAACTCGTAATGTTGGTATGACATGAACAAAGCCATGGAAATTGAGCTAGTTTGATGATATCTTCAATGTTAGAACTAAATGCCAACAATACTGTGGTAGGAATGTGCTGAAATATGAAGGCCAAACTCTGACCTCATTCTATTCAAAGTAGGTACATAACAATTGATGTTTAGTGTGGCACTTTGTTCATTTATTAGAAAAAGGAAATAAAAACCTTATAGCTACAGCTGTAAGCTTTATTTTACCAAGGAACTATTACTACCAAGGAAAGGAAACAAACTCCATCATTGATATACTTCACTTCACTTGATTCATCATCATCATTAACCTACTGGCTTCAGCGCGCGGCTTCGCCCGCGTGGTACCAACATTTTGAGTAGCCTATATGCTATTGTGGTTAAAGATGTTTAATTATCAAAGAACATAGTTCACTTAGAAACTAAATTTTTACTTATGCTAGTACATAATTGTACTGGTTGAAGACCAGCAATATAATATATAACGTATCTACTTTCTACAATTTTTTAAACTATATCAATATTCTTTGGAACATAATCCTTTAATCTTTTTTTAAAAACAACCATACTTGTTGTTTCTTTAACATTCTTAGGCAGATTATTATGTAGTTGCTATTCCAGGTCACTATCTGCGCCTATTTCAAGTTTCATCAGTCTCGCGTCAACCCACAGAACACTATTACTCCTAGCGGAGCGTCAACCGCGCTAAAGAGCAGTCGTACTCTATTCTACAAGTGCATAATCCTTCATTCATTATTCGTAACTTGGGGGTAGGCGTGATCGATCTGTTTAGTACTCGAAGTTTATTTCAAGTTACTTTCTTAGTCATTAAAATGCCTAACTGTAACGCGTGCAAGAAGCCTCTGTAGGAAGGATAAGGCCACCTGTAGACGTGCTGAGTGTGCTGGACTTTTCCATTTCGCGTGTGTTAACCTGTCCTCAGACGCCTATAAGAAAAACCAAGCGTGGGTATGTCCCCTGTGTACGAGCAAACTACCGAAGGGTGACAACTCTGATACACCTGTTAAATCAAGCCTTTTGCTCACCATCGATGAGTCAAGCCACGCAAACATAACCACCAGGAGAGGTACTCCATCCCCTACAACCCTGCTCGAAACAGCAGCTGTCCTTACTATACCTTGTCAGGAGCTCAACTCAAGTTGGTACATCGATCTCCGAGGCGATGGCAGTCCAGTTTAAGGCCTTGGGAGATCGTATGACTAGCTTGGAGGCTGCAGTCATGCCGGCGCCCCACATGGGCTTATGACTTGGTTCCAACGTTGGCTACGAATAGAATGGCCAATAATTGCAACCAAGGTTGCGGCCAATAACGTTTCAAGATCGATCCTCACATTGGTGTGTTGGATCCAACAGTATAACTTGGAGCCAACATAGCCCATGTGAGGCCCCCGCATCAGGTACGTGAGTGACACCTGTGACGATATGTTGACCTTTTACTCTCAAACTAAAGCTGGCATCGCCAATCTCTGTGATGGAAACAAGGAGCTACGCTAAGAATTACAGAGTCTGAAGAAGCGCACAAAGACACTCGAAGATGCCCATGCGCGCCAAGAACAGTGGGCCAGAGCCCAGAACATCGAAGTGGTCGGAGTTCCTGAACAAAAAGATGAATCACCGGTGGTGGAAACTTTCAGCAGTGGGATTAATACCCACAGCTGGGTGTAGTACATAGTAGGCTTCCTCTCTAATGCCCGGTTTCTATATTCAACGGACATTTGTAGGTAAGAGCTACGACTCGTTTTCACATACAAATTTTGACAGCTAACTTACCGCCGGTTTCTAGCTGTCAAACTTTTGTATGTGGAAACGAGTCGTAGCTCTTACCTACGACTGTCCGTTGAATATAGAAACCGGGGGTAACCCGCCACTCCTCTCGGTTCCGTGCTATGCTCATCTGTCATCCAACCATGCTGACTATTTCGTCCGACCAACGGGCTGGTGGTCTGCCCCGTAGTCGATGTGTGTCTCTTGGCCAGCATTCTGTCACTGCCTTTGTCCACCGGCCATCATCTCGTCTAGCCAAATGTCCTGACCATCTCCACTTAAGGCTCGCGATCTGCATACCTATGTCTACAACCTGACTTGACTTGATTAAAACTCCACATTTTTTTTTATTAAAATCTAATTCAAATGTCTTGTCAACAGTTATCAATATGCAACAACTTCCTCCTCCGAATGCATGGGGTGTCCCGACTGACCCACCTTCGGATTTTATCATTGAACAACAACGGCATCCTGCAGATCGAGGGGCTTAAAGATCTCATCTACCTTAAAGTGCTGAAGCTTGCTGGTAAGTGTAAATAGCACTGCATCGGTTCTCATAATCTTACTACAAAATTATAAAATGTGAAAATACGTGAGGATGTATGAAGATTTGTTATTTTTTCATGAAAAACTACTCGTGAAATTTGGAATAATATTGTTGAGAGAGATCAATTTTTGTCAAGAAAACACAGTTTACTCTTAGAGGCTGTTGGTAACACGGAGAGCATCTAGTCCATATCTATATCATCAATATTATAAAGAGGAAAGATTTGTTTGAAATGAATAGGCTCCGAAACTACAGGACCGATTTGAAAAATTATTTCACCAATAGAATCCTACATTATCCCCGATGAACATAGGCTATATTTTATCCCGGGAAAGTGAAGTTTTCCTGAGGGATCGCGGGTAACACCGCGGTGGACAGCTAGTAACTAATCAAATACTAGTAGAATTGAATTCAGCTACTATGAACTTAATTTCAATACTAATTGAAGTAAATATTTCTGTTCCCAGGTAACAATATAAAGTCGATAGAACATTTAAACCACAATATGCATCTAGAGCATCTAGACTTGTCCAACAATCAGATAGCGTTCATCGCTGATATATCATATTTGAAAGGATTAAAGGTAATTTTTGCCAGAAATCGCATTTACTCTAAAGGAAACACAGAGAAAGAGACAATAATTATTTTTTCTTTCAGCATCTGAACCTTGAACGCAATCGTATCGTCGACCTGCGACAGTGCGACCGCTACCTACCCTCGAACTTGGAACATCTTGGACTGGGTAATGTATTATTTTATCAACAAGATTTCTTACTTCGCAGCTCACATAGCTCCCCCAGTCTCCCACACTAAACAAAATTAATGGATTAAGCGAACTAGTTTCAGGTTTTTTTCTTATTTACTTTCATTATAATGCTTGCACACAGAAGATTTACAAATATCAGATATTTAAATAATTTAAGTGCTCCTCGAAGTGCACTTGACTCATGTATTCGAAATTTTTAGGTTCTACAAAATATTTTCTTACTCACGATGTTTTGTTTAGAGTTTTGACATAGTGCACTTAGTACACAACTGCATTCGAACCTTTCGAACCAAGAAGGATCGTAAGGCAAGGCAACACCACCAGTGCGAAATTACTCGTCATGGGCCTTTTCAGGCCAAAGACGAATAAACCAATGAATTGTCTCTGTCTCAAGTCCAATGAAAAACAGTGTCAACTTTATCCCACAGGACATAACAATATAGTTGACCTAAATGAAATCAGTCACCTAGTACACCTGAGTGTTCTGGAAAGTTTCTCAGTGCAAGGCAACCCTTGCGTGGCTATGGCGGGAAAGGATAAACTTGGCTTTGACTACCGCCCATTCGTACTCAATTGGATACTGAGTGTGAAGACTATTGATGGATTCGTCGTCAGCGCTATTGAAAGGTAATTGAAAATTAAGAATTTATTATATTTAGTATAGGTTGTAAAATAAAAAACAGTTGCGCCCCAGGAGTGCCGGCAGAAGTGAAAACTTCAACGGTTCTAACTAAACTTGACATAACCCGGTGTCACGTGACCTTTTCGAGGCGAATCCAAAAATTTATTCTCATCTCAAAACTGCCAAACGCGCCTAAAGATGTACACTTCAAAAACATGTTAAACTTCTTTTTCAGCCTAAAAGCAGAATGGCTGTACAGTCAAGGCAAAGGGCGGCATTTCCACGCGGGCCAGCATCAGGAACTATGCGAATATCTTGCTTCCACTTGCCCACTCACCGCTGATGCGTTAGAGACCGAGGATCAGAGGAAACTGAGGCTTGTGCTCAGCAAGGTAAGGCTCTAATTGCTGTGTACATTTTGTGTATGTATGAGCGGACAACATTAAAGGATACTGAGGCTTGTGCTCAGTGAAGTAAGGTTCAAATTACTGTGTACAAATTCATGTACCTTATACTACGGCAACTGGATCTTGGCACTCATGATGTTAGTCGTTTTGATGCGCTGTTGATAATTTTCTAAGAAAATACGTCGAAACAATGAAACTGCCAATTTCACTAATTTCGAGATACATTGGCCATGTTATAAATATGTACAGTCATTATTGACCTGCCCTTGTCCCGCTCATGCGGGGTCGACGCAACATGTTCTCTTCCACTCTCCCCCATCACTCGTCATCTCTGTATCAACTCCTTTCTTTTCCATATCTTTCACACAATCCATACATCTTTTCTTAGGTCTACCTCTTCTCATATATCCGTTCACATTCATTTCCATCACCCTTCTAGTAACATGAGTTTCATCCCTCCGCATTACATGCCCATACCACGCTAACCTATTGCTCCTCAACATCTAAATATGTACAGTACCACACATATTATGCGCCTTGGCAATTTTTTAAACTTCGGTCTACAGTATCAAGAACGACAATGCAAGCCGAGGGACACCGTGGGGCTCAGCTAGTTAAAATTATATTTTTCTAGGCACAACATCATCAGCAGCAGCTGAAGGACCACCAAACGCACAGTCCCATGAAATCAAAGCTGCAGTCTCCACGAATGCAATGTAAGCTTTTTGGTGACTTGCTTTGAGTTAGAAAAGGATTCAAGGCTTCTTGCTGCGAAATAAAATGTAGGATTTATTTAAAGTCAAAGTCAAAAAGCATTTATTCAGTAGGACCGCTGTGATCAATTTGAATTGTCTTAAAACTAAAGTGATTTTACTCCTGTTTCCTATAAAACGTTACGCCTTAAAAGCATTACAACTTTACTATAAAGTATTATAGTCTACATCAATATAGTTATGTTCCCACAGCACGTATAAGCACACCTCGTCACATGGGCAGATCGCCAGACCGCCTCAGTTCGAGCTACCACCCTGCTCTCTCCAAGAGCGGATCTCCGTCTCATCAGATGTCCATGTCATGTTCCGGTGAAATACCTTCCGGCATCAGTCGGGGCTTCGACTCGCCACAGAATAGGAGCTTCGATTCCCCCGGTGTAGTGGAGAAGATTCCAGGTAATTTGGTCGACATTTCCAGAGTTCGTGCGTTTTGAGTCTAAATTTTTCATACGCACTGCCGAATCGTGGAACTCCCTAACATGCTCTGTATTTCCAGAAAAGTACAATATAGGGGTCTTCAAATCTATAGTAAATAGGTTCCTTCTAAGTAATCATGCTTCATCTTAGACCTCACTAGGCAGAGTGAGGTCAAATGCTAACCTATTTAAAAAAATATATTGGTCTCAGAAAGGCGAGTTGCAGAACCAAATCTACACACAATGAAGATCGGTGCTTTAACCGATAAATATGAGCTGATCAAAAATGTTGATTGCGACATCAGGGTTTCCGTGGCCGAGCGGTAAAGGCACTACGGCTTTAGGAGGATCGTCTGATCGTCGCGGGTTCGAATCCCGTCGGAATCGAAAATTTTGATAAGACTTTTCATTTATCCACCAGCCTTCGTAAGAAAAACTACTTTCTATTTTCACTTGGTTCTATTATTATTACTATTAGACCACATCCCATTGTAGGCTTTTGTTATATGTACTAAAAATCTTTCCAGAGATATCAAAACCGGCGAACCAGGCACTTGAAGCAGCATCCAAAATGGTGCCGGTACCAGAATCCCTCATGAGTCCAGACTACCAGGATCCAATCTATGACATCCATCGTTCTATACCGCGCCCGACCAATTCTTCCCCTTCTAGCAACGGCAGTGTAAATGATGAGAAGACTAGAACCACTGTTAAGAATCTCAAAGGTTAGTTATAAACCTAGCCGTGTAGCATGTAATGTATCTGATACTAATCTTTTCGAGGCGAATCCAAGAATTTATTCTCATCTCAAAAATGCCCAGCGCGCCAGAATGAACCGCTCGAGCCAGCGCAGCCCGTTAGATGGCTTCGGCAGATCTCGTTAATTCTACAAGCGTTTCTATATCTTGTACCATTGTTCATAAGGTTTATAATGGCTTGCTATAAAACTAATTGACGCGTCGCTTCCCAATTCAATGTGCATTGAGCCTTAGAGCATGTTTTATGTAATCATAATTTCTGCAAATTCACATTTTGCATGCAATTTTTGATTGTATTGTGAAAACAATTTTGTTATTCAGGTTCGCCGCGACTACCGAAAAGTGCGACTTCCTCCCCTAAGTTAAAGTCCAAAATGGAGCAGCGTAAAGGCAGCCTCACTAACGCCAAAGATGACAGACCGATCAACGGCTTGAAAGACCAAATTGAATCGGACAAACTAGAGATTATTAAACTGGCGTCAAATCAAAGGTAAATTGAGTTCTATGATACCGACAGTGTTTCGATTCACTTGTAAGTTTTCCGCAAGGTATGTTTAAAGGTTCCAAAGGAACACTAACTACAATCAACTTTAGTAGACTTTCAACATTAAGACACAATTTTATGTAAACTTTACAAAAAAATACTACAGACATCGATTGCAAACACACTCTCATTCAAACTACGCTCACGTTACTTCCCTAGTCAGTAATACCGCAGTAGCTATCATAAATCCATTTTGAACCTACATTTTGAATAGCCTATATGCTATTCCAGGTTACTATCTACTATTCCAAGTTTCGTGATTGAAACACAAACATACAAACATCTAAATAAACTCACAAACTTTCAGCTTTATTATATGAGTGGGATGACTTCAAATTTTTAATAATTTTTTTCAAGTTTTTTATTAACTACATAAATGTGATCAGTAACAAGACACTGAGACCACGTTGTTTTTTTTAGTACATAATTAAAAAATATATGTTTTCGTCATCAGGCGGCAGAAGAAGCTAAGCACAGAAGCGACCGCAGCGGTCACGATCCAGAAGATGTGGCGCGGATACCGCAGCCGGAACCTCAACAAGGATACGTTACGTATCTTACACGCGATCCAGGCGGCACGAGCGAGGCAACACATACAGTACGTATGTCGTATTTAGATATAATAAGTCGTTGAACCACTCGTGAACATAGGCCTCCCCCAGCGGCTCCCAGCAACCTTTACCAGATCGTCTTTCCATCTCGTGGGGGGCCGTCCTCTACTGCGATTTCCGGTGCGTGGCCTCCACTCGAGAACTTTTCTGTCCCAACGGCCGTCAGTTCTACGAGCTATGTGCCCCGCCCACTGCCACTTAACCTTATGGCGGTCTTAAAACTCCATTGAGCACATACCCAAAAGAGAGGAAATGTTATTTATTTTGTTCGATAAAAATTCCGCCACTGACTGCGGCGACACTGCACTCCGACTCAATGTGCTCTCTCGCTCACTCGAGAACATTCGAGCGAGCGAGACTTAGTATTTATCATCGACAAATCACTACAATCGGAATTTAATGGACCACATTGCCAGTATTGGGTATGCGTTCGATGAACTCCTTCACCAGATTTGACCACTAACTCGAACGAATTTACTTTTGGTTTTGAATCCCACTTGCCAGTAGAAGTTCTTAGCTAAGGTTGAAACATCTGTTAAGCCAATTGAACAATACATTCAATTCTTATATTTTTCGGTATAACAGGAGACTAACATGCGATATGGAGGCAACTAAGGCAGCTTTGGAGAGCGAGAGGAAAATACAACAACTACAGATGCAAGCTATCAATGCGCTTTGGAAGAAAGTCTCAACGTTGCAAGCGTCGGGTAAGTTCAACTTATTTTTTACGATTTCGACTGTATATGTCAAAGTCAAAAAGCATTTATTCAGTGGGACCGCTGCGATCACTCATAATAGTCTTAAAACAAGGTGATTCTACTCATGTTCCTCCGCGACCAATACCGTGAAGAACCAGGGCAACAAACACGGTTTACGACCTTTCTTTTAGGTAATCCATCTTAAAACGAAATATTCAAGCTCCAGTAGGGAGTCAAACAAAAGTAAGGCTCGCTATAATTATCAAGACACAAGAAACACTCATATTAATTGTCCTAATTGATCCTTAGAAGATGTAGCCCGATTTCACCCACTGCTGGGCCTCCTCTGTATCTCCACTCTCTTCGGTCCTGCGCAGTATTTTCCCACGTTTTCCCAGCCACATTGTGTCATCCGACTATCGGGCGGGTGTTCTAACCTCACACCATCCCGTAATCTAGAAAACATCTTGTAACAATCAAATTTTTCAGATACGCAAAAGAAGTCATCAGAATGTGACGACAATTCGGACGTTTTGAGACAACTCACCGAGACCTGCTTCAGTTTACAAACGCAGGTATTTATAAATAGCTAAAACAAAGAGAGTAAGTAGGTAGAGAACACAGATTTCCACTTACAATCCTGACAGAACTACAGACATTCCCTCTCATTATTTGATTTCGACATGTTTACAAAGACACCCTATCTCTCTTGTAAAATAACATTAGAGTTAGGTAAAAGAATATTTTCAATAACTGCAATAAAAATCAAAATCGCATTCAAAATGTCACACTCAAGGTATCTCAAAATATCAGAGAAGGGTAGGCAATAAGAAAGGCGTGGTATGATATCGGTCATGGTAAGCTACGGAACGAGTGCAGGCAAAATTTCAATTTATTCATAAAACATAATACATAAATATTATAAATAATTTACCACGAACCCCGCACTAGGCTAAGCCTGTATCGCGACATCTCGAGTGTAATTGTTATATCAATAAAACAGTAGGTAAAAGTTACCTACTTTTACCATTCATATATTTGAATTCATATAGAATAGAATAGAATATATCTTTATCTTTTTTTCATATATTATCTACTATATAAAAATAAGTCGGGTTTTCCTTCCTGACGCTATAACTCCAGAACGCACGAACCGATTTCCACGGTTTTGCATTCGTTGGAAAGGTCTCGGGCTCCGTGAGGTTTATAGCAAAGAAAATTCAGTAAAAATCTGATGGTATCTGGTGGCGAAACGGAGTTCGCTGGGTTTGCTAGTTTTGTATAAATATTTCATTGATATGTTCAACAGGTGGTGGAGTTGCAAGGCTGCATGCAAGAGGTACTCAAAGCGGTGTCGGGAAGAAACCGCGCGGCGCCGGTCGGGACTCAAACCGACATCACAGCTGTTGCCACGCCTCAGGTAATTTACCCTCTCATCTAGCTGTCCAACATTATGTTTTCTATACACCGCTATTTTGTAACTACCAATTTTTTTTATAAATTTTGGTTGACGGCACTAGGGCTTTTGGGTCAAGCCACATTGAATTGGCAAGCGCACGTCAATTAGTTTTATAGCAAGCCATTATAAACCTTATGAACATTGGTACAAGATACAGAAACGCTTGTAGAATGAACCGCTCGCGCCGGCGCGTCCCGCTAGATGGCTTCGCCAGATCTCGTTAATTCTACAAGCGTTTCTATATCTTGGACCATTGTTCATAAGGTTTATAATGGCTTGCTATAAAACTAATTGACGCGTCGCTTCCCAATTCAATGTAGCTTGAGCCTTAGGAGGATCGTCAGATCGTCGCGGGTTCGAACCCGTCAGAATCGAAAATTTTGATAAGACTTTTAATTTCTCAAAGCTTTGCTTAGTTTGGCGCTAGATTATGCTGCGTGAAAAGTCCAGCATTATTTATTATTAAATTGTATTGTCACAGGAAGAACGCAGCGCATGGCTACGTCGACCGCAGACGTTATCTTTAAGCGCATCAAGTGCGCCTGACCTACCCTCCACCCCCGTCGTATGCGAAACAGACGTGTAAGTATTTGTAAAGGAGAATCCTATTCTTGCCTTTCCTATTTTGTCTTTAATCAGATGGGCAACTCAGGTGACTGAGTTTGGCCTACTCCATGGACCGACAATTTAAAGTGCCCTCAAAAGCATAGAAGGGCTTGATAATGCCACTAGCGCTAACACATTCACTTACTGGCCGGTCTGAAGCTGCGTATCGATTATGCGCTCCTGGCGCGCGCGCCATGAATGACCGCGCCGAGAGTGCGTTCCGCGGAACGCGTGCCTAACTTTTGAAGTATATCAACTATGCGCGCCTGGCCCGCGTGGCAACCGTTCCAGTGTTTGACCCTTCATCATGGAAGCTTTGGTTATCCATAATGGGAGCGCACAAACACAAAAAAATACAACGTGTCCGTCTCAATTGGTGCGCGCGCCGCGATTGATGCGCGGTAAAAAACCGACAGCCGACGGAACGGACCGCTCCGCGTTCGGGCGCTCCAACGAACACATTGGCGCGCGTTCCAAAATGGTATCCATTTCGCGCGGCTGGAGCGCGCACCAATGTTCGCTCTCTTGGAGCGCATAATCGATACGCAGCTTTAATCTTGCTTGACTTTGAAGAACTATCAAGAATGGCTTAGCAAAGCAAGCAACATCCCTATTTCCAATCGAAACAACTAAAAAGTTTTATCGTCGAGACCGAACAATAGTGAGTTTTTAATTTTCAATCACGCCCTTTGTGTGGACTGATTTGAATAAAACAATAGTCGATATAGATTGTAGTCTAAAATTGCATAAAGACTAAATATTAACGCGAACCTTCGAGCAGAATAGCTAGTATTATTTTAAGTTATCTGGCACAGATTTTGCAGAAAATTAAAAGAATATGTTTTATTCAGTATCAGTGAGAAGTCCACGGAAGTTTCCCTCGGCATTGAGAGAACGGAATCTGTCGTCGAAAACGTCGAAGGTGAAAGATGCGTCATTGCTGACTGATCTCTACTGCTATAAATATAAGGTGCATTGTTGTATGGCTTGAGTTGGGTAGCTTGTGTCGGGGGCGTAGGTATAACATTGAAACCTATAGTCACGAAATTTATAAATGCCACTTCTAAAATTTTAAAGGCTACCTAATTATAACATATTGAAGACGAAATACTTGGAAATGAATAACTGATTTGAAATAAACATGGAAATATAAAATCCGCAAAAAATTAATAAATAAATGACATTTCAGACGCAATGTTAAACTAATCCATCAGAAATATTTATGTAACAAAATATTATCCACCAATGTTATATCCACGCCGCTTTGTGTACGTGTTGATGTATAGATTTTATGCGAGAAAGGAAAGATCTATAGTCGTCTCTTTTCTTCACGTCAATTGAAGAAACGTATGACAAGAGTTTTAAAATTTGCTTTGTATTGAAACGCTATGACTGATTCGCGAAATAAGACTTTAAGTCGTCGGCGCAAGTGCTGTTATTGTTTATTCGCACAGTGCTTTGCCGATTTCTTGTCCAAATTCAGATAATGGATATTAGTAGGTAACTATAGCTAAAATTTTTACTGAGGAAGTGCGCATGAACTAAGTTATGGTTGTGGTTTACATACTAATATACGTTGGTTGAATGTAGGATCTGAACAGACTATTTCCTTGGCTGAAAAGCAACCGAAAGCAATCTATTATATTAGAAATAGTTACTCAAGCACAGTTTATCTGATCAATGACTCGCTTGAGCAATGAATTCATTTCATTCCTGAATCATTCTTGTGGTGCACACGTTTTGTGAACAAAACAACCAACTGATAAGCACCAGTGACTGGCGCGATGTCTACACGCGTCCTCACGCTGGCAGTTGCTGGCTGCCAGCGCTGGCTTGTCTTGGAAAACTGTTTATACGAGGCCAATAACAAGCCAGCGCTGGCTACTGGCAGCCAACACTGGCTTCATCTACACCTTACTTTAGTTTCAATCAAGTTTCAGATCCGATTTGTTTCAAACTCAACTTTAAACATAAGTTTAAACAAAAATACAATAGGTCTAATTAGTTGGAGAAGGACCGCTGGGATCAATAGTCTTAAGAGCTAGGTAATTCTACTCCTGTTCAATGTTTATTCGCGACCAATTAAAGAACTGTCAATACTGTTTGGGTAGGCCCTTAGATCATTTAGCCGGGATGCGCCTTACCTTGTCCCCTCTGCCAAAATGTACATGATTCTAAATCATGTGCGTCTTATATTATTACGTACGTCGCAAGAGTGTGCTTAAAAATGAGGGTGCATTGTCAGTTTTTATGCTTAATTGTATGTAAAATGCATTCGTGTGCTACCTCGTCCCCCGCAAAAATCGGCAGAAAATTTTGTAAGAGGAATTCTGTCAATAGCGGGTCCCTACTTTTTGTCTGAGGGTAGGCCCCAAACAGTGTTGACGGTTCTTCACTCTTCAGTTCGTTCTGGGGGCCTATTGTCTAACTTGAAATCCATTCCCATTTCCCATTCCAACCAATCACACAATACGAAAATGACGTATTTTGTCATGATACCTCATTTTCGTATTGTGTGATTGGTTGGAATGGGAAATGGATTTTAAGTTAGACAATAGGCCCCCAGTTCATAATATTTTAGATTGTGTTTCGGTTGCTGCGTCAGAGACTTGGTCAAATTTAATTTGCACATGCAATTGTAGTACATAAGTTGCAATGACACTAGTATGTAAGTATTATTTTCTGTTGTAAACAGATTTCACATTGTTATGCTTATTTATTTTGATACCAAAACTGTATTATAAATATTCACATTATGATAAGATTATTTAAAGACAGGATTAATTTTAAGGTCACAAAGTATTGTTATATTTTAGCGAATATAAGTACACCGAAGAAATTCACGTTATTTTAGATAAGTTTTAAAGTACAGGGGGGGGGGACTGTTGATTTACATAATATTATTCTTATTACGAATGAGATTGATATGACCCGCAAAGGAATTTATATTTTACGCTAAACTATTCATATAGATAACCAAACTCCACAGATTTTAACTTAACAATCAGTTTTTGCGTACTATCTATAGGGTATAAAAAGACGTCTACCGAAGCCGAAATGGGTAGGTACAGCATCCCAACACCAAATCCAAAAGGATTTTCCGAAAAAATCATAATATCCGGAGAAAACAGCGTTTAAACAGTACTGTTTGCGTATGTTCTGGGCGCGTTGTTTTACGTAGATTGCTGGTATTTGAGTTTTAATTGTTTTTTTCTTTTATAAATGAAATTATTAGTTAGGTATGGCTTTATTATGTTTTACTAGTAGTAAATAACCGAAAATAACATAAAATGACGTAGCTAAGTCGGGATTTTTTTTCGCTAAATATGTTTAGAATCATGGTCTGATTGCAACCCCTCAGTTTTTGGTAGTAGTCTTTTTACACCCTGTATATGTGGTATACATGTAATATTGTCTAATATTTAAACCACAGAGAAAAAGAATGTAGAAACAATTGGTTATTGTTGATTCTTTGGGGGGAAGTCCCAACTGGAAAATCGCGGACCTTATTTCACCGAAGTACCTGCCACAATTTTACACAAAACCTAATTTTAGCTGTATTGTATGTCTCTAGTTATCTGTCCAATTTAAATACCGCGCATAATATCCATTTATTATGTATGCCGTACATCAGGGTTTCTCAAACTTATGGCGCCACGTACCCCTGCTATACTTTCTAGATCTCCAAGAACATAAGGTTTTTTGTTTCAATAGAAGGCAGCAAATAAAGTAACTAACGGTTTTAGGAGTAATTTGTACAATTTTAACCTTAATTCTGACTCAACATCAAGTCGATTTTCTGTACTTCGTTTTTATCAATACTACCTTTCTATTAGGTATTCTAAGGAAATTCATCGATTTGTGTGACAAGACAAGGGATATTCATCCTGTCTTGCTGCCCAAAAATCAATCCATACCATTACGTAAATTTTGACGGGAACCACCTACCATGGAATGGCGAACTCCTAGGGGTTGGCGTTCCCCACTTTGAGAAACCCTGCCGTACATCCAAAGTAATGTGTCGAGTTTTTTATACTTAAGATTGCGCTGACATTACGATTTTAAAAGACAGCGCCATCTATCAGCAGTTTTGTAACTAAAACCAATACAAATCTGAGTCAACGTTAACGCAATCGTTTATTATTTATTGGGTTTTGTTATAGAATCTCTTACGCTTGAATTTTTATTTTTTAATGTTTCGTGTTAGATAAGATTTTTGATCGTTTAATTTTATAAGTTTTTATGTTATTTTGGTGAAACGGGAATTTATCGCGTGAAATTCGTTGAGTACGTTTCCCGACGTTTCGCCTACGTTTCAACAGTTGTTGTCGCAGGCTGACTGGAGTATGTAATAGTATGCATCGGAGTCTCCAGCGATGAGCGATAGTTTTTATGTTATTCAAATCGAGTTCTATAAAAATTAAACGATCAGAAATTTTATAGAAAAACTGCTAATGCTAGTCATTTTTAACAACGCATTGTCAACTGTTTTATATCAATGTTTACCTTAGGTAAAGTATGAAGATCTCTATTCGTGAAATTGGCCTTTTGGAGTGCGCAGTGGCGCTTTCTCGTACTAAATTGTCTTCTGCGCATCGAAAAAGATAACTTCACGAAAGCAAGATCCATTGGTCGTAGTGTAAGTTTACTTTCGCGATAAAAAATATATAAAAAAGACGGGCAATTATTGAATTATTACTGTGAATTGTGTGAAAAACTAAACTGATGAATTATTCTGATAAATGTGCCCAGATTTTTGTAATGCTTTGTACGGAATATGCATGCGTTCCAATGTACGGTCAGCGTCACCAACTGATAACCCCCCTGCAGTACAAACTGCCAACGCTGACTGTACACGTACACAGGAACGCGCTGTCAGTGGCGGTACTGCAGTTGCTGCGCGTTTTTGTGCGTACATTGGAACGCCTAGTCCGCAAAAGGCATAATAAATATATAGGGTGTAAAAAGACGTCTACCGAAGCCGAAAGGAGCAGGTACAGCATCCCACCACAAAACCAAATCCAAAAGGTTTTTCCGAAAAAATCATTGTATCCGGAGAAAACAGCGTTTGAAGATTACTATTTGCGTATGTTTTGGGCGCGTTGTTTTACGTAGATTGCTGGATTTTGAGTTTTAACTGTTTTTTTCTATTATAAATGAAATTATTA
This sequence comes from Epirrhoe alternata, assembly GCA_963565295.1. Classification (NCBI taxonomy): domain Eukaryota; kingdom Metazoa; phylum Arthropoda; class Insecta; order Lepidoptera; family Geometridae; genus Epirrhoe; species Epirrhoe alternata. The sequence goes on from OY751394.1 coordinate 9,128,403, forward strand.
GGTGGGTATGGCCTTATTATGTTGTAACAGTAGTAAATAAACGAAAATAATACAAAACGACCAAGGTAAGTAAAAAAAAAAATTGCGTTATTTTTTCGCAAATATGTTTAGAATCATGGTCTGATTGCATCCCCTCAGTTTTCGGTAGTTGTCTTTTTACACCCTGTATGTTAATGAAAAATTACACTTTAACTTAAGTTTATTTATAAAATAAATTTTTATAATCGTTCACATATTTCTACAAAACAAGTCCGTCTTAACTCTCAAATCATATTGAAGTTAACAACTTGTTTGGCTTGAGTACAGTTCTCTATGTGATTTAATGTACCTAACAATTTTAATATTAAGCTTGTGTATCCATATTCTAACTATCATTTAAAGCGTTGATTGATCTTGTTATCGACAAACGGTTATGAGTTTTTTTGCTACTGCTCCACATGCGTCTTAACGCGAAAATTAGTGTTATATTTGACTTTAGATGCATACATTTTATGTCATAAATGTCACTAATTAACGCGTTATGACGCAGGTAGAGTAGTAGCATTAAAGAAACACTGTAAACATATTTTAAATTCATTTTTTGTACAGAGGAACGAGAACGCTGACCGCTTAGGTCTTGACGAAATAGCTATAGTTCGCGTTTTCCGACTTACCTAATCAAGAGTTTTTACTGTCAATACAAAGAAGATCATTCATTTTCAGTCCAATACCTGAAGTGCCCGCCAACCAAAGAATTGTACTATGTAGAGTGAGAAAAGTATTTTTCACTGACACCAAAAAAAAAACAAAAAAAAAAAAATTTTTTTTACAAGTATGTCACCAACTTGTGTACAAAAGTGGAAATATGTTTGTATGTTTTCTTGGGCTGGATGATGTTCTTTGATCCCGAGTTTATGCCGACGTTGGTTATAACGTCGCCTCCTATAAAGATTTGCCGTCCTTTCAATTTCATCTCGTACCCACCTTTATTTGTTATTGATTAAATTCTGTATTTATTATGTTTATAAAAGGATTTTGAATTGATTTTTATTTTATTTGTGTCTTGAAATATGCTAAGATATTGACTGTTTTTGGTCATAATAAAAAAAATACGAAACTGTCGGACTTCAATTTAAAGTGTAGACTTCATTTTGTCTCTGTGGGTAATGTTATAAAATGGTAAACGTCAAAACGTGCGCAGCATTTTCAAATAAGTAGTAACGTTCCTATGTTTATTTTTTTATCATTCGCGTATGCTGTCGCTGATTTACTGTATGATGTTTTTAGTTTTTTTCGAAATCGCCTCAACTATGGTATTTTGTCTGAGATCAAAAAATACAGAAAATTATTATTTTTTGAATCCAAGGTATCAAAAGACTTACCTGTAACATGACCCTACAATCTGTCTTTCTTGGTATCATTCTGTCTGTGACCATGGAGACAAGCAAATATTTAATTACTTCAATATCTGAGATCTTGTATTCGTTTCTTTGGTTGTATGGATCGAAGAGGACGTGTGAAATTAAAGGATTTTCTTCAGTCCCGAACCATGACCCTACAATCTGTCTTTCATGGTATCATTTTGTCTGAGACCATGGAGGCAAGCAAATATTTAATTACTTCAATATCTGAGAATTCTCTGAGATCTTGTATTCGTCTCTGTGGTTGTATGGATCGTTAAAGGATTTTCTTCAGTCCCGAACATGACACTACAATCTGTCTTTCATGGTATCATTTTGTCTGAGACCTTGGAGGCAAGCAAATATTTAATTACTTCAATATCTGAGAATTCTCTGAGATCTTGTATTCGTTTCTGTGGTTGTATGGATCGTTAAAGGATTTTCTTCAGTCCCGAAGATGATCCTACAATCTGTCTTTCATGGTATCATTCTGTCTGAGACCATGGAGGCAAGCAAATATTTAATTAATTCAATATCTGAGAATTCTCTGAGATCTTGTATTCGTCTCTTTGGTTGTATGGATCGTTAAAGGATTTTCTTCAGTCCCGAACATGACCCTACAATCTGTCTTTCATGGTATCATTCTGTCTGAGACCATGGAGGCAAGCAAATATTTAATTACTTCAATATCTGAGAATTCTCTGAGATCTTGTATTCGTTTCTTTGGTTGTATGGATCGTTAGTAGCGTTCCTAGTGTTATTTTATTCATGCGCATTGTAAGTGATTTAGTAGACTATTGACATTTTTGTATTCTTATTGTAGTAATTTTGTAAAAAGGTATTATGTCTAGTTTAATGTGAATATTATTTATTTTGTTTCTAATATTTTAAATTGACATTACTTATAATTAGTGTAATTGGTTGTAAACCGTTCTAATTATTTTCAATAAATAAATAAATAAATTAGAGGATTTTCTTCAGTCCCGAAGATGACCCTACAATCTGTCTTTCATGGTATCATTCTGTCTGAGACCATGGAGGCAAGTAAATATTTAATTACTTCAATATCTGAGAATTCTCTGAGATCTTGTATTCGTTTCTTTGGTTGTATGGATCGTTAAAGGATTTTCTTCTGTTCCGAACATGACCCTACAATCTGTCTTTCATGGTATCATTCTGTCTGAGACCATGGAGGCAAGCAAATATTTAATTACTTCAATATCTGAGAATTCTCTGAGATCTTGTATTCGTCTCTTTGGCTGTATGGATCGTTAAAGGATTTTCTTCAGTCCCGAACATGACCCTACAATCTATCTGTCTTTCATGGTAGCATTCTGTCTGAGACCATGGAGGCAAGCAAATATTTAATTACTTCAATATCTGAGAATTCTCTGAGATCTTGTATTCGTCTCTTTGGCTGTATGGATCGTTAAAGGATTTTCTTCAGTCCCGAACATGACCCTACAATCTATCTGTCTTTCATGGTATCATTCTGTCTGAGACCATGGAGGCAAGCAAATATTTAATTACTTCAATATCTGAGAATTCTCTGAGATCTTGTATTCGAAGAGCGGCACCTTCTAACACAAGTATTTTTACTTAAAAGAAGGTCTCAACCTTAGTAATTTATATTGTAAATCTATTACAGAAATAAATATTTTCTATTTCTGTCTGAGACCATGGAGGCAAGTAAATATTTAATTACTTCAATATCTGAGAATTCTCTGAGATCTTGTATTCGTTTCTTTGGTTGTAAGGATTTTCTTCTGTTCCGAACATGACCCTACAATCTGTCTTTCATGGTATCATTCTGTCTGAGACCATGGAGGCAAGTAAATATTTAATTACTTCAATATCTGAGAATTCTCTGAGATCTTGTATTCGTCTCTTTGACTGTATGGATCGTTAAAGGATTTTCTTCAGTCCCGAACATGACCCTACAATCTATCTGTCTTTCATGGTATCATTCTGTCTGAGACCATGGAGGCAAGCAAATATTTAATTACTTCAATATCTGAGAATTCTCTGAGATCTTGTATTCGAAGAGCGGCACCTTCTAACACAAGTATTTTTACTTAAAAGAAGATCTCAACCTTAGTAATTTATATTGTAAATCTGTTACAGAAATAAATATTTTCTATTTTCTATTCTATTTCTATTTATTCGTTTCTTTGGTTGTATGGATCGTTAAAGGATTTTCTTCAGTCCCGAACATGACCCTACAATCTGTCTTTCTTGGTATCATTCTGTCTGAGACCATGGAGACAAGCAAATATTTAATTACTTCAATATCTGAGATCTTGTATTCGTTTCTTTGGTTGTATGGATCGGAGAGGACGTGTGAAATTAAAGGTTTTTTTTAGTCCCGAACATGAATCCTACAATCTGTCTTTCTTGGTATCATTCTGTCTGAGACCATGGAGACAGCATATATTTAATTTCATCAATATCTGAGATCGTGTAAAGGCTGATTTTAGTGTCACGCTGACCGTCAGCGCTGATAGCTCAGCGCGTAGTTTCTCAGCGCTGAAGCTCAGGGTGGCTCGTTTTAGGCTGGTTTTAGAGTCACGCTGACCGTCGGCGCTGAGATCTACGCGCGTAGCTCTCAGCGCGTAGCTGTCTGCGGCAACTCGTTTTAGTATCGTGCTGAACGTCGTGGAGTACAGACATGCCCAATCAAATGAGTGTTCGAGTTGCTGCCGTGTATTTTTTATGGAAAAAGAAAAGACTTCAACAACAACGAAGAAAAAGACTTCAATTTCATCCACTTATTTCTCAAAGATTGCTAGTGGGGGCATTTGTGACATTGTTCAATCAGTTATGAGATGACGAAATCAAATTCTTTAACTACTTTCGCATGTCATCACGAACTTTCGACAAGTTACTGGCAAAGCTACATGATAAGTTACTACGTTGCAGTAACAGGCGTTTACCTATACCTATAGCTGAACGTTTGATGGTTACTTTAAGGTAAGAAAAAAACCAAGTTGTTTACGTTTAATTTTAATTAAATTTTCACTTTTATTTAGTACCTTGACATTTATTATTATTATTCAGACACATATTATTTGTCTTCATATTGTTTGCCATTATTATTAGTGTTGCGTGTTTGTGTTTCGTATCTTGATACAGACTGTGGCACATATTCTTCATATGTTGGCTGAGTGCTTGACTGAGTGCGATAGCTACTCTGAGCCTCATTATCCGTTGTGTCATTTGTCGATGAACTGTTAGGTCTTGGGTACATATTTTGAATATCCATTGCCACTGCTAACACTCTAGAACGAAACTGCAATTTTTGTACCAGATCAAAGCTTTTTAACATTGGGCCCAAAGAAGAAAAAAAGGCCAGGTCATCGCTGTTAATATCTGGCGTTTGATTGCTTAGCAAAGTTAACAGTTCTTTTTAAGTATCCTTGTGTTCAAGCCCCTGCGTGAGCCGCAACACGATTGACGGAGTGGACGCATCCGTTGGATCATCCGTGTTCTGCGGCATGTGTGAACCGGCGTGAATCTCAAACCGCCATAGGTAGCCAGTTTGTGACTCACAAAGTTCATAGGATCTTATCTCTTTCTTTGCCGCCTTGTTGGGCTGGCTCATCTCGAGCCAGCCTTTCCACATTAAAAGACAATGCCAGATTTTGAGATGGTATATACAAGGATTGAAATTTCGAGTTCAAATGCGACACTATTGGGCTTATTTTAAACAGTTTCGCCTCGGAGGCGGAGGGTTGTAGTGCACACATGTCGTCCTTGTTAGCAAAGTATAAACACCTGCTCAGAAGTGTAAAGCGGTCGATCGACATGTGTGCACTAAAACCTGGCGTCCAGAATATGTCGGGGGTAGCCGACCAATACTCCTCCAACCGCGATTTTACGACTACCCCCATGGCCAGAATTATAGCTAAAAAGGTATACAGCTCCCGCACCGTGGTATCAACCCATTTTGTGATGCGGCTGGCTGGACGGACTGCGCAGCATATGGTCGGCCACCTGCTGCGCATACCGGTTCGTCTCCGAGACGATGTGCTCCATAATAGGGCGATCCCATATGTCGACGAAGACGTCATAGGGATCGTCACGCGGAGCTGCCGGACCTACATTAATCTGGGAAAATGTTTCCCGTCTCAGATCAACAGGAATCTGAGCCTCTGGAAACGCTTTCCACTGGAAGTCATATAACCTCCAAGGGTGGTCCGTTACTAACGCGGCCACCTCCTCCGGCGACCACTCCGGCTCGGCGACGGGCGGCTCGAGGGGCTGGGGCTCATCCTCGTCATCTTCGTCTAAGGGTGTTTCGAACAGTGTCCGAAACACCCTTGGACACTGCTGCTGCGCTTCGAACTCGTCGTCGTCGCCGTCGTCCGAATCCTCTTCGCTGCCTGTAATAAAAAAATGAGTTTCAAATCTGCAAAAACCAGAAATTTGCCTATAGCCCTAAAACCAAGCTAAAATTAGTTCTTAAGTTCTTACCATAATTGAGGAGCTCACAGATATCTGTGTCACGTATCGGACGACGGCGAGACGAGGTGTTTCGAAGCTCGACAAACCTAGAATAAAACCAGTGTCCATATCATCTTTATCTACACTTGTCTCTATAAATCCATAGGTTTGCTGTAAGAAAATTATTTGACTTACATCCCCGGGGAGGGCACGTCATCTGCCGGCACTGGATCCACCGGTTCTGGTGAAACTGCCGGTGCAACCGCCGGTTCCGCCTCCACCGCCGGTGCAACCGCCGAGACGCGACGCGGCGCGACGCTGCGCGCACATTTTTCATAGAGCGACTCAGAATATACTTTATTCACTACACGAAAAGATACACATTACATTGTGAGAATTCAGATTACGTTGCACCACGCAGCACTGCGCCTCGAGGTGCCTCGCGGCGTAGCGCGACGTATCGTGACGCAGCGGTGCATCGCCGGTACGCGCGGCGTGCAAGAGCGGTGCTGCGTCTCACGGTGCCGCGCGACGCCGCGAGGCGCAGCCTGAGGCCGCTGTGGCGACTTCTCTACTATTTCCGTTCAGACTTCGTTTAGAATTGATGCAGTTCGGTCGAGTGCTCGATTGAAAATATAATGATAGACTGGGATCTTGTTATAATCGGACTTCTTGCAGAAGATGAAGAGGAAGAAGTTTACAAATATAAAATTAAAAAGAAGACATCATACAGGAGTATTTGGGTGCATAATTTATGGAGAAATAGAAGAATTCATGGTGAATTTCATACGTTGTCTTTTGACCACATTGCCAACTATCCAGAAAAGTTTTATGATTATTACAAAATGGACTACCAAAAGTTTCAAAACTTATTAAATGTGTTGCGGCCATATATAGAAAAACAAAAAACTAATTACAGGCCCACTATCTCGATTGAAGAGCGGTTATCTCTCTGTCTTAGGTAAGTAATCATCTACTCGACTTACCGACTCGACTCGTTTCTTCCACTTGACTCACCGGATGTTTGTATTGTCTAATGACAAAAAAGCTGTTAACGTTGTATATATATAAAGACATCCTGTAGTATATTTAGTATCAGCATTCCACCTGTGTCGGGGCGGGTCGCTGGTTTTAGTTATAAAATAACAACATTATTGTATGTAGATAGGCAAGCTCTTTTTTATTACACTTAATAATTTTTAGCTAAAGTAACAAAATCAGGAATGTTAAGAAACTTAAAAAAATCACATATTCTGTCGATTTCACAATTATTATTAATTAATTATTGATATATGGTGGCTTATGGCGACGGCGTTAGTTTTTCGTAATCTCGTAATCAGTGAAAGGATTACTGACGGATGATGGCGTGTATGTGTATGGTGCTGATCTTCTGGCGGCCTGAAAGTGGCTCATGTTTGATGGCGTGTACGTGTCGTTTTTTTCGGTTTCGTAATTGGGAAGGGGTGTAGCGGTTATCTCAGTACTATTATTACTAACGGATGATGGCGTGTACGTGTATGGTGCTGATCTTCTGGCGGCCTGAAAGTTGCTCATGTTTGAAGGCATGTAGGTGGCGTTTTTTTCGGTTTCGTAATTGTGACATTGTGAATATAACAAATTAACTTCTTGTTCTGTCAATTTTAATTCTGCGTCATTAACTATCTGGAAGATCTTGCGTTCAATTTCTGCCTTCATTTTATTAGGCATTCCTTTGACTTTACTTGCCATGCTTTTAAAAAAATAATCCGTAGAGTCCTCTTCCTTTTTAGCCTCAATGTAACGGAATAATATTTCCGATGCTCTAGGCTGTTGTGAAATATTTTGTGTATGTGATGGAGACCGTGATACAGAACCCGGTCGTGATACTGGTGAGTTGGCTTGTAATGGTGACTGTATAGATTGCGAATCATCATTTATAGAGTATGTAGATGAGTCATCTAGATTTGAGACTTGGGCATTTTCTTGCACAACATATTTTTTTAGAAATTCCAATTCTTTCTCAAATTTTATGGGCTTAGCCTTTACTCTGGCAGAACCACTTTAACCATCTTTTCTTAAATTTAATGATCGTCTATAACTGTCACGGATTTTCTTCCAGCGCTTTTGACAGTCTGGTGCTGAAATAAAAAATAAAATTATGGCATATGTTTTTTGTAATAATACTAGAAATCAATGTCAACCCGGAAACGACTACGTCGAATTATTATCCATGTATCCATGGAAAATCTCATGAAAAAAATTATTAAAAAATAACTGTAACATAAAGTGAAAATCTTAAAAAAAAGGTGTTATAATGTCTCACTGTAGTTTAAACTATAAATTTTTTCAGGTTTTTGACTACAGCAATCAGCTTCAAGTCTGTAGCACAAAGCTATCGCATGGGTTACAGTACCGTTCTAACAATTATTCACGAAACCTATGCTGCACTTTGGAAAGCATTGCAACCTGTGGTTATGCCAAAACCAACTCGAGAGCTATGGGAGTCGATAGAAAAAGATTTCGATAGCATCTGGCACTTTCCTAACTGCATAGGAGCTATTGACGGAAAGCACGTCAACATAAGAGCACCTTGGAATAGTGGAAGCCTATACTTCAATTACAAAAAACACTTTAGCACTGTTTTGTTGGCAATAGAAGATGCTAAATATAGATTTGTTGTTGTTGACATAGGATCTTATGGCCGAAACAGCGACGGAGGCATTTTATCTAATTCCACATTGGAAGTGAAGCTACAAAGCAATCAATTAGGAATACCTCCTAATAAATGTTTGCCGGGTACAACATGTAACGCACCTCATGTTTTTGTTGGAGATGAGGCTTTTCCACTATCTCAAAACATAATGCGACCCTTTCCCAGTGACCAAGTCTCCCATGATCGAGAAAAAAAAAATTATAATTACCGCTTGAGCAGAGCAAGGCGCATTGTGGAAAGTGCTTTTGGAATTATGCAGCAGAAATTTGAAATTTTTCAAAAAGAATAAGAATACAGCCGAAGTATTTAAACAACATAATTTTAGCATGTACATGTCTACATAATTACATGCTAGACGACATACCCGAAAACATTTCATTACCAAGAGACAGCATTCTACAAAATTTATTAGACACCAGCCAAATTGATAATGAAGAACCTATGACTATTCGAAACCATTTTAAGACCTACTTTAATTCTGCGAATGGTTCGGTCTACTGGCAAAATGATATGATAGAAAGATGTTAAGAGTAGGTAGGTAACAATAATTTCAAAACAGACGATAGCGTCGATGTAGGTACTGCAAAAACCACACCATGCGATTTTATCAAAGTTTATATTATGATGATGTCCTTTATTCTATTTCTTTGACTAATTGTGTACCTACGTATGTACATTAAATGTATTTTATGATATTGACTGGTTTTATTAAAATCGATTAAGTAATATTTACAAAGTTACTTACCCGATAAACCCAATTGTTCACTAATTTTGTCCCATGCATTATTTTTAGCATTTCTGTCACTATAGTGTTTTGGCGATACATTATACAAACACTCGTAGCGCTGCACAAAAAAAAATTAACTTCTCCTCGATCTCCTTAACCCTTAAACAAACGCGAGCCCCTGGCCATGATTTTTCAAAAATTGATGTTATTTCTGGGTAATTAGGGGTCGCTGATTTCATTTTTTTTGTCAAAAAGCAAAAAAAGGGGGTAGAAGGGGGTGAATTTTTGGTGGTATATATATTACCATTGTCCGTGTAAGACTTGTAAAATATTGCCGGTGGTGGTATATATATTACCACTGTCCGTTACGCTCTGTTGATAATTTTAGACTAGTTGTTTCCCCTGACTTACAACTGTCAGCTATGATGAATCTGAGAATATGAAAATTATTACTTATTTTACCTACAGAATAGGTATTATACACAAGTTACTACCTACTTATTGATGTTTGTAATTTTACTGTTCGTTTTAGTAACCTATCTTAATAATACCTACCTAAAGTATAATTATATTAACTTTTAATAAACTTGTCAACTCTGGGTCTGAGTTGTGATATTCTGTGACGCAATAGATTGCATTGGATTCTCAATAAAAATGCACTTGATGAATCAAACTTTGTTTTTATTACTTACCTACTCAATTTAGACACAAAAATACAACACAAGAACTCTATAATCAAATCTGAAACTAAAACATCATACCTAGAGACTCCAGGCTAAAATCTCTGATACTAACAATTATCTTAACATAAGAAATACAATCAATGTATTACGTCTGTAGGAAAATAATACTATCTAACTAAAAACTTACTAACTATAATAACTGTCCAGATCCGACATACGTACATAAAGTTGCACCTACAACTAGACCTTTAGACTAGGGCAAAATTTTCTAATAGTGAATTTTACTCCTCTGCATTTTCTATGGAGTGGAAAAGCTTGAAGCATGATAATGGACACAGTGGAACTTGGCACACTGTGCAACAAATTCTTGTTCTCTTTTGAACTTTCTTGGTGCTACAAAACCTGCACCTCCTAGGCTCAGTTTCTTCTGGCATGTGTACGCCAACGTTGAGCAGCCGAATTTCTGCTGGCACACCAAAACATCCTCCTCTTTTACTTTTAAATATTGTTGGTCTATTTTTTTTGGTCGTATAGTTGTCCACTAAAACCCGAGCTATTTTCAACCTGAAGATGCGATGTGAATGGTTTCTTACGGTATGAGTCATGTTGTATGTAATATAAGCATTTATAATTGCGGAATCAAACATAAATATGAATAGCCTCATCCAATATTTGCGCGATTTTCTGTCTATTGGGTATGATGACCGAAAGTGATCAAAATGATCAACCCCGCCCATTGTAAGAGTGTAAGAAGCTATCGCTTTTGGACACAGAATATCTTTCCGACAACCGTCTTTTTGGGTCCTTTTCACTAAAACCGTATCAAGTGGTAAATGAGCAGTTGAGAGAACACACACATCTTTTGTATCGTGCCATTTGATGGCAGTGATTGGTTCCGAGGTCATTGCTGCAAACTGGTTCTTCTCTAGTCTTAAACTCTTAGGCTGACTTTTTTTCATGATGCTTGGGAGGTCTTTCCTATCACTCCGGACAGTACCTACAGCGTATATACCTTTTTGGTATAAATCATCCATGAGGTTACAACCAGTAAAAAAGTTGTCGAATGCCAGCAGTGTATTACGAGGGATTTCTGCACAGAGAGTCATCACGACATTATATCCTAAACCTTCGTTTTCGACACTGTCACCTTTGCCGGTATATATTTGAAATTGGTACATATACCCGGTCTTTGAGTCACATCTGGCCCAAATTTTGAAGCCTCTCTTGATCGGTTTCTTTGGCATGTACTGCTTTAGACTGCATCTTCCCTTAAACTTAACCATGCATTCATCTATGGATTGCGTATTGGAGTTATCCATTTCATTTTTAAATACTTCATTCATTATCGTGATCAAGGGTCGCAATTTATAAAGTTTGTCATATCCAGGAGAACCTCGCGGTGGCTCCATTTCATTGTCGTTGAGGTGTAAATTTTGTGTTATTTTTTTGAAACGTGTCAAGGAGAACACACGAGATATTTCGGCGTTGTTGTAAAAGGGATCACTAGACCAGTATAGTTCCATATCTGGCAGCGGGTTCAGTCCCATCATAATCAGCACTCCTAGATAGGCCTTGATTTCTTCAGTTGTTACGTCGCTCCAATTGTGACAATTTTTTTGCAAGGCATACTTATTCGTTTGTGCCACTATTATTTCTATGACTAAATCAGGGAAAAAATTTGCAAAAACATCTATCGGCTGTGTTATATGTGTATAGTTTGATCGTGGTTCAGCTTTTTTATCGAAGGTAGGTATATAGTGAGTCTCTCGTACATTTTTCCATTCCCGTGGCACTGAACGGTTTCTGCCTGTATGTCTTTGTGGGGCTCTCAGTGGGTCCTCATCAGGAAGAGAAGACAGAGTTGCACTTTGTTGAGTCGAGGTGAGAGAGTCTACATTACGGATGGATGTTATGGTACGTCTTCGTCGAATCGAGGTGAGCGAGTTTTCGATAGGTAATTGCAGATTCTGCTCTATGGTAGTGGGAAGCATGACAGGATCACTTCGTGGAGCCAAGGTCAGTGAGTCTTCATCAAGAAGGGGCAAGCTACGTGAAGAGCACAGTGGTGTTGCAGAGCGACTTAAGTTAGCGGAGGTGAGCGGGTCTTCGTCAGGCAATTGCAGATTTTCCTCTATGAAGGAGGAAAGCGTTACAGGATCACTTGGTCGAGCCGAGGTCAGTGAGTCTTCATCAGGAAGGGGCAAGCTACGTAAAGAGCACAGTGGTGTTGCAGAGTGACTTAAGATGGCGGAGGTGAGCGGGTCTTCGTCAGGCAATTGCAGATTTTCCTCTATGAAGGAGGAAAGCGTTACAGGATCACTTGGTCGAGCCGAGGTCAGTGAGTCTTCATCAGGAAAGGGCAAGCTACGTTGCTGTACGAATGAGCATGATGGTGTAGCAGAGCGACTTAAGTTAGCAGAGGTGAGCGGGTCTTCGTCAGGTAATTGCAGATTTTCCTCTATGAAGGAGGAAAGCGTTACAGGATCACTTGGTCGAGCCGAGGTCAGTGAGTCTTCATCAGGAAAGGGCAAGCTACGTTGCTGTACGAATGAGCATGATGGTGTAGCAGAGCGACTTAAGTTAGCAGAGGTGAGCGGGTCTTCGTCAGGTAATTGCAGATTTTCCTCTATGAAGGAGGAAAGCGTTACAGGATCACTTGGTCGAGCCGAGGTCAGTGAGTCTTCATCAGGAAAGGGCAAGCTACGTTGCTGTACGAATGAGCATGATGGTGTTGTAGAGCGACTTTGGTTAACCAAGGTGAGCATATGAGAAGGTGACAGAGTGGGACCTCGACCAAAATTATTCGGCTCATTTTCGTCGTTAGATGAAGATGATTTGTGTTGCTTCTTAGGTGGGGGGCTATATTCTAAAAGTTCTTGAAGAGACTCTCTGGTTGCCGCTGTTACTTGAACTTCGTCATATATTTGCTCTTCTACACAAGAACCAAATATATTCTCCAGGCCCCTTTCAACAAGTTGTGCTTCAGTTAGATGAATGAAGGAGTCTGAAGGACTACTTACATGGTCTCCATACAGTGCATCATCTTCCGAGTCACAATCTGACAAGTCGGATAAGTCATCCAGATTGTTTACAATGTTCTGTAGCTGTTGAGAGGGATTGTTTCCTCTAAAAACTATTTTTTTAGTTTTCTTTGACATGGTAATTTACTGAAACAACAAAAATTATTTTCAAAAATCACACTTTACTTACAAAACACTTACAGACATTTTTATGTATATAATTCGATTAGGAACTTGACGTGAACAGACAGTGGTAAAATAGATACCACTTACAGTGTCTACTTTGAGAGATAAAAAACTGTACAAAAATCCATTATTATCTAATATTTTTCAACGCAAGACCACTAGAACATAATAAAGTTTACTTATTAGAACTCCAAAACCACTTACCGAATTTTTCGCCGAACAAAAATCACAAAAGTTTGAAAGTGAGTCGCAAAAGTACGTCTGCAAATCGAAATTGGCGCAAAAATTTTTTTGACATCGACTTTTTATTGACAGGTGAAAGTGACAAGTGTAATGTTGCCAGTATAAAAGATAGCAAAAATATCATAGATTAGTATAGTTTCAAATTCAAGTGCTGCCTAACAATAGAAAATGGTTTTTTTTGTAATAAACCTAAGTGGTACATATATGACTTTTGTTTGATTAAGGGTTAATGCACGCACCCGCCAAATATACGTCGTTCTCGTGCGCTTGCCAGTGGTAGACTGCGGGAGGGCGCGAGCGGGGCCGCGCGGCGCCCGCGGCTAGTAGATACGTTCCGCTGCGCCTCGCGGCATCTCGCTGCGCAGCGAGGCGTCGTCCTGCTACGATTTTAAGATGCGCCTCGCGACGTTGCGATGCGTCTCGCGACGACGCGCGGCGTAGCGCGAAATCATTGGCCTCTTTGAGTATCGTCGCGTCGCGTCGCGTCTCGGTGTGAATTGACCCTAACTAAAACTTTGCGATCTTTTTTTTTTATTTACTCTTATTTTATTAAATAAGCGGGATTTATTTCTTAATTTATCTCCCTGTTTTGATAATTATTACCCGACCTGCATCGATTTTTATTCGTTCTAATTTCCTACCGGTTGATTCTTTGTCTGTGGTTGATTTGACGTTTCCGCCGAACGCGCGGAATTTGAAAGTATGTAGGCGGAGTTGAAGCCAATTAAATTCTAGAAAATTTTCCTAGTACTCAAAAAATGAAACGCTACAACGGGTTCCACATGCCAGTGGTGTCAATATTGGTTGAAATTTTTTATTGGTTGTCCGTGATGTGATAAAAAAAATTATTGATATTTTGTTTGGTTGAAAATATTACTTGATATTTTTATTGAAGTACAAGTTTTGCTGAAGTTGAATATTCTGTTAAATCAATATTATATAGTATGAAAATTATTAAGGTAAAATTATATTCAATGATATTTCCTTCATATTTGAACAGGCTTAGGACTGTCTAGCTGTTATTTTAGTTAGTATGTAAGTATTGTATGTTGAAAATTTTCTACATGAAAAATAAAAACAGCTAGGCGTATTTAAAAGATTCTATTTACATCGATGGTTTTTTTTATTGTTTTTAATACTTTTTGTTTTTTTTTTGTTTTGTTTTTATAATTTTTTTTACACTTTCATTACATAACATTTACACTTTCATTTCACTGACCATTAAACGTAAATAAGACCTTTCAAAAGTGTCACAGCTTTCTAACTATCGCGAACATTTTCAAAATTTCCGATATTTTCTACCCTTTTTCATTCTTTTCAATGCCAAAATCACAAATTAAGGAATTTTATCAATCTGATTTTTTATAGCATTCTTGGATAGTTGTTCTATCAAATGATAATGGCCATTTGCGTGTCAAAGAAACAGTTAGTTAATTAGATCAAGGTTAAGTAGGTATAATCTGATTTGATGATTTTTTCCAACAGTTTGAACTCCTATGTTGTATAAAAAATGTATGGTTTCCAGCTTGCCCTGCTAATAAATAACTTACCCACTTCATTCAGATTCGAAAATGGTATAGCACTTGGTATTTCCAACTTTCAATGCAAAGATTATTCCTGTTAAGATGAGTATTGGCCATTTTGTTTAGTTACTAAATTGTGCGCTACAAGTGGATTAGGTTTACTGGGGAATTAATTTAGGGATCAGAAGACAAATACTCCAAGGAACGGAAAAAAAATGCGCCGCTTTACCTACTTTAGCTCAGTAGAGTGGGAAATTAAATTAGTTATTAGGCAGAAATGCATGTTGCGGCGCCCGTACGCCCAAAACTATTGATTGTACAAAAAAATTGTTAAAACATAATTTGTAGGAAATGTTCTCAAATTTCATTTTATCATACACACTTTTGTCGTAAAATGAGTAGAAAAGGAGATATTGCCGAAAAACTTATTTTGGGCGCTATTTTTCCAAAATGGCGGCGCGAGCGGCAAAGACACGAGGTGGCAAAGTTGAAATTCGGAAAGAGCACCCCAAAATCTATAAAAATACCAATTTGCACAACTCCCGGAAAACTTTCCAGGTAAAACTACGAAATGACTGGACTAATTAAGCAAACTCCAATACTATTGATAGAACTTTTCATTCTATACTTAGTACTTACGTAAAATCATAGATGGCGTTAATAGGCATTATACACAAAAATGTCTGAATTAAAGAATTTTATTTTTATCTATTATTCCGTTGAACTTTTTATTATTGTAGGTAGATACCTGTTTGAGCCGCGATGAGTCGCAGAACTGATGCTCTACATCGCCTTAGATGGTAGATTACGTATCTGTAATGTTAGCCTAAGTTTTTTAATAAATAAATGATTGAAAAATACCTAAAACCTACAGTTCACGATTTTTACCTGAGTTACCCATGGCTAGTTACGAAAACAATAAAACAATAAAAACGGTACCCTACTCAGCCAGAATATCAGACGCACTCGACCGCTAGATGAAATAAACTTATTGCATTGTTCAAAATATCTTTAGCTTCGTATGAATATCAATATTATCATTAATAAAACTGCATTAAAATCATAATTAGGCTTTATATTGAGTGCAATAGAACTTATAATTGACTGTGATGTGAGTGACTGTTTTATGAAGTTGAATGAGTGAACGAACAACGCTGGAGTCATAACGTAGTAAGCGACGCACGAATCGAGTAGAAAAATATTTCTTATAGCTTACAAGATAGAGTTGCAATCTAAATGCAGTACTTAGTGTTAAAAATATCACATCGTGTTGATCTTTGATATTTGTTCGAGAAAATATTGAGTTGTTAATTTTATTCAATTTTGTTAATCTTGGTTATCTAATATGATGGTTTAATTTACTTATTAGGTAAATTTATTGGTTGATCAATATATTTGTCATCTATACCACATGCGCCTCCTCTTAGGGTGCAGGGCTCTTTCGAGTCCCTGCCCCTCCGGCCACTCCGAAATATCGGATTTATTAACAGGGAATTATTTAACAGGTCTTAAAAAATATATATATAAAAGAAAGCAATAAAACTAACTCGTCAAGAGTGCGCGGCCCCGGGCGCTCCTGGTGGTGAGTGGCACGGCCCCCGCAGCTACGACAGCGCCTGCTAGGCACACCTCGTACCTCCCCGGAGGGCCCCACCACCCCGGACGGCCCCGCCACACCGGACGACTCCACCACCCCGGACGGCCCCACCACCCCGGACGGCCCCGCCACCGCACCACCTCTGCCTCCGCGGCCACCTCGTCCGCCTCTTAGTCTGGTACCTCGGGATCTAGTGCGAAAAAAACTTACTTAATAAAAAAATTCCAAGTCATATCACATTCATTGACGATTTTCTCAAAAACTAAAAGACGGACGAAAAAAAAATTACCAACTGACTACAAACTTTCATAAGATTCCACATTTCCAGCATTTCCTCCACATGAAAACGACGCTTCTTAGTTGGTGGTGCTTCGTCTACCTCTAGCGAAGAGAAGCTCGAGCTCGACGATAATTCAACTTCCTCATCACAACTCGTTATTGGTTCCTCACCAGAACGGCTCGTTGACGGCTGAGGTTCCTCCATAGTCAATCGTGTAGGCAGTTTATCGGTATCCAGTAAAGAAGCGTAGGTCAATCGTATAGAAATAAAATCAAAGTCCAGAGAATAAGCGTAGGTCAATCGTACAAACAAACAATCAGAGTCAAGAAGATAAGCAGAAGTCGTCGAAAAATTAATAAATAATTAAAAATCAATGTACCTGCATTATATGTATATTCTTCTGTCTGTGGCACAAAATAAAAGTTTCTTTCTTTCTTTCTTTCAAAAAGAGAATAAAAACACTAAGTAATTCAAGGAGCACATTCACGAAATTCAAAGAGAAGTGAAATGAGCGCCAAAAATAGTACGATAACACTGACATATTTTTTACGTTCCGTATAGCTGGGTACTCACCTAGCAGTGTATCACATAACGTATCAGATACGGTATCAACCTGCAAGTGTGTACGGCTCGTCCACAGTCCTCGCGTATCTAGCTACGAGCTGCCGGATCCGCAGTGTTCGCAACGACGTCACGCCGCGTTCATATTCAATTCGTTTGAAGCTCGCGCGTACGTACTCACTACACAAGCGGTCGTGACTCCGTCCACGAGCACACGGCGAGCCGCCTTTGTGTTCGCAGTGAAACCACCACTCGGCGGGTCACCGCGAGCTTACAGCGCTCCACGCGCGAGCGGCTCGCAGCGGGCTCGTGCCTACGTACTCACTTGATACCGTATCTCAGTGGTTCCCAAAGTTGACTGGGCTACGACTCATCTGATTTAAGTTTACAAACTCGAGACCCACCTCTAGGAAATTTAAGCGTTACCAATATTAATAAAGGACTTTAATTATATAAATTTAATGGGAAGGATGAAATTGTTTCCTATGTTTCGCCATTACAGTTTTGACATCAACTTCAACTTTAGTTACTTTTAATCGCAGTGAGTTTGATAAGTCCAATTTATTACGGTATTTAGTTTTAATGTTCACCATATTCGAAAACCCAGCCTCACATAAGTATGAGGTAGTAAAGGGGAGGAGGACTTTCATAGCTTCATCAAACAGGCATGGATGACTACCAGCAACCGAGAGCCAGAATTTCGTTAATTGCTTACGATTGAAACTATTTTTTTGTGACGAATCTTCTGATAAATCAATTAGTTCTTCACTTGCTTTTGTTGACATACCAGTTGGTAGGGGGTCTTGAAATGGGTTACAAATCCAATTCATCAAGTCGAGCTTTTTCATCTCCTCGCCGAAATAGTCTTCAAATTTTTTTTTAACAATGATAAATGTGCAGAAATTGCAAATACTACGTTCATCTTTGGCTGCACTTGGTTTTCAACAATAAACTCTTCCACAGCAAAAGCTTTTTCATAAACGCCCGAATTTTATCGTGAACTGCAAAAATATCTGATCCGTTTGAACCTTGCAAATACAAATTGAGTTCATTTAACTTCGAAAAAATATCCGCTAAATATGTGAGCTTGAGAATAAATTCTTCATCCATTAGATGTTCAATATATTCAGTTTTTCCTTCCAAGTAAATTAGAACTTCATGGCGTAATTCCACTAATCGTGTCAGTACTTTTCCCCTGGATAACCAACGAACTTCGGTATGCAACAGGAGAGATGTATGAAGACTACCCATTTCTTCACACAGCTTTTGAAATAAGCGAGCTTGCAAGGGTCTTGTTTTAATATAATTAACAATTTTAACAGCTGTATTTAGAACTGTTTTGAAATCATCAGGCAATGCTTTGGAAACCAGTGCTTCTCTGTGAAGGCTACAGTGTGTCCACGAAGCATAGGGACTTTGTTCAAGAATTCTTGTAACCACGCTGCTTTGTTTCCCGCACAATGCCCGCGCACCGTCAGTACATATACCGACGCAGTTCTTCCACTGTATACCTTTTCCTTTTATATGGGAATCAATTACGTTGAAAATTACCTCAGCTGTTCCACGAATAATTGGCTTGCAAAACAAAATGTCTTCATGCACGTCTTCTTGCCATATATAACGCACAAAAACAATTAATTGAGATAGGCCTTGCACGTCGGTAGACTCATCTAGTTGCAGAGCATAATATTTACTATTAATTATTCGCTGGATTAATTCATCTTCTGTCCATTCAGCCATTTCGTCAATTCTTCGTGCAACAGTATTATTCGATAGTGGTATGCGCTCGATTTCTTTTACTTCTTTTTCTCCAAACATCGCTCCAACAGCATCTTTAATCGATGGTAATACTAAGTCTTCGCCAATAGCCGCGTACTCACCTAGCGCACGGGCTCGCGCGGCAGCCTCGGTGTCCGGATCGCGAGCGATGGCTCCCGAGGCAGCCTCAGTAGTTCTGTTCAATTTACATGAGGCTGCCTCGCGAGGCAGGCTGAGCCATCATAAGTCCGCGAGTATTCGATATGGACAGTCGTGTATTTTCAGCTGCAGCTATTTTCCTAGCTGCTTATTGTTTAAAGAAACGAAAACAGTCACGTATCAAGAAAAAACCTAGACGCTTCTGGATTAGAAAAATTTATGAGCGTCGCCACCAATATGGAAATAGATTACTTGGAGATTTAATGTATGATCAGACTGTACATAATTTTACACGAATGTCCGTACAAGAGTTCGAAAATTTGTGCTCATTGTTGTCTGATAAAATAAAAAAGTGCGATACAAAGTATAGAGAGGCAATCACTGTGAATGAACGAGTTTTAATAACTTTAAGATTTTTAGCAACCGGAGATTCTTACAGCAGCTTGCAATATTTATTTCGAGTATCGAAGCAGAGTATCTCAAGAATAGTTCCAGAAGTTTGTGACGCTATTATTGAAGCCTTAAGTGATTATGTAAAGGTAAATAAAAATATTTTTTTAAATTTAAAAATCAATTGTTTATTTTAATTACAATTCAGTGATAGTTTCGAATCCATCATTAGCATTAGGTGATGGTGTAATGGCATGAGAAGACGTAGCGGTATGTGATGCTGATGATGAAGTGCCAATTGTAGAGGAATTACTGTACTGCTGTGTATAGTATCCTGTATTAATTTGTTGTTGTGTGTATTTCCCTATATCTGCTTCAAAAATTATATTATTGATAGCGTTCTTAACACACGCTAATGTGTGCGGATCATATTTTCTTAGCTCATTGGCTATGTGTCTTCCAAATGAAAAATATGGATCGGTAATGTCGGTCGAAGACTTTTGCAAGCATTCAAGGGCTTCTGCAAGCATGATATCTGCCGAATCTTCCTGTGGCTGCGTTTTCTTGGGATTTTGTCGTTTTTTTTTACGAGCAGGTTCTGATTGTGAAGGCATGCTAGTTTCCGAGGCTAGGTCTTTTTGTTGTTGTGGTGGCGCTTCCTCGATGCTAGCCTCCGGCAATTGCGACTGGATCGGAGCATTTTCAGTCTCTGTATGTCTCTCTGCGTCAGAAGTTTGTGAAGATTCCGGTATCGCCTCCTGAAAACATTATTTTAATTAATAGATCAATTTGTGGTGCAGTGTGAATGTAGCGAAATCTTTAATATTTTTCTAGCAGGATTCTCCATTGCTTGAACGTCTTCGGACTAAAAATATTTGGCCCCTAATATATCACTAAAAGGCCAAATACGGAGTGGTGTATATATAGTACCTAATACAACCACTCATTGGGGCCCAAGACTTTTGGTCTGAATACTTTCAAACAGCGGAGGGTCCTGTCATGCTGAGTACTCTGTATATTTTTTTTTACAGATTCCATCTACAGAAGAAGAGTGGCTTGCTATATCAAAAGAATTTGAAAATAAATGGAATTTTCCCCACGCTATTGGAGCGATGGATGGAAAACATGTTATGTTGCAGGCACCGATTAACAGTGGGACTGATTATGATAATTACAAACAATTTCCAAGCATCGTGCTTTTTGGATTAGTTGATGCTAGCTACAATTTTTTGTATGTAAATGTTGGTAGCAAAGGGCGAATCTCTGATGGTGGTGTTTTTAAAAACACTACGTTGTATAAAAAGCTAGAAAAGAAAGAATTGAACGTGCCTAAAGAGAAGATATTGGAAATACCATATGTAACAAAAGTTCCTTATTTTATTTTATCCGATAAAGCCTTTGCACTCAACGAATATACCATGAAACCTTTTGAGGGTAACCCAGAAAATGGTTCTAAAGAAAGAATATTTAATTATCGTCTTAGCCGAGCTCGACGTGTCGTTGAGAATGCATTTGGTATATTAAGTGCCATATTTCGCGTTTTTAGAAAACCTATCTTACTAGAGCCAAATAAAGCAACAAAGGTCGTCTTAGCAGCTATATATTTGTACAACTACATCCGGAAAAATACTTCAACTAATCATATTGCACCGGAGTTGTTTGACAGAGAACTTGATGGTGTACTGATTCCTGGTCAATGGAGAAATGAAATAAATGAAGAAACATTCGCACCAATTGCAGCGATTCCAAGGCGTAGTTCTAATAACGCAAAAGAAATACGGTTGCACTTGGCAGAACATTTTATAACTAATGGTTCTATACCATTTCAAAATCATTATGCATAGATAAAAATTCTTACATTCGGCATCGTTTCCTGAGTGTCACCAGTTTCATTTTTATCTTTTAGAAAATCGAAATAAGGATATCCAAACCACTTTGAATTATAAACATCTGCAGCGCCTGAAAAAGAACAAATATAAATTTTAATTTTCCATAATTTAAAATAATTTAAAAACGTATTTTTGTATCTTCAATTTAGTTAGTAGTAGTAATAAGTAATTATTTTATCAAATAATTTGTAAGTTCATATTTTTAAGTTTTTAAGTATAAAAATGCATACCTGAACCTGTTAAGCGGCTTTTTTTCTCCCTGCTTTTCTCTCGACGGTAAGAACCACACAAGGACTCCATTTTTTTTTTCAGTTCCTTGACAGGCATATTAATTTGAGTAGATATTTGCCGCCAACTGTCTTCCCGCTGATTTTTATTTAAATATTTTGGATCTTTGGGGTCCCAAAGCGCTTTGTACGTGCTGTACAGTTGAATTAAACGAATGGACTCCTCCTGACTGCCCATGATATCAATATTATAGATAGAGACAAACACGGCAAGAGACACAACTTGAAGTAGCTTCGCGCGCGAGCCAAAACACACCGTTCCCACCTAACGCACAGCGCTCACTGAGGCACCTTTGAGCGCGTCAAGTTTACCGACAACATCTGGCTCGGGGCCGAGCCGCGCTCAGCCGAGCAAACGCGCGCCCGAGGCGGCCCGAGTCACGTCCACACCAGCCGAGGCATTTGGCTCGCGAGGCTGCCGCGCGAGCCCGTGCGCTAGGTGGGTACGCGGCTAATAGTATGAGGCTTACCTGCTCTAGCGATTCTTAAGCTAATGAGGTATGATGCATATACAAATGAGAAACAATGTTTTTAGAAGACTTCATTTCTAACAATTTTTTTTGAAAAAAGTCTACTGGCTTGTTTATAGAATGGGAATGCTTTGTTTCTATATGACGTGTCAGCTTACTTGGGCGCATACTTTCATTCGCTAATATTTCGTAGCAAATCACACATTGAGGACGCGGATCTGTCGTATCATGATTCCAAGTAAATCCTAGTTTCAGATATTCCGGGTCATCTTTTCTCACCACTTTCCGACGTTTCGTTGACTCGACGCGACTTGTTGAAGGAATTTGTAAGTCAGACTCAGTGCCGCTTCTGTCACTCCATCCGCGATTTGACGACTACCCCCATCACCAGAATGATGGCGAAAAATGTATACATCTCCCGCACCGTCGTCTCCACCCATTTAGTGATGCGGCTGGTCGGCCGGAGGCTGCCGCTGCGCAGCATGTGGTCGGCCACCTGCTGCGCATACCTGTTCGTCTCCGAGACGATGTGCTCCATAATAGGGCGATCCCATATGTCGACGAAGACGTCATAGGGATCGTCACGCGGAGCTGCCGGACCTACATTAATCTGGGAAAATGTTTCCCGTCTCAGATCAGCAGGAATCTGAGCCTCTGGAAACGCTTTCCACTGGAAGTCATATAACCTCCAAGGGTGGTCCGTTACTAAAGCGGCCACCTCCTCCGGCGACCACTCCGGCTCGGCGACGGGCGGCTCGGCGACGGGCGGCCCGGAGACGGGCGGCTCGAGGGGCTGGGGCTCGTCCTCCTCGTCATCTTCGTCCAAGGGTGTTTCGAACAGTGTCCGAAACACCCTTGGACACTGCTGCTGCGCTTCGAACTCGTCGTCGTCGCCGTCGTCCGAATCCTCTTCGCTGCCTGTAATAAAAAAATGAGTTTCAAATCTGCAAAAACCAGAAATTTGCCTATAGCCCTAAAACCAAGCTAAAATTAGTTCTTAAGTTCTTACCATAATTGAGGAGATCACAGATATCTCTGTCACGAATCGGACGACGGCGAGACGAGGTGTTTCGAAGCTCGACAAACCTAGAATAAAACCAGTGTCCATATCATCTTTATCTACACTTGTCTCTATAAATCCATAGGTTTGCTGTAAGAAAATTATTTGACTTACATCCCCGGGGAGGGCACGTCATCTGCCGGCACTGGTGGATCCACCGGTTCTGGTGAAACCGCCGGTTCCGCCTCCACCGCCGGTTGTACCTCCGGTTCCGGCGCTTCTGCAACCGCCGGTTCCGCCCAAGACGGTGCAAGTCCCGCCATGTTTCTAATTAAAACAAAGTTAAAAACTTGCTAGGCTCTAACAATAACAATATTGAAATAAGTCTAAATGATAAAATAATACTTACGGGTTCCACATGCACCTCCTCTTAGGTGCAGGGCTCTTTCGAGTCCCTGCCCCTCCGGCCACTCCGAAATATCGGATATAGTTATTCTAAAATAAAAAAAAATCAATTATTTAACAGGACTTAAAAAAAGATTAAAAATACATAAAAAGAAAGCAATAAAACTAACTCGTCAACAGTGCGCGGCCCCGGGCGCTCCTGGTGGTGGGTGACACGGCCCCCGCGGGTACGACAGCGCCTACTAGGCACACCTCGTACCTCCACGGAGGGCCGCGCCACCCCGGACGGCCCCGCCACACCGGACGGCCCCGCCGCCCCGGACGGCCCCACCACCCCGGACGGCCCCGCCACCGCACCACCACCTCTGCCTCCGCGGCCACCTCGCCCTCTGCTTCTGTTACCTCGGGATCTAGTGCGAAAAAAACATACTTAATAAAAAAAATCCAAGTCATATCACATTCATTGACGATTTTCTCAAAAACTAAAAGACGGACGAAAAAATAAATTAGATAAAAAAGCTTTATTTTTACGAGCTCTCTAAGAATCAATAATAATATTACATGATATTTTACTAAATAAAAAAATTCCAAGTCATATCACATTCATTGACGATTTTCTCAAAAACTAAAAGACGGACGAAAAAATAAATTAAATAAAAAAGCTTATTTTTACGAGCTCTCTAAGAATCACTAATACTATGAAAAAAAAATTTTTACGATTATTTTCAAACTTTGCATCACGCTAGTCTTACTCATACTCGTGCTGAATCCGATCATGACAGCCAAAATGGCGGATGCACGTGATTGAAATTCGCTTTGTTCGAGTTTTGTTTCAATGTTACACAAAATCTAACTAGAATCTTGTAAGAAATTTGTAAGAAATAGTTTCTAGATACGTATTACCTTACGTGTTTACAACAGTTTACTTTAATTTTTGTTTTTAGTAATGTAACAAGCAAAAATGAACTGGCATGACCCCGAATTCCGCGGCAAAATGCCGAACGATGTTTGTGGAAATAACAATTTAGGTCGAAAATCTTTATCAATTACACTATCTACGGATAACAAAAGACGTAGAAAATGTTAATTACTTACCCACGCATGATTCACAATTCACACAACAATTCTTTCACTTTTATTTTGGGACGACACCACCACGACCGCTTCGATGCCGACGAAAGAGAAAGTGAATTTTTATAAAATCGAAATGTTGCCATTTTAAAAAAATTAAAAATATATAAAAAGAAAGCAATAAAACTAAGTTGCATGATTCGTCGATCGCAATTGATATTGCGGAAGCCAGCGCAATATGTTCAACTTGTTGTTCTTGTTGTATATTTCCAGACATTTTAGCAGTTCTGTCTTGCACTGTTTTTGCCGACAAAGGCATATCCTTTATTTTTTTCATTATATCGGCTTTATTTTTGAAATCGCGGAAGAGTTCCTCAGACGCTTTCATGAAACAATCTTTTATGTATTCGCCATCTGTAAATGGTTTTCCTTTCTTCACAATTTCCAAAGATACTGCAAAACTAGCAGGATTAATGTTATTTCCACTTTGGGTCCAGTTTTGGAACATAGAGCTCGACTGTTGATTGCGTCTCTGAAATTCCTCGACAGCTTTCTTTCTTTCTTCTCCTGCAGGATATTTGCTCGCGAATGCACCATGCTTTCGCTTTGTTGAGAAATGTCTCTCTATATTTGATTTCTTATTATTTGCGAGCTTGTCTTGACAGATAAGGCAAGTTGGAAGCCCGTCTAGATTTTGAACGAACGCATACAGCTCAGTCCATTCTTTGTTGAATACACGATTTTCATCCTCTATTTTCCTCTTCTTGTTTTTTTTAGATGATGCCGAAGCCATATCTTATTATTTATATATACACATTTACACACACACATTTTCACATTTTTTTTTTTTTTTTTTTATATCTATCCGTCGCAGAAAGTTTCAAGCAATGGACAATCGTAAATTTGACTTACACTTGTTGCACGCAGGGACACACAACACACGTAATATTTTTCTATGAATCGAACTAAACACAAAACAACAACAACGCCGTACGTGTCGCGAGCAGGCCAAGCGGAGACTGCGGAGAGTAGGCGCGAGGGGGGGGGGGGGGCATCAACGCGGAACGTGCCGGCATCGACGGGGGCGGCAGGGCAACAGAGTGCGAGCGCGTAACTTGACGATGATTGCATGGGCAGGCTACACGCTACACGCTCCGTCTTGTTTAGGTAATTTTTTAGGTGTTTTATTTGTGCTACGGCGGCGCAGTTAGGCAGTGAGGGAGTTGTAAGAAGGGCCATATAGTCTTATGGCATGAGCCGCATGCGGCTCGCGAGCCGCGATCTGCCGACCCCTGCCCTAGGCGAACCTTCTTGGATCAAATTGGCCACATTTTGGAGAAGGGCCAGGTCAAAAGTACCCTAAACCGACGAGCATGTATGAAGAATGTAATGAGAGTGAATGAGGCGAAAGTTGTGTGTCAGGATCGTAAGCGAGTGGAGATTCGTGGTCTCTGCCTACCCCTTTGGAAAAGAGGCGTGATTTTATGTATGTACTAAGTTAAGAAAGTAAAAAAATGCTATTTTGATATATTTTTATGTAATAATTCTTTAAATACCTATAAAATAAGTTAATTTGTACTTACCTCTTACGATTGTTACGATATGAAAGATTATGAATATTTTTTTTTTTAATTTATATTTGAGTCTAAGTAGAGTATTGTCCGAAACACAATAGGTATGTAAGCACTAGATACACAAGTTATTTCGATCAGAGGTTGGAGACGACTGTCGGGGCGAGCGCTGAATGACGCAAGCTACAACTGCAATTCGCTGCGTAAGCCCTTACTGAGCCCCCACAGTCATCACCTTCAAAAAAAAAAAAGAGTTTTACATCAAAATTTTTTTTTTACAAAAATGCTACTGAACCGAAAATGGAATCGACACAGCCAATTTGGATTTTCTGAAGTTCTCGCTGGTCGACTCTGAGATCTATGTCTCGACCCACTTCTAAACCCTCGGCTACTTCTTCCTCTAAATGCACTTCTCCGATGATGATGATCCACTTTTCTTTTTATGCCGCTATCTCTAAATTATTTTTTTGCATTTGTCCTAATATTTCTGTTAGTGGTAACGGGTTAGTGGGACTGGTCACAGTGGTCGCTTCTGCAATATCTCCTGTCTTAATATTCTCATTAACTTTATCAGCGATTGCCTCCGCGCGACAATTTGCGGCTTATTTGAAGGCGCCCTATCTCTATTGAAAGCTGTTGCTCTAGTCAAGCTGCAAGCCTCTGGTTTCTTGACGGACAGTTCTGGGTGTCTTGCACGGAAACCTCTTAACCAATCCCTGCCGGCCATCTTTTCTTTCTTCCAGTTTTCGGGCATTGACATATTATTAATTGTCGCCATTTGGTAAGCGATTCGTCTGCAGTCTTTAGATGTTATCCCATAAAACTTATTAGCGCACTCAATTATATATTCTTTGTTACTGTTTTCTTGCTCTTCGGTGAAGATCTTTTTTGCATCGTAATGTGGCTCCAATCGTGAAGAAGGGTCTGATATATATTTTATGACGTATCTACGTAGCGTCGGATATGGAACCTTCGACTCTTTGGCAGCCTTTCTAAGGCTAAGGTTTCCTTTGTATGTAGGTCAATTTCTTTCTTAATTTCAGCCGTTCATTGAGTACACTTGGTTCACTGGCTACCACACCACCCGACTGTTATTTCTCCTCTTCAATTTCCAATAGTTTTGCATGGATTTCCTCTGGCTGACGTCTTTTACCTTTTGTTTTCAATGTAGATTTAAAATGCTCTGGAATTTCTTGGTCACTTTGTTCAGAAGATGGACCAGGTAATGGCGAAGGCGTATAGTTAGAACTTAAATTTGTATTTACACTATCCTCCCCATCAGAACTCTCACATGTATCTGGCACGCTACCTTGCAGATCCCTTCGGGACATTGTATAGAGGAACATCAAAAGCTGAAAATAAGGCCACTTGGAGAATTGTTCTGAATTGGCTGCTTGGCCAGATTTTTTGTTGTTGAGTTTTTTTAGTTCCTTCCCGAAAGTGTCTCGTAGTCCCCGCCATTTTTTTTAACTCGTCAACTGAAAACAAATCTCTTATTATTACAGGTACTTAGCCTCTGGCTTATCATTCACATAATAAGAATATGAATAAGAAAACATTTATTCGTAGTTTTAACAAAAAATAAAACAACATCACTTGGATATACATTAAGCGTCTTACCATGGAACGTGACATAAATTTATTCCACCGAATAAATCAAGAATAACCATACATTTTGACAGTTTACACTCCGGAATAACTTTATGTCACGTTCTATGGTAAGACGCTTAGGATTTCGAACAATACTGTTGGTTATATCGTACATGATACTTGTAACTCGTACATGATACTGTATTTGGGAAAATCTTAATAAAATTGATATGAAATTTCCATCACGTGCAGATATGGTCAATATAAATAACGACTTTTGGAGAAAATGGCGGTTTCCTAATTGTTCTGGTAGCATTGATGGAAAACATATACGAATAAACGCGCCAAAACATTCTGGCAGTATGTACCGTAATTACACGTCCTTTTTTTCAATTGTATTGCAAGCTGTTGTGAATGCAAACTACAGATTTATTGCTATAGACGTGGGAGCCTATGGCAAAGAAAGTGACGGTGAAATATTTTCACATTCAAACCTCTCAAGACTATTGGAAAATGGTGCTCTCAACACCAACCAGGAAAAACTATTACCAGGAACTGATATAGCTTTGCCTCATTTCTTAGTTGGTGACGAAGCTTACCCTTTGAAGACGTACCTCATGCGCCCCTATCCTCAAAGAAATTTGGGCCCCGAAGAGGAAATATTTAATAAACGCTTATCAAATGCAAGATAGGTTGTTGAGTGTGCCTTTGGCATTCTGAGTAGTTTAATACTCAGCAGTTGTAGAAATGATAATAACTTATCACTTGATTACAATTTATTAACTTAGTCACATTTTATCAACTCGGTTAGGTACAGTTTATTAATTTATTAACTTGGTTATAAAACGGAGTCAGAGCCACCTATTTGTTCGAAAATACTTTCTAGAATGGCGCGCACTAGCGTCCTCTTGCTTTTATAATCCGACCATAGACAATAAAAAAATAATACTCTTTGTGGGCGTTATACAAAATAAATGGCAATACTGAGACCACATCCGTCATCAATGAATCTTCCTAAATTTATAAAATTTCATAAATAAGTAAAATAAAATACAATAGACTTCCGGTTAATTAAACAATTGAATTAATAACAATAATAATTATTATAAAAAAAAATATTATTTTAATTTATTTTAAATTAACAGTATTTTTTAACTTTTTCTTAGCTATAAACTTTTAAGTCTTCTTGTGTCTCTAAAACAGTCTTATAATTTTTTTTGGAAAAAGAAAAGATATTTTAAGACGTGGAACAAATGCTAGGAACTTTATATTTAAATACGATTATTATTCCACAAATTCCCAGTATTTGTTCATCTCTGGAACAACAAATATTTCCCTTTTAGAATTTATTTTCTTTGGAGCCTTAATTTTTTCTTTTATTTGTGACCATCCATATAAATTAAAATCATGCTTTTCAGACCATTTCCAATTTTTAAGAGATTTCTGCATTGATCGAATAAGAGCACCCTCTGAATTGATAGATTCTATTTTCCCAACAAAATTTTCGCCCTCGTAAAGAAAAACAACCAATGAATGTTATTATCTTAGATTGTTATTGGTGAATGTTCCTGGTCCGACATCTTTTCAACAATTGAGAACAGTTGATGGACATCTGTGCGCGACTTACCGTGAGGCGTGTCAACTATTACGGTTGCTCGAGGACGATTCGCATTGGGATGATACGCTCAAGGATTCCATCATATCTTCATCGCCGCATCAAATTAGTACATTGTTTGCGGTTATAATATCGACATGTTTCCCTCCTAATCCGGAAGATTTGTGAATGAAATATAGGGATGACATGTCTGAGGATGTGTAGGTAGGTAGGTAATTGTTTAATGCGAAGAATGAAATTTTTTCACACATTTTCTTATAATAGCATTAAAATCAGGCTTTATGTCTGACAATTGAACGCGAAGATCTGGAGCTGCATCCAGTCTGTTTCTGTATTTGTTTTTGGTGTGAGTATACGCAGAAAAGCCAGTCTCGCATCGGTAAGTCGTCACAAACGGAAGTAGAACCCGGATAGCTTTCTTAACGATTGCAGGGTATTCATCTTTAAGTCCAATCCAAAATTCATTCAGATTAGAATCTTCTGTCTGGAATTTTTGTTTTTGAAGGGATGAACACTTAACCCTTTATTTGGCAAGACATTTTTTTTACACTTTTTCAAAAAAATTTTATTTGCCGCTCCTCAGTGATGGCCAAGGAGCTCTAGAAGACAGAAAAAAAAAATCTAGGTTTTTCCATTCTAGAGAAAACCTAAGTCCGTCGTAGCGGACAGTGTCAAATACATAACAATAAACCTGTGCTGTTTCAAGTCCGGTGTTACGGACATTGCCAAACAAAGTGAAAACTACACAACGTATACAATAGTATAATAACTAAGCATAAATAATACAAATTGGTTCAAGTACTTCTTATAAGTTTATTACCTACTTTGTATGAAAATTAAGGAAGCAGTTTCTGGCATTTTTGCCAGTAACAAAACATAACCTTATGTTGCATTTGATGCAATATACCACCGTTTTCATTTTACAATATCTACATCGTCCTTCATCCATTGTCGAGGGAAAATGGCCAGTGTTGTCATATTGCACAGGACTGCAAGGACGAGCAGCCCTGGGCTTATTGACCACACAGTCTTCCGTCTTTTTTCTTTTTCTGGTTCTGTTTTCCATGAGCAAACATTCAAACACCTCAAATCTGAAAGCCTTCAAAGGCATTTGTGATTTTTTCACATTGTTTTTTCGGTGAAGAAGCCAAGCATTGTTCAGGCAGATGTCTAGCATTTGTGCAAATATGCCCAAATACCATCTCCG
This sequence comes from Epirrhoe alternata, assembly GCA_963565295.1. Taxonomy (NCBI): domain Eukaryota; kingdom Metazoa; phylum Arthropoda; class Insecta; order Lepidoptera; family Geometridae; genus Epirrhoe; species Epirrhoe alternata. The sequence goes on from OY751394.1 coordinate 9,159,149, forward strand.
ACTTTTGAATGGGATTTTGTACAGAGATATGAGCATATCTGCCAGGTCGACGCCTCCCATATTTTTATTGTACTGACGTACAATTTGGGGGCACTGTACATCAATTTTCTTTTTATCGTCCTTTGAATACCGCAGAATTTTTTCCACAGGTGCACTTGCGACAAAGGAACTTAGAAATGTCACTGCCTTGTTGTCATTCCAGCGGACAACTGCCAACCGGTTATCGTTACATGCCACTTCTGCAAATGCACCTCTTTGCTTCTTCTTCATATCCTTTTCAGTCGGCAAGATCTTTTCTGCTCCTCTGAGACGGTTGTTTCGTATTGTGCCCAAAGCAAAGATTCCGTACTTTTGCCGCAAGATGAAGAACAGTTCCGGTGATGTGAAGAAATTATCACAGTAAATGATTGCTGGCTTTTGAATTATACTTTGGCACAAAGCCAACACTATTTGAGCACCAAAGCCGACAGATTCTTCTTCTTCGGTAAAGGTATGGAACCGGAAAGTGTCCTCGCCTCCATATAGGACAAAGTCATATATAATACCTGAGACTCCGGCCCGGACATAGTTTTTGAAGCCCCATTTGTTGGGTTTATCTTTCATATATTGTTTTCTCTTTCCTGCCTTGCTTCCTTTATACGCTATCATCATCTCATCTATGCTGAACCTATTTTCCATTCCTTGATATTTCAAACAATTCAGCCGGATTTTTTCCAGGAGAGGTCGAACTTTATAGTACCTGTCTCCATTATCCATGTTATTGTTTGCAAAATGCAAGTGACGCCGTATCTGCTGGTATCTTTTCAGGGGCATAATTTCAGAAACTTTTGCATATTTGAATTTATGTGACCAATAATCTAGATACGCAGGCATTTCTACGATCCCCATTATTATTTGGATTGCTAAGAAGTCACAGAATTCATCCTTGGTAAGTGAAATTGACTTCCCAGTTTCCTGTACCGAGTAAAAGTTGGTCTGATCCACGATATCTTCAATAAGATCTTCTGAAAAGTACAAGTGAAAATAAGTCAACGGTGACGAGTGGGCTTCAGGCAGATCGACAAACTCTCCGTCTTCCTTCTCAATTGTTGCAGCGTGGCGGAATAAACCTTTTTTCCATTTGTAAACTAATTTTAACCGGTCCTTCTTCTTCCTTTTTGCACATACAATCGGCTGCTTAGATCTACTCTGTCTTTTTCCAAGTGGTAAGATTCTTTTTCGTTGTGGGGCCAGAGGTGTTGCGGGTGAAGATGGGAGTGAAAGAATGGCAGATATTGATGGCACATTGTCATAGTTGGACTCTTGAATTTCCTGCAGAATCGGCGTAAGTGGCACTGAATCGAAGATCGCTGCATCGTTGTTTTCATCGGGAATAATATCGTCTAAATTAGGTTCAATTACAGATTGACTGTGCGTTACAAAATTGGCCAAAGATTCATTGTCAGTTGGATTATTCGGTGAAGGATTGGGCAAAGCTTCATCTTCATCGGACCAGATATTGAGGTTTTTGAGGGACTCGGATATTGATGGTGCAGGAGAAGAAGAATAATGAGTGGAGGTTTCATGCAATTCACTTTCAGATTCAGACTGATCACTGGCATCGGATTGGGCATGCTCTCTTGGAACTAAGGCCAATATTTGGCGACCACGACTATGCTGTTGACAAACGCAAAAAAAAAACAAAATAAGCAGCAGCCCATAACCAAATTTGTTAGTGCAAAAGCTAATAAATCATCATCAGTGCATATGTACGTGCTTTGGCAATGTCCGCCTGGGGACAAAGATCAGTTTATGACTAAATCTCTATGTAATTCGCATGGTCCGGTGTGGCGGCCATAGCACTTGGCACACAAAAAAAAATAGAATTTCTACATAAATCAAAACAAATATTATTCTATCCCATTAGTGATATTATTTTGAAGCGAAACCCCCCAAAACAATCAATTCTTATATTCAAAAACCATAAAAAATCCAATTATTTACCTTCAACAAAACAGGTGGCTTGCGTTTCGCTGACATTTTGTCAATGAATGACAGATTCAATGTTGCCACCAGCGTAAGATATTTTTCTACCAAATATTAAATATTATTGGAAAGTTTTGGTAGAATTCATATATAAATAAAATATTTCTACAGTACGAAGGAATTTTTCAAAGTGAGTGTCCGTCACGGCGTACAAAATCAAATTAAGGGTTAATGTCAATTAAATTCTCATACTCTGCCACAGTTAGCACCGACGGTTTCGTATTATTTGTGAATGGATTCTGTACCCAGTCGATGTCCTGTGTCTTCTCAGGGAAATACTCTGTCAGGGATTTTATAAGGTCAGTCAAATGTTCATGTATGTTTTCTTCCACATCTGAGGTTACTTTTAACTTATTTTTTTCCAGAAAGCCATTTAAAAGAGAAAAACATTCGTATTTTTTTTGTTCAACACATTCCATCCATAAGCTAAGTTTGTTTTTAAGTGAAGATATTTTGTTCCGTTTTGAGCCAATTATTATAAACTGAAATAACAAAAGGAAAACCTCAGATGTAGGTTAAAGTAGAACCTAATAAAATACCATGCACGATAGTTCATCTTAATCCTTGAAAGATATGTTAAAAATATTTTCAATTCCGATGAAACTACAAATTTAACATTCCTAGGTAAGTAGGTATAATAACACTAAATAAAACTAAGTAAAAACATTATATCAACGAATAATCCAAGACATACCTGCGGTCATCGAAAATTCAGCCATCTTTTCTCTACACCAATTTCGTAAACAAAAACATGCGCAGTCTCGTCGCGGTAACTGACTAGACTGGGCGTGCGACGCACAGTGTTGCCAACCCGGTGTTAGGTTTTGGGGCTAAATGGAGTTCTAAAAAGGGCTAGATTTGGCCAAAAAAATAAAAATAGGAAAAGTGATTTTTTTTTATTGAAATCAAATAAAATAAGTTATTTTTTAACAATCTTGTACTTAATATTAACCAAAAAAAATTAAAAATCACCTTATTTTCTTCAAAATACTTATTAAAACTCAATCTCCTCATCGGAGGAGGATTCTTCGCCTACAATTCACTTGTACTTTGCGAAGTTTATGGTTGAAGAGATTGAGCAGGTGCCTTGTTCAGAATAAATTTATATTTTTCTTGAGATCCAATCTTTTTTAAGACATCTATTGGGATATTATAATGTGTAGCAAGTTTGACCGAATTTTATAAGACCAAATCGTATTTGTAATATAGAATTTAGTGTGTCAAAGTCTGGGTGTTTCTATGTATAATATGTATGTTCAAACAAAAAGTATATAAGTAGTGTATCAGTTATCTGGTTCCCATAGTACAAGCTATGCTTAGTTTGGGGCTAGATGATGCTGTGTGAAATGTCCAGCATTATTAATTAATTTATTTATTTATTATTCTATTTCGTAATTTATTTCGGGGCTAGAAGTAGGGCCAGGGGCTAAATCATCATTTTAAGGGCTGAATAAGCCAAAGAAGGGCTAGATCTAGCCCCGAGAGGGCTAAGTTGGCATCACTGGCGACGCAACCTACCAGGGTTGCCAGATAAAAGCGACCTCAATTCGCCTAATTTTGCATACCGAGTAGCCTAAATCGCCTAATACATTTTTTCGTACAAGTAGCCTAATTCGCCAAACATTTCGAGCTAAGGAGCCCTATATTTAGCCTAAATAAAAAAGGCACGTAATGAGAGACAGCGTAAAGCAATAAAATATATTTTAATTATCTAGCCACTCAGGACACCATTTCTGACAGATCTTACTGCTTCTTTTAGCGTTTCCTTTGAATAGGACGCTTTATCCGTTTTTCTTTTGTAGTTGCTGACCATTATTATGAGGACAACTAATAAGGGTAAGTTTAAGTTAGCAATGTTGACATTCACCGTCGTCAGGATAATGGTCGTAAATGGTGTAATTAAAACATCCTTGTAAAGCTTGTACATTTGATGCATGGATCTTGAAATGGCTTGGTAAACTAATATCAGGTCTGTAGTTACAATTATGACAACTTTTTCCAAGTATGAAGTGGGTTATAAGCCAAGGCCACTTTTTTGTGTCTAAACTTTCAAAATCAGACCTTTGTAAAAAACGATCAACGTCTACAAAGCCTGGCATGACGACAAAACATAACGGTAAAATTTCTGAAAAAAAATAAAAAAATAGGTTGGATATGTTCGTGTTTAAAAAAAAACACAATTTTTTAGCGCTTAAAGGATAGTTATATGTAATGCTAGTCCTACTACAAACAGTGCATATCTTTTCAATCACTTTGTAGATAGGCGAATAACATTCACGGTACTTTGAATTATACTAGCTATAATTAAAAAATTATTCAAAAAATATTAACTACTGAAAAGGTTGACTATATCTGATATTAAGGCAAGACCGGCATATGACGGCCTTGCCTTATCCATGTAGACGGACTTCCCAACTATCACATTTTAAGTTAGATTTTTTTATCGTTTATAATTACGAAATTAATGTGTTAATAATGAATCTAACACGAGAAATCAATTCATAGAATTATAAATGACTTACGTAATCACAGACACACGAAAAACTTCTCAGATTTTCCACTTTTATTTATATTTTTCGACGAGACGTCCCTCTCCACCTTCATGTAAAACACGCGACAAAAAATGGCTGTAAAGTTTCTTCCAACATAAAGATATTACCGACATCTATGATCCGCAGTTCGAACTAGCTCCATGATACTGTTTTACCGACCGAGTAAGAGAGCTCTTGCTATTGAAAAATGGATGTTATTGCCACTAGACGGACTTAGGGCTTAGACGGACTTCACCACAGTGACCTTATTAGAAAAGCCAATACTAACTAACTTGGAAACAGTAGATGCAATCGTTTGTGCTTGTTGTGCCCTTCATAATTGGCTACGAAAGAAATCAAAGTCATACATGTGTTGATAGGGAAGATGAACAGGGAAATATTCTGCCCGGTTCATGGAGGAGCCAAATACATGCCCTACAGAGTATTGGCAATCACGATAGCAATCATTCAGCAGAAATAGCAAAAGAGAAAAGAGAAGTTAAAAAATATGTTTAATAACGAAGGAAGAGTTCCTTGGCAATTAAATAGCATACATTAACAATCCACTTTGAAAATCTACATTGAAACGGAGGACGGACAAATACACGAGCTTCTTTTGTTTTAGTACCTATGCTTGTGTCTTTAAGTGGCTTTATAATTTTGCTCGATGAAGATCGTAAAATCTACTATCTTTTAAAATCGGTCCAGTAGTCTGTAGGTTCAAACACAGACAAAAATCTAATCTTTCCCTGTTTACAATAGCACTGTAGATAAGTAAATTTTGACTTACCGTCTACATTCATTTGTGTTCCTATTTTGTTCCACAAATTGTTTTTGTATTTTGTATCCATATACTTTGCATGAGATAAATCATACAAAACAGTATTCTCACGAACTAATTCAATCAACACCTCGTCCTCCATTTTGTTTTCGATGCAGCGGCGTCAGTGATCCGTGATAAAATATCGTCGTCGCCGATCACGTCCGTGATGGCCGGTGCCGGCACTGACACTGACGGTACTGAGACGACACTGACACTGACAAGTGTGAATACATCCATAGAGAATGTTTGAAAGAATAATTATCACTGATGCGGTACTGTGCCGGAACTGTGGGTTCACTGATATGTGTGAATCGACCTTAAAGGTCGATCCGCACACAACAGTGCCGGCACGTCACCGACAGTTCCGTACCGTACAGTTCCGTGACATGCTATTCACATATGTCAGTCTCAGTACCGAAATTGACGCGTGAAGTGGTTTTTTACCCTAGTATTTTACGTGAAAATGCCTCGATATTCAAGATCACAATTAGCAGCTATTGCTTTATTATTAGATGAAGACAAAGAAATTTATGTGAGAAGAAGGCAATGGGTTTATAACGCGTGGAGGAAAAGAGAAGAAGAAGGAGAGTTTGCCACCCTATATAAACATCTGATAGATGATGAAACAAAGTTTTTTGAGTATTTCAGGATGTCAAAACATTGTTTCGACATACTTTTAATTAAACTTACTGAAAAATTAAGGAAACAAGATACTCATTGGAGGAAAGCGACACCACCAAGGGAACGTCTAGCAGTCTGTTTAAGGTATGGCTCAATAAAACAAATTTTAATGAAATTATTTTATATTAATAACTTAGACATCGAATGAATTATAGAACCCCTTAATTGTGTATCTGTTATTAGAATCTTTGACGAGTACAATACTGTTATCTAAATCATTGTCCATCACAACAGTTTCAAAGTTAATCGCGTTAGACCTGTCTTGGCTTGTATTTGCATTTCCATGATCTTCCACCACAACAGTTTCATAGTTACTAATCACATTAGACCTTTCTTGGTTCGTAATGGTGCTTGCATGATTCTCCACCACAACAATTTTAGACCTGTCTTGGCACGTATTGACGCTTCCATGATCTTTCACCACAGCAGTTTCATAGTTGATTGCGTGAGTCCGGTCTTGGCTCGTATTCGCACTTCCATGATCTTCAAACACAACAGTTTCAGAGTTACTCACATTAGACCTATTTTGGCTTGTAATAATGGTCGATTCATGAGCAAGCCTTGGAAATTTATTTTTCAATAGTTTTGATTCATACTTTTGAACAATCGCAAACATTTCTGATTTAGCGTCAAATAAATCACAAGGGTGCAATTCTTTTAAAGTCGGAGCTAGAGATGCCAAAAATATGTCAACCGGATGCTCATTTTGGCGAATCTATAACTTCTGATGAAGCTGTTCTTCTAGAATCATTATTATTCTTTGCGCATGCCTTGCGACCTCTGGATCCACGACTAAATGATGACCGATATTGATTCGTTGACGAATCTTGGGAATGTTGAGAAACAGGTGATGGAGTCGGCGAGTATGTTAGTGAATCAGTATGATGAGATTCAAGAGCGGGTGATACTGCTTGAATTGGCAGTGGAGAATCTGGAATATTTGATTCATCGTTTTTTGTTATATAATCGTCTTCATCATTGACATTTTCAATGTTATTTCTGTCTTCAAAAAATTTAACCAAAAAACTTAGTTGCTCATGGTATTTATATGGCTTTGTCGACTTGCGGCCTTGACCACTTTTAGTAACATTCTTTTGAATATTCTTTCTGAAGTTGTCCCTTATATTCGACCATCTTGATTTACATATTGTACCTGAAACAAAAATAGTCGCTTAATTCATACATCCATAAAATATCCTATAAATTATAATTTAATATGAATCTGTGTATCTGTATCTGTGTATCCATTTATTTCTATGATCTATGTTTTTTTCAGGTTTCTGGCAACAGGGGACTCGTTTAAAACAATATCATTCAGTTTCCGTTTAGGACACACCACAGTACATGAAATCGTTAATGAAACCTGCAAAATAATAGTGGAGACTTTAATGGAAGAAATGTTACCAAGACCAACAACAGAAATGTGGCTATCCATTGCTAATGACTTTTATACTAACTGGAATTTCCCTAATTGCTTGGGAGCATTAGATGGAAAACAATGCAACCGTCTCAGGCAAAATATTGTCCGGTATTATTTCACGTCAGATCACGGCGAGCGTCGGCGCAGCACTGACAGCACTGAACGTCACTGTCACTGTCGAGTACGGATAGCGTCATACAAAGTGTATGTTACAATATTATTTTTCACTGACACTGATGGATACGTTACTGCATCGCAACGCTTATCCTTTTTTTTTTTTTTTTTTTTTTTTTTATAACGTCAGAAAATCCATTATGGATACCCGACCGCCGTGGGGACAGCGGAAGGGTTATGTCGGACTCTCACCGACTAAAAACTGACGCGTGGCCAGCCTCCATGCCTGTCAAGGGGCTCCGCGATCTCCTACGGAACACAGCGGTGCCCCTCTCGCATTTATCGCAACGCTTATCCTACAAGCATTCGTGCTCTCTATAATGGCGTTGTCCTAATAGAACGCGAATGCGCGATGCGAGCGATGCGACCATCGCGTGTTCGCGCGACGTCAAAAACTGGGTGTCCTAATAGAACGCGAATAGGCGATTACGCGAATCTCGCTCGTGCGATTTGACGACGGGAGCGAGCGTGACCGTGGACTAGGCTGCGGAGGAAGTGTTCTTCTTTTTTGTGGTCCAGCAAAACTTTATCTCTAAACTCTAAAAAGAGATGAAAGTTTTGTCGGTTCCCATTTTAAACAAAAAATATGAATTCACCAACATCATTTGAAATATGTGAATTGCAATTTTTTTATACCACCTAATACTTTTATGATCGCAGGGGTAGTATGCCAGCATTTGGTCATGTCGGTCAACGCCTTTCATGTACTTATTATATTCTGTTATTATTTTTGGCTTTGACGCGATATGACCACGCCTGTTGGTTACATTTTCGTTTGTAGGTTTATGCTCCGTAGAAAGAGTGAGAACATCTCTTTTATCCTTCTATTTCATGACGCATACACCTATTCTACTTTTTTAACAAATACTACCCCTGGTTAATTTTTTGCTGGTCACCGATACTGGATTTCCTTTTCTGTTGGCTAGCAGTGTCCCAGTGCAATATGTTTTCTTCCTAAGTAATAATTCTGCTAGCTCAACACTGTTATAAAAGTTATCCATGTAAATCGAGTGACCAGCATTTAATAAATCATTTAGTAATTTGAGAACGACTTTTTTTACATGGCCTTGTCCACCAACTTCACTATCAGCTGACCCTTTGCACATATGTACCCTGTGTACAAGACCTTTAGGGTCAGCCAATATATATAATTTTATCCCGAATTTGTGCCGCTTGTTTTTTTATATATTGCCGTATCGCAAGTCGTCCTCGAAATAAAACCATGGACTCATCAATAGAGAGTTGCTTTTCTGGGTATATAATGGATTTCATTAGATTATTGAAAAAACTGATGAGCGGTTTTACTTTTGGATTGCATACATGTCTCCAGTTTCGTTATGTTGACAATATAACATTCTCAATATTAGGAGAAATCCATTTCTGCTCATGTATTTCCTCAGGTCAAATTGCACCAAGTGAGACTTTGACCAGTAATTATTTATAAGATATTAGCCCTGTAAGGTGAGCGTCTTGATCATTTTTATTCTCATAGTTATCAAATATTTTGCAGTCCACGTCTACCTTCCATCGTTCTGCTGAGCTCCGTCTTTTTTCTTTGGCCAGAGGGTTCACAAAGTCATGGTTTGTACCCATATACAACAGGTACAAACAATGTTGTCAAGCCATATCTTTCACAGATCTCTTCAGGGTTGGTGCAATGTTTCATCATCGCTGCTATCCCACTGATCGTCGTTCCTTGTCTCAAACACTTCAACTCTCCCTGGAATATCACTTTTGCTGGACATTGTCTTCATCATTCTGTTGTTCATCTGTTAGGATACTCGGCTCCGGAGGAATAGCTACTAAGTCGTAACCAGCATAATGTTCATTATCACCTTTTAAAATATTTTGGGCAGCTTCCTCAAGTCTTTCGAAAGCATAACTGCAGGAAAAGACCGCTTAGCCATTACTTACGAAGTTATAAAACCTGTAAGAAAATAATAAAAAAATGTAGCAATCTGCCCAATTCTGGCCCAATTCTAGGACACCATACGGAAATACTTATATGTATTTCGGGCTGAATCATATGAAATACACTCACAGGCACAATTAACCGCCCACGTTGTATTTCGTTTAGTTTACAGTAATCGTCAAATTAGGACATTTGATGGAAGTTATGTTAAAAGCAACCATTTAGAATAAATAAAATTAAAAAAAGTCTTGAAAAAATCCGTTTATTTAAAAACATATGCCCAAAAATCGAAATAGTAAAAAATTTACATGAAAATGTAATTTGTTTAATTTTGAAACAAATCTTCCATTTTTTTTTTCAATTTTAATAATGTGTGTTACCACCTCGGGCCCTAATGACTTCTTGGAGCCGGTTTGACAATCCATCAATGATGTGTTGAATATCCGACTGAGGGATATTGTGCCACTCCTCTACCGCAGCCGTCTTGAGCTCTCCTAGGGTCGTAGGGGCCGGTACTCTTGCTCGGATACGTCGTTTTAGGTTGTCCCAAATGTGCTCAATCGGGTTCAGATCGGGACTGCATGCCGGCCATGGCAAAACTTGAATCCCGACCTCATCGAGGTATTGAGTTACAGATCTTGCGGTATGGCAACGAGCATTGTCGTGCATTAATCTGAAGTTTTCACCAATAAATGGTGCAAAAGGTATGACGTGGTCTTGTAAGACTTCCTTCACGTATCTTTGTGCGTTCACACTGCCTCTATTAAACACCACAAAATCGAGACCTTGACTGAGAGTGAATTGAGATCTTGTTTCACAATTTATTTAATTGTATCCTATTTGTATGAACTTCTTAATATTTGTTATATCTTTACAAAACACTACTAGCCTCGTTTCTTTTTTGTTCCAATATTTTACCTGTCCTTCGACTAACTCCAATTTTTACTAAATATGTCCTTATATTTTTTAACTCAGTTAAGATTAAAATTAAATCTTCGGCCATAATATTTCAACTGGTACATTTTAGCAACCACAGTATTTACCTACCTATCTTCAAAATATTATAGGTACTTAACTTTTACCTGCTTTAGCATAATCAGCTAACACATGCTATATTTAACAAACTATAACAATTTTGAAAATGTTCTTCGCCTTCGTTTATGATAGCCGCGCACTGGTAGGTACTAGGAACAGGAACAGTACTAGGTACACGAACGCATTACGTACGTTACCTGGGTATTTATATTCGGGTGGGTTACTTACGGAGACGTACATTCACTTTACCGCACTTCACTCAAACACGCACACTTTCGCCAATGATGTTATCTGGGAGCTCGATCTGACGCCTGCGCATCAAGCTAGCGTATCTCCTCAGCGAAATCTCGTTGAGATGTCCTTGGACTAGCTCCTGGTGGCACCGCTTATACATCCGATACAGCAGCACAGCCAATACAATCGCCAGCACTATCGCGATGCCAGTCAGGATATTATTGGTGTACCCGGCATGTTCCTTCAGCTGTTCCACATGCGCTGTCCCGGCAGCGTTCTGCACCACGATCACCTCTTCCTTCTCTTCTTTACTTTTATTGTGGCCCATTTTTGCAGAAAACTTGATCACACACGACTCTGATGCAAATTACCACAATCAAGCGCAGTTCCGAGACCATTGTGATTTATTACGATGCTCAAAGACTGATGTTTATCTAAACACGGCCCTTTTACGGCGGGATGCGCGCGCGGTTCCTGTTACAAGGCACGGTCGCCATGCGATAGGAGCCTATTAGGAGAGTAGTGAAACAAGCGAGAGCTGGATAAAGACTGTTAATTGATTAGGTATCCATGTCTTATTAGCTAGGGTACCTAAGTAGGTATATTACATGAATCATACACTACACAATTATATTTATATAAACAATTATAACAATTATTGATTTTCGAATACGTAAGTATTTTTAGATCAGATATAAAAATTATCAGATTTTTTTACCAGCTTAGTGGCCCGAACTTCACGAACCAAGGCCTCTTGTGCGGCCACTTGTGCCTCTTGTGCCACCCTACTAGCTTTTACTTCCGTGACTAATTCCTGAAAATTTTATGTAAACATTAACATAATTTTCTGCCTTTTATAATTAAGCTGTGCCCACAGCTTCGTTCGTGTGGATTTATTAGTTTTAATTATATGTATTGATTTGAACAATGAAACACTTACTTTAATTATAGCATTCATTTCAAGTTGTGCATTTATGAATGCTGTGGGTGGCGTTTTTCTCCGGACCCTAATAGGCCGCTGGGGGAGCACCTCAGCTGTGGGTAGAGACGGCTGAGAGGTGGACGTTGGGGTGATGGTTCAAACTAAAAGAAAGAATGGTCAAATCCTTCAAGTACTCAACTGAACACCGACTTAGAAACAATAAAGTGCGACTCTACTTACGCCAATCGGGGACTCCTCTGGCCCCATCCCTACAGCCATTTCTGTGCCAATGGCATTCAGCACCAGTGCCGCATTATCACTAATGCCAGGCACTGGATGCTGATTGCCAGTGGCATTTACAGCACTGCTGTGTGCCCCACCCTCCACCCGAGCTTTCCTTTTTTGGTCCTGCCAGCACTGAAATTTAATAAATATTATAACTATCTTGTACTGATTTTTCATTTACATACGTAGATATTTTGTTGTGCTTATGTAGGTAAGAATTAATTAATTACAATTTTCCACTCCTCTACGGTTCTTAAAGGACCTAGGAGGTCCAGTGCAGCTTTTAGCTGGACCCACTCCTCGTGAAGCTTTGCTGCTCCTAGAGGATTTTTATAATCACCGGCGGCGAACGCTGGATTCGCCGCCATGTATTGGCACAGGTGATTTATTTGTGGTTGCGTGCTCCGTACGCTGAAAATTGCAAATAAATATTTGGTTAGATCTAGTTAGAAAGGCTGACTATTGCTAGTAGGTAGAATTGTGAGGAACCGCTACCTGTTTTTCATCATTTAGGTACATAACATCAAAATTTACTCACTTTTTCTTCGGTTTGGCGGCCATTTTATCACTTCTCGTCACTCAATTCAAAACTGTTACCCTTGCCGCTTGTAACCGTCGGTTGTGTGTTACAGATTTTGCCGGCAAATTCTTATTTGCTGTCAAATGTGACATTTAATGACGAGTTGACCTTGACAGTTTTATTTTTAATGACATTTATAAGGTTACGTTCCAGAGAAATCACGCTTGCACACGCAGGAATCACATAAATTGAATGAACAAGACTGGTGTTGCTATATTAGATTATGACAGACATTATCACATGGCAATACCGTTCTCTCGGCACGAGATAGTTGTGCCGACGACGAAAATAGTTCTCTGTCTTATGTGCCATGTTGGCAAAAACGAGAAAAATGCCGTCACGATAAACTTTCTCATCTCGTGGACGTGATATCACACGTCGCGCATAGTAGGCCGGCAGATCGCTGTCATGTCTTATAAAGAAGTAAAGGAATCCGCATTGGAAAGGGAGAGGTGGAGGAAGTTGCATCATTGCACCGACAAGAGCTGTTTGATGATGAAGTATTTTTAGAATTAAAATATAATTCTAAAAATACTTCATCATTTTGAAAAAGAGCAAACGTAAACACGCCGCGCCTTAATAATTGTTCATCTGGTTGCCGTGTTGTCCCGTCTCGCACGTATAACGTCACGCTTCTAAGTAATTCCGTGTTTCGATGCCCGCACAAAGAAAGCGAAAATGAAGACGCCTACATAGCTTTGCACCATGTTCGACATATTGTAAGAGCCTTCTCGGACGTTTGCCTCCTCAATGGGGTCAAGTTCCGCACGAGTTTCGCTCCGTATCAGCTCCACGTAGATTTTTTTTGGTGAGGCGGCTGATGCAACCAAACGCCCACGTGCATGTGCAGAAGACGGTCTTGGTTGTACTTCCTCGTAAAGAGATGAGTTTCTTCTAACTCTACTACATTGTCTTCTCCACCTATCATTTCCCTGTCATGGGCTTCGGCCACCTCGCACACTTCTCTCAAGTACTGGTACACTTGAATGGCCGTCTTCTTTGTGACCCCAACATTGTCTTTTCTAAAAAAGTGTACCAGCAGCCGTAATTGTGCCAGAACAGAAGTGTGGGTAAATTTAAAAATGTGTTTATATGTTGGAGCCCTAATTACATTTCTCTATAACAACGCCAGCAACACTTTCTTCGCATAAGTAATCATTTTTTCTTCGCATTATCTTTGCCTGCACAGCGGGCAGATCCCTGGCCGCTACGGTAAAAGCAGCCATTCTTTTGCGGCAGCTAGCGCGTGCTCCTCATCAGGAATTGCTGCCGCGAAATAACACAAGGAAAAATTCCTTGCCAAGATAAGATTCATTTTACTAAAAAAAAACACGAAACACCTAATACTAAACAGAAGATTGAAGCAAAACAAAAAAGCAAATTGAAAATCTAATTTAAAAACACACGAGTTAAAAGAAAGACGCAGGAAACAACAACATACGAGTGGACAGAACATTTTACAAAGAAACTCTTAACTCGGTGAAATTTCGCAAGATATCGAGGTAAAAAGCATGACCGTTGGGAGATCGTTCATTTTCGAGTATAAAAATATTTACTTGTTGGCCTGCTATAAAGCTGAGATTCTAACTACGGGTAAAGGTACTGATAAAAAATAAAATTGAGGTATCTGTGAGCTGATCTTATCCGATAAGTGATTTTTTCCCTGACGATAAAGATTGTAAATTCACAGCTAGTTTTTGTAAAAGAATAACGTCAACTCGAGATCTGTTAACTCTGCCGATTTCTCAAGGTTCTCAAAAAACACAAACTACACTCATTAATGAAGCTAAAAACTACGAAATGGCGTCCAACTCAGCGTAATTGTTATAGTAGCCGTTGACTACTACGTACTAAGTAAATTTTGTGTACTAAAAAAAGAGACAGTCTCCGGTTACACTACAGAAAAGAGATCGGAGATCTTCAGTGCTTAGTGCAGTGATTTATTCAGAATCACTTAGAATAGTCTTAGAACTAATTTTACTCCTGTTCTTTCGCGTCCAATACCGTGAAGAATCAGGGTAACAAACACGGTTTGGGGCCTATCATTCTTTTAGGTGGTCCATCTTAAAACTAAAAGTCAAGCTCCAGTGGGGTCTCTTGTATGCAGTGTTACCAGATGAGAAAACTGATATTACAGTGTTTGATGATTTATAGTGTTTGCGTTAAAATTACAGCAAAAGTTTAAAAAAAAATACAGTGGATTTTACAGTAGATTTCAAGAAACTTTTATTGACACATTCTGAATAACTAATCAATCACTGTCACTATCATTTAACCCGATAGCCGTTTCTTTTTTGTAGATCCCAGAATTAAATGATTATATCATTTTCTCAGTTGGTTTTAAATTAACTGGTGTCGTTACGCCTAATGGTTTGTTGCGCTAACATGTTGCCTCTTATTGTCTTGGTTATTAATCCATTCCGTTTCTTGGTTTTGGTGTCGTTAATTTGGCTAAATATTCTCTCGCATTTCGCGTTGGAGTTTGGAAGAGCCAATATGTCGAGCATGTATTTTCCAATCAAGCGGAACTCGTCCAACTCTTTCACCTAAAAGCAACGTTAGTATTAAAAATAGATTTATAAAAAATATGTTTTTTAATACTATTGCACGAACCCCATTTGTGCAAAGTTTCATAATTAAGTTAATAGTGTAAGTATTAAGTATCAAAAAAAATAAACTGCAAGAAAACTGCTAAATAAACTACTATTATTGCACACAAAAAAGTAATATCAATTTATGAACTTTACTAAGTGTACAAAGGCGGTCTTATCGCTTAAAGCGATTTCTTCCGGACAGCCCAACTGCAAGAGTTAACCGCCTACTGTTGTTTGTGATAATCCAAGAAGCATTGGCCAAGGCACAAACCCACATCACATATTTTGCATTGAGTAATCACTTTTCTTACAACGCCACGGGCCGAACATTGTAAGCACCTACGTAGTACGTAGGTGCTTATAATGTTCGGCCCGTCTCAAGGTACGTAGTACGTACCTTGAGACGAAGGTTCGTAGCCGATTGATGTTCCGTATGGACCGAACAATGAGGCAACCGAGAGTCATACCGGCCTCCAGTGGCAGCCACAAAACTCGATTGGGGCAGTGGTCTATCAAGATCTCCCATTTCACGCGAAAATCGTTCAATCAATCCTTCAGCTAACTGCATCCTAAACTCCCGGTGCGTCAGGATTTTGTACATCGGATTTTTGAGATACATAATATAAGCATTCAGAATACTTGTGTTAAGAAGTCTTCTGAAAACTTTAATGTACCATTTTAGTCCCCGCTTTCTCTCTAACAAGTACATCGACAGCTTTTGATCTTTGAGATCAACGCCGCCCATGTACTTGTTATAGTCGGCCACGGCGACTGGCTTGTCCTGCGCTTCACCTGCCCGCCAGCCGGCCACCATCTCATCGGTATGATAAGTTGAAATTACTGTGACAAGCTTGACGTCCTTCCAGGAAGTCAAAGCTATGTCACCGCAATGGCAACTTATTTTGTCACCATGAGCCATCTGACGATCATTAGCATTTCTAATTATTTCAGGCACGTGTTGCCTTCGACGATTTAGAGTGCCAATAACATCAGTATGCCTCATTTTGAGATATCTGGTGAGGACAAGCTGGTTGTACCAGTTATCCATCACCAACAGGTGGCCGACATCAAGGTAACCATTCATAAATCAATTGGTCCCTCGTGCATAGACGAGTTTTTTCCAGTGTATATTATACACCGGAGCATATAGCCGGTCGACGCCTCGCATAATTCAAATGACTTGATGCCAAAGCGAGCCGCCTTAGTTCTGATGCACTGCACCCAACTAAGACGGCCCTTCCATAATAAAAGTGACTCGTCCAAGCTTAGCTCTCTCTGAGGTGTGTAAAGCGAAGAGAACATTTGGTTGCAATGGTCTAGGAGAGGTGCAATTTTTGAAACTTTTCGTGCGTAAGAACGGATGTTGTGCGGTATATTCTCGTTATTTACAAAATGTAAAAAACGGGATATAAGCTCGAAGCGGTTGCGCGACATAACTGCTCGGAACTTCGGCATCTCCAAAAGTCCCGTAGTCCAGTAGAGCCTCTGTGAGCCCCGATTGCACACTCCCATTAAAATTATTATGGCAAAATATCGGTACATCTCCTCGATGGTCGTTTCATGCCACAGGTCCAAATTTTTTGGCAAATCGCCACGTTCGGACAAGGCTGCAATATATTGCCACGCGTAGTAATTGGTCTGTTGAACCATCATCGACATTGCTCGGCATTCCGAATCTGTAAAAACATGTCCACTGGGGTTTGGAAAGCTAATGCAGGCCCAGGTGAACGCCTGTACTCTTCGGCCGCGCCGTTAAAAGTGCCAAAATCAGTCGAGCAATGGAACTCATCTGACACATTGGATCCGAGATCGGCAAGTTCCGCTCCATCGGCAATGAAGAGGCGATCTGCTTCGTTGGCTACTGCTTCCACCTCTTCTTGCAGGAGCAAGAAGAAGTCGGTATAGTGGAGGACCACTATACCGACTTCTTCAGCATACTGCATGAGGTCCCTCGCCGCCATTCTGAGTCGGGGTCTTCATCATTGTCATCGACATCGTAGCCTTCGTATTACCTTTCGTTTAAAAACATATTTACTAGGTAAAGGTATACTAAATTACATATTCTGTTAGCTTAGTTCATCCCTATTTCAAAAATATAACTTTCTTGATACCTTTCATACAAAATAATAGAGATATCAACATTTTACTAGGACGCGGCGTCAGCACCGCCGATGCGCGAACATGTCCGTCATTTTCTGGACGAACGTGCATGACGTCATGTCGGGCCTTGACATCGCACAGGTTAATAGTAGAAATAATTTATTTATTTATTTATTTATTATTTGGGAAACCAATAGCGATACAAGAGAAACTTAAAATAGGCTTTAGATGCTAAGAATATGGCCAATTACAGGTTTCCACTTTAGATGCTAAAAATAGATGACTAATGGAAAAAAAAGGAAGCGGAACAAAAGCGGTAAATAAAATACTTACATGTGTAACGGACCTCTTTGTCGTTGCCGACTCATTTTTTAATTCATGTTTTTTATTTAGGCACTCATAGAAACTTTACTTACTAGACACTTACACTATATATACACTATTTAGAATTGAAATAGAATAGAATATTACTAATAATAGTATATAAACCGTTTTTCACCAATAATTTCACAACAAAACACTCGTAACGTTCGCACCAGGTTTCGCCCAATTCAAACGACAAAACTTTGAAATCTGTGAAGTGAACCATAGAGTATTGTACATCATTTGATTGGTTATTGAATGTTCTTTCATTCTTGTAAAGAATACAAGCCAAAATATGCGTTAATAATAAAATAATCAGGTTTAGAGTCGCGTGACAAAGTGCTGTCAACTCGAGTTGACGTTGGGCGCGTATGTGAAAAAGTTACGTCAAACGGAGTAGACGCTGGGTGCTGAAAGGTTAAGGCGAAGAGTGCCCATTGTGTCGGTTTTCTTAAGTTTCAGCGTGCGCGACAGCAATGGTGAGTTGTAGAAATTGTCCATAACTAATGTATTGCCTTTGTTAAGGGCCGTACTAGGTTATACACAATTTTAGATGTAGCCCCCTCAGGCTCATCCAAGTCCGCGTCGGTGTCACTCCTCCTTTCCCAGTGCACACCTGCATTTTCCACAAATACCCCGTCATGGATTCACACAATTCGTAGCTCTTAAAACCTACGCGAGCAGCTTTTGTGGCTATTAGCTGGACGAAAGATAACCGTCCCTTCCAAAGTAGAAGGGACTCGTCTAGTGCGATATGTTGCTCGGGCAGGTATAATGAGCTGAATTTTTCATTCATATGCTCAATATGCCGATGTCAGCGAGCTGTTGTCAACAAAATGTAGACATCTTTTTATGCGAAAGAACTTTTTGTACGACCTATTTTTTTTGAAATCGCCTACTTTGAGCATCGGCATGCACGGATACCAATACTCCCGCTCAACTAGAAGTATCAGTATGCTCTGCAGCAAAAGGATGCTAAAAAAGACCCAAATGTCGTTATGGTCAACAGGAACCCATTGCCTTGGCTGAGGCATAGGTCTGAGACCCATAACGGTTGGTTTCAGCAACTATGTGACCCATAATTTCGTCATCCCAAATGTTCCTAAATATGTCCAATGGAGAAAGCCCTTCAGTATGGAAGGTGGGCCCAGCTTGCCCTGAGAATACCTCCTGCTGGCGTACAAACTTGTTGGGGTCATTCGACCAGTCAAAATACAGTAGAGTTGGGTCCGAGGCCGCTCTCAATGCGTTGTCCTCCCTGTTCTCCATGTCAGATAATGCTTGCGCCATGTTTGGCGGCAGGTCATCACCATCATTAGTGACGATGCCAGACGCCTCGCCATCGCCCTCCTTGTCACTGCCCAGGTCACTGGTTCCAGTTACAAAGTCGTCATCGGTATCTAAAACAACAATTGATATAAGTAAATATTGGACGTTGATAACAATCTTTATTGGTTTTAAAAGCAACAGCGCGCACGTTCGCCCGCGTGGTACCAACATTTTGAATAGCTTATATGCTATTCCAGGTGCTATCTACGCCTATTCCAAGTTTCATCCAAATCGGTTCACTGATTAAGGCGTGATTAAAACACAAACATCTAAACAAACTCACAAATTTTCAGCTTTATTATATTAGTGGGATTATTATATTGTGTGAAGGATGACATGAGTAAGAAAGGAGTGAGTGTTGAGATGACGGCTGATAGAGGAGAATGGAAGAAGAACACATGTTGTGCCGACCCCACATAATGTGGAAAAGGGCAGGGAGATGATGATGATTATATTAGTGGGATTGTCTTACCATTAAATATATTGCGCGAATGACGCGATGGCGTGCAGCGCTCCTCCAGCTCCACGTTCGGTGGTTCAATACTGGATGCTGAAAGTTGGGGGAGGAATATTAGCTGATATGATGGTGATTTATGTATAATTTTAAATGTACTTAGTCGGTGTAAAGCCGACCAATTCTATTTCCGCATCGACGATCTGGGCATCGGGGTCAATATGATCGCCGCTCAAGATCCCAGTTGAGGGCGAAAAAAACATAATTCTCTCCATTTAATCTGTAATAAACAGTAATATTATACTTAGAAGACAAAATAGTCTTCTAAGAATTCTATAACATGAGCTAGACTTTTTATATAAGCTCAATCGACTTTATCATCGCCGTCCAGGTAACTTCCTAGTTTTGTTTTTAACTGGCTTTGCATTAATAAGTAAAATTGACTACTCAATTTGCTTTTGATTGTATCGTTCACAGCACTGTTTGATTCCAAAGACTGCAATATATATTTCTTGCACTTCTTCATTTTCTTGAATTTTCTTCGAAGTATCAAGATTTTTACAAGATTTTGTCTGCATCTTTTGTACAATTTATTTTCCTTGGGAGGTTTTTATATCAATTGCCTTCAACAAGCCTTAGCTTTTATAATAAAATAAATAAATAATATCTCCATTTAAGATTTTCTTGATGTCTGATTTTTTTATAATGAACTTAGATAATTATCTCGTACAGCTTCGCTACTACTAATAGTTAGTACGGTGGAAAGACTAGCCATGAGCACCACCCTGACCGTCAACGCGGCCCCTTTGTTCATCGTTACGACGCATAATGCTCCTAGACACACAGCAGCTAACCCATAATTCCTAACTCTTATCGTCGCACACAATAGTGCCTCCTCAACAACGACCAAAAAGCCTATAATACCGGTTACAAAGACTTCAGTGCCTCCTATCCTAAAAAAAAGAGAACCGTAGAACATTTCTATCACAATCGCGAAGAGAAACACTATAGATTACCCTTGACTATATGTCAAGGGAAATTTGTTGTTGACTGTTGGTTCTTTACGCTTAGGTATAGTAACATTGCATGTCACGAATATCATCCTATATTTGGATAACGGTTTAGTCGCCGTGGCCTATTGGGTTCAGCAAATTCACACACATCTTGCTTAAGCCCGAGCTTGTAATTCATGGTTGTATTATCTAGCTTAACGCCGTTCTTTTCTAATCTCAAACCGCCATAAATAGCTGGTTTATGATTCACAAATCTCATAAGATTTGATTCCCATTACAGCAGCTTTGTTGGGAACAAGTTGATTGATGTCCAACCAACCTTTCCACTGCAGAAGAGATTCGTCCAACGATATATTTTGAGCTAATTTATATAATGGTTGAGATGTTTTATAATTGGTGATATTTTGAAAAGTTTTGCCTCGGAGGCACTCAGGTTTTCCGCGCGCATGTCTTGGTTGTTTGCAAAATGCAAATATTTACTAATTAAAAGAAAACGATTTATTGACATGTGCGCAGAAAAACCCTGGATTGCATAGAATGTCGGCGGTGGTGCTCCAATATTCGTCTATACGCGACTTAACAACGACCCCCATCGCTATTACAATGCCGAAATAAACATAGAGTTCATCACATCGACCGTGGTATCTGCCCAACGGCCGATGCGGCTGCTGGGATGGAGGTTGTTGTTAAGTAGCATTGTCTCCACCGCCTGCTGGGCGTATCTATTTGTCTCCGAGGCAATGTAGTCCATAATCTGACGATCCCAGATGGCAATAAAAATGTCATAAGGATCGACATCAGCTATTGTCGGACCGTTGCTCTCGGAAAACGTTTCCCTCCTCGATTCAGGTGAAATCGGAGATTCGGGGAACGGCTTCCAGTCAAATTCATAAAAACTAGCCGGTTTAAGTGTCGCCGCCGGATCCACTACCTGCTCGTCTACCATGGCTACCATTTCCTCCATCGCCGGCTCCGCCATATCCTGAATCACCGGCTCAATCGGCTCAATCCCCTCGATCTCCGGCTCCTCCTCATCCACTGGGGTCTCCAGTGTGGTGCGGAAAACCCTAGGGATCATCTGGGACACGTGTTCGTCGTCCTCTCCCAGCCCCGAGCCGGATGGGCCACATTCAACGACCCTGAAGCAAAGAGTTATGTACTAGGTACCTCAAATAAAAAATCATTAAAAAGTTTGTATTTTCCTACCTGTCTCTTTAGAGATAAGAAGACAAATGATAGAAGCTACTTACATTCCTGGCGACGGGGGCGTAGCCACCTCTCCCAGCCCCGAGCCGGATGGGCTACATTCAACTATCGTTGCCTAGTAACAACTATAGTGAGCATAAGTCGTCCACATCGCTTTGTTTACACGATATCATTTCTCTTCCAGTCATTTTGGCTTGATTGAGGTCGGTATTGATTAAGCATGTGCTCGACTCTTCATTTCTTGAGGAGTTGCTAGAGTTGAATTTAATTTCTAAATTGCATAGCTTCACGACGCCATTGACACAACTGCAATTTGCTAAACCATCCTCCATTGTTAATACGGAAACTCTACTTACAGCTTACTATGGAACAGTAGAATCTATCCTAAGGTTTGGTGTTATATTTTGGGCTAACTCCACTAAGAAAGACCTAATCTTCAAAAAACAAAAAAGGTGTATTCGATCGATGTTTAACTTGTACGTTACCGACAGCTGCAGGCCTTTGTTCATTGAGCACAAGATTCTAATGCTTCCATCGTTATATATACTACTCAAAACAAAATAAGGGCCAGCAGTAATTTTCCGATTATTATTTTTTTGTCAGGGTTTTTTGCTTAGTTTTTTTTTTTAATTTAATAAAACAATGTTTTTTTTATTAAATTTAATGAACTTTAATGCAATAAGACAAAAAATACTTAATCTTAGGTATTTCTTTGTTTTTTTTTTGTTTTTATCACTTTTTAAGGCTAACAATAACATTAAATTGTAGACTAAACGCACAGCTGAGCTGTTTACCTTTGAGGTGTTTAATAACGGGTATGTCCTCCCCTTTTCAAAACACATTCTTGAAGCCTCGAGGGCATGCTCTCAATAAGATGGCGGATGTTTTCCTCTGGTACCTCCTCCCAGCACCTTTTCAACAATTCAATCAACTGTTGCTGGTTGTGCACGTCCTCTTCAGCTGCCCGGACTCGGCGTTTTAATTGATCCCAAAGGTGTTCAATTGGATTCAGGTCGGGGCTGTTCGCAGGCCATGCCAAAACCTGAATATTGGCTTCCTCCAAGACAGAGATTGTCGCCCGGGCTGTGTGCGGTCGTGCATTATCCTGCATCAGGATAAAACCGGCTCTTGCTCGTTGTGAAAATGGGATGACATATGGCCTGACAACCCGTTCGATGTAACTCTGAGATGTCACAGTGCCCTCATTCAGAAAAACAAGGTCAGTTTTGCCTTGTACGCTGATCCCACCCCAGAGCATGACATTGGGACCACCATACCTGTCACGTTCGTGAATGCAAGGATCAGAAAACCTTTCTCCGCTTCTTCTCCACACTCGCATACGTCGATCGTCACTAAAAAACTTTACCTTACACTCATCTGTAAAAAGCACCTTACGCCATTCCTCCATGCCCCATTCAAGATGTTGGCGTGCAAACCTTAATCGATTTGCACGATGAGTCCCGGTCAGTTTAGTGCGGGTAACAGGTCTACGTGAACGTTGCTGGTCTTCGTGCAAACGATTCCTAATGGTCTGGTCGCTGACAACAGTACCAGTAGTCCGGCGTAATCGGTTTTGTAATGCGCGCGCTGTCACAGTACGATCACGTCGCGCAGTAAGTCGCACGTACCGGTCTTCCTGGGCGGTGGTAGCACGATTTCTTCCAGAGCCACGACGCCGGGATACACTCCCGGTCTCCTGATAACGGTTCCAAAGGTTTTGGATAGCTCTTCGCGAATATCCCAGCTGTAAAGCCACGGAACGTTGTGACTGACCAGCCTCTATCATCGTTACGGCTCTGGTAGAAGAAGCATTGTCCATATGGCGTCTAATTCTTGGCATTTTACGGTTAAATAATTAAACTACACGTTTAACTTCCGAAAACCACCGTAGTTGTCAGTAGTTTGTGTTAAACTAATCTGAAATCAAATGCCAAAATAAACAAAACTCTACCCACTTCACGATATTTGAGACATCAACATAAACGTCAACACCAATATCCCTAATTATTCACTGTTATCGTTAACTCGACACTTGAAAACATGTGGCATTCATAAAAAATAATTCTCAAAACGAAGGTCAGCAAAAAATAATCTCGAAACAAAAATACTCGGGTGGCCCTTATTTTGTTTTGAGGAGTATACTTGGAAGACAAAATAGTCTTCTAAGAATTCTATAACATGAGCTAGACTTTTTATATAAGCTCAATCGACTTTATCATCGCCGTCCAGGTAACTTCCTAGTATTGTTTTTAACTGGCTTTGCATTAATAAGTAAAATGGACTACTCAATTTGCTTTTGATTGTATCGTTCACAGCACTGTTTGATTCCAAAGACTGCAATATATCTTTCTTGCACTTCTTCATTTTCTTGAATTTTCATCGAAGTCTCAAGATTTATACAAGATTTTGTCTGATTCCGATGATTTTGTAGAGATTCCGATACAAGAGAGTGAGACATTGAGTGAACTATAGATATAGAATGCAAACTTCTAACATTCACAGTTAATTAAGAACACTAAGGCTAAGGTATAACAATTGTCTTTCTTCTTTGTAGTGGAATGTATGTCTCTTCACTATTGATTTACTCGATGTAGGTTTGTTTTCTCCTAGCATATCTATTGTTCTGAACCTTGATTCGAGGAAACTTACAAGATCGTTATGTATCAATGAAATAAACATGCCGTGAAACGTTTGCCATTATTCATAGCTACCCTTGAACGTAGGCAGTTGAATTTGTGGTAATTTCACTTTACATTCCGCTTGGCTTGTTGTAGTCGAATCGGTAGATTTCATAGATGTAGATTTAGGCATATCCTTCTAGGGTCCTCCTGGCAATGTGCTTCGCTAGCAGCTGAAACAGGAATGTCTCTAATAAACAGTTGGCTCTAGCAGAATCTTCTGACCACAGTCAGACCACAGTGGGAGAAGGGGCGCTGATGATGTGTGATTCGAGCATTCGGCAGCTCACCCATCCGTGGTATCTGTGGTCTACTCTTCCGGATCCTACAAAGCATGCACCTGGAAACAACAGACTTAACAGGAGGTCTCAGCCTCAGCAACCAAAATTGCCGCCTCAGCTCGTTAACTACAGTTTCTTGATTGCCGTGGGCTGCCTTTATATGATAGTGTCGAACGATGAGCTTAGAAACAGGATGGCGGCTATCCAGTATCACCGGTCTCTTAACGTCCAGACTTATGTCCTCTACAGCGTCGATTCGACCACCAGCTCTGAGCACGCTATGTTCATCTAAAAATGGTGACAAACAAAGTGCCCTGCTATTGCGGATCAATGACTTACTATTCTTCATCGCAACTAACTTGTCAGACACAGGAAGAGCATTCCAGAGTTTAACGGCTTGTTTAGTAAAGGAGTTCCCGTAAAAGTCAGTGCTGTGAGAAGGGAGTTTTAAGTTGACGACTGTCGGAAGATCTGATCGGGTATTATAACAACATGTATTGTAACATGTATGTTATCTCTCATGAGATAATATACACACACACACACACACTTGTTCAATGGCTTCAGAGTATTTAATAGCATCATCATTGTCTAAAGTACCGAAAATCGTTTTATGTAGTTATCCACCAGCATCGATAAGACCACGTTTTACTCGTTTCGGACGATTTCCGTCTAGTAAATAAGATGTAGAAGAAAACTTTTTTACATTGTTCGAATGTTGACTTTGCAAACACGATAAGGAGTTGAGACAGTCGGATTGTATTTTAGACGAAATAGAATTTTGACACAGCGATTTAACTTTAGTAAAGAGACCTTCAACATAATATGTCAGGTGGGGTTGAATGTTATGAATATCGATATATGTTACAGACATTCTATTTCACGATGAAGGTTTGGCCATGGTTGTAGTAGTGACATGTACAGACACGCACGTTTGTGTGTGTAAACTGAAGCAGCGTTAGCAAAGAAATGTGAAACGCATTTTTAAATTAAGTTTTAATTTTTGTTACTGCGATTTAATAATTTATGATTATTTAGCTCTTATAACACTTTTTTTTATGTAATGGGTAATAGGGGTGAAGTTAAAAACTATAGACCTATATCCAAGTTATGTCATTTTGCTAAAGTTCTTGAACGACTAGTATACACACAGGTTTATAGTGCTCTCTCAGCCACATTTATCTCAGAACAGCATGGTTTTCTGCAAAATCGTTCAACAACTTCTAATCTGCTAACATTTACAGATTTCACAACTTCTAATATGGATGCAGGTGGGCAGGTTGATTCTATTTTCACTGACTACAGTAAAGCCTT
The DNA here is from genome assembly GCA_963565295.1 of Epirrhoe alternata. Lineage (NCBI taxonomy): Eukaryota > Metazoa > Arthropoda > Insecta > Lepidoptera > Geometridae > Epirrhoe > Epirrhoe alternata. Next base: position 9,185,103 of record OY751394.1, read on the forward strand.
TGATCGTATAGATCATAATATTCTTCTGTTAAAGCTATTGTCAGCCGGGATACACGGTAATTTGTTTAGGTGGTTTACTTCCTACATTGAAAACCGATCTCAAGCTGTAGCGGTCAATGGTTTTACTTCTGCCTGGCATATAATTCCCTCAGGAGTCCCTCAAGGATCCCTGCTCGGACCGTTGCTATTTAACATATTTATAAATGACATCAACTCTTGTTTTTTAAATTCAAAGTTTTTGTTATACGCTGATGATATGAAAATTTTTAAAGAAATAAACTCACCTGAGGATTGTATCCTACTTCAAAATGATCTGCTGAGGTTCGAAGAATACTGCCAGCGCAATAATCTAGATCTCAATGTTGCAAAGTGTCACTCTATCTCCTTCACACGTAAACTTAATGTAGTAGATTATAATTATACCCTCAAAAATACTGTACTCAAACGTCTCAAAGAAGTGCGAGATCTCGGTGTGTTTCTTGACTCAAAACTGTCCTATGAGAAGCATGTTGACTACATTGCTACTAAAGCCTTTAAAGCTTTGGGTTTCATCAAAAGATCATGTTCTGCATTCTCTAACGTGAAAGTTGTAAAAATTTTATACTGTTCCTATGTACGCAGCATACTCGAATACTGTTCACAAATTTGGAACCCTCAGTATGGTAAATATACATATAGACTTGAGACCATTCAACGCAAATTCATGAAATACCTCCAGTACAAGTGCAACACTTACGATCCCAGCTATGAGGTTAGATGTAAAAGGCACCATACAGTACCACTGTATGAGAGAAGGAAAATTACCGACATCTGTACCATCTTAAAAATAGCACAGTCCCGTATCGACTCGCCACATCTTCTTTCTCTGATACAGTGGCGTGTCCCCACAAGGAGCATCAGAAAACCCACTCTCTCTCTTTATATTCCTCATTGTGCAACTAATTATAGACAACACTCCTTCTTTATTAGATCAGCTAACTACTTCAATGAATTGGTTGGTTACTCTGAGTTGGACCTTTTCAACACTAAACCTACCACTTTAAAGCGCGCTCTTGCGCAATATTGGTTCGAATCGGTGCCTCAACTGTTGGATTAGACTCACTGTTATAAAATTAAGTATTTTTCATCTTTATTGTCGTATCTACTACACAACTGTTTTTTTCTTCTGTCAACGAACATTTTTAGTTTTGTATATGCGAAAACATATAACTGGTATATAGTAATTTTTAAGTTATAATTAATTTAGTTTGTACTACTGTTTGTTTTCCAAATAAAATAAAATAAATAAAATAAATAAACAATATAATAAGTTACTAGAAACACTTAGGTTATAATGTGATACATTTTAATTTAGCAAAAAGAATAAAGAATAGATCAAAAAACAAAGTTGAAATAATTAGCTATTTTAATTACTGTCAGATTCGTCTTCGGATTCTGATTCGCTGTCATCGGAATCATTTTGCAGATTAATCATAAACTCAAAATCCAGGTCAACATATTTCAAGTAATCCTTTTCAATTTTTTCAACATGACTACAGGTTTTATGCCAAGTTTCGCTAGTAACTCTGTTCAAGCTTTCATTGATAAGTTTTTCGGTATATGTCATGTTTTGCACAATATTCTTTGAAGCGATATAATTTTTTACAATTCCCCAAATATTTTCAATCGCATTTAATTCTGGGTGATAAGGGGGGAGGCGTATGACATCAAAACCTTTGTTCTTGATAAAGTTATCGATTTTGTATGTTATGTGTTGATCTTTGTGTTTTTTAATTGTATCGTACAATTCCAATTTAAGATCAGTTTGTTTAAATGCTATATCCTTATCTCTGAGCCATTGCTGCATATCTGTTTTCTTTGTTGCCGATGTTGGTAATTTTTCAGCTCGTGTGTTATGATAACCCAGGCAGCACACAAGTCATATAACTGGCCAACAATTTAACCTTATGCAGGGGTAAGCTTTATTATATATGTATAAAAGCTGTGTGTATTGCCAAGTTCTGTATTAAAGTTGTTTTTTGTTATGATAATGCTATTAGCTGAGTTAGTTCTGTAATTTGCCGATTTTATTTCTTATAGCTGAATAGTCATCATAAATAGACCTGTTACTCAAGAGTTTGTGTAACCTTTTGTATAACACTGGTATAAGATTCTATTATCCAGCAGAGTACTGAATAATTGAGGTTCTGTTCTCTTTTAGCTGTATTACACACCACATCTTGACAGTTACACAGCTGCTGTATAAAGTAGGGTGAGGTTCCTGTTATGAAGCATATAGTTAGTTAACAGAATTTAAGGTAGCTGTTATAACTACTTTATGCCGCTTTAAGTACGAAATTACTGTCATGTGCAGCTAACTGGGGTAAAAGCAAAAGTAACAGATTCTTATGCAGAAGTTGGCTGAGTATTCACGAAAAGTAGACATTTTTTAAGCTAGCAGAACTATTTTGCAATATTTGTCAGCATTTATGCGGCTAGTAGTGTGACATTCGATTTCGTGCGTGCGCTTTAAGTGTGTTGTGTAAATATGCCGCCTATCAAAAAAAATGCTAAAAACATCTCCAATTCATGGAAAAATAGAAAAAGAACAGGAGGCATACGAAGAAAGTGCTTGCGCGAGTATGAAAATATAAAAAAATCTATTTGTGCTAATCCACAAACGGCTGAAGAAAGTTCTTCCAGTTCATCTGATCCAAGTAAAAATCAAGTGCGAACACAATCCATAGAAACGGGTTCCGTAATAAATAATTATGAATCTACATTGTGTGAAGATTATGAATTAATTCAGAGGTCTGAAGATAGTGATGCGAGTTCCAATAATTTTGAAACAAGTGAAACGGAATATGAAAAAAATTTAATATTTCGTAATAACTTAAAACAATGGGCCATAAATAAAAACATTTCTCTAGAAGCCTTAAGGGAATTATTATCTGTCGTCAATCACAGATTGCCAGGAGTTTTGCCAGTAGACCCGAGAACATTATTACAGACTAAGAGAAATGTCGTAATAAAAAAAATTGAAGGTGGAGAATACTGGCACAAAGGGCTTATTGAACCTTTAAAAGATATAATAAATTTTGTATGGCTGGAAATCCCTGAATCTATACAATTAAATTTGAATTTTGATGGCTTACCTATTTTCAACAGTTCAAAAAAAGAATTTTGGCCAATTCTTTGCAATATCTGCGAAAAACCAGAAATAGAGCCTCTTGTAGTTGGAATTTATTATGGATCAGGAAAACCAAAGAACCTTAGTCAGTATTTAGAAGATTTTGTCGCAGAAACTCAAAGTCTTCTTGACAATGGAATTCCTATAGTTAGAGAAGGCAAAGAAAATATTATAGTCAATGTAAGAATAAGGTGCTTCATCTGTGACTCTCCGGCTAGAGCATTTATAAAAGGTAAATGATGACTAAACTTGTTACCTACATTACAGACGTCATGCAAAAACTTTTCAAACTTAGGGTTTTGGTAGCGGTAGGGTAGGGGTAGGTTAGGGGTGGGTTAGGGGTAGGGTACGTTACACGACATTCATTGACTGGGGGTACGAAGTTCGCCGGGTCAGCTAGTTAATCCTACTTCCTTCCTACCTATAAAGGCGAAAGTTTGTAAGTATGGATGTATGGATGTTTGTTATTCTTTCACGCAAAAACGGCTGGACCGATTTGGTTGAAATTTGGTATGTAGATAGGTGATACCCTGGATTAACACATAGGCTACTTTTTATCCCGATATTCCCGCGGGAACGGGACTTACGCGGGTGAAACCGCGGGGCGCAGCTAGTTTATATATAAAAGAGGTCTTGCAGATCCTTACTACAATAAACTACAATCCTTTATTGAAAACATTTTACATTTTCAGGTGTTTGCAACTTCAACTCTAAGCATGGATGTTTAAAATGTACGACTGAAGGAGAATACTCGCATCAGTATCATACTGTCGTTTTTCCAAACTCAAGATGTCCTAAAAGAACAAATGAAGAATTCAGAAATAAGAAATATAGAGATCATCTAAAATCTGATACACCCCTTTTAAAATTACCCATAGATATGATCGAAGATTTTCCTATTTCCGATTCATTACATCTGATTGACTTAGGAGTCATGAAACGATTACTCGTGGGATGGCGTGATGGAAATTTTAAGAATCTTACTACAAAATGGCGAGCTGACGATATATTGAAAGTAACACAGTTTTTACTCACCTGTAAACTACCCTCCGAAATTCATAGATCTATGAGAGGTCTAGATGAGCTACATCATTGGAAAGCATCTGAATTCCGGTCATTTTTCTTTTATTTGAGTATTGTTATTCTGCCTGACTTTATGTCGAAAGGACCCTATGAACATTTTTTGACTCTTTTCTGTGGGGTAACAATTTGCTCTAGCCTAAAGTACAGCTCAATATTGGACCTTTCTCACGAATTATTATTATATTTTGTAGAAAACTTTAAAACATATTATGGTAACTACATTACTAGCAACATTCATAATCTGGTACATATTACTGATGAAGTTCGTAAATTCGGCCCACTTAACACCTTTAATTCTTACCCTTTTGAGAACAAACTGTACTGCATTAAAAAAATGCTTAGAGCTGGCAACAAGCCATTATCACAAATAGCTAAAAGGCTTACAGAGAGTGATTGGAATGTTCAATCTAAATTAAGTAAAGCGAAAAATGAAACTAACCAATATCCTGTCATAAAAACAAATAGTAAAAATAGAAAGATAATAGATTTTGGTAAGTTCGTAATTTCTAACAAAAGACAGGATAAGTATTTTATGACTACAGAAGAAGAAATTATAGAAGTGGCAGAAATAACCGATGAACATATCAAAGGGTACAGAATTGAAAATGTATCTGACATCTTCGAATTACCTATTAAGTCTTCATATCTTAATATGTTTAAAACAGGTGTACAAAATGGAAACCGTACAACAGAAATCATAAGTTTCAATAACATTAGCTATAAGTTTGTAGTAACTACAAACAAAAATGAGCTTTATTTCATTCCTCTATTACATACATTAACAATTTAAACTGTATAGACCGTATTCCAATTGCTATGTATTTACTTGGGCACGCTGCTGTTTAGTAACTAAGAACAGTAGGAAGGAAGGAAAGGAATGAAAACCAAGGAAGGAATACTTATCTTGATCTCATGCTATTTTTAAAAAGTGTTGGATATTTGACTAAATGTGTAATATTAATGTGAATTGTAATAAAACAATTATTTAAGTCAATCAGTCTTCCTTTTATTTTCAGTACAAAAATCACTTGAGAATACTTAATTGTCCGATACATCACTACCTATTAAACGATTACACTTAACAAAGTACGAAAAAAAAGCAAGTTATAAATCTGATTATTGTCTAAACGCAAGTGTTTTACTCGGGATTCTGTTTGAAAGAACACTTAATAAAATTCTAGTTATAAAAATCTAAATTGTCTTATAGAAATCAACAAAATAGAATTAAACGTATTAGCGTTACATCGTCATAAAAAAATCAACAAAATATAATTCAACGTATAGCGTTACATCGTAATAAAAAAATTGAAAAAATAGAAGTAAACGTATAGCGTTACGCATTAGGAACGAAATACTTTCATATGGAAACATCTTCTTTCCTTACAAATACTAAAAAGTAATAAAAATAATAAAAATAACAAGACCTCTATTCATTCTCTTCAATTATAGCTTCGTTTTCATTACTTGGATTATTTTCTTCATCATTTTTTTTATTATTAATGCCATTATTATTAGTATTTTCGTCGTTGGGATTATCGTTACCGTCATTATCATTTATATTAACTTCACCATCATTATTAGTATTGTTTTCACTGTCATTATTAGTATTACCTTCATCATGATTATTCATAACATCTTCGTCGTCATGATTATTAGCTGCACTTCTTTGATTCTGAGGCTTACGTTGGACTCTTTTGTCGAATTTCCTTCTTTTCTTGCTGGACTGACGAATGTTCTTGGATGTTTTCCTTTTCAAAGCATTTCGCAATATGTTTTTGAAAAACTCTTCATTATCTTGCACTGTGTACGTGTTGTCCCAATAATAGACCATTTGGAAAAAGAATTTTAATACGTTTTTATATTTTTTGAAGCCTATTTTAAGATCATCTCCACGACTTCCTCCAGTCCAGGAACACTGGCAAAGGAAGTCTTTGGTAAAAATTGAATCTAAAAGTCTATAAGCACAGTTAGAGCCTGATCCTGGTGCCACAGAACATAATATTGCATACTTTTCTAAGTATGTTTGAAGTATTTTAGGGCATGATAGTTCTTTGTCGAGTTTTTCCAAGCTTTCGATGTTATCGACAACTTCCATACACATCCTTTTAGTTTCTGCTCCTTTGGCTTGTGCTAAAGTTGTTACTGTAATATTTTCTGTGCTTTGTTCTTGTATTTCTTGTAACTGAACCGACATTTCCCCAAGCTTTTTCATTATTTTATTTTGGTTGTCCAAAATTGCAGTTTGTATCTCGTATAAATTATTAATTTGGTTTGTCATATTTTGATCATTTGTATAATAATGTACTTCTTGAGGTGTATTTTCTTGCTCTCCGGTGGATACTGTATAAAATGTTTCATCGATAATATAGGAGGGCTGCTGGTTGGTTTGAATTGACGTTTCTGGAAATATTTGTATGGTTGGATCTGCTTGTGTGAATGGACTTGCTTGTATGGTTGGACCTGTTTGTGTGATAGGACTTGCTTGTGTGAATGGACGTGCTTGTATGGTTGGACCTGCTTGTATAGTTTGACTTGCTTGTATGGTTGGACCTGCTTGTGTGAATGGACGTGCTTGTATGGTTTGACTTGCTGGTATGGTTGGACCTGCTTGTGTGATTGGACCTGCTTGTATAGCTTGACTTGTTGGTATGGTTGGACCTGCTTGTGTGGTTGAAGTTGGTTGTTTCATTCTTTTGTTTGGGTTCCCAGGTTTAATCTGCAACAATGCATAAAAACCTTTTCGAATTATCCTAGAAAAATCAACTGTAAAGCTGTAAACACACGATAGTATCAAACTGATCAAACGCAGTGTCGTCCTTCCAAAAATGACAGTGTTTGGGGAATTTTACGGAACTGAAGCGAGCCACGGATTTTTCTTTCTTTCCTTCCATTTGCCTCAGTGCGGCAGTTGCAGAGTTGCAGCGATGGCGTCTGCACGTGCAAATACAATAGAATTTCGAGAATAATATCGCGAATGCGAATTTTTGAGGCTAATTAACACTTAATATTATAAAAATAAACATTACATTATAATTTATTGTTTAAAGTACGTAGCGGCGCGGCGCGCGCTAGCAGAGGCCGCTTAGAACAAAGTGCCATTTTTGGGACGCACACATAGACGCTACATTTACAGGCAATCTGGGACAGTCTCGGACAGAGCTCGGTCGCGAGCATCGCAAGTGCTCGTGCGTTCATCACGACATTCACGCGGCACATACTTACCTACCTTTTAACAAAAAGAATCCTATCCTATAAATATTATAAAGGCGAAAGTTTGTAAGTATGGATGTATGGATGTATGGATGTTTGTTACTCTTTCACGCAAAAACGGCTGGACCGATTTGGTTGAAATTTGGTATGTAGATAGGTGATACCCTGGATTAACACATAGGCTACTTTTTATCCCGATATTCCCGCGGGAACGGGACTTACGCGGGTGAAACCGCGGGGCGCAGCTAGTAAGATATATTATTACAGTTACAATGTATTTGGTTGTTTAAATACAACAAAATTATTACATACCTATTACATACCTATTGAACTTATCGTTCGCTGATAAAACGCCAGTATTTAGGTACTACGGGTTAGGTTTAGGTAGGCATATTCTTTGTTGGCGTTCGCCGCCCGCGCCGCCGCCGCGCGCCGCGCGGGTCATGCGTACCTACCTACCAACCTATTCTATTTACGTATTACGCTGGTACTTTTTTATCTAGACGCACGGCATGTATGTATGTTTGTAAACTAATACTACCTACCTCCTTTTCAATTCAGATAATTGCTTATAACCAGTTGCGTAAAACATGGGAAACGCGACTGCCAGCTCGATACAACCTCAATTTTCTTAGTTTGTCGTTCATATTTTTACTTGAACTACCAAAATTATGTAAAAAACGACAATGGATATGGACATAGAGATTTAAATAAATAGGTAGGTAGGTATTAATTTACCATTATTCGTTGAGCTGCAGCATTCAAATTTAGAACTTTTTGAGTAGGAGTAGTACGTTTGTAGGATCGTTCACCGTCATCGGTATCGTCCGTGTCTGTTTTGTCTAACATTTTTGATAATTCATCCTCTGCTTCTTCGTATGTACTATAGTTTCTTCTTTTCACTACACAATTATAGGTCAACCAATCTGTCTGGGGCTGGGTACTATCATTTTTTGATAGTATATCACCGTACATCTTAGGCCAACGCAATATTCCTTTGACTTCCCATGTTTCGGGCACAGTACATAGTTCTACCTTGCCTTGTCGACGAGTCGACACAATTTTAAACGGCATGTTCCCTGAAAAATATCAATAACTTAATTAGTACGTACTTACCTTCAGTAGGCACATCTGGCCACTTGAAATAACCTAAATGTTTTTTGCAAGGCACAACTTACATCTATCTACATTAGTAGCGCAGCGGCTCAAACTACCTATCCTATGTCTGCCACTTATCAACTTTTTAACCCGATGTCTCTTCTTTCTGACTTATTAATGCGACAACTATCTGCTATACTCCACAAACGGCCGTACGCATGCACTCTGATGGCAGACTGACTGACTATACTGTGTTTTACGGCGGAGCGAGTGGGGAGGCGGGGGGGTTAATACACTATGCCGCGCGCCCGCACCGACCGAACCGAGGAGAGTACCTAAACACTACAGAGGTGTAGTAAGTAGTTAAAACCTACTATACTTACTTATTTATTCTGTACTACATTAATTACGTTAAAATGGGAAGCGGACACCCGTTGGTAATGACATTTTAGCCTTTTGAACGAAATAACTTTCATATAACTTCATATATATAAAAAAATAAAAGATGCATCCCCTATTCATTTTTAATTTACTACAACTTCCTTTTACACACGGTAAAAATACTAAAAATCTAACTTCATTTAGATGGTTTTATTGGGCCGGACAACTGATTTACACGAAATGAAATAATTACCGATTAACTAATAATAAATCTGAATATGATTAGAGCTAAAAAAAACAAATAACAAATAGGTCTATACTGTGGGTTTTCATTTATTTTATGACTGAATCCTAATTGTTTGATTTATATTACGAGTGAGTATGATTATAGAACAGTATACGAAAATATAATGGGGGCAGACCACTTTTAACCAGAGAACATCTGAATAAGTGGACACATAAGGTCTGTTATGCAGACATTAGACGAGGAGCCGCTGTGCAAGCAGACTTTATTCAGAATGAGCGTCGCCATAATGAATAACATAACCTATTAAATCATGAGAAATTTTATACTCGAAAACTCAATTATGATAACGAAATCGGTATAATATTCTTGTAAAAAGTATTACAAGATTACTTTTGAACCCTCAAATGGTATAAGAACATGAAAAATATTTCACTCGTGTAAGGAACATTATATAAATATTATATTTAACAGTATAAAACTACTATTATAATCGTAATTTAATTAAATATTTTAAAATTAATTATTACCCCTTACGAATTTAGTTTGAGTAGGTAGATTGCGTTTGAGAAAAGAAACCAACAGAATGGCAGCAAGCACTTCCGCAGGCCGCCATGTTGTTTTCTTGGGGAATTAAAATGAACAGTTTTGACGGTGGCTAGGAACTGGTAGTATTTGGTTTGGGCGTCCGAAAAGTGTATTACAAGTGGAAAAAGTATTGTGATCCTGCCAGTAGGAGAAGCTAAGGTCGTAATGCATTACTATTATTGTTATTGTCGTGTAATCAATGTACCTATTTAATTATTAACGTGATTAAGTGCATGAGCGTGCACCGTTCCAATAGTTGGGTTTAGTACCCAAGATACACTTTTTGACTGGCTCCCCACTGGAGCTTGACTATTAGTTATAAGATGGATCACCTAAAAGAGTGATAGGCCCCAAACCGTGTTTGTTGCCCTGATTCTTCACGGTATTGGTCGCGAAAGAACAGGAGTAACCTTAGTTCTAAGACTATTCTAAGTGATCCCAGCGGTCTTACTGAATAAATGTTTTGTTGAATGCACACAACGTAGTCTGCTAATTAAATGCATATCTGTTAAAATGATTTAAGGCTTTTATTTTTTTTATTAAATTACTTCCCCTTTTATCTCAGAAACTGGGATAAGTGATTGCATCAGGGACGCATTCACTATGCCACGCCTAATGATAGTTAGTATTTCTAAATCAAAATGTGGTTTACAAAACATAAAACTCAGCTACATTTTCTCTTTTTTTTTTTTTTTCTCTGCTCAATCTCAATTTTTTTTTTACGATGATAACTATTATAACACCTTACGATTTTCATTATAGTTATCATTAGAGTTTCCCCCGGTACCTACTTATAAATGCATTTGTTTGGGATGACCGATGTTGTGTTGCATTCACTTGTAAGATGGGCATACTTATTATCTTTATTGAACGTTTTTATTATCGAATGAGTGGATAAAGCGGTATTATTAGGTTATAGGTATTATTATAAAATTGAACTAACATTATTACCTATATTTTATTAAATGTAGGTGTAGGTATGCCAGAAGATGACCTACCTATACCTGGGTATATATTATGAGTGACAATAGTGTTTTCTTGTGATTGTCTGAATGAATCAAATATAAATTTATTTAGTAGATTAATAAATAGGTACCTTCTTTATTATATGCTTAACTATCTCGTGCCTTAACCTCAGTGACATGGAAGGCAGGGTGCCTGACGGAGACACCAGAGGGTAGGTACCTACCTACTAGGTTTTAAAAGGTCACTGAAGGAAGATGCTTGTAGCTTTTGATATGTTTCTGTAGATTTGAAAATCGAATGGTACCTACCTACTACGAGTAGTATCTCTATTAACTTAACTGATTCAAAGCGATTGCAAGACTTGTGTTTTACTTTTTTTTTTGTTTTGTAGTTACCAAACCAGTAAGTATTTCATCATCATCATCATCAGCCTATAGCAGTCCACTGCTGGACATAGGCCTCCCCTAATGAGCGCCATTGCACCCTGTCCCCTCAGCTCGACAAGTAAGGAGGTATTTAATTATATTTTATTTCTGTACTTAAATATTTTAAGGATTCTTTTTCTTTGAGGGTATTAATCATTATAGGTATTTTCCGTATATCATGGTTTACCAAAATAAAGGTTGGAATGCATTCGAATAATTCAATTAGAATGAACCAGCAAACAAAACGTTGAAAATATTAGCTAGTGGTTCGGATGTAAACGGATTAGATTGGGAACCCGGTGAAGTCAGGTTGGTGTTACGGCCATATTTATGTTGAGCCGCCAATATGGTGGGTAATTCAATCGTTTTATCTCTATTAATTTGTTTTATTAGTAACTACCTACCCGGGATTGGAACCGGTTTATTATAAATTGTTCCGCTATTTCAATAATTCCAGCGTTTCAGAGAGTTCAAAGCGCGAGCGTTATAAAAACCTAATGATAAACCTCTACTAAACGGTTTATGGCGCAGGCTGTACTTCTGGTGCGATCGTGTCGCCGCGCCGCGGCTGATCAGCTGGCGAACAGAAGAACGAATCGTTTCGTTCTATACCTACCGGTTTTCTTTGAGCGAAACCTGTTGAACACGTTCGTTCGCATTAACCGCTTTAAATAGCGGTTTCGTTAGAACGTAACTAAAGGAAGGACGAAAGTAAAGGTCGTATGTACCTAGGCCGATACTGGTCTGAATTTTTTCGGTTTCTCAAAGCTCTGTTACCTACTAGTACTACATCGTACTTTGAATTTATTATTTTTATTTCTGGTAAAATAAATGTATCTCCAATCTCTGTTTTAGAATCCACCCAAGACAGGCAGTTAGGTTGGTTTAACTCAAGACTACCTGTAAGTAGATCAATTACAATTATTGATCCATAAGAACAGATTTACATTTATCTACAAAAGGCAGATCAACACAAGAGTTGGATTAGGTCTTTGTAGCTTTCTGAACGGAATTTATTCAATTTATTGATGTTTTATTCATTATGCAGTTTAGATAAATCTGTAGATTGATAATACCATCTGAGCGCTTCCGTGCTTCGGAAGGCACGTTAAATTGTTGTTCCCGGCTATTTAAGTCGTTAAGCCATGACGGAGGCCTTAAGGCGGCCTAAAACTCCGTCACCAGAGTTGGCCACTGACTCATACGAACTTACTTAGCTGATCTTAGCAGTATATTTAAACTTTAAAGTGAAATGTTGTCACAAACTAACGGGTCAAGTTTTAAAGTTCTGTCTCCAAGTTTCAGTAATGGAGACGCCAAGGTCTCGGTGTGCTGAGCCCGTACTGATAACGATGGTGGCGAAGTAAGTAAGCGCATACCGGCACCCTGTTATGAGGAGGATGACGGCCATCGCTTTCTGTCAGCATCCTGTTATGAGGAGGATGACGGCCATCGCTTTCTGCCAGCATCCTGTTATGAGGAGGATGACGGCCATCGCTTTCTGCCAGCACCCTGTTATGAGGAGGGTAATGGTCAGCAGCGTTCAATACCGGCACCCTGTTATGAGGAGGGTGGCCGAGGTGTGTCGACATTACCCTGTTATGAGGAGGGTAATGATCGACGCGTATCTTCTAGCGGCACGCGTAGAAGGTGTACCTAGGAGAGCAAGAAACAGCAGTTCAAGCACTGGGACCTTACTATGAGCAGTTTGGGTCCTAAACTGGACTGCTTCGCTATTTCGTACCATGATGACGTATGACGATAAAAGTTACTAGACTTAAAAAAAAAAAAAAAAAAATCGTTTTGAAATTAGGTATAATACTTAAGTGATAAAAATATAATAATTTTGCTTAAAACAGGTCATGGTACGAAAACTTTGCGATTCAGATTGGGAACCCCCTTTTAATTTAAAAAGCGACATTCTCTTGAGGAAAAAGGTAGGCATCGCCATAGACAAGGCTCCGACAGCGATGAGCATTTTCCACTACAACCGTAAAAGGCGTAACCCTCTTTCCCCAAGATAATGCCCACGTGAACAAAGTAAGACGAGAGGATAGATCCAAAAATAGACCTGTATGTAACCCGCTTTTTATTAATTAGATTTATTTAAATACCACAACTTCATGAATTAGCAAAACGTTGCATCAAGCGTTCCTCGACCTTTGATAGCCAAATTGTCTTTTGTTTAAAGTTTAAACTATAAAGAAAAGTCTGTCCGTTAGAATTTTTCCTTTCATATGTATATATATATATATATGTATATATATATATTTTAATGAATAGGGAATGCAATTTTTAATTGGTTAGGGAAGATGGCGAGACGTAATCAATAGTGAAAAAATAAGTAGATGTATATAATGGATCGGCTAGAATATCAATATTGTCTTTTATTACTGTAATGGAAATTTCATCATATCCACGAGAACGTTTCGTTGCCACAAGTTTTACAGTGAATTTAATCTCATTTTGATTTGTAGGACTCAGTATAAAATCTGTAGTATTAACGGCGGACGAGGAAGTCGTTCAGTCATTGCTGAAGTTTTCTCATGAATGACACTATAGTCAATACTATAATCAAATTGTCTAGAAAAAAAAAGTTACAACTATGTTCTGTGCTTTATCACTAAATTTAAGTACCTGCTTAAATAATCATCATTGGCCGCATAGTGTTCTTGTTTCTATGTTTATTTACATATTTCCAAATTTGTTTTGTGCTTACGATTTCTAGCATTCTCAACTTCTTTATCTTGATAAGAAACGTTGAAGTTGCTACAGCCTCATAAAGCATTCTATGTATTGTACTTATTCGCTCGCTATGGGATTATAGACTCATGGCAAATGGTTTTGCTCATTGTATTTCTAATTGTAGTAAGAATCTTTTCATTTTACTAGACGTTCTTATCCCTTTGGAAATCCAGGTATTTTTATTTTGACTCTGAGCTTAGTCTTGTTTAAAAAAAAAAAATAACAAATTTGGGACTTGCTTATAGAACTGTTAACATTGTAGTTAGCCGAGTCGCAGTCCTGTAGTCTTTGTCTGAAATGGACTTTATTTTTCACTGAGAAAACCTTCGCTCTACATTGCATAAACCAACTTCTCTTTCATTGTTTGTTTCCCAAATTCAAACTTCAGAGTTAGCCTGCGTGTACATCCTCAAAGTTATTAAGTGTAAGAATACATATTTAGTCCACATTCATTCCTGTATTTTGAAGATATATATTAAAATCTTTTTTTTTGCGTTGTTAATTCACACAGATTTTGATAATATTTTTCATTATTTATTGAAATTCAATCATTATGAGAATTTGTGGTCACGAAAAGAAAAAAAAAACTTTTTGTCGTTTATTAATAGAGACCGAACCGTTGCTCACATTGTGCAGATCACTTTCAAATAAAGTAGAGGCATGTTTGAGTAGCTTTGTCATGGTGAATTTGACGTACCGCAGTGTTTACTTTCGTTTGGTATACCTACCTAGACTACTCTGTAGTTCATGCATTCAATCGTATTATGTCCTGTAGAATGTTGATACATAGATGGACATTCGATGGACAAATTTATTCAATTAAAAAAAAAAAAACAATCAAAAAAAAAGTTCAGTTAAACATTTAGGTATTTTTTAATAAAATTTTTATGTTAAAATTTGTAACTGGTTTAAATTCATGCTAGGCGAAAAAAAAAAAAGTGACATTGACATCTAATGTCCATGTCACGTTGACAGTATAGGTGTTGCAAGCTGTCAAGAATCTGCAAATTAATGAGTTGTTTTGTAAATCAGTCTCGAGTTGAAATTTATCGTATTCTTTTGTTTTTCGGATTGTTAGTACGCAATGGCGTAATAGATCGGTAGAAGAAGGACCTGGTCTGGTCCAATGTGTGTTCGAGCTTGTTTCTGTCGGACTAGAGGGTGAAATTGCTTGCTACATCTTCCTCATGTTTGGGAGGGAGCCAATACCGGTGGAGCTGGGATCCCTAAATTCTCTGCTCGTACTTCGAAGAACGTGGCTTTTTCTTTGGCTGTGACACTCAGACTGAGTGGTTAACTTTTTGCTCGTGAACTTATAAATCCGTACTGGAATCCCTTCAGCTGGTATGTATGTTAGTGATCCGCCTGTGCGTAGCTTCGCCAGCTCTGTGACTAAAATTCTGGTTCTTTTGGTGGAAATAGGACCTCGTGGTCAAGTCGTGACGTGACTCCGGAGCCCGAGACATCTGCCTCGTGGACACCTGCAAAAGGCCGCCGAGAGGATCTTTTCCCTGGAATCGGAGAGCTACGTTCAAGGTACTTTTTATACCGGCGATAGGCAATGCCACGCGTCACTCCCTAGGGTTTCCTATCTTGAGGAACACTTCTTTAACACTATTCTCTTGTCTTCCCCCCCCAGAGCACTGGCAGCGGGGTCCAGCTGAAGGCTCCAACTTTCTCGTTTTGTGTCGTCCCTGGAACGGCCTGTGAGAGGTCGTTCCCTTGGCAGTGCAGCACCGAAGGAGGCCTGGCCCCTTCTTTCGAGCTCGGCTCCTGCGGAGCGCCTGCGGAGTATCCTGGTACCACAGTCGGACCATGTCCGCTGTGTAATTTTCTATATTCTGTGCTGTGTCCAAACTAACTAACTTTTACCCCTCGGTCAACTCTGCGGTATCCGAATCTACAACCTACAAATGCTGAACATCACCTAGACTCAGACTTTACTTTAATTTAAACCTAATAATATTTATCTGGTTGCTAGGAAAGTTAATGTATACCTTCACTTTAAAATATTAAGCGTAACAGTGGCGCTTCCAACTTGGTAAATAACTCCTAGCAACCACAGATACTTTTAGATAGGAATTCTTTTGTTTCTAAATTACAGCATTAGGTGAAAAACATTATTGCTAGAACATAACTTACTAACCAACAAAACAACTGTGTAAAATATATTTGTTGTGTTTTATTTCCTTCCTTTGATTGTATTGAATCTGTGTAAATTGTTTTTATTGTGTGTATACTATAAGATGTTATCATTGTATGGTGCCAACTTTACTGTGTAAACTGTCCAGCTATTTATTGTAATTCTTAGCAACCAAATAACTTAAAAATCTAAAAACTAAACTTAATATTTTAATACCTGCATACTTACTTCTTTAGAAGCTCATGCAAACATACAGCACTTTGTTTACTCTAGTTTTTACAATAGTGTTGTAATGGTGGAATTGTGCTTCAATAGATAGTGTTGTTCCGGTGTTACATTTTCTTGAATTCAATTCTGGATAGGGTTTTCTCTACTCTAATATTCTAGGAACTGCTGCTGGG
This sequence comes from Epirrhoe alternata, assembly GCA_963565295.1. Taxonomy (NCBI): domain Eukaryota; kingdom Metazoa; phylum Arthropoda; class Insecta; order Lepidoptera; family Geometridae; genus Epirrhoe; species Epirrhoe alternata. Next base: position 9,201,556 of record OY751394.1, read on the forward strand.
ATGATCCTTAGCTTGATATATTCCCGGTTAGATTCTTTGCTTAATCATAGTACTTTCTAGGATACCTGGTCTTATCTAGAATTGTAACTTTGTTTAGTAGGAAATTCTAAAACTTCAATTTGGCTCGGTTGCTTTGGGTAAATAGTTATTTCTTCTTGGATAGTTGTTGTTTGTGTGGTATGTACATTGATTTACTGGTAATATTGCTAAACTAATATCACTTTGCACTAAAAATCAAACACTAAATATCAACGCATTGCAGTGATCAATTAACTAATTTCAAACTTTTGTTATATTTACAGCTAAATTCTCTCACTAATACTACATAAGTAAAATTAAATACTTAAATATACTCAAAAGTAAACATTGTATTTTTGCATTTGTTGGGTACCTACACTAAATCACAAGGGCTAGTGAAGTAAAATCTTCTTTCTTCTTTCTCTTTTGGCATATTAAGGACCTTGTAACTTCTAATTAACCTAAGTAACTGACTGTTCTACGTTGCAAGGTTCAATTCGTTTTGTCCGCTGATTCTGGTTCATACTCTTCTTAGTTCACTTTGTCTGAGATGTTCTCACAAACTGACCTGCGAAGAGTTGAACTAGTAAAACATAGCGCGATGGCGCGTCTTAACTCGCTAGGAGCAGCAAGCTAGGTACTCCTACTTACTTAATCTTAAACTAAAACTTAACTCAAGCGCGTTCTAGGCTCGTTCTGAGATGGTAGCTATTCCTACCTAACTTAAACTAAAACTTAACTCAAGCGCGTTCTAGGCTCGCTATGAGATGGTAGCTATTGCTACCTAACTCCTCTAAGACTAAAACTTAGTTTCTAACTAGGATCTAAAACAGTTCTGACTAGGACTGTCTGAGACTCTCAAGCTCTCAAGAAAGCCCTGGACCGTAGCCCAGGCTACGTAACACTTGTCCCGGGAGTTGGAATATACTTGGTTTGTTGGATTGCTGGTGTCATGCTTTTATTTCTTTTGTTGGTAGGCACAGGCCCGCTACCCAGTGGAGTGTCGTGTGGTTGATCTCCTGTAATCACCACCCCTCACTTCCGCCGGCCTGTTGCGTGGTTGGTTAGCTTAGATTATCTGTTAGATTTAGTTGCATGTTAGAATAATTAGGTTAGACAGTAGGTAGATAGGAAGTAGGTAGGTTAGGGCTCCTTTATAGGTAAATACTACCTATGGGGATTTTAGATAGTCGATTAGATTTAGTTGCATGTTAGAATAATTAGGTTAGACAGTAGGTAGTTAGGAAGTAGGTAGGTTAGGGCTTCTTTATAGGTAATTACTACCTATGGGATTTTTTCTTGTTCTGCAGTTTTTTTTCAACAAGGAGATGTTCCCCAATTGCCATTTAGCGGGTCGTGACTATTGAAATAAGCCAACACTGGGTATTTTGGATACACTCACTTGGTTACTATTGACAGTCTTACCATGTCTAAACAGGTAGACTTCATGATGTTAGTATGTTAGTTCTCAATCACAGTATCTTCAGTTCCATAGGAGAAACTGTGTGTGCTTGTGGAGGTATGATTGTGTGATTTGCTAGGGGGGGTTTGTGAAAGGGAAGAATGAAAGAGATTGTTTGGAAGGAGAATGTATCAAACTGCTTAGGATCTTCAATCCTAGGGAACTAGTCCCCTAAGCCAGTAAATAATTACTACCTACCATGTAAATATACTACTACCTACTATTAATTTATACATTAGGATATGTAAATATAATATTAACTAGGTACTTTTGTACAGATACATAGTTACTTTTCTTACCTTTAAACTATCATGATAGGTAGCGGGACTAAACCGTCGCTTATTCATTGCTAATAAACCTACTTAGGTACTCATAGGGTTTACTTTGAATGTAAAATAATATTTTCTTTGTTTGATACATTAACATTTCTGGTGTTTTCTGGTGTTTTTTCTTCTGTTCTGGTATTCGGCTGGGGTCAGCCGATCGAATTTACTGCGTAAATTCTGCTGGGCTGGGGATGTACTGTAACTGGTTTAAATTCATGCTAGGCGAAAAAAAAAAAAGTGACATTGACATCTAATGTCCATGTCACGTTGACAGTATAGGTGTTGCAAGCTGTCAAGAATCTGCAAATTAATGAGTTGTTTTGTAAATCAGTCTCGAGTTGAAATTTATCGTATTCTTTTGTTTTTCGGATTGTTAGTACGCAATGGCGTAATAGATCGGTAGAAGAAGGACCTGGTCTGGTCCAATGTGTGTTCGAGCTTGTTTCTGTCGGACTAGAGGGTGAAATTGCTTGCTACATCTTCCTCATGTTTGGGAGGGAGCCAATACCGGTGGAGCTGGGATCCCTAAATTCTCTGCTCGTACTTCGAAGAACGTGGCTTTTTCTTTGGCTGTGACACTCAGACTGAGTGGTTAACTTTTTGCTCGTGAACTTATAAATCCGTACTGGAATCCCTTCAGCTGGTATGTATGTTAGTGATCCGCCTGTGCGTAGCTTCGCCAGCTCTGTGACTAAAATTCTGGTTCTTTTGGTGGAAATAGGACCTCGTGGTCAAGTCGTGACGTGACTCCGGAGCCCGAGACATCTGCCTCGTGGACACCTGCAAAAGGCCGCCGAGAGGATCTTTTCCCTGGAATCGGAGAGCTACGTTCAAGGTACTTTTTATACCGGCGATAGGCAATGCCACGCGTCACTCCCTAGGGTTTCCTATCTTGAGGAACACTTCTTTAACACTATTCTCTTGTCTTCCCCCCCCAGAGCACTGGCAGCGGGGTCCAGCTGAAGGCTCCAACTTTCTCGTTTTGTGTCGTCCCTGGAACGGCCTGTGAGAGGTCGTTCCCTTGGCAGTGCAGCACCGAAGGAGGCCTGGCCCCTTCTTTTGAGCTCGGCTCCTGCGGAGCGCCTGCGGAGTATCCTGGTACCACAGTCGGACCTTGTCCGCTGTGTATTTTTCTATATTCTGTGCTGTGTCCAAACTAACTAACTTTTACTCCTCGGTCAACTCTGCGGTATCCGAATCTACAACCTACAAATGCTGAACATCACCTAGACTCAGACTTTACTTTAATTTAAACCTAATAATATTTATCTGGTTGCTAGGAAAGTTAATGTAGGCCTTCACGCCCTGTTAATACTTCTCGTTGCTATACCGACTTAAGCTGGTCATATAAATTTAAGGCGCCCAACATTCTTCAACACTCTGTAATAATTTAACTTATCAATATTATAATTTTAAAATAGCTTCTCTGTATTAACCTAATTTATTAGTTTTATGACTTTTGTACAACAGTGAATGCTGAATAAAATACTGTTATTAACGCCAACCTTTTAGTTTCTACTTATACATCCCCACCTCTAAAATTTAAGCGTTACAAATTAATTGAAAAAAAAAATCATTTAGAGCAATAATTGTTGGTACATTGTCCAGGTAGATAGCGGACGAAGCCCAAGTCTAGAAAGATTTCATTTTTGTATTGACTACATGGATGCTCGTAGTTTAGTTTGTTGACATTTAGGTGCTTGTTGTAAGACGCTTCGCAATCGCAAACTATTACCGATGTGTTTTGCTGATGAAAGCCATGATGTTAGCATTGATGCGTACCTAGTAAAAAGGTTACCATCACTCATGAAATCATTACCTGCATAGTCACTTAAAGATAGATTACATGGTTGGTCTTCATACAAAGACAAGTTGGAGTTGCCCTGATACCAAAAAAAAAAAAAAAAAAAACTGAAGACTATAGGGTTCCCAGTAATCCCCGGAGAGTTTTTTTTGAACACCTTGCCCCTGTTGGTCTACTAATAACTCTACTTTTGACCTGTTTCTTTTCATTGTCTCAACCACAGCTTATATCTGAAAAAGCACCTTCTGTTTTCATCTTTCTTGCTGTTTCTGTTTCTAAATTGTGATTTTTGTGGAGTTGGTAAGTCATATTCGACTGTTTTGCAGTTAACTCCGGACAGCTTTTATGCAAAGTGCAGAAAGTATGCTGGATTTGCTTATTAAGTGTTCATTCATTCTTTTCATCCTCTTTGTCTTCTAGAAGCAAGTTGAAAGAATTGTGCGTGAAATGTTGATTACTTGATTGATTCTCATGATTTCCCGAGTGCCTTGAAGCATGATTTATGACGTATTAATAGTAGGTATAGTGTAGAAAACATCAACTGACCCAGATAGTGCTCCAGTAGCTTAGTAGTTTAGTCTAGTTATAAAATTCAATTCTGATTCAATGTCAGCTTTTGATTTAACGGTTGCCCAGTTAGTACTAAAAGTCATAAGTGACGGTTTAGATTTCAACCTAGCTGGACGCCTTTTAGATTTTGAAGCCAGACTGTGTTGCATCTCCATTTATTTTTGTGTCCGGTTCTTTTGAACGAAAAGCTGTAGTATCTGCTCTATTATAGGTTATTGCAGACAGATAATGCAATTTAATGTCTTTTATTTTGTTCTGGTTCCAATGAAATTGCCATCATTTTGGATTTGATCTTTAATCTTGTAGCTCTAACAGATTGTTTAAATTTTTTTATGGCGCATAAAGTCCACCGCTTTGAACGTAGACACCTTTCTTCTCTCATTTGTTAATTTTTATCCTGTTCATCCAAAGTTTAAGAAAGAGATCGCTTGTAGCGATAAAGTCGCTCATTGTACCACATTTTTGCATAACCTATGTTTTAATTTATATTATCTTTATTTAATTTTATGGTGAACATTAAAGTCTTATTCTATTCTTCTCAGTCGATAGGTGCTGCCGCTACACCAATGGGTCATACATAATAGCGAAATTAACAATCCGCTCGTAGCGCAGTAGGTATTAAAGACAAGTACTTAGTTAAAAGTTTCTTGTTTGGTTATGACTGTAGGGGTAGGGTCGCAGTCAATATAAAACTACCCTGATATTCCTTTGATTAGAAATTTGGTTTTATTTTATTTCTAATACCTACCTATTTATCAAAACTTCACTAAATTTTATTGAGTCATGTCTTGTCACAGATGAATCTGTAGTTCTTCACATTTTGTTGGAGTTATCACTTATGTCAGTTATTCTATAATTTCTCTCGCTCTTATCTAAAGGCCACTGGTGATATCGTTTATGCTGGATTGATTTATTGTTGATCTAAATAAGAATAAACTACATCAAATTCATAATCTAAAAAAAAAAAATTACTTTTGTTTTATTTTTCTATTGAAGATATTATTATTAATGTACTTAACATAGATTTATGATTTTTGTTGTTTGTTAAGAATTAAGTAGTTACTAGGTTGTAATACCTAGGTAGGTACTTGTTTATAAATTATATAACTATGGAATATTGATTGTGATCATCGCGTAGGGACTAGCTCTAGCAGGATGGACGAGCTGTAAGGAACATTATATAAATATTATATTTAACAGTATAAAACTACTATTATAATCGTAATTTAATTAAATATTTTAAAATTAATTATTACCCCTTACGAATTTAGTTTGAGTAGGTAGATTGCGTTTGAGAAAAGAAACCAACAGAATGGCAGCAAGCACTTCCGCAGGCCGCCATGTTGTTTTCTTGGGGAATTAAAATGAACAGTTTTGACGGTGGCTAGGAACTGGTAGTATTTGGTTTGGGCGTCCGAAAAGTGTATTACAAGTGGAAAAAGTATTGTGATCCTGCCAGTAGGAGAAGCTAAGGTCGTAATGCATTACTATTATTGTTATTGTCGTGTAATCAATGTACCTATTTAATTATTAACGTGATTAAGTGCATGAGCGTGCACCGTTCCAATAGTTGGGTTTAGTACCCAAGATACACTTTTTGACTGGCTCCCCACTGGAGCTTGACTATTAGTTATAAGATGGATCACCTAAAAGAGTGATAGGCCCCAAACCGTGTTTGTTGCCCTGATTCTTCACGGTATTGGTCGCGAAAGAACAGGAGTAACCTTAGTTCTAAGACTATTCTAAGTGATCCCAGCGGTCTTACTGAATAAATGTTTTGTTGAATGCACACAACGTAGTCTGCTAATTAAATGCATATCTGTTAAAATGATTTAAGGCTTTTATTTTTTTTATTAAATTACTTCCCCTTTTACTCGTAAAAACAAACCAACGACGAAATGTTGTTTATTTCTCAAAAACCTGGCTTATCAGGTAGCGCGTAAAAATTTTGCACGAAATGTATATATGAATACACGGTAAAGTTGCATGCGCACCTACAATTTATTATTTCAAGCACAAATTAAGCGTATAAAATTATTTACTTACCGCTGACATTAAAATTTGGCCATTTATTTTCTGCTGCTGTCACTCACCAAAACAACGCGGCACTTTTAATTTATTTTTGTGTTCGATTATATATGTCAACTTCAGATTTAATTTGAATAAATTCTTGGTAAATGTTCTGAAATAAGCTTAAAGCTGTGTATCATCTGAATATCTGAGCTTTGAAGGACTAAGCATATAGTTCATTCATCATTCATTCATCTTCTGGATAACAGAGCTGTAATACTTGAATAAAAGAACAAAATGCTTTTATGCAGAAGATACTCAGCTTGTCGTACAATTATTCAAAACTTATTCATGTGTTATATTGCTATTACTCAGCTATTAGCGGTATAATTTTGTGCCCAAATTGCTTGAGTAACGTCTGAGTAAGCGCCAAATCAGCTAATTACGGTAGTCTTATTCAGCAATTCGTTTCTGTGACTGCTATTATAAAAAACCTACTCACAAGGTTTGTGCTGGCTGGGAAGAAGCATTGTCTAAGACAATGACTGCGCCTTCGGGTAAATTGGGTAAAAGTTTTTCGTTGAGCCATTTAATATAATTATCATAGCTCATATTGGAATGGTAATCGCCAGCTGTTGAGTTGGCCTTGTAAACCAAACAGGCATTTTCAATAATCCATCCTTTGTTCCCGCGTGCACCAATATAAATCGAGTGCCTGTGCTAATCTTTTTTAAAAATGGCGTGCTCTCTTTTTTTTGTGCCCAGGTGTTGTTTCGCACGTGTGTTGAAAGGACATAACTTTCATCGGTGTAGACAATTGGTCGTCCTTGAGAGCGATATTGCGACATCTTCTTTAAATATTTTAGGCGCCACATCTGTATATCATGACGTTCAGTCAAAATTTTACGGTTATTTTCTGTTTTACGCCACTTGTATCCTAATTTCAGCAATAACTGACGGAGCGTTTCGAGACAACCTTCAAAGCCAATTTTTTCATTTAAAACTGTTCTTAATTTTGCCAACGTTGGAATTTCTTTATGGACGACATGAAAATTTTGTATCGTACTCCGGACAACATCAGCTGTGAAATTGTCTATTTCTATCTTATTATCTCGTTTCCTTCTTTTCTTCATAGGAGAAGTAAACTTTGAGGAAGCGCATGGCAATTCCTTCTCTTCTTTCAAGATCCGTTGGACAGTTGAAAGAGAAACACCTGTGGCTTCTGCTGTACGCTGTGTAATATTTCGTAAATGAGACAAATCACAGCTAGGCTCCATAACCGATTTTGTAAATTCAAACTCATCTTTCAGGAAATGGTAAACACTAGCTATCATGCTTCGACCCTAAAATATAAATATAATCGGAATTAGTGACTTTCAACTAATTCAACAAATTATTGAATGTAAAAAAAAAAATGTTACCTCACTGTGGACGACTTTTCTGCGTTTATTTGCCTTGCTGACGGTACTTTGTGCTGACATCTTGCGCGGGTACAAGAACACTAGTGACTTCGACCGCGTCGCGATCGTGACTAAGCGCTCCCGAGGTTACGCACACTAACTCAATGTGCATGTGCACGGCTAACAACAAACAAGACCAAACCTTCATCGTGAAATAGAATATCTGTACTACATCCAGTAATCGTTACTGAATCGGGTCGATAGGGTCGAAGTCGGGAAGCCGATCAAAATAGATCCCAGAGCTTTGAACGATGATCGGACGGCTGGGTGGAAGCGGCCGTTTACGACTTTCAATAAGACTGCAACTTGAAGTAACAGCTTCATGACCTCGGCGCACTCTAGGATACTACGACCCCGAGGCGATGGAGGATGGTACGACTGCGGCGAGCGCCTTAGTCAAGGCGACGGTATAAGGCGAAGTTTTCTTTGAAGTGTGGGCTTCTCCCACATTACTACCTAATTTGCCTATCTACCTAAACCTATTTCCTAATAAGTATTTATTAAATATTATAACGTATCTATCTTACATACTACCTACTTATATATTTATCTAAATACTTACCTAACTTAAATCTATTTTATATTCAATAATTAGTTATTATTTATCCATCACCACACATACTAAAATACATACACCACACTAGCACAGAACACAATCACACTCATCATTCATGCAACGTTCGCCCGCTGGTCACCGGTAATTCGTACGTAATAAATTAAATACAATGTTCCATGGAAACTTGCACTCGGCGCTCAGCATTCGTAAGTAGGTACCTACCTAGCCGCTGCGCGTCGCAGACGCAGGCCGGCCGGGCGCATACAAATACCCGCCCGCCAGTGCGAATTTAACTCTGACACCGACCGCACGTCGCTCGCTCTAAAATCGATACCTACTTTTACTTTGTTACGCGTATGAACTGTCGATATCTAACCTGTGCTTGTGAACTGTTATTTCTCTCTTCTATCATACTTCCTCTGCTTGTTCTGTGCTCATTTTCACTCATAAATACTTATTAGGAAATAGGTTTAGGTAGATAGGCAAATTAGGTAGTAATGTGGGAGAAGCCCACATCACTCCCCCCCCGGGAATCGAACCCGGATTTCGTCCTACGAGCGAACGCGTGCTGTCCATTACACCAGGGAGTAGTTGATGGTTGGGGGTCGGGAATACCAGATCCCCCGTATGGAGCCCCCCCGTTTTCCAAAAACGGGGAAAAATAACTCGAAAAGCGAGCCGACGTGGGTCGTAATCCGCACTCCACTGCCCATCTGGTTCAGCGGACTGCAGAAAATCGTCCCTATCCATAGTTGACAAGCCAGGATAAGGCCCAGCCCGTTTCCGCACTTCCTGCGCCTGATAGATCCTGCGTCGACCACAGAGGGGCAACTCGGCTATCTGCTGTCTACATTGACCCCAAAGCGACACTGCCAGGAAACAAGCGCATTGGTTGCGGAACGGCCTGATCGGAGGCATTCGTAGTCATTTGTGCATAGCCAGGGTCTAGAAAGGGTGTGAGAGGAGGTGCCTACTTCTGAATGTACAGAACGCCGCCAACTTCTTCCATGCGAACGGCGCTCTTGGCAAGCACCAACCTAGATGCTACGGCTTCCGCCAAGGCGTCGCATTCCTCGACACCCAGGTGTTGGGATATCTTCTTGACTGCCGCGTCGAAGGTCATCCTACCAGCCAACGGTCGCAGCAGGGCCTGTTGTTTGGCCTTAGAGAGTCCTTCGAAGAAAGCTTGGGCCTCTTGGCTCAGGCCGCCCCTAAGCAGGTCACCACGGACATCGGCAAACCTGTTCATGTCGACACGCCGATAGTCGAGCACGATCTGGACGGCGGCAGGATACAAGCCACTAGGCGCACAAGCGGCGGTAGAGCGAGTGTGGACTGGCGACACACCGCACTGGGGCGTCGCCTGCGCTTCTGAAACCTCCCAGGTAGGCAGAGGAGGGAGCACAATGTGGGCGCTGTCGATGTACGAAAACGCACTACGCTTGGCAGCCACATAGTACTCGCCGTCCTCGTCACGCTTGCGTTCATACTGCAGGGACTTCAGCACCAGGCGACAGAGCTTGCGTTCAGCCTTGGTGAAGCACCCAACTTCGGGAGCGGAATCGGAATCAGACCCCGTATCGTCCGACACGGGACTGGGAACCACGGTCCACCCTCCGTTGGCAGTCGAACCGGAGGACAGGAGCTGTGCCACAGTCACTACATTGCCCGTTCTCGAGGCATCTTCCACAACGCAATCTTCGGCAACCGAGCGCAGGTGCGTGAATACGGCGGCAGCATGGTTGATGATGGCACAAAGCTGCGTATCGTCCGCATTGGGCAAGGCCGCGGCTGCCTTGCTGAGGTCTCCGACAGCAGGGGCAGTCAATGGCCAGTTTTTGGAAATCTGGCCAGAGACGCGTAGCAGGCCCTCAACGTCAACGCGGGCGATGACATCATGACAGGAGGCGCGATACTTACCGGAAACTGCCGTAGGGTAGTTAACTGGCAGAGGTGTTCGGTCGCGTTCCCCGAGCATGAGACTCACAGCATTGCCCGCCGAGCCCAGGCAGTCATCCTCGACAGCGTAAACGACCCTATTGTTCTGTACGATCTCGAATCGGCCAGGTTGATTGCGGAGGTGAACCCCGTATTCTTCCTTGAGACGGTCCTCGTACGAATACAGGCATACGCGATACAAGCGGGACAACATCCTGGTGTCACGAGAAGCAACGGCGCGTCTGGTGGTGTGATCGGTGTAGAGAATAGCCAAAAGAGCGACTTCTTCAGGAGTGGCAATGGTCAACAAGGTGCGGAAAAGACAATCCTGTCTAGACATTGACTTTGACGAGTGGAGTGGGGCCCTTGGAATCCTCGGTCCCCACGTGTCACAGAAGCATCGACCCTTGGACACAAAAGGAAAGATCGACATTGCATGATTGCAACGAACTTGAGGAAACCATCCAGGACGGTGTTTTATCGTGTTGCCGAGGAACCGTGAAGTTTTGCAAACAGTCATTACTTATTGGAGAAAAGAAGTTAAAGATTGCCAACAAAGCCTCCTTGTATCAAGCAACCAGGATAGCCAGCCGTGTCGGGACGATATTTTACGACTACGCAGCTCAGCGCCTCAGACCAGCTTTACAAGGGAAGTGCCCATTCTTTCCTACAATTACCTATTCCTCCCTTTTCTATAATTCGCCCAATCTCTGTCTTTCTACAACATACAATCCATTATTTCTACGTTAGGCTTAGTTTGCACTTACAATAGCTGTATTATTAGGGATAGTAGTGTTTCGAGCATATTTCGTTTTGAGGGGCTGCTTCTAGGGGATTGCCTAGAGCACAACCATTGGACATAGCGGGTGTTGGGTCTGAGATGATGTGTTTTGGTGGGTAGCCTTATCATAGGATTTGCCTAGTGGGGCTCTGGGACGAGGAGTGGAAAATACAGTTTTAACATAGGAACGGGAAGGTGTTCTTGATGAAGACTGGTTCTGTGAACTTAGGGGCATGGGATGGGAGAACATTTCCTTTGCAACCTCTGAGTACGAACGGGATACCGGGGGGAAATGGGAGGAAATATCCTCATAAGAAATGTGGTTTTGTGTCATGACGGATTTTATGGACTTTTAAAGTAAAGTAAAGTAAAGTAAAAGTTTATTTTGCTAAATTTGTGGTAGGTACAAGTTACAAGGTACAAGTTACATTCATGTTATTAGCAAAAAAGGTTACCACTTTTGGCGCTGGAGTTCTGGGCAAGTTTTGCTGGTAGCATAGTGTTGGCCTGTACAGTGTAAGCATGATGCCTGGGACTCTGGGACTTAACAGGTATTTCCTGTGAGAGAGCATCGGAAGAACCTGGGCTTACTACAGCATATAACTTTAGTGTGTTATTGATTACAACACAAGAATACTACACCACGAGCGCTTTCATTTGATTTTGACTATTGTCCAATCCCACCTTTGGAGTGTGAGCTGAAGCAGGTGCGTTGAGAGACTGAAAAAACGAGGCAGAGACAAGCAGGAACCTTCCTAGGCTCACTGTTTTAAGGCATCTTTGATAGGTTATTGGTTTCGTCAAATAATGACATCTAGACATCCGTCAAAATCAAATTTTCGTTTGAAATTTTGCGAACTACCTACTTCCCGAACTACGCAAGACTGTTATCTACACTCGGTTCCAAAAATAACGGGTCAGTCACATAAACCCGAATATCTCCCGGACTACGTATGCCATCCTAATGAAACGAAGACTGTTCAATTGAGAATTTAATTATACAGATAAAAAATAAAATAAAACTTAGTTGCACCCACAATATTAATCTCTAAATTAAAAAAAAACTAAAGTAGTCATATTTTTCTGAAGATTACATTTTTTTTATGATTGTTTTTTTGCTGTTTTTCATCAATTTCTTCATTTAATACTTTGTATTGCCTCCACGAACTCTTCTGACAGCTTCCAGGCGATTAGGCATGCTGTACACCAAATTTCGGAGCCGGTGCTGAGGAATACCTTCCCATTCCTCCACCAGTGCTTGTTTGAGCTCGGGAAGCGTGATTGGTGGGGGGTTTCGACCTTTCACGCATCTCTGAAGCTCGTCACAGGCGTGCTCGATGGGGTTTAAGTCCGGGCTTCGCGCTGGCCACTGCATGAGTTCGATACCGACCTCTTCAAGGTAGTCATGTACAATTCTGGCGGTATGGGGACGCGCATTAATATGCCATGCCGGTCCATCCTGGCCATGAAAGGACCTACATGTTCATTGAGGATCTCTTCCACGTACCTCTCTGCATTTAGAGTTCCATTTTGAATGAGTACCAGCTCGGTGCGGGCCTCAGCAGAAATCCCAGCCCAAACTTGTACGGAGCCTCCACCGTACGCCACTTTTTCCTCCACACACGCTTGATGGAAGCGCTCCCCTGGTCTTCTGTACACCAACTGCCTACCATCATGCTTATAAAGCATGAATTTAGACTCGTCCGTGAACATTACCCTAGACCAATCGTCTAGTGTCCAGTTTAGGTGCTCGCGCACGTATCTCTGTCTTGCAATTCGATGTCCCCGTTCCAGTTTGGGGCCATTTGCGGGCCTCAATGGTTTCAAATTTGCTTCAGCAAGACGTCTTCTTACTGTTTGAGCGCTTAAATTCCCCCTCCAAAGCGAATAAAGTCAGTTTTTAGACCAACAGCAGTTTGAAAACGATTTCGTAGCATTGTAGCCACCAGTTGTCTGTCTTCCCTGGGCGTTGTGCATCTTGGTCTGCCATTTCCTGGTCTTCTAATGTGTGATCCGGTCTCTTGGTACCGCTGGACTACCCGCTGAACAGTCGACAAAGATACACCAATGTTTCTGGTACATTCCTCTAGCGTGACTGCCATGCCTCACAGAATAATAATTATGCACGTGGAAGACGTTCACGATATTTTTTTTTGTGACAGAATAGAAATGGAAAGCATCCATAATGACATGAAACAAAAATATTGTGTTTAAAAATAGTATTTTTTTTTAATTTAGTTTTTCTAACGAAGTTTTTTTTCATCAACCAGTTTAAATAATATGCTATTAGAAGCGCAACTAAAAAGTCTTTATTCTGTTTTTTTTAACCGAGTGTATATCAGAAAGCTCATTGGTATCCAGTGTGTTCTGTTTGTAAGATGGCATGCATCTCCATTGGTCATCTAAATCCTGCTGTTTTTGTAACGTTTTGGGAGCTATTCATGGCAACATCGTGAAAAGAGGGGCCAAGATGTTGGGTCTTTCGTGTGATAGACAAGCTTCTGGACTGATTGTAGAAACTGCGTGTAGGAGTTCATTGTCGAGGCTGTACCTTTTTCTTATTACAATTATAGCCCTTATAATGAATTTTTAGCACTTACAAACTAAACTCACGTATGTCATTCTCATTATTTGCCACTTCAGGTAGCGATAGTTGTTTGCAGACGTCGAGTCCAAGATATAAATTGCAAGGTTTATAAAAGCTTGTTCTACTCAACCTTTTTTTTATAGGGGCCACAAACACGTTCCAGTCATAGTGACGAGGGCCGCAAGCGAAAATTACTTAGGTCTTAATTAAAACGCAATTCCAAGTTAACGATGTAGTTACTTTATTAATGAAAAAAGGAGTTTTAACAAAGATGTTTTAATGCGATTTTTGAAACTGTGAACACTTTTTCAAAACTTTATCAAGATCTGGTTTGTCGCTACATGCTATCCTTATAACATCATCCAAATGAGAATCTGTAAGTTAGTTTCTGTAAACGTTCTTTGTGTATTTCATTTTTGAAAAAGACGATTCGCACACGTACGTAGACCCAAAGAATGTTAGTAGGATTTGGGCACATCTTTGGACGCTTTTATATTTTTGTGGAACAATACGCCAAAATTCCACATATTCTCTGTTTTCCCTTTTTTCTTTAAACAGAACTTCTAGATTGGTATCGTTTTTAAAATCGATGAACTCATCAAACAACTCTGAGTAATTAAAATTTAAAACGGAAGCCAACTCTGAGATAGTCCTTGTTTCTAAATGCCATGGATTTTCTATAAGTAACAAACATTTTTTTATTTTTCTTAGGTCTTGGAACCTTCTTCGAAATTCGTTTAATAGTGCAGTTATATAATTTGAAATTATGGAGTAGTTTTTTTCCGAAATTTTAGTATCGTCCTCTATAGTTTTTGTCATAATTGGAAAATTTTGCAGCTGTTTGTTCTGTATTTCTTCATGATAAATGCTTAGCTTTTCTTCAAATGCAAACACTTTATTTGCCATATTGGAGATCATATTATTTTCACCTTGCAAACTCCGATTTAGATTATTGAGTTTTTCTGTAATATCACATAAAAAGGCTAAAATACACCACCATTCATCATTTTGTAATTCAGGGTACACTTTATTATTTTGCTCTAAAAACAGTATTATTTCATGGCGTAAAGAAAAAAATCTTTCCAAAACTTTTCCTCTACTAAGCCATCGCACCGAGGTATGTAAAAGAACGTCGTTAACTCACTTCCCAGTTCTTCCAAGAGGCTTTTAAATCTTCTATGGTTCAATTCTCTTGCTCGTATATAATTGACAATATTGATAACTATTTTCATTACAGCTTCTATTTCTGGATTTATAACACGCGCCGCCAAGTTTTCTTGGTGGATAATGCAATGAAATGTTATTATATTGATTAAATTATATCTTTTTTTAAATAACGAAATAAATCCATTTTCGGATCCAGCCATTGAAGGACAACCATCTGTACACAAACACACGATTTTTTGTATGTCAATTTCATTCTGCTCCAAAAAATTACAAATTGTATCAAGGTAATCTGTGCCTCGGGTTTGACCTTTCATTGGTAGGAATTTCAAAAAATGTTCCTGTATTAAATTGTTTTCTGTACAATATCTAACAAACATCGAACATTGCGATGTTGCTGAAATGTCGGTGCTGGAATCGAATGCCAAGCTAAAAAACTTGCACTTTCTCAGGTTATCTAATATATCATCGCGAATAAATTTAGAAATGTCTTCAATACGTCTCATACAGGTTGAATCCGAGAGCTGTAGTTTTTTTAAATCAGATAGTATTTGCTTTTTGTTACTGTATTTATCAAAAAGTACATTGGCAGCACTAACAAAGCATTCCTTTACTATTTCTGCATCGGTAAATGGTTTCATATGCTTACCAAGAATATAACAAATTTCATATGACGCCTTGGTTACCGCAGAGTCTTGTGATAATGCCACAGACATAACATTTTGTTGTTGATGCAATGACTTCTTAAAAAAACTCAATTTCTCATTTCTCAAGGCCGATCCAGGAGGAAACGTTTAGTCGAAAGATTTATGTTTTGTGGTAAAATGACGCGAAATATTGTATTTCTTCAATATAATACTTTCACGACATATTAAACAAGTTGCTGCATTGTTTTTGTTTGGCACAACAAAATAATCGGTTTCCCACTCATCTTGAAACAATCTATTTTCACTGGATATTTTTCTTTTAAATTTAGAAGACACTCCTGACATTATTTTAAAAATGAAATAATAATTTGTCACTAAAAACCACAATTAACTGCAATTACTGGGTGAGATTAGCTGTAATTGTTACCACCGTGGCGTAGCGTAGGTACCTAGGTAAACGAATTCAAAACAAGTTACGACCGGCAAACAAAGCGACACGCGCAGGTTCGTGGATGACAAGGGGATTTCCGCCGTCCTATTCGTCTCGGTCATGCAACCACAGATTACTAATAATAGGCTGCGTTCCGATTCACGCCAATATTGCTGATAGCGCTCGGTTCACATTCCCGTTCTGAAACACCCATTCTCTGATAGGCGCGAAATTTAACCCTTAACCAGGCCCAAGAGAACTACACAACTTACATAACTTTCAACTATTGATTCTATATACTATTATAATTGTTATGGCATACGAACAAAGAAAATTGGAAAATGACTTGGAAAATTAAAGGAAAAACACGTGGGACAACATATTCCCATTGCCTGGAAAGAAATTAAAAAAACTAAGTGCGACTACTTAATATTTGAACATAATTTTCTTGGATTTTTTTCTTGTTAGGTTAATAATTGACTCAAAATGCGGGGGGTACTTCGCTGAGATAGGGCGGGGTATTATAAATATATGATGCAGTGTAATGAAAGTGGTTTTATTTTGAGAACTATTTTACTTTCAAATATATAAAAAAAGTAAAGTGTTTTTGATAAACATTCATCTATCAACATTGTTGTTCTGAGGTTTGGTGAAAATGTATCATGCAGGGGTACACACAAAGGGTGACCTTACATATTTGGCACATGTACTTCGAACGGGTATCCTTCTGTCTCGTACTACAGAATCTGCACCTCTTTCTAGTGGTCATGGGTTCCAAGTAATGCTGCCCTTTGTAACCCAGTCTTAATTCATCTGGGACGCCAAACACTCCTCCTTTTTTATTTTTCCAAATTATTGGGTTGTCTTTTTGAATATTCATGTACTCGGACTTTAATTTTCTGGCCAAACGCAAACGAAAATCTCGATGTATGTTTTTCCTTGTTTCATTTTCATGTTGATATATGATATAAGCATTTATTACAGCACACTCAAATAAAAACCAAAACAATCTTGGCCATGTTTTTTTGGATCTGCGTCCAATGGAGTATGAGCTACGGTAATGATCAAAATGATCAACTCCACCCATGTTTCGGGTGTAATCAGCAATAGCAGATGGGCAATACATTTTCTTTTTTCGCCATTCTTTTGTCTTCTTTCTATTAGTTCTATTTTTCTAGGATTTACGGCTGTTGTAAGGACGGTCACGTCTTTAGTATCTTTCCACTTAACTACCCCAACAGGGTGACAGTATCTGTATGTGAATTCTCCTGGTTGTAGTTGTTCTTTCTTACTTTCTTTTTTGACAAAATCTTTAGGAAGTCCTTTTCGTGATAGTCTAACAGTACCAATAGCAAATATTCCTATGTAATATAAATATTCCAAAAGAGCGACAGAGGAAAAAAAATTGTCAAAGACTATCAATGTGTCCTTTGGTACGTTAACACACAGATTTTTCACCACTCTGTAACCCAGTCCTTCACTGTCGGCCTTTTTATCTTTACCTGTATAGATGTCACATTGGTAAAGGTATCCTGTTTTCGCATCACATCTACACCACGCCTTATGGGTATAAGGCGTGATTAAACGAGGGTTCGTTTAATCGGTTTACCAGGCATATACTGTTTTTTGGAATCACGACCTTTAAACTTTATCATGCTTTCATCGATTGATTGTGATTGAGAATTGGTAGCGTTTTCTTGAAATTTTTTATTTAAAATGTTCAACATTGGCCTTATTTTTTGAAGTTTATCATGATCTTTATGATATTGTGGTAAATGAGTAGTAATATCGCAAACGTGTATATTCTCTAATATTTTTTTAAATCTTTTACAAGGCATTGTTCCAGATATTTCCTGATTATTGTAAAATGGGTCTGAATTCCAGTATAATTCGATATCTGATTGTGGGGCAATTCCCATAAGAATCACTATAGCCAAGAATGCCTTAATTTCATTATTGTCTACATCCTTCCAAAACTGGCTGCCTTTTAAGCTCGCATACTTGTTGGTGTTTTCGACAATGAGCTGAAATAATTCATCAGGGAACATATCCATAAAATGGTCAAATGGGGTACCTCTGTTGTCGTGTTTTGTAGTAGGTTGTAATGGTCTACTAAAATCACGATCTTCAAAGTAACCTACTTTTGTACGCCACTTTCTTTGCTTCTCCTGTAATTCAGCATAAGTTGGCTCACAAAGTTGATCATCGTCGGGAGCTAAGGAAATGGCCATCTCTTCTTGTTCAACCATAACCTCAGGAGTTTGCTCACAATCTCCCAGACTCTGAGACACACTTTCTCTGTTGGTATGTGGAAACTTAGATTTCGGCAGATGTTGAGATGAAGTTGTCGCGGTGTTATACGGAAATGTATATTCTGGTGAAGCATCGGGTGAAATCGTCCTGGCACCAGGTAGCGTAGGTGAAAGCTGGGAAGGATCGAAAACAGCATAGTCCAGATGTGCCGGTGTCTGCAAAAACTGGGATGTGCTGGCCACAGGTTCTGGTGTGTCGTGTGCTGGTGGACGCTGAGACATAGGTGAAAGCTGGGAATGACCAGAAACAGCATTGTCCAGATGTGCCGGTGTCTGCAAAAACTGGGATGTGCTGGCCACAGGTTCTGGTGTGTCGTGTGCTGGTGGACGCTGAGACATAGGTGAAAGCTGGGAATGACCAGAAACAGCATTGTCCAGATGTGCCGGTGTCTGCAAAAACTGGGATGTGCTGGCCACAGGTTCTGGTGTGTCGGGTGCTGGTGGACGCTGAGACAAGCAATCTCTGCATGTGCATATAAAAGTAGGTAGTGTGCGCTTTGGTGGACACTTAGATGAAGCTTTTGTGTCGCCCTGTGATCGACCTAGCATTGCATCAGCAAGTGAAGATTTCGATAAAAGATGTGATTTATATTTCTTGTCGACATGCAGAACCTCCTGGTCTGAATTTGACAAATAGTAGTCATTTTCTTGTAACAGTTGTGCTTGTGCAGGACTACCCTCAAGTATATGCAACAAATCGTCATTCGAAATACCTTGCATGTTGTCCAAAGCAGTGTCCATAACTTGAGAATAGTAATCTTTAAGACTCGCCTCGCAATCGTCATCCTCGCTACTCTCTTCCGACGACTGCCAATATTGGAGGATGTTCTCAATTTCGTGGTCTTTAACGGTTTTCTAAAATAATATAATCATAATCACGCAAAGGTAGCATAAGTCCCACAAAACAAAAACGTTAACAGGCAACGGTCACATTTGTCCCACAACATTTGGGAAGATATTGTGACAAATATTTACAATAATCTACAAAAAAATATGTTAAA
Source organism: Epirrhoe alternata (assembly GCA_963565295.1). NCBI lineage: Eukaryota > Metazoa > Arthropoda > Insecta > Lepidoptera > Geometridae > Epirrhoe > Epirrhoe alternata. Next base: position 9,220,622 of record OY751394.1, read on the forward strand.
TCCACAAGAAAAACAAATAATCTACAACATATCCAAAAATTACACGACTTACCTTTTGTTTTTTCGACATTATTAATAAAAATGTTCACTGTGCTTCGAAAACAGAGGCGCACAACTGACTCACGAAATCAAATGGCTGTCACTTTGACAATTGCGTTCGGATGCACAGTTTTTTATTCTGGACCCATAGATAATATATTTAGGGTAGCCATTTTTATAAATTGTGGAGTTTATATTACCAGAGCCTGGAAAGGACAACGAAAAAAGATGTGGGACCGAATCGTACCGGGGCCTGGTTAAGGGAATTGTTTACAATAAATTTGTAACTTCAGACGGGCCAACAACTAAGGCCCGGCGGGCCGCAGGTTGAGTATAGCTGATCTATAATATAGCCATCGCAGCAAACAATCAGAAATGGCTTCACCAAATTATGGTACTTATGAAGCGAGTATGTTTGCTTTTGAAAGCCATAATTACTGCTCTTTTGTGTGTTGAGGTAGGTTCCATCAGCAATAATTTTTTTAAATATAATTAAACTTCTACTTACCAAGCTTTTGTTTTTCTTCTTGCGACAAACCTTCAAACATTTCATCACAAATATCTTCCCATGCCCGAGCCCGAGCATCTTTGTTTTTATAATTTATATTCGAGGCATCCCATAAACAGGGTTTATATTGCACTGCGTCTACGAGCAACCCCGTGTCAATAAATCGACTCATATCGAGTGTACAGAGAACTCCAGGAGCACGGGCGTTCCGTGTCGCTATGAAACGATGAATGAGCTGCGACGAGATCGCGGCAGCGTCCGGGCGGGTCCGGGCGCGGGACGCGGGTGGCTTGTACGGGCTCTGCCCGGAGCGGGTCGCGTGCGCACCAATCCGCGTCGCTGTGAAACGATGTTCTAGCTCCTCATGTGTGCTCCCGCTCCGGGCGCCCGTAGTAACAGCCCGTACGGGTCTCCCGGACTGCTGTGAAAGCAGCCTTAGAATCATAGCATCTTGTTCACTCCTTTTTCTTGAGGAATAAAACGAACGGTGGAAATTCATAATATCAGTCATCGTCAAACTTGAACCTTTGAACTAAAAATTCTTGAGTTACACATTCAAAAGTACTTAAATCTGGGGCGTGGGACATGGTGAGGGAATGATTTTCAGCATAGTCTCATTATTGAATACGTTTGTTCGCACAAAGAGCTTGCACCAAACATAGCCATATCGTCATCCTCATCGTCGCGTGATTTTTGTAAATTTTGTTCATTTTTGATTGTTTGTTGATTGTCGTAATTTTTGATAAGCGCGTTTTTAATCCAAATGAAATTAGCAATTTCTTAAAACCTGTCGGCTTTCAAGCAACTTTCATACATCTCGATACTTTCGATTATCTTTTCTACCGTTTCTTCTTTCCCATCCATAGTCGGAATCAAGGTACTAGCCGTTTTTAAGCTAATGTTGTAAATTGTCTTATTTTCATCTAAATCTAAAAATTCTTCCGAAGAACTTTCTGAAATATCCTTAACCTCTCTATAATCCAAGATTTTTCTATAAATTTTCTCAATCTTATTAGATATTGATGGATCTAAATTAAATTTATTTTTACGTCAACGTCCGTATTCAATTAACAGAGAATTTATCAGCTTCCTGAAATTTTGTTGTCCATTTTTTTTTCTTCTTGTCGTTTCGGACCTAATTTTCTAATACCAACACATAAATCAAATAAACTGTCATATATTTCAACAAACTTTCAACTTTCCATTAATAATTAAACTTAAAGTATACCAATGAATGGTTGATATTCTTGGAAGTTTGAAGAACTTTAAAATTGACTATAACTGTGTGTGGGTAAACTTTTGAAATGTAAAACTCTAAATTGGCTAAAATGTTATGATAAAAGGACTGAACTTGATGTTACTAAGATTAATAAGATGTTTAACGATGTTTTATAGACAGGATTGCTGGGAAATAAAGATTTATAATGAAATTTGTGTTGCCGATATTTAAATAAAATCAGTGGCGGGTAGTTTCGACCACGCCACGAAGATGCAAAAAGATGAGAAATATCGACAATCACGCACAAAAGAAGCAAGATTAATCAAGAAGGATATAGAAGGATGGAAATGGAACGTACTTCCCTCGGAATTTGGATCGTTTCACCTGTCCTGAGAGTTTTTTCGGCCTTCCAGCGTAGTCGTTGATCACGTCGAGGGTCACTAAATTTGTATGTAATCCTTATTTCTGCTCCTGTCTTGGGTTTTGGTTCTTCAATAAAACTGCCTCACGTACTAATTTGCAGGGTTTATTCTTAGTTTTACAGGGTTTTACATAAAGTTTTTACAAGTTAGGATAGTGCCGTTGAGAGTTAAAGGTTGCCTGGAAGAGATCGCTTCTTAGCGATAAGGCCGCCCATTGTACATTTCTATCTGATTTATCTTATGTTTATTGTATTTTTATTAATGGTGTGCAATAAAGAATTTTCATTCATTCATTCATTCACTCAACCGCGGAGGATATTAAAGACACGCCAATAGCGCCACTGTCGATCAAGATGTCGATGGGAATGCCTTGCAAAACAATTTTTCAACTCGTGGCCCGGTTTTTTGCAATAAGCGCAAGTGATATTATTTGAGCTATCTTTCTTGTTGCTAGGCGGTGTTTGATTGGAGTTCGCATTTGAACGTTTAGGACATGCTGCCTGCCTATGTCCTACTTCACAGCATATAAAGCACTTGCCCTTATCGTTACCCGCGGTAAAGAATGTCTTCTTGGAACCAAATGATTTGCCATTGTTGCTATTTTTGTTTTGAGCCACGTGACGGTTTGTACTAGTATCGGTAGAACTTTTTGTAGGTTTGACAAAAGTGGACAAGTAATTTACTAAATCATTTGGTTTCAAGTTGGCATTGATAGCAGATGCTTTTATTTGAGGGTCAGTAATACCTCTCAGAACTATTTCAGTTGTCAGGTCATCGCTTAAGCCCTTGACTATACGCAGACGAAGTAACGATTTGCGAGCATACTCGGCATAGGTGAGATATTTGTCAGAGTTAGTGGACATAATCTCGAAAAGAATACCCGCTGAATCTATTTTCTTAACGTCCACGAGCGATCGTTTGACACCCACTCACTAAGCCAAGACTTGGCGTCACCCTTTAAACAGTTTCCTATTCGAGCGAGGCATTCACGATCACTCCACCTGTTAGCGAGCATGGCCCTATCAACCTCACTAAACCATGAGTCTACATCATGTATGCTGGGATCGAAATTCGACACATAGTAATTTTGAGTTCGTCCCAATGCTTCTAAACGCGTTAAAGCAGTAACAAAAGACTCACAGTCACTCGGCGGTGGCAGCGGCGGCAGTGGCACCGGCGGTGGCACCGGTGGCGGTGGCATCGGCGGCGGCAGATGGGGCTCGCCCGCACTCCCAAGTTGCTCCTCGTGAACCTGGTTGCTAAATACCTCACCACGGCCAGGGTTGCTACCGGCATCGTCGTGGCAGCGGGGGTCACGAGGGGCTGACTCGCGAGTATCTCGCCTGCGGCCACGTGAGCGCCTATGAGGGGACCGGGCGCACGAGCAGTTGCGCGATCGTTGACCACGGGAGCGCTGACTCCGTGAAAGATCACGCGAGAAGCTGCGCCATCGCCGATCGCGGGAGCGCCGATGCAGCGAACGATCACGCGAGTAGCTGTGAGACCGTCGCTCGCGAGAGCGCCGACGCAGTGAACGATCACTCGAGTAGCTGCGCGACCGTCGTCCACGAGAGCGTCTATGTGGACTACACTCACGCGAGTGGCTGCGGGAGCGTCGGCCACGGGATCCTCTGTCCCGCGAAGGTTCATCCCGTGATCTAGACGGGCGTGTCCGGTGACGAGACCGGGAGCGGCTCGTCCTTTTCATCTCCTTATTTCACTGCAAACACACAATAATGGTGCGAAAATGCACCGTAATAAATACGTGAATAGTAAAGCGAAGTGAATTATTAAAAGAAGTACCCACAAGATTTTATTTTTGTTACCAAAAACTTCTATACACACGCTACGGGCGTTATAAAGATCAGGATGTTAGTGGGAAGTGTTTTCTTTATCCCACGCCTGATATTGGAAATCAGGATGAGAACAATTTAAAAAAAAACAACATTTATTAACCTAAAAACAAATCACACATAATTTACAAATCACAACGTAATTATCTATGCAAAAACTAATTCTAACAGCAAAATAACAAGATGGGTACTTCCTTTAAACACACACAATTACCACGATACAAAAATACACTGAGGTTACGTCCGAACAGCACGACAGCTTGAAACAGAATGGTCCCCGTTCGTTCGGTTCGTTCCTTTCGTTTTTATAGCCACTGAATGTCGTTATTTCAAAGCATGTCCATCAATAACATATTGATCATTTATTTATTTTTTTATTTTTTAACTTAGTTTTATATTTATTAAAAGCTTTGGCCTGCATGGCAGGTAATGTCTTGTTGGCTAATCTGACAACATCAGTACCTTTTAAAATTCGGTTTATTATATTGCACCAGTTAAATACTGCTAAACGTAACGTGAATCCCAGAAATAGATCTTTTACAAGATTTCTGTGTAATTCGCAATGGAGAAAGTCAAGCGAATATTTAACTTCTATATTATTTTTGATGCTTTTAATTATTTCTTTACTATGTGGTTGCTTTTCTAAATGTTCATTGGCTTCCTCAGTAATAATACCAAAGAACCTCACGGCATTTTCTGAAGGGTAGGTTAATTTTTTTTCTTTTATGGATTTGTATTCTTTAAAAGATATCCAATTATGGATGGAGCCTGTTTCAAAATTCAAATTTGTAGCGGTTAACTCATCCTCACACTGCCGACATTTAATTTTTCCTAATATTTTTCTTATAACCCACCCTGCAGTATATGCACGTGAGTGTACATGTAGTCTTTCTTGCCTACTTGTAATAGATGTAGGAAATATTTCTGGTCCTACTTCAGAGGATTCTTTTCAATTTCATTTTCCTTGGTGGTGCCAAACAAAGCCTACAATTTTAACAATTGGACCCCTGAATCCTCTTCACAATTATAATTTTGTGAGTGAAACTTTATAAATCTAGTGATTAGCAGTGATTTAAATGTGCTTATAAAGGTGTGGCAATCTGGGTCATTATTTCTGAAATTATACGACCGCACTTGACCGAAAAAGTTTTCAATTGGGTCCGAGTTATAATATCGCGGACGCATAATTTTAATTTCTTTTTTTTCCAACTGTTGCCACACCCTTTCGTAACTTTTTAATGCTACAATCCATTTTTTCAAAGAAGGTACAGATGTTTCTTTTCCTTTTTCATCAACATATCTTATTTCTGAAAGTTTTTTTATGGCATCTCGCCAAAACGTGTGGTGCATTGAGTTTTTTGTAACAGCATGTCTTAGCGGTTTGCCTTTTGATTTTTTTGAGTATAAACTCGCTCCATTCACTGAGTCGAACAAATCGTCAAAAAATGATACCACTTCTGCGGTATTTTTTAATTTATTTTATTGATATGGGGACCCCCCCCCCCCCCCCCCCGAACACCACCAACACCACAAAATAATATGTCAAAAACCGTCCATACATACAGATTACATACATACGCTCGAAATACTTTACCATCCTTTTGACGCAGTCGGGTAAAAAAAAGATGTCCTGAAATAAAGTTGTACCCCTAGTAACTCCCTCCACGATTTCTCTAAAAAAAATACATGTAATCTTTTTTTATTACATGAAAAAAAAATACATGTAATTTTTTTTTCAAAAATGTCTTCCAGTACTACGACACACCTGCCCAAATAATATTTAGCCTATTCAGTAAGTTGCTAGTAAATCCGAATTAAAACACCAAGAATTTTTTTTTTTTTAAAAATAGCGACTCCATCGGTAGTAGTATTCACTTCGTAATGACGTCACACGCGCTAAAAAATGGCCGTGCGTCGCTTGCCATTCTACGGCAAGTACGACTAGCCGAATGTTTTTGTTGAAATTGTAAGTTTTATGGCTAATTGTGAGAAACGGGAAGTCATGTATGACATAAATTATGAAATTGTCTATACAATACAAATTCGTTTTACGTAATTTAGTCCTATTTCTAAAACAAAGAAACGAAAATACGTCTCATGACTTCGCGTTGTTTTTATACTTTATTCGCTTCAAACTAATTTTTGGTCTATGACTCGTTCGGATACACTAGCATGAATTGGGTGGCTCAATTTTCGAACTGACATTATTGACATACGAAAACATGGACAAGCAACCAGAACTCCTAGCAAAAATTCGAAATTAGCACCATATGATAGCTTGCCGTACTACGGCAAGCGACGCTTCCGGGTGATTTTTTCATTGGCGTACTACGCCGCGCGTCGCTCGAGGGGATAAATACTGGACAGATCTTTTGTAGGGCCATATGGTGACCAGTACAATGAACGCAGCAGAAATTAGTGGTTTCGCAATTTTCGTGATTCTTGGTGCATTTAGGACACACTGCCTTCTTTGATGGGCATAGTAAACGAGTATGTCCGAACTTCCAGCAACGAGAACTTTGGATCACTGGGAAAACATAGCCAGCGACCTTCACTCGCATACCAAAAATGAGTACATGCGTAGTTACGGAGTTCCCTCGGAATGTCAGTCGGATTGCTTCGCATTTTTCCCATCCATAAGCCGAATTGTCTTTCTTGTACTGCCTTTGATTCAAACGTCGAGCAGACACTATTTCATACTGACTATCCACATTTTTCATTATTTCCTCCTCGGACACTTCTAAATCAATATTTCTTATTATTCCATATGAAAGGCCTACCTCCGACGACCTTTGGCATCTCCATCCAAGATCAGCGAATGTTTTGGACTGTATTAGCAAGTCCGCATCATCCTCCCCCACAAAAGTTATTACTAGTTTGTTTTGATGTATGAATTTTACCTCTGAGATACCTTTCACATTGTGATCGCGAAGGAGTTTAGCCAGCGCAAACTACTTAGGCAACGCAGTGCTACACATCACGACTACTTGAATATTATTACTTTCTCCAGCCTCCTTGCTCGACCTTCGTGTAAGTTTACGACTGCGGGGACGAACTGCCTTCCACCCATCTTCGGACGAGGACTCAACGTCAGGCTCACGTCTCCTTTTAAGAAGCTCGGCTTCCGGAGACCTGCTGCACTCCATGTCTTCAATTGTTAAAACAGTTATTGTACTTGACTCCTCATCCAAATCAACCTCAATCTCTCCTACTTCAGAAACCGGTTCATTCATTATCTCTTGACAGCACTCGGCCTATGCAGGTCGAACCCGTCTTGTCGCAAACAAATCGACCGGTAATGGCCTGAAAATTTAATACGTCGACAAATAATACTCTCGAGATACTAATTAACACTGAAAAGGCTTAAATTACATATAAATTTACTCAAAAATTAATTAAAGCAGAAATATTTTTTTCGTACAACTGTCATCGGATGACATCCATCCATAGACCGCCCCAAAGGGGTAAAAAACCAAATATTTTCCCTTTGGGTTTCAAAATTGATCTAACAAAGCCTACAATTGATCTAGCACCGCCTTAGCACTATGGGAAGCAAAGAAACTATATTTTTGAAATCACAGACCATATACGGGCCGTACTAATTGGTATCAAATCTATACGGGTGTCGTTCTACTAGAGAGAGGTGAGAACGGTACCAGGTGATCTCCACCTGACGGGCAAAGTGTGTGGGAAAACTACCTTCTAAAATTTCATTAATTATATCTTGCATACAGGTAATCAAGTTGATTAAATCCTTGCTGGGAGTACAGAGCCATCCGCGACCTGCGTATTCTCTATATTTTATATATTCTAGTTCATCATTGTCCATTAAATCATTTTTACATATTAATCATTCTTTAAATACATATTAATTTTTATTTTATATATCAATTTATTTCAGATAACATGATTTACCTTTCGCTAGCATTAATTTTCGCTTTTTTTTTAAAGTAACCACTCATGGATGGAAGCGGGGCAATTTTTCAAGGATCTTTTTGTTTTGTTTCCAATGGCATAAATTCTATATTAAAAATACTATCTGTACACACACTCATTGTCTCAGAGTTTTCTGAGATAATGAGTGTGTGTATTGCGTCGCAGTAATCGTTTTCACAATATTTTCCCTGGGCGTGGACACTGTTTAAATTATTTATTAGAAGTGTGGCAAACGCCGTTTCAAATTGGTCACATGTCGGGTTTGTGTTGCGGCATCCATGGCTACTGACCGCTTTAAAAAAGTTTTCTAGCGGATCCGGATTTTTTAAAAGCCAGCCAGTGAAACGACTACTACGGATTTTAAAAGAAAACCATAAACTGTCATTTACAAAAATGTATTATTTCGGTTCTTCAATTACCCGGCCACTGATTTAACCCATTAACGCCCAAAACAAAATTAAAAGTCAAAACTATTTAAAAATGCTATTTATTACATATGTAGAGACTAAATAAAAGGTACATGAAGAAAAATCGGTAGAAAAATATTTATTTTTGAAAATATATGGGTGTACCCCGCTAGGTACACTGGGCGGATCTATGCGTGGAATTCTCCAAAGCAAGGTCGCTCAACACACAGCGTTTTGATGCAAAGTCCGCACTGCCAACGAATGCGGCTGTGACAAATAACACAACGCAATGCTTTTTCTATGCGCTCTGGATTATGACCATAGTTTTTATAGGCAAGTCCTTGTACTGCAGATGACGTTGGGCGGCTTTTAGTTCTGGTCGGTCGAAGATAAGCACGAGCAATCATTCGTCTGAAAGATAACTGATCCATATACGTCACATTTTCAGTTTTGCTAAGCAGAACATGCAGTCGCCAAGTATTTGATACAGCCATATCTATAAGGTAGGTGAAGATTACCCACCACCATTTTCCCCCTTTATAGCCACACGGTAGAGGCTGGTTGACTGGTCCATTTGGTCGACCCCACCCATTCCTCTGTTATAGTTTACAAATAATCTAGGGATATTGAAATCTACCTTTTGTTTTCGTACATTGCACCATCTCTTTACTTTTCCTAGAGGTTCTACGTGATCAAAATTAGATCCAATTGTGACTACATTGTTGTCTTTCCATCGTACGATTGTTATTTCGTTTTTTGTATCAAAGCGATAGTCATACTCAGCCCTCGATTGCTTTTTCATGTCTTTGACGTTAGTGACAGGACATTTCTTCGTTCTGTTTTCTCTCACGGTACCTGTTGCCCTGTAGCCTAAAATTCGCAAATCATGAAGTAACTGATAGTTCGTAAAAAAGTTATCGAAGTACACGACATGCTCGTTTGGAACAATTGGCATTTTTGCTAGCAGAGATTTCACAACTCTTGAGCCTAGTGGATCTGCTGAAACTTCGGTAGACTTGCCACAATACATATCAAAAGTATAACAGTAGCCGTCTGAACTTGTCGCAGCCCAATTTCTATAGCCAAATCTAACAGGTTTTCCCATTATAAATTGCTTAGCGGGATGTCTGCCAAAGTATTTCACTATAGACTCATCCACAGACAAGCTTTCATGAAACACTCCCCATTGGCATGAATTCTTCTGAATGAGTTCGAATAATGGCCTCATTTTGTACATCTTGTCATTTGAACCTTCAGCTTGGGAATTGTCGACTAACTGTAAATTTCTTTTTACGTCTAAAAATCGATTGCGTGACATGCAATTTGCGACCAATGGAACACCAAGATCATCATCCAAACTCCAGTAGGAACGCTCAGATGGCAGTTCATGATAGCCAGTGAGCAACAATATGCCCAAAAATCTTCGCAAATCAGGTATATCCAAATCAAAGTTATGTCTATTATTTTGACCCGCATACAAAATACTGTTTTCTACAATCAGTTTCGCTAAATCATCATCGATGATCTTTTCAAATAACATCACCGGGCTATGGTCTTTCAAGGACTCTACTACACATTTTTGTCGTCTACGCTGAATGTTATCAGAAGTATCATAAGTTGTACTATATGTAGGTAAAGTTTTTCTCCATACAGGTTCGTTTGAATTTTCATTTCTAGCTCGCTTTGTAGGCCTTGAGTGATTTGAAAGAGGCTCATCATCACTATCGTCCCAGTCGGACACGTCATGGTCGGGGCGTCGTGGAATTACCTCAACTGTTCCCGGCACCTCTCTTTTAATAGTCGAAGAAGCCAAATCATCGTCATTACCTTCCTCTTCATCACTTACTACAGCAGGATCTGGTGGCAACAACAGCACATCATACTCCACATCATCATTTTCGTCATCCATGATAGATGCCAGAGCTTCTTCAAGCCTTGCGTAACCATTATGGCTTGTAAATACGCGCCGATTCGCCATTGTAGAATACCTGTGAATTATAAAAAATATAGTACAGACCAGCCCATTGTACTCCGCCGAGTACAGTGATATAAAATGAAGCCCAATGTATGTTTTTTGCAATAAACTGATATACAAATAGTATTTTATGTTATAAAAATACCGAATACGACATCCTACTCAAAAACAATAAACAAATTACTTGTTATTTGTAATAAAAAAATATTTTACAACTTACCTTGCAAAAGTTTTTAGCGATCCTGATTTCACAAGAAAACTTTGACATTTAGTTTGGCGCCACAGCCATTTCTCTTTTTTTGACGTGACAACGTCTTATAATTCAATAGAGCCGGCTGCACGCACGAAAAAATGCGGCGTTACCTCGCTCTGAGGCGTTCCATGTAAGGCTTGAAGTGCAAGCGAGAGCGCGGAACGAGCGACAAAGAAGCACAAACGTTGTCACGTTCTACTATCGTCAGTAAACCGACTTTACAGACAACCAATACAATACAATACAATTCATCCATCTCTCCGTCAGCCTATGTCTACTCGTTTATTTTTCAGTGATGGCTAAGGTCACTCACTGCGGCTGATCAAGAGTTCTGACCGCCCTAGGCTAATAATCAGGACGCGCCCCCACCATGTGTGTTACGGTCGGCAACAGTAGTATATTACTTACTTTTGTCTTTGTTTGTAAAAAAGTTAACATGATTCGTAGTCATACTACTTATTGTAAGTTTGCAGATCGATCTGCAAACGAAACTGACGTTGTCTTTTAATCTGCGCGTCCAAAATGACCAAAATCATGACACATGACTGCAGGCTGGTGTTCATACTTTTTCTATAAACCCACTTGTACTAATAGTGTTTGCTATACATAAGTATAGACATAACGTATATTTGATCTAAGTGCAGTTGTTCTAAATATTATTGGCTATAATTGTTGTATTAGTTCGAACACTTATTTACTATAGGTCCATATTCTATAAAGTTTTTTTGTTATAACTGTATCATATAATATACTTTAATATTGCTATATCGTGCAGTTTATATAATTATTATAAATATAACTAAAATATGACATAAAATGATAATTGCTCTAAATAGGAACTTTCTATAAATTTAGTGTTGCCATAACAGGATAAGAGACCTGTAGAATAGGTTGCGAGGAGCGTAGCGACGAGCATGGTTTCAATAGTGACCAAACCATGCACGAGCCGAGCGAAGCGTGCCGCAGTAGCGGCCGGCGAGTGCCAGAACCGACTTGTCCCTATTATAACCTTATCGTTATAGGTAGAAAAAATAAAACAAACGTAGGTATGCATGCAAAATTAATAGAATTATTTTATTTAGATCTATAGGTAGTCCTTAATACTATTTTAAATAAAGGTTTGAAGCAATCGCTCTTAAAAATTCACCTGGTTGGTATTGGTCTAAGGCGCTATTCATGGTGTAGATAGGTACAGTTTACTTATTGAATATTATTATAGCAAAATACTATTAGTAATATTGCAATTAGATATGATAAACTTTATAACACATTAAATGTATCGCTAATGGTCGTTATAATAAAAACAATTATGTATTTTACGATTAGAGAATATAGTACAGTTATATAAATCACAAATTAGTAAAAGTGGTTTTATAACAAAACTAGTGTATAAGAATTGAACCATTAAATCTATATTCGGTTATAACTGCTGAAGTTATAGCAAACGCAATTAGTAAAAGTGGGTTTATGGAAAAACATAGCGCACCATCTTGTAGAAAACCAAATCCATGTCGTGTTTGGCCGCATGACTTGTATTGGCTCAGTTTATGTAGACTACTTAGTTGTTGCGCTGCGGCGATGCATGAGCGTGGTCATCTAGTATGTGAAGTGGCTTCGACTTTAAGTATTTTTTAAATATTTATACTTCTGTTGTTATATGTAAAAAAAGACGAGAGGCAGGCATCATACAAGTGAAACATTTTTGCAACTGTTTAGTGATTTATTTGAAAATTATAGTAATTATTATAAGCTTATACAAAACTCTTTTTTCGTGCTTTAGCGTTTGCAAATCTTTCTACATTTTTTTCAAATTTAATAGTTTGTAAAAAATCACTTTCTATGTACATTAGCGAGAGCGCTGTAAGTTTTTGCTGACGGAGCGTGGAGCGCAAGTAATTTTTTACTCTTTTAAGTGCTGAAAATGACCTTTCGCCGCTGCAGTTGCTAACACTCATTGTCAAAAAAATTCTTAATATTATCTCCACATTCGGGAACATGCATGAAATATTAAAACTTTGTGTTTTTCGTGACGTCGTCGCGAGCACTGCGGATCCGGCAGCTCGTAGCTAGATACGCGAGTACTGTGGACGAGCCGTACACACTTGCAGGTTGATACCGTATCTGCTACGTTACGTGATACACTGCTAGGTGATGGTTTTCTTGGACCGGGTGTGAAAACTAGATTTATAGTGCTTGCGAAGATACGATTTCATCGCGCCCCCCCGATCCTCGCGCCCTAGGCTGCAGCCTAATTAGCCTAAGGGTTAAACAGGCCCTGGTCACTCACATGTTAAACATTCAACCATTCTCATTCTACCTTTTTTTTTAAAGTTATTGAGTATCATAGAGTTGTACTCGCGCGAGTACAGAGGGCGCTAATGGGTTAAATGTGCTTTCAAAAAGGGCGCAAGTTTAGTACTCCCCTCAGCACGGTCCAGGATGAGCCGATGAGTACCTACCACTAGCAGACAGCAAGAGTGGCCTCATTAACGGAGTTATTTATTGCAAACTGCACCTTAGGAATAAATAAGTCCCATGATCTATGACCATCATCTACATACGTTGAGATACAAGTAATAAAAAAATAAAAATAAAATCATTTTATTTCAGGCAACATTAGGATTGTGCGATTATAAAGTTCTACCAAGTTTACCTGAGGGGTATATCTACGAATGAAATTAACATTTGGGATGGCATACTTCCCCTTTATAAGGCAGAATCATCTAAAGGTGATACAATAAAACTATTTATACCTATATCTAGATTTGTTTTTATATTTAGTTTAAGAAAATGAAAAAAAAAAAGTTAAAAAAAACACGGTGGGAAAAATATGCCTTCTACCTGCATGGCTCTGGCAGTTTTACATGGAATATTTTTATTTTCTGTGAAAAGCAGCGAAGCATGGTGTTATACACAGCGCAGAAGCTAGTTATTTTATTATGATAACTGTTTAACAAAACTTGTTATTTGTGTCAATATCCCTTCCAGTGAAGTATTTCTATGCTCCTCGATATCATTTCGTCGCTGCTTGATATCATTTCATCGCTCCTGGATATCATTTCGTCGCTGGCATTGCTGAAGTATTCCGCGGCGAGCAGCCTCAGCCGACATCATGTGCTCGCGTCTGCGACGACGGCGACGTGGCGACACTCGAGGAGAGTAAACTGACTCTGCTGGGGGTTCATGGGTTCGTGGTGTGGGCGGACGCGATGCTGCTGAGGATGGAGGCGGTGCTGGTGTGGAAGGCATTGCAAGTGGTCGGTAGCAGGTGTCGGTGCATCAGCTCGCCATGATGGTCCGGGCTGATAAATATCATTGGGTACGGAATTGAGGTCCATACTCAATAATACACTCTGCGACTCATGGGAGTTTACCTCCTGCACCATCTCAGATCCACAATCTAGTTCTGTTGGCCTCTCTTCTATTAATTCCTGTAAATTTTGTTTTATATTTACTTATACTAACATAAAATTATAATATTAAAACATCATTTATTATTATCAGCCCATTGGATCTCACTTCCGGTCACTCCGGTCTGGGTGTTTCTATGTAAAATATGTATGTACAAAACAAAATGTATTTATGTAGAGTATCAGTTACTAGTTCCCATAGTACAAGCTTTGCTCAGTTTGGGGCTAGTGATGCTATGTGAAATGTACAGCATTATTTATTTATTTATTATATTAAACTTACATCTTCGAAAGGTTCCACCCTCACTCCAGGCAATCCAGACCCAAAATCTTGTCCCAATATGTCGAGAATTTTTTTTTTCTATGTCTGTTAGGGGTTTTGCTGTAGAAGGACCCCCTCCTGTGCTTCTTTGAGAAGCTTTGTGAGCCACAGCTAAATTTTTCAATTTAGACTTATAATCATTCCAATACTGAAAAAATACATCCTAATCCTAATATAAAGGATATTCCTAATAATATAATAAATCTGAAAGTTTGTGAGTATGTTTGGATGTTTGTGTAACAATCACGCCTAAACCAGTGAACCGATTTGGATGAAACAGAAGAGAAAAAGAAGATATTATGACACTATAATTATAAATAGAAAAACAAATTTAATTTAAAGAAATTATAATCAAAATGAATTAAAGTAAACTTCCACAAAATGATTTTTAAATAATAAATTTACAAAATGAAATCGACAAGCAAAGGTACAACGTCCGTCTAGCTCTGGTGCTGGCGCAAAAGTGTGTCTCGTCTGTCCAAGTGCGCGCTTGAAGCCTTGGCACGCCCCTCCACGCGCTGTGACGTAGCTGCCGCGTGACTGATCAGGCGATGGCAAAGTTACGTCCACTTCCGCCGTTTTCAGTCTAATTCGGCCTCTCCTGATGTCGGCGCGTCCTCGCCCGTAGTTGGTGATGAAGGTGCAGTCATATGAACCTCCACCTCGACGTTATGGCGCTCTACGTCAGTAGACCGGTCTTGGGAGTCGTCACTTTCATCATCAGAACCTGAAAGTCATATTGTTTGCATTAGTTACACAGTCGACTGTTAGAACTGAAAGTAAGAGTGAGTGACTCGATTACTTTCAGTGACTTGGGATATCCTTCGTCTAGATATCCTGGACAATCTAAGGATCACCCTCGAGCAAACAAGTGCTCACTGTATACTTCCCTCGTCAGGGTATACAGTCTTCAGTGGAGAGCCCTCGGGATGCACTGGCACCAATGCACGGTCCTCCACAGAACGGTACATTGTCTACGCGATGCATTGCCCTCGTCGGGTTGCAAAGCCTTCAGCGGAGAGCCCTCGGGATGCGCTGGACCAATGTTTCAGGCCTCAGGGATTCTAACTCATTGGCATTAATACAAAACCCCACTTGTGTACGAAAACAGTGTCAGCTAAGAGCCCTCAGGATAGCATAGTGAGTACGCAAAACACAACAATTAGCAATGCAACGTCTCATCGTCTATCGCAATTACATATGCTCTCGAGCTGCACATGCAATCCGACAAAGACTGCAATGCTAATGTCGTGTGTGTACAACATGCTTACAACTACAGTTCTTACTCTCAAAAAATGTAGAACACACGTCGGGAGTCCATTCCCCACGCCATAACGTCATAAACTCAGCGGCGGCCTGGGTAGTTTTTCCGTAAGAGCCTGTGACCAACTTAAGCTGGTATCGACTGCGTGGGAGCGCTCTCATGACTCTGTATGGCCCACGCATACAGGAGTCCATTTTCCCGGTGGCTTGGCTCGTCTTGCGCACAAAGACTAGATCACCTTCCTTGAACGCGCGTGGTTGTTTGCGCCGTTCATTGACTCGATCATCTTGACGGTTGCGATTATCGTCAAGCAACACTGAAGCTCGTTGTCGAGCCAGCTCGCGCAGGGCTTCGCGATTCGGGCTGGTCGCCTCGAGAGCCACATCACGCACCAGAGACTGTATGACGGGCGTCGCACCATCGCTGCCAATTAACAAATTTAACGGTGAACATTTAATTGATTTTTGGCAAGTAATGTTCAAGGTGAGCTGCAATTTCCACAAAACATCGGACCATCTTTCTTGTCTGAAATTTGATTCTACTCTAATCATATTCATGACCGTTCGGCAATAGCGCTCAACTTGCCCATTACTTTGATGCATTTCAGGTGTTATGAAATGCATCTCACAGTTCATTTCCTTAATCCAATTAACAAAAGTAGTGCTCTCATACATTCGACCGCGATCAGTAACTATTAGCTTTGGACACCCGAAAAGGGAAAAAGCATTTTCAAAAATGGTTTTGAGTTCGTTCGCATCCTGTCTACGCATCGGATATAAGAGGCAGTACTTTGTAAATGCATCTACAATGAGGATAACATACCTGAAGCCGTTCGAGTCTTGGAGGGGTCCCAAAACATCTGTGTGAACTGTATCGAAAGGAACACTAGGCTTACTCCATGACTCGATCGGCTGCATGGGCTGGCGGGGTGCTTTTTTGTGAGAAAGACATACTACACAGTGCTGTATGTACTTCCGCACAAACTGTCTCAATTTTGGAAACCAAAAGTGTTTCAGAACTAAATCAGTAGTCTTGTCAATTCCAATATGTTGATGTTCGTCATGAAACACCCTTAGTAAACTAAGGCGGTGACCCTTAGGCACAAAGCAAAGGTAACGCGACTGTTCCCCAACTACGTCCATTTTGTAATAAAGTACGTCATTGCGTTTTACGTACCGAGATGAGTCAAGTGCTCCGTCAGTCAGTTTCTGCAGCAAGTTCTGCGTCTCTTCGTCAGCGGCCTGCGCTATCTGAGCCCAATTCAATGGTTTACGAATCTCACACATATTGACTGGATTGCGGCTTAGATAATCAGCATGAGATAGCGCAGACCCCTTACGATATTCCAAGTCGAAGTCATAGTCTTGAAGAAACATCCACCACCGAGCAACCCTCGGTAGTAAATCCTTCTTGTGTTTAGTCAGTTTCAAGGCATTACAATCTGTAACAACTTTAAATTTTGTACCGATTAGGTAATGCCTGAAATGTTGTAATGCCTTGACCACTGCTAGTGTCTCTAACTCGTACGAGTGGTATCGAGGTTCAGCACCTTGCGTTACTTTGCTGAAATAAGCAACAGGTCGCTTGTGACCACCATCATGTGTTTGCAGCAATACCGCTCCATAACCAAGGGCTGATGCATCGGTGTGTACCTCAGTTGGGAGCGACGGATCAAATATTACCAAGACTGGCTCACTAGTTAGTCGTTCAACGATGTCTTTACGGACGTTCTCTTGATCCTCACTCCAACCGAACTTCACACCTTTGCGAGTTAGATTTGCGATACATGCTGTCTTTAAGGAGTAGCCCGGAATGTAACGCCTAAAATAGCCAGCGAGTCCTAAAAATTGTCTTACCTCCTTCACGTTGCTCGGCACACGTGCTTCAATTAACGCCTGAACCTTCTGCTCGCTCGGCCTCACCTGGCCATTACTGATAGTACGACCAAGATACTCTACCTCCGTAGTGAGAAATTTACATTTCTTTAGGTTGATAGAAAACCCTGCCTGCGTCAGCGTACCAAGGACTTCGCGTAGTGTCTGCAAACCCTCTTCAATAGTGTTACTCGGAAGTAAGACATCATCGATATAAACACATGCCCGACCTGAATCTATGTATTGTAACGCTTAAAATTTAGAGGTGGGAATGTATAAGTAGAAACTAAAAGGTTGGCGTTAATAACAGTATTTTATTCAGCATTCACTGTTGCACAAAAGTCATAAAACTAATAAATTAGGTTAATACAGAGAAGCTATTTTAAAATTATAATATTGATAAGTTAAATTATTACAGAGTGTTGAAGAATGTTGGGCGCCTTAAATTTATATGACCAGCTTAAGTCGGTATAGCAACGAGAAGTATTAACAGGGCGTGAAGGCCTACATTAACTTTCCTAGCAACCAGATAAATATTAATAGGTTTAAATTAAAGTAAAGTCTGAGTCTAGGTGATGTTCAGCATTTGTAGGTTGTAGATTCGGATACCGCAGAGTTGACCGAGGGGTAAAAGTTAGTTAGTTTGGACACAGCACAGAATATAGAAAAAATACACAGCGGACAAGGTCCGACTGTGGTACCAGGATACTCCGCAGGCGCTCCGCAGGAGCCGAGCTCAAAAGAAGGGGCCAGGCCTCCTTCGGTGCTGCACTGCCAAGGGAACGACCTCTCACAGGCCGTTCCAGGGACGACACAAAACGAGAAAATTTGGAGCCTTCAGCTGAACCCCGCTGCCAGTGCTCTGGGGGGGGAGACAAGAGAATAGTGTTAAAGAAGTGTTCCTCAAGATAGGAAACCCTAGGGAGTGACGCGTGGCATTGCCTATCGCCGGTATAAAAAGTACCTTGAACGTAGCTCTCCGATTCCAGGGAAAAGATCCTCTCGGCGGCCTTTTGCAGGTGTCCACGAGGCAGATGTCTCGGGCTCCGGAGTCACGTCACGACTTGACCACGAGGTCCTATTTCCACCAAAAGAACCAGAATTTTAGTCACAGAGCTGGCGAAGCTACGCACAGGCGGATCACTAACATACATACCAGCTGAAGGGATTCCAGTACGAATTTATAAGCTCACGAGTAAAAAGTTAACCACTCAGTCCGAGTGTCACAGTCAAAGAAAAAGCCACGTTCTTCGAAGTCTGCAGTAGAGAATTTAGGGATCCCAGCTCAACGCCGCTCACTCCCTTCCAAACCTGAGGGAGGATCCGGGAAGCAAATCTATCCTCCAGTCCGACAGAGACAAGCTCGAACACTCTTCGGACCAGACCAGGTCATTCTTCTACCGATTTAATACGCCATTGCGTACTAACAATCCGAAAAACAAAAGAATACAATAAATTTCAACTCGAGACTGATTTCCAAACAACTTATTAATTTGCAGATTCTTGACAGCTTGCAACACCTATACTGTCAACGTGACATGGACAATAGATGTCAATGTCACTTTTTTTTTTCGCCTAGCATGAATTTAAACCAGTTACAGTACATCCCCAGCCCAGCAGAATTTACGCAGTAAATTCGATCGGCTGACCCCAGCCGAATACCAGAACAGAAGAAAAAACACCAGAAAACACCAGAAATGTTAATCTATCCAACAAAGAAAATCTTATTTTAAATTCGAAGTAAACCCTATGGGTACCTAAGTAGGTTTATTAGCAATGAATAAGCGACGGTTTAGTCCCGCTACCTATCATGATAGTTTAAAGGTAAGAAAAGTAGCTAGGAGCGTACGTAACTATGTATCTGTACAAAAGTCCCTAGATAATACTATATTTACCTATCCTAATGTATAAACTAATAGTAGGTAGTAGTTACTTACTGGCTTAGGGGACTAGTTCCCTAGGATTGAAGATCCTAAGCAGTTTGATACATTCTCCTTCCAAACAATCTCTTTCATTCTTCCCTTTCACAAACCCCCCCTAACAAATCACACAATCATACTTCCACAAGCACACACAGTTTCTCCTATGGAACTGAAGATACTGTGATTGAGAACTAACATACTAACATCATGAAGTCTACCTGTTTAGACATGGGAAGACTGTCAATAGTAACAAGTGAGTGTATCCAAAATACCCAGTGTTGGCTTATTTCAATAGTCACGACCCGCTAAATGGCAATTGGGGAACATCTCCTTGTGGAAAAAAAACTGCAGAACAAGAAAAAATCCCATAGGTAGTAATTACCTATAAAGAAGCCCTAACCTACCTACTTCCTATCTACCTACTGTCTAACCTAATTAATTCTAGCATGCAACTAAATCTAACAGATAATCTAAGCTAACCAACCACGCAACAGGCCGGCGGAAGTGAGGGGTGGTGATTTCAGGAGATCAACCACACGACACTCCACTGGGTAGCGGGCCTGTGCCTACCAACAAAAGAAATAAAAGCATGACACCAGCAATCCAACAAACCAAGTATATTCCAACTCCCGGGACAAGTGTTACGTAGCCTGGGCTACGGTCCAGGGCTTTCTTGAGAGCTTGAGAGTCTCAGACAGTCCTAGTCAGAACTGTTTTAGATCTTAGTTAGAAACTAAGTTTTAGTCTTAGAGGAGTTAGGTAGGAATAGCTACCATGTCATAGCGAGCCTAGAACGCGCTTGAGTTAAGTTTTAGTTTAAGTTAGGTAGGAATAGCTACCATCTCAGAACGAGCCTAGAGCGCGCTTGAGTTAAGTTTTAGTTTTAGATAAAGTAAGTAGGAGTACCTAGCTTGCTACTCCTAGCGAGTTAAGACGCGCCATCGCGCTATGTTTTACTACCTAGTTCAACTCTTCGCAGGTCAGTTTGTGAGAACATCTCAGACAAAGTGAACTAAGGAGAGTATGAACCAGCATCAGCGGACAAAACGAATTGAATCTGCAACGTAGACCAGTAAGTCATACCTAGATTAATTAGAAGTTTTAAGTTTCTTAGTATGCCAAAATAGAAAGAAGAAGGAAGAATTTATTTCACTAGCCCTTGTGATTTAGTGTACCCAATCAAATGCAATAAAAAAATGAAAAAAAAAAAAAAAAAAAAAAAAATTCTTGAGTATATTTAAGTATTTTTTTTTATTTATGTAGTATTAGTGAGAATATTTAGTAGTGAATATAGCAAAGGTTTGACATTTTGTTTATTGATCACTGCAATGTGTTGATATTTAGTGTTTGATTTTTAGTGCAAAGTGATATTAGTTTAGCAATATCACCAGTAAATCAATGTACATACCACACAAACAACAACTATCCAAGAAGAAATAACTATTTACCCAAAGCAACCGAGCCAAATTGAAGTTTTAGAATTTCTTACTAAACAAAGTTACAATTCTAGATAAGACCAGGTATCCTAGAAATTACTATGATTAAGCAAAGAATCTAACCGGGAATATATCAAGCTAGGGATCATCCCAGCAGTAGTTCCTAGAATATTAGAGTAGAGAAAACCCTATCTAGAACTGAATTCAAGAAAATGTAACACCGGAACAACACTATCTATTGAAGCACAATTCCACCATTACAACACTATTGTAAAAACTAGAGTAAACAAAGTGCTGTATGTTTGCATGAGTTTCTAAAGAAGTAAGTATGCCGGAATTAAAATATTAAGTTTAGTTTTTAGATTTTTAAGTTATTTGGTTGCTAAGAATTACAATAAATAGCTGGACAGTTTACACAGTAAAGTTGGCACCATACAATGATAACATCCTATAGTATACACACAATAAAAACAATTCACACAGATTCAATATAATCAAAGGAAGGAAATAAAACACAACAAATATATTTTACACAGTTGTTTTGTTGGTTAGTAAGTATTGTTCTAGCAATAATGTTTATCACCTAATGCTGTAATTTAGAAAGAAAAGTTTTCCTATCTAAAAGTATCTGTGGTTGCTAGGAGTTATTTACCAAGTTGGAAGCGCCACTGTAACGCTTAAAAATTTAGAGTGAAGGCCTGCATTTACTTTCCTAGCAACCAGTTAAATAAGAATAGAGTTTAAATTAAAGTAAAGTCTGAGTCTAGGTGATGTTCAGCATTTGTAGGTTGTAGATTCGGATACCGCAGAGTTGACCGAGGGGTAAAAGTTAGTTAGTTTGGACACAGCACAGAATATAGAAAAAATACACAGCGGACAAGGTCCGACTGTGGTACCAGGATACTCCGCAGGCGCTCCGCAGGAGCCGAGCTCAAAAGAAGGGGCCAGGCCTCCTTCGGTGCTGCACTGCCAAGGGAACGACCTCTCACAGGCCGTTCCAGGGACGACACAAAACGAGAAAATTTGGAGCCTTCAGCTGAACCCCGCTGCCAGTGCTCTGGGGGGGGAGACAAGAGAATAGTGTTAAAGAAGTGTTCCTCAAGATAGGAAACCCTAGGGAGTGACGCGTGGCATTGCCTATCGCCGGTATAAAAAGTACCTTGAACGTAGCTCTCCGATTCCAGGGAAAAGATCCTCTCGGCGGCCTTTTGCAGGTGTCCACGAGGCAGATGTCTCGGGCTCCGGAGTCACGTCACGACTTGACCACGAGGTCCTATTTCCACCAAAAGAACCAGAATTTTAGTCACAGAGCTGGCGAAGCTACGCACAGGCGGATCACTAACATACATACCAGCTGAAGGGATTCCAGTACGAATTTATAAGCTCACGAGTAAAAAGTTAACCACTCAGTCCGAGTGTCACAGTCAAAGAAAAAGCCACGTTCTTCGAAGTCTGCAGTAGAGAATTTAGGGATCCCAGCTCAACGCCGCTCACTCCCTTCCAAACCTGAGGGAGGATCCGGGAAGCAAATCTATCCTCCAGTCCGACAGAGACAAGCTCGAACACTCTTCGGACCAGACCAGGTCATTCTTCTACCGATTTAATACGCCATTGCGTACTAACAATCCGAAAAACAAAAGAATACAATAAATTTCAACTCGAGACTGATTTCCAAACAACTTATTAATTTGCAGATTCTTGACAGCTTGCAACACCTATACTGTCAACGTGACATGGACAATAGATGTCAATGTCACTTTTTTTTTTCGCCTAGCATGAATTTAAACCAGTTACAGTATGGACGAAGGGTGTTGGATATAATGCGCTGGTATACAATTGGTGCGTTCGCCAAACCGTAAGGCATTTTTAAATATTCGTAATGAGCCTCAGGAGTGACAAAACCTGTGCGATGGATGGACTCCTCGTCAAGTTCGATTTGGTGGAAACCGGTAGCCATGTCTAAGCTTGTAAAATATTTTGCCTTACCCAGACGATCTATATGATCATCAATTAAGGGTAGAGGGTAGTGATCTTTTACGGTGTTGGCATTTAAAGCACGAAAATCTACACATAGTCTATCGCTACCGTCCTTCTTTTTCACCAACAAGATTGGGCTAGAAAACTCAGATTCGGATTCTCTGATAATTTTTTTGTCTAAAAGGTCCTTAATAATTCCCCTAACACGCAATTTTTCGTCATGAGACATTTTGTAAGGTCGGTATACTACCGGAGTCTCGTTGTGCAAACGAATGTGCATGGATCCGGTGTTAACGGTTGTCGTAGCGGTACCTACCACCAGATAATCGGAAAAATCATTAATTATGTTCATGAGATTATCCCTATCTTCACCTACTAATGGGGTGTTGATTGTTGGCAAACATGGCTTGACTATAACCTCACAAGCGACTTCAACACGTGTGAGACGCTGCTCACCTCGGGTGCGAACATAAGTCACACCATCCCTATTCAAAACATCCGTGCCAACAATCACCGGGGTGTTCATGAATTTGTCAGCTACTACATGAAAATCAATTTCGAGAGTGATGTGTGAAAACTCGACCATCAATTTAGTACAATACGACGCTTCTACATCCTGATTACCTATGCCGCGTAAAACTCGGAATGAAGGCGTTTGTGTGCATTGCAAATGCTTGGCGACAGACTCAGAGATCAGAGAGATGGTAGATCCACTATCAATAAGGACATCTACTGGTACACCCTGTATGACCGCAGTTGTTATATCGTTACGTTTAAACGAGTTCACCGTTTCACGACAGAAATTAACGTTCGATTTTCCGCGTGACTCTGCGCGTTGTTTTGCAAAGCAATCCTCAACCCTATGTCCTACCTTTTTACAGAAAGAACACGGCTGTAAAGGTTGTCTTGTAGGAGCAGTTGATCTACTCGATGAGCTATCACTGTCCGACTTACCTGGCTTAAAGCGTTTTGGACACATTATTTGCCTATGACCAAAAGTCCCGCAGTTGAAACACTTTATCCTAGATTCACCGTGCTCACGTTTACGCGTGTTTGGCTGCTGTGAATTAGTCCTACCGCCACGAGCACGATTTCTAACTGGCGGTACTTGGGCTGGTTTTGTATAAATTGATAAGAAACTTACCAATCCATCTGGCATCAGGTTAGCGTTGGACATAGCAGCCCGAATCTGTGGGTCTTTAATGCCACGTATGATAATGGACACAATGAGCTCTTCACTTAACCCTTTCACAATACGTAGACGTAGTAAAGACCTCCTAGCATACTCGGCATACGTCTGGTAATTGTCTGAGTCGGCTTGCATCACGTCATATAAAATGTTCGCGTAATCTATACGAACAGGGCAGAGAGCCTTAAATTCTCGTTTAAAATTTGACCAGCTACGGTCATTGCTGACCCAATCGCTAAGCCAAGACTTCGCATCGCCTTTCAGACAATTCCCCACACGTGCTAAGCACTCGCGATCGTCCCACCTATTAAGGGTCCGTACATGGTCTACTTCGGAACACCAACTCTCAAAATCATGCAAGGACGGGTCAAAACTCGATATAAAAATATGATTCGACCTTACCGGTATGGTGTTGATTGCACTGACCAGCTTTTCTGCTACCTCGGTCATAACCGCCTCAACTGTAGACAGCTGTTTGGTCCCGGAGCTTGGCACGGACACGTCGATGCTCACAGCACACGACTGTGCACGTGAAGATACTGCCACAGGGCCGGTATCCTGCTGCGTGCTTGCAGGAACCGCTGACGGCTGTAGTGGCAGAGGCGGTGGTGGCATCACTGATGGGGCAACCACCTCGGGAACTGATTGACTGCCCGAAGTACCCGCATCTGTGCTCGCACTGTGACATCTGGAACTTTCTTCTAATGTTATTAATCGGTTCAAAATACACTGTAGTTGCTGTTCCAAACCAGAGGTAGACGCACTATCTTTTTTTCGAGATCTACGGGGGGTACTTCCAGACATTTTATTTTCGAATACGTTTTTATTTTTATAAAACCACAGAAACACTAAATCAAGAAAGCCAACATGAGAATGAGAATAGAATCGCACTTCTGAAATTATAAATAGAAAAACAAATTTAATTTAAAGAAATTATAATCAAAATGAATTAAAGTAAACTTCCACAAAATGATTTTTAAATAATAAATTTACAAAATGAAATCGACAAGCAAAGGTACAACGTCCGTCTAGCTCTGGTGCTGGCGCAAAAGTGTGTCTCGTCTGTCCAAGTGCGCGCTTGAAGCCTTGGCACGCCCCTCCACGCGCTGTGACGTAGCTGCCGCGTGACTGATCAGGCGATGGCAAAGTTACGTCCACTTCCGCCGTTTTCAGTCTAATTCTATATTAAAAGTCAAAAGGAACTTATTTTAAAGATATTTTGTCAAATTCAGTGTTGCCACCTTGGATTTTTTTAAGGCGCTAGGTCAAGAGTAGAATGTCGCCAGAAATTTCAGAAATTTGGATTAAAAAAACCACCAAATACCGCTAAAATAAGTATTTTTCAAATTTTGTCTATTTTAACCAGAGTGCAATGAAGAGCTTTAACTAACTTACAATTTACCAAACATAAACATTATATTCGGTCTTACTTGACAAAACGTTTAGTAATCTATAGGCAAGAAACAGTTTACAATATACATATATATAATAATATACAATATAAATAATATAGATATATATTAAATACTAATATAGATATTTATAAAAAATAATAATACAAATATAAATAGTAATAAAGGTCACGTATGGAATACTAACTTCTGCAAGATGTGGGCATGTATCAAATATGTATTTGTACATGCCTCTGACTACCCCCTTAGACATCTTCAAAGGATCTGGAATATAAAGATCTGAGAGAATGTCTACCGCGCCTTGGGGATACAGTCGTGACCCTGTTTTTAATAAAGGTATATAATATAATTAATAATAATAAAAATATATACATAATAAATAGAACAGAAACATAGTACATAAATTATCAGTGAAGGTCCAGAAAGCAAGTTACTCTACATACTGTTTTGTTGCAGCCAAAACAAAACGTGCTGACCTTTTTCCTACACAAACAGCACTGTCGGCGCGAGCGCTGGTGCTGGCCCGGTGGTATGGGAAACTCCGCGATGCGGTGGGTAAGGTCAGCACGGTTTTGTGTTGGTTGCGGTAGCGGTGGCGGGTTGGGAAGGGCAGCTGGAGTAGCGTGCTTCAATAAAATACTTTTAATTACTTGTATACGGAAATCTCTATGTGTGATATTATTATGGTTATGTTTATATAATACATATGCGTTTAATACACTTATATTCAACATCCTGCGGAAAAGTTTCTTATACCAGACCCGTGTCCGCTTTCGTTCGACGGGGTACATGGCAAGGAGTTGATCCTTTTTGTCCACCCCACCCATCATTATGTTATAATCATAAATCAGGGCGGGTTTGGTGGAACCTCGGTACGTGCTCTGTAGATTTCCATGGTATGTGGATATCATTGATACCCGGTTGGTATCCCGCCATACCAGGATATCTACGTCACCCGAGGTAAGACCAACTACCTGGCCTTTTACCATGCTGCGTTTCGTTAAAGTGTGAAGCACCTGTGGGACGAATTTGCGATCGGTGCGCAGCGTCCCAACACAGTCGAAACCCAAGCATTTTAGCCGTCGAGCGAGAGCGGGGGAGTTATAATAATTATCCATCCACAACGTGTAGCCCTTGTGTTCAAGCCCCTGCGTGAGCCGCAACACGATTGACGGAGTGGACGCCTCCGTTGGATCATCCGTGTTCTGCGGCATGTGTGAACCGGCGTGAATCTCAAACCGCCATAGGTAGCCGGTTTGTGACTCACAAAGTTCAAAGGATTTTATCCCTTTCTTTGCCGCCTTGTTGGGAATAAGCTGGCTCATCTCGAGCCAGCCTTTCCACATTAAAAGACTCTCGTCTAATGCCAGATTTTGTGATGGTATGTACAATGATTGGAATTTCGAGTTTAAATGCGACACTATTGGGCTTATTTTAAAGAGTTTCGCCTCGGAGGCGGAGGGTTGTAGTGCACACATGTCGTCGTTGTTGGCAAAATGTAAACATCTGCTGAGCAGAGTAAAGCGGTCGATCGACATGTGTGCACTAAAACCTGGCGTCCAGAAAATGTCGGGGGTAGCCGACCAATATTCCTCCATCCGCGATTTGACGACTACCCCCATCGCCAGAATTATTGCGAAAAATTTGTAAAGCTCTTCCACTGTCGTCTCCACCCATTTAGTGATACGGCTAGTGGGCCGGAGGCTGCCGCTGCGCAGCATGTGGTCGGCCACCTGCTGCGCGTACCTATTCGTCTCCGAGACGATGTGCTCCATAATAGGGCGATCCCATATGTCGACGAAGACGTCATAGGGATCGTCACGCGGAGCTGCCGGACCTACATTAATCTGGGAAAATGTTTCCCGTCTCAGATCAGCAGGAATCTGAGCCTCTGGAAACGCTTTCCACTGGAAGTCATATAACCTCCAAGGGTGTCCGTAACTAAAGCGGCCACCTCCTCCGGCGACCACTCCGGCTCGGCGACGGGCGGCCCGGCGATGGGCGGCTCGGCGACGGGCGGCTCGAGGGGCTGGGGCTCGTCCTCCTCGTCATCTTCGTCCAAGGGTGTTTCGAACAGTGTCCGAAACACCCTTGGACACTGCTGCTGCGCTTCGAACTCGTCGTCGTCGCCGTCGTCCGAATCCTCTTCGCTGCCTGTAATAAAAAAATTAGTTTCAAATCTGCAAAAACCAGAAATTTGCCTATAGCCCTAAAACCAAGCTAAAATTAGTTCTTAAGTTCTTACCATAATTGAGGAGATCACAGATATCTCTGTCACGAATCGGACGACGGCGAGACGAGGTGTTTCGAAGCTCGACAAACCTAGAATAAAACCAGTGTCCATATCATCTTTATCTACACTTGTCTCTATAAATCCATAGGTTTGCTGTAAGAAAATTATTTGACTTACATCCCCGGGGAGGGCACGTCATCTGCCGGCACTGGATCCACCGGTTCTGGTGAAACCGCCGGTGCAACCGCCGGTACCGCCTCCACCGCCGGTGCAACCGCCGGTTCCACCTCCACCGCCGGTGCAAGCGCCGGTTCCGCCTCCACCACCGGTTCCGGCGCTTCTGCAACCGCCGGTTCCGCCCACGAGGGTTGAAGTCCCGACATGTCTCTATGAGACATTAAAACAAAGTTAAAAACTTGCTAGGCTCTAACAATAACAATATTGAAATAGGTCTAAATGATAAAATAATACTTACGGGTTCCACATGCGCCTCCTCTTAGGTGGGTGCAGGGCTCTTTCAAGTCCCTGCCCCTCCGGCCACTCCGCAATATCGGATATAGTTATTCTAAAATTAAAAAAAAACAATTATTTAACAGGACTTAAAAAATATTAAAAATATATAAAAAGAAAGCAATAAAACTAACTCGTCAACAGTGCGCGGCCCCGGGCGCTCCTGGTGGTGGGTGGCACGGCCCCCGCGGGTACGACCGCGCCTGCTAGGCACACCTCGTACCTCCACGGAGGGCCCCGCCACCCCGGACGGCCCCGCCACCCCGGACGGCCCCGCCACCCCGGACGGCCCCGCCACACCGGACGGCCCCACCACCCCGGACGGCCCCGCCACCGCTCCACCTCTGCCTCCGCGGCCACCTCGCCCTCTACTACGTGTTCCTCGGGATCTAGTGCGAAAAAAACATACTTAATAAAAAAAAACAAGTCATATCACATTCATTGACGATTTTCTCAAAAACTAAAAGACGGACGAAAAAATAAATTAAATAAAAAAGCTTTATTTTTAAGAGCTCTCTAAGAATCAATAATAATATTACACGATATTTTACTTAATAAAAAAATTCCAAGTCATATCACATTCATTGACGATTTTCTCAAAAACTAAAAGACGTACGAAAAAAAAAATTTAATAAAAAAAGCTTTATTTTTACGAGCTCTCTAAGAATCACTAAAAATATTACATGTTATTTTACTTAATAAAAAAAAACCAAGTCATATCACATTCATTGACGATTTTCTCAAAAACTAAAAGACGTACGAAAAAAAAAATTTAATAAAAAAAGCTTTATTTTTACGAGCTCTCTAAGAATCACTAATAATATTACATGAATAAAAAAATTCCAAGTCGTATCACATTCATTGACGATTTTCTCAAAAACTAAAAGACTGACGAAAAAAAAAATTAAATAAAAAAGCTTTATTTTTACGAGATCTCTAAGAATCACTAATAATATGAAATAATTATTTTACGAAAATTTTCAAACTTTGCATCACGCTAGTCTTACTCATACTCGGCTGAATCCCATCAAAGACAGCCAAAATGGCGGATGCACGTCATTGAAATTAGCTTTGTTCGAGTTTTGTTTCAATGTTACACAAAATCTAGATCTAATCTTGTAAGAAATTTGTAAGAAATAGTTTCTAGATACGTATTACCTTACGTGTTTACAACAGTTTACTTTAATTTTTGTTTTTAGTAATGTAACAAGCAAAAATGAACCGGCATGACGCCGAATTCAGCGGCAAAATGCCGAACGATGTTTGTGGAAATAACAATTTAGGTCGAAAATCTTTATCAATTACACTATCTACGGATTACAAAAGACGTAGAAAATGTTAATTACTTACCCACGCATGATTCACAAAATGGAACACAAATCTTTCACTTTATTTTTATGAAACAGCAAAACCACGACCGCTCGGCCCCGACGAAAGAGAAAGTGAATTTTTAAAAAATCTAAAAGTTGCCATTTACTCAATCGTAGGAATGGGAACGGGTCTCTGAGCCTTTGTACCACATCCGTTCACTGATTCGCCATGTTGGAAACCCCAATTTGAGCACAGATCAAAAACACTAACGCATATAGAGAGAGTAAACCCGAACGATCTTATTAAGACCGCCCACAGACAGACAGAGGATGTTTTTTGACAGGTCTTAATAAGAGTTTCAACGATTGACTTATAATTGTGGCGTAGCCACCATTACTTACATCATATACTTATCTATTTAATTTAAAAACTAAACTTAAAATATATAACGTACCTACATAGTATATTTATAAACTTATATTATAATATTTATATACTTACTTTACTTACCAAACTACTACATACTAATTAATTTATTTAACATTCATACATATCACATTCACATCATACATTCAAAACACAACACAAAAATATTCAACATAATATTTACATCAAGGAGAAGTCGTAGCGCAGACACCAGTCGTGTCGTACAGCGCTAAAGCGCCCTACCGGCCGGCCGCTGCATGGAGAACAATGGGCCTGGAATGCGCCCGCGCCCCGCTCGTCGCCGACCGCCCGCGCGCGCCCCTCTGCGCTCGCCGCCAGTCTGCCTCACCTCACCGCGGCAGGCGCACGCTCGCGCCCCTCAAATTTACCTACTTTCTTCTTGCGCGTAATCTATCGTAAATATCTATGCTTGCTTGTTTCCTAGTTATAATCTATCCATTGCAGTTGTGTGCCGAATAAAATACATAAACATTATCTTGTACAATATTGTGTTGTGAGACAATAAACGGTGAAAAGTGTTGGAGTGTTTCCTTGAAGTACATCACCTTCACCCAACTCACTACAGTGGTGACCCCGACGTGATATTGCAAACCTGATTACAAATTCCCAGAGATTCAAAAAGTTGTAGAGAGCTCTCGATTATGTATTTGAGGACCTTCTCTTTTGTCTCGCTGTCTATGTTCACCCTTGGTCTCTTTGGATCTGAAATCTCACTGTCGTTGTTGTCAGCGTCAACGGTTCTTTTCCTCGAGATAGAAGGTTGTGGGTCTTCTTCCATGTTTACTGGTGTGATTTCAGGTAAAGCTGAATCTTAGGAGTCTGTTTATACGTAAACAAAAGCTTGCTTGTTTCCTAGTTATAATCTATCCATTGCAGTTGTGTGCCGAATAAAATACATAAACATTATCTTGTACAATATTGTGTTGTGAGACAATAAACGGTGAAAAGTGTTGGAGTGTTTCCTTGAAGTACATCACCTTCACCCAACTCACTACATAATCATTCCAATACTGAAAAAATACATCCTAATCCTAATATAAAGGATATTCCTAATAATATAATAAATCTGAAAGTTTGTGAGTATGTTTGGATGTTTGTGTAACAATCACGCCTAAACCAGTGAACCGATTTGGATGAAACAGAAGAGAAAAAGAAGATATTATGACACTATATTAAAAGTCAAAAGGAACTTATTTTAAAGATATTTTGTCAACTCAAATTTAATGTAACTACCTATCTATTGACTTACTTTAATGTAGGTACACCCTACTGTCTACCGGAGAGGTTACCTGTAAGGTACAGGTTTTCATGTGCAGTTCAACTGACGTCAGTAGCGTGTATGCGGACATTCCATGGTACTGGAGCGTACATAGGTATATCGTAGAAAAAATAGATTTTCAATTTAGCACCGGTCGCCTGCGCAGGTTCTAAAACCTAGACAGGTCTAATTCCCATTAGAGGTGTGTACCGGAGACGATTTTAGCCTCCGGAGATTATGCGGAGATTTTATTGAATCACCGGAGATTCTCCGGTTATTCTCCGGATAGTCAAAGTAGGTACTCTATATCAATATAATAAAGGAGAAAATAAAACAATTCTTTATGAAATATGAATTAACTACATTATAAAAATCACTTTGAATCGAAAATACCTACCTACTAGGTACATAATACTATTCAACACTAATTTAAACACAAACAAACACAGTCAAGTAATTTAGTCTAACAAGGGTTTTTTTCCATTAGTCAAGTAGTAATGATTTATTCTTGTTTAAAAAACAAAGCATTTCCACTGCTTCAGGCTTTAGTTTTGTTCGTCGACTACTAATTGTGTAGCCCGCCATGGAGAATAATCTTTCCGAAGGTACGGAAGTAGCGGGAACAGATAAAAATTTAAGAGCAATCTTGTCCAATGGTGCTAGATGTTTATTGAATGACCAATACTGTCCTATATTTTGGTTTTGCTTGTACTCTGTCTCTGAATACATTCTTAGAATGTTCATGACACTAGCTGAGCGAACTCCAGCAGACGAAGTTTGTTGTTGTCGTTCATGTAAGAAATCTAGTAATTTAGATGTTGTTGGTCTCTCTGCATGTAATGAACCTAGATTTGGTTCTATTGTTTCAACATTTGTAGTAGAACTATTTTCTTGAATGTAATTAGTAAGCTCGATTCTAATAAGATCTTTCGCTGACATCATGTTTTCTGTTTGTCGGAAGCCTTTCTTGTATAGAGGATGCAAGTACGTTGAAATTTTATTGACTGTTCTGTTTTCGTATGATAACAGGCGACGATTCATGTTTTCTTTGATTTTGATAAAAAACACTCTTCCGATCTCAGATGAAACTTCTAGCTTGTTTAAGTTTTCATAGAAGCCGCATATAATGGGAATAACAAGGGAGCTAGTCGGATACAATTCTCCACTTATCAGCTTCGTTGCCTCCTCAAATATACTCAAAATGCTTATTACATCTTTAATTGCTTCTTCCTCTTCAAGGGTTATAAAAGGAGGTGCCTGTCTGAATTTTCTTGTTACTATGGCAAGGCAATTAGCTAATTTTAATATCCTTTCCAGCATATAAAACACGCTATTCCATCTTGTTGAGACTTCTTGGATCACCTTTAAAGGTGTTTCTTCTGGACGTCTTTCAATTTGTTCAGTATTTAAAGCCTCTATCGCAAGTTGAGATTTTTTAAAATACTTTACGACAGCTTTGCATTTATCTATTATAATTTGTAATTCTGCAGTACCTGATAAGGAGTCTTGGACCAACAAATTTATCGTATGTGCGAAACATGGCATGTTCCTTTTTTGTAGTAGTTCACACATTTTTGTCATATTTGATGCATTATCCGTTACTATCGCAACGACTTTGTGTTTAATATTCCAGTCATCAAAGACTGTGTTTAGGTTTTCAGCAAGATTTTCGGCTGTGTGTGAGCCGGTTATGTTTATTGTTTGAAGCACGAAACTTTTCAAAGCCATATCGTGAAAAAAATGTACTGTCACTGACATATATGAGTCCTGGTTTGCACTTGTCCAGAGATCTGTAGTAACAGACAAATGGTCCACATCGTTTAAAATTGTTTTCAATTTAACTTTGGCTGCATTGTACAACTGGGGCATGATTTCGTTTCTTATTTTTTGTCTTGTCGGCAAAGTATATTTCGGGTTAAGGAGTCCCACAAACTGACGAAATCCTGCGTCTTCTACAATTGAGAACGGTTGAAAGTCGGAAGCTATCATCAAGGCTAAGCCTTCGTCAATTTTTTTTATATATTTGACAGAAGGTTTATGTTGAAAATAACTTTGTATTGTTGTCTCAGTGGCTTTCGGCGCTGCCGCAGGCGTAATTGTGGATGTTGACGCATCTTCATAGCTGCATATGGCAGGCCTATCGACAGCTTGAGGGTGAAGTCTCGATAAGTGGGACAGCATATTTGATGTCCCACCTCCTGTTTTCAATATTTTACTGCATAGTTTACACTTCACACTCGAGTCATCCACTTTATCGAAGTGATCTTTAGTTTTTGAAGTTTTTACTTTCGGCATTGTAACGATAACTGTAAAGAGACCAATGAAAGATCATTCGTGTGAATTGTGTGAAACAAAGCTGATTTAATTATCTATTTCTTGGATGTACTGCTTACAACTGTATGTACCTACCTACTTACCTAGAATGTTGGTCTGAAGCCTCGTGTCGTGTCACACTTTTTTCTCACAACACAATTAATGAAAATTCTCACATTAACTCTGTAGGTACCAGTAAGTAGCATTTGATTTTTGATTGAGCGCGTAATAGTAAAACAATATAAGCCAACATTATTAAAATCACCATTATGTACTAATGAAATGAACAAAATGTGTGACGCTTTAATTTCGCCGCATTGTAGCCTCGACTTTAATCCCCGTCCGTATTGAGTACCACGGACCGTGACTAGGTGACTAGTGATGTTCCGAATTTCCGATACAAGTTAGTAGTTGAATTGGAAATTCGGAACATAGTAAGTACTACAATATTAATAATTTCTGAACAAACAGCGCTCACGGAAAATTGAATAATTCGTTTAGTTTTGACACATTTGGACGCGTTGTGCAACCAAACAAAAAACCGGTAGTTAAGATAAATACCGAAAGCAAATCCGGTACTCACCCTAACCGGTTATTATCCGGTTTTTTGAGAACCGGTGCACACCACTAATTCCCATACACGCTCCGGTCTACCTGCGCAGGCATACCCGCACAGGTTGACCTCTCTGGTAGACCATAGCGTATGTGGCGAGCATAGGACAATACAATATTAAACAGATAGGTGCGTACTTTACACCATCCCTTCCAATCTTTCTCTGCGCCGTCACCATGAGAATTTAAGTTTGAAGCTATACTTTCCCACATCCTGCGAGAATACTGGCGTGCTTGGCAAGTTTTATTGTACCCAGTTGCCAGTTCTCTATTTGTATTTAGGGACTCCCACAACGTTTCCAGTTGGGTATAGCTAACCCTTCTTCGAGATTCACTGTTTAGTAAAAATAACAACTTCAAAATCCCTGAACATAGTTATACACCTACCAGTAAAATATGACGTGTGAAAACCAACGGAATATTTTTTCGCTTGTAATAGCAGCAAGATATTATAGATGATCAAATGAACTTCAGTGAAGTTCGATCACTATTGTATGAATCGCTTCATTCGAATATATTAGTATTATTACAATGTAGTATCCTTTAATTTACAGGCAACTCTGCACAATTTTAGAGAGAATTCACTCGATTTAAAACATCGAGTTAACACTCGATACCTACGCCCGTCACTAGTCAGGCGCCATCTTTTCCTCATTCTTTTTAGAGACTTTTTGAAACAAAGCTTCCTAACTTTGGGTAACCTAAACACAAGTTATTTCTGTGTTTTAGTTATTAGGGTGGGTAGGGTCTCTGACTAATATATTCGAATGAAGCGATTCATACAATAGTGATCGAACTTCACTGAAGTTCATTTGATCATCTATTGGTATTTCATCGCTTCATTCTTCATATATTAGTATTATTACAATTTAGATATTCAGAGAAGGAAGGTTTGTTTAGCTTCTTCAATAAATAACAAAAAGTTATGATAAATTGAACGTTTGTATTTATTTTTCCTAATAACCTTTTAACTTCTAGGCATAGTAACAAATTAACAATCATAATAGTATTAAACTTAGATATAGAACTCTTCTATTCTAACATATAAATAATGACACAATATGTAAATAATCAGCTAGGTAGATGAGAGAACGACCGCCCTTGCAAAGTCGCTTTCATCTGAATTAAGGATAGGCCTGTTATAGAAACGGGCAAAAGCTGTGGACGTGCCGGTCCAGCCGGCCGTCTTCCTAATGGTGTCTACGCTGAGCCCCGCACAGCTGGCGGCAGACGTGGCGGCGTGCCGCGTGCTGTGCGCGCTGAACGTGCGCGTGTCAACGCCGCTCTCCGACAACACCTGCTTAATCCAGCGGCTGATAGACTGAGCTGTCGCAGCTCGGTGTGGCCGTTTTGTTGTCAATAATAGTTTACCAGCGTTCGAGGTTCTCAATTTTTTTGTTACAAAAATATAATCCTTGAGGACTGAAGCGGGGCAGATATTAATATTATCCCGAAAATACGGTAAGAACAGGACTGGCTGTTCGCGGCCAGGGGCAGAAGTTTTAATTATGTCAGAAATAACTATCTTAATACCGCTCTGAACTATAGTTACATTTTCTAGTTTTATTAGCGAGAGAGTTTGAACCCTATGCGCGGTGCATAGCGCTAGTAAAATCGTTAATTTTTTAGTAATTTTATCAATATTTAGTTGTAAGTTTGGGTGCCAATTAGAAATATAATTCAGAACGACTTGAAGATCCCAAGTAGATGTATATTTAGGACGACTGGGTTTGAGTTTATATGCTCCTTTAAGAAGTCGTCTTATTTGATCGTCAGAACTGATCGTATCACCCAAAAATAATGACAATGCTGAGCGGTGACTATTAAGAGAGCCATAGGAACATCCTTTACTGAACTGTTCTGTTAAAAAACTGAGCACTAATGCAATTGAGTCATTGTGTACTCTACTATTATTGTCAATACAAAACTGCCACCAGAGCTTTAAAGTTACGCTATATTGCTTGATAGTGTTGTCGGACAGCGACGCCAGCATTAGGTCTAGGGCTGGGGGCGGCGCGCCACGGCGCGTGAACGCTGCCCGCAGAGCCTCGCGACACCCAGGGTAAGGTTCGCATTCAGGGGGTGGCGCTCCCTGTAATGAGAATGTAACAGTGACTTACTGGGGTTGAAAAAATATATTTCCGACACTCGGAATATAAGGGAAACCATGGCTGGGAAGGCCAATGTGGAAATACTAGTATACCCGTAGCCTCGTCGTCGATTACTTTCCGCAAACATTTTAAAATTAATGAAAAAGGCGGAAAGGCATAAAAATAGCGCGATTTCCAGTTTATGGTAAAGGCATCCACGGCGAAGGCATCTGGGTCTGGTTTCCATGAAATAAAGACGTCACATTTGGCATTACTGCGAGAAGCAAATAGATCGATCTCTGTATAGCCGAAAATGTTTACTATTGTTCGAAAGGAATCGTCGGACAATTCCCATTCGGTATCCGGGTTTATTTTTCTGGATTCTGCGTCTGCGCAGTTCTCCTTTGTATTAACATAAGAAGCAAATATCGAAATATTTCGCTTCTCGCACCATTGCCAAATGTTTCTCGTCAAATTATTTAGATGGGGAAATTGAATGCCTCCCATCCTATTCACATAGCTTAAGGCCGTGGTGTTATCGACTCTTAGCAAAATCGAACAGTTTGATTCGTTTTTGAAAAAGCTCTTTAGACCTAAGAAAACTGCCAACAATTCTAAATAGTTGATATGGTGTTCTTTTTCAGCAATCTTCCATGTCCCGTTCGCTCGTTTGTCTTTACAAACGGCGCCCCAACCGGTTCGGGAGGCGTCTGTATATATTTCATGTTTGTACTCAGTTTTTTCAAAACTGTGAAATGTTGTAAATATATTATCTTTCCACCAAATAAGATCTTCCAAAATAGCTTTTGGGAGTCTAATTCTAGCATCATATTTATTGTCATGTTCTTGTAACGCAAGAAATTTGTGTCTTTCTAAAGTTTTTGTGTACAAAAAACCATATTTAGTGGCAGGACAGGCTGAGACAAGAACACCAATTAACTTAGCAAAATCACGAATAGTACATCTCGGTAAACGGGAGAATTTTTGTACTAGTTGGTTAATGTTGTTACGTTTTTCAGAAGGCAATGATAACGTTAACTCTCTGGTATCATACATGAATCCTAAAAATTTTGCGGTTTTTTTCGGGTGTAATGAGCTTTTTTCAAAGTTAACAATGAAGCCCAGACAATTTACCAATTTTAGTGTAGAATTAACATTGTTCATGCATTCTTCATAATTGTCACCTATACACAATATATCATCGAGATATATCACTGATTTGTGACCACGCCTTCGTAGAAATGTAATTACCTCCTTCATTATTTTTGTTAATACCCTAGGTGCTACAGAAAGGCCATAGGGCATAGACTGAAATTCATAGGTAGTTATCTTATGAGAATTAGGATTTTGAAACTCAAATCTTAGGTATTTTCTATCTGCAGGGTTAATAGGCACCAAAAGATAGGCTTCTTTGAGGTCAATCGAAGCTAAATAACCACCATGTGGTATTAGTTTTGAGGCCGTCCTATAATCTTCCATTTTAAAGTGTGTTTTTGTGATGAATTTATTTAATGGCTTCAAGTTAAGAATTAATCTTTTACTGCCATTTGGCTTCGGAGCTAAGAATATTCTAGAAACATATTGGTCTTTACATGGATTGCAAGGCAATACAGCTCCAAGTTCAAGTAGTTTTTGAATGGCGTTAGACATTTTAAAACTTTCGTTATAACTGAACGTAGATCGTGGAACTACTGTCTGAACTACTTTTTTAGAAAATGGGATTGTATAGCCTTGCTTTATCCAGTTTAGAATAACGCTATTGCTAGTTATATTAAGCCAACAGTTAAAATGAAATGTTAGTCTGCCAGCGTGTACCTACCTGCAATATTACTGCGCGTTGGCACGGGTCTTGGCTTGATTGAAGTTCTTCGACGGCGTTTGGTTCGTCGTCGTCGAGTGATAAGGCCTGCGAGCTGGTGGTGCTGGTTTCCGCTGACCTCCCCGCCCCCCCCTGTATGACGGGTAACGAGGAGGTCCCGTCCAATTTCCCTGATGGGTAGTGGAACGCGTGGCCGACGTCTGAGGAGTTGAAGTAGCAGTTTTCTGTGCTGCTGCCGTCTTCCTAATTTGTAGGCCTTGTTTTTCGATGGCCTTACTCGCTTTGATTTTGTCAGCAAGCGAGTTGCCGAAGAGCGTCTCATCGCGCTCAGTATCCTGTATCATGTGCAGGAAATTCTTTTCTAAGCTAGGCGTGATTAGCTTTTTTCTATCTAAGGAAAAAGCATGGTGCAAATCAGTTAACAGGCGACACCCATCGCTAAGGCACTTTAGTGCCCGGACTTTGTCGTCTGTTTTTAGTAAGATGTCCATCGCTCGATTTATTGAAGAGACACCCACGCCGAGAGACTGTTGAAAACTGTCAAGTTTTTTATCCCGGTTTCTTACTAGCTCTGATACTGCAGCTGAGATTTCAGCGTTAAGTTTTGGTGCTTGCAATAATTTGCAGTTTGAGGGTATCAGATAATTTTTCATAAGATCACCTTTATCGTCTTTAGATAAACCCTTTCGTAGTAGAGGAAGCCATAGGTTAGCCAAGCTGTCATGGATGGGTTCTCCGAAATCGGGGGTATCCGAGGTAGACGCACCAAGAGCTGATAATAGTTCTGGGTCTAGGCTTGGTTCTGGTGGGGCCTCGGTCGAGGCGAGAATGTTTTCTGGCCCTTCATCTGCGACTGTAGGAGCCGGCGGTGACGGCGGCGATTGTTGCTCATTTGGCTCGTTGTCCACCGTATCATATGGTTGCTCATAAAGCGGCGTTTCGGCATTCGATATACCTAAAATGATAAAAATCATGGTATATTTTCCGATTCCGATTACAGTAATAATCAAAATGATTACTAAGGGTAGTTTGATATACCTAATGCAAAATATTTTATTGTCTCGCAGACAATAATGAACAGATAAACGCGAATCAATTAGATATCACGTATATTTCTGCATAAATAGGCATGGGTAGCTCGCAGCTAACCATGTTATCGTAATTGACTCGCAGTCAATCCCGATGTAGGTAGGCATTGCATTTTGAAACGTACCTTCAATGTTCTCGTCATCCGACGAATCCAAAGGGCGTCGGATGCGTTTCTTCTTCACTTTTTCTTCTAGTTTCTTTATTCACAGGGTCACGACTGTATCCCCAAGGCGCGGTAGACATTCTCTCAGATTTTTATATTCCAGATCCTTTGAAGATGTCTAAGGGGGTAGTCAGAGGCATGTACAAATACATATTTGATACATGCCCACATCTTGCAGAAGTTAGTATTCCATACGTGACAGGTTGCAAGCCCATCGCCGCCTGTAAGAATACTAACTGGTTTCTTTATTTTGTGTTGATAATGCACTAATTTTTCTTCGGCACTATGTTTCGGCATTTTTTGTTTAAACGTGCGCCCGTTGCCGTGCACAAAAAAGGAATGAGGAAAAGATGGCGCCTGACTAGTGACGGGCGTAGGTATCGAGTGTTAACTCGATGTTTTAAATCGAGTGAATTCTCTCTAAAATTGTGCAGAGTTGCCTGTAAATTAAAGGATACTACATTGTAATAATACTAATATATGAAGAATGAAGCGATGAAATACCAATAACGTTTAGGAAACAAAATAGGTACTTACGACATTATTACAATCTAGCAAAATAAACTTTTGAGAAAATATAAGATCATCGAACTTCTTTGGCGTGGCGGCAAAATGGGCACCAGCTATTTGACATGACAGCTGCGTACAAAAACCAAACTCATTCGTATTAATATGTTGACGCGTATTCAGCACACAAATAAATTGTTATGTAATTTTGTTTCAAAACTTTTTTTCCTATTAAGTAATTTTTTTCTCTTTGTATTTTAGTCGGAAAAATCGGTAACTTTCCGATTTTTGTTGATTCATTCCCTGTCGAATCCGTGGAAATACAAACAAGGGAGGAATAGAATTTCCACAGGCATTAACTAAAAACGCGACCGTAACTAGAGTGCCACGTTCAGCAGAAGTAAGAGTTGCCGCATGCCACGTCTTGCTACGACTTTATCGGGCTTTTGGACCGTAGTCACTCGTGTTTCGTCGACATTATACACATCTTGTGGCTCATAGGCGTGTCTGTCCATAACTTTTTGCAAGTTGTCATAAAATGCTTCTACGTTTGTCCGATTAAAACTTGTTGCTCTTGAAAGGCTAGTAGCCTAAGCTACACGAACAGACAGTGCGGGGTTTCTCCTCATAAATGAGCGAAACCATTCTTCGCCAGCCATTTCGTTCTCAAGCCAAGAAATAGGTCGCTTTATGTCGTAAGCTCAAAAGCTAACTTTCGTATCTCTTTAGGAGATAGACCAAAATATATCTCCGCGCAGCGTTGAATATACTTTGATAAATGCTGTTCTTGATTAAATACTCTTTTATGGCAGTTATACCCCATTCTGACGCTGGCTTCATCCTGGCTTTCGCTGTCGCCAGCTGCATCACGTTGTATCGAAACAAAGACATTCGATTAACTTTGTGTATTTCTGCAGCTGCCCGTATTGACATCCCATTTTTCACTGCTTGATACCTAAGCGTCTTCATATTGCTGCAGGTCAGACCGACCTCTTTCTGTCTTCCTGACACGGTGTCGGGTATTTAAAAGCAAAAAAAATAATGAGAGTCGTGGAACATTCGGTTGGAACGAACTTTCAACTTTAACTATGGCATCTGACATTTTTGAATTTTTTGAAAATTTTGATATTTTGCGCACCATTTTGCACACTATGCGCACTCTGCGCATCTATTTTTGCGTACAACTATGCGCACCATTTTGCACAATTTGTGAAGTTATCAACGAAGACATGACTTTTTTGCTTCTCCTCAAAAGTTGTGTTTTTGCAGTTATCAATTTATTCCGCCGAGACAGCGATATGTCGTGACGGTAAATTCAAACGCTTTTTTTTCAAGTCCCTCCTCGATACCATCCGAATAGGAACTTCATTCCGATTGTTTACTTTTGTCACAACTGTACCCAGCAAAAATGTCACAACTGTACCCATTGCATACATTCGCAAAAAAACAATTGCCATGACTATACCGGATAACCTATGTTCAAAGTAATCACTGCTATTCAACCACTAATGTGTAAGGTTTTACAAGAAAAAACACTTACCACTCTATCTGTACACATAAAACAACAATCACACAAAGAAATCGAACAAAAATACTTACATTTCATAGAAAAATAACAATGTGGTGTTCTGCAAGTCGCTACGTCGCGCGCCGGCTGACGGCTGTGTTCGAGAAAGAGACGGATATAAATTCGAAGATACCCTGTGCATTCCTGGCTTAGAAGAAGTGCCAAATGGTATCCAAAGATCTACGCGACGTGGGATATCATACAGAGATATATTTGCTGATTATTTTATGACTGAGAGTCAATTATCTTGGCAGTTGAGCAGAATTCATTAAAAAATAAATGGCATTTGTAACTTACCTAAGTTTTTTTTTCTTCGTCTGGTAATCCTTCACCTCCAAATAAGTCCACTATTTCTTCCCACTGTTTTTTCTTCAAATCCCGATCAGCATATTCCTTACTCAATAAATCCCAAATAGCTTTTCGGGATTGTATTTCCAATATAAATTTATCGGTATCGAAAGCCTGAGCCATTTTTGTGAGCGACGTCCGGTCGTTACGACAGTTGCTCGCAGTGTGAATGCCTCTGTTTGAAGCCATGCTTCTATTGGTCGCCGGCGACCGGCAGTCGCTTGTGCGTCGCCACTGCGCGGCGAGTCGTCCAGTCGCTCGGGCGACCGGCGAACAAGTGCGTTGCGTAAACACCTATTTAAACTAATGAAAGTCACAGTCGTCGGCGACCGAGTCGCCGGCGACCAGTCGACAGTGCGTAATGGCTCTTCCGGAAGAGTAAGAACTCAACTCAACGGAAACTCACTTGGCAAACAACGAAAATCACGCAGAATCAGCGATAATCACTGTAAAAACGAAAAACAACAATATTCCGCAAATAGCACCAGTACTATTTAAATTTTTCAACAAGACAAGTTTGAATTTAGTGTTGCCAGTTCATGTAATAAAGAAATGACCATCCATACATCCAAAGAGAATATAATCACTACATCAATAAATCTAAATGGTATCTGGCTTCATTAAATGGCCTTTTTAAATCCTTCATCGAATTTCATGACAAAATTTTATAAAACAATTTTATTCTTTACGTTTTCTTTAGAACACAATAAAAAACATATTGAAAAAAAATGCTCGTTATCTCCCAATTTAGTATTATACCAAATGCACCTAAACATTCAGATGTGGTATCGAGCAATTCTCTTAAGAATATATCAGATTCCGTTTTTGCAGTTGATTGAGAGAGCAATCTCTAAAGAATGGTGTTACAAAGGTATCGCTTATTGTTATACCGCTCCTCTAACGTTTCCCAACAACGCAAATAGATATCTGCACTTAAGTTTATGTGTCTCACTAGATGTTCCGCTTTTTTTTTTTTTTTTTTTTTTTTCATATTAACAAAATACACTAGAAACAAAATACAATAATTGGATAAAAAAACATAATTTTTAATACAAAGCATCAAATTATTACAGACGAAGCATCTAACATCTTTGCCCTCTTCCTCTCGCTGCTTCCCGAACTATCATCTTCCTGTTCTTCCATCTTCCTCTTCAGAAGATATCTCGTAAAAAGACTTGAAGTTTCTGAACTAACACCTATATCAATGTATCTCCTTAAAGTTTTTATAGTTTGCAAGTTAACAT
The DNA here is from genome assembly GCA_963565295.1 of Epirrhoe alternata. Taxonomy (NCBI): domain Eukaryota; kingdom Metazoa; phylum Arthropoda; class Insecta; order Lepidoptera; family Geometridae; genus Epirrhoe; species Epirrhoe alternata. The sequence continues at coordinate 9,263,551 of OY751394.1, forward strand.
CTTTGGATTTAGTCATCAAAAAGTAGCTTGTTTGAAAGATTGCCACAGCCTGATATCCTTCCTCCAATTCCCCACTATGGGATTTCAGCCAATTTATGGATTTTGTTGGAATCCCTTTTCTTAAACCTGATATTCTCCTAATCTGAAATTCTGGCAGGATGCAACAAGCATATTGATGGTCTTCTTCATACTTATTGGCCTTTGCTATTATCTCATTATTGCACAATAGCTCTTTGTTTGGCCCGATTACTACCAATCCGGTTTGCAATAGTAGTTCAATTTTGCTTCTGTAGAAGGGGAATTCTTTTATATTCGAGTTGACTCTTGTTTCTTCATTACCCCAAGCAAAGCTGTATAAGGTGGCCACTATTAACTCTTGTTGCTGTACCTGAACAAGCTGCCTCAAAGAAGTCTTTAAATTATCTGACAAGCGTTTCTTTATACTAACCGGGACATGCAATTGCAGATGTTGGTGAAACACACTGTTGAATATGTTTTCTCTGATATTCTTTTTTATGTTGCCTATGTTACTTAAATTAAACTGGATGGCCTTGGCTAGAATTCTATATGGATGCATCATGTGATAGAGTTGAGGTTCATTTGTCTTTATACTATAATCTGCTATAACATATTTATTGGTCAATGGTGCTATGCACATTAATTGCCCATTTCGAGCATTGTATAAATTCCCTTCTTTTAATAAACAATACTCGGGGCTATGTCTAGTTATTTCAACCTTAGATGAAAATCTTAGTATCCCTATGTTTTCATCCTCTTCATTATTAGAATCAATTATAGCTCTAACTGCTCTAACATCAGACCTTCTTAAGGAGACAAGAATATGCCAATTTAGCGAATACTTGGTTTTTACTTGTGCCCGAATCCTCCTCACTGAATTCCCATTGGTCATCTCGAAATCCTTAGTGATAAACACAGCTATGTTGCTCAACACATATATCAATTCTTTTAAAGTGGTCTTATTTATCGATATACTCAACAAAGCATCTCCATTATGAACGAAAAATCCTCTAGAGATGTTACTTTCAAAATAGACGGTTTCCTCTCCATTTAATCTTTTAAATTCAGTCCCCACCGTGTTGGTATGATTGGTTTCATAGATTTTGTTTGGGGCCGGATAAAACTTCATTCCGTCTCTCTCTACACTTCCTGAAATTTTCATTCCTATCGCACCTTTTACAAATCTAGTAAATTTGTTTTCGTCTGTCACTTCCATTAATTTTTGAAGAGGGTATTCATTGATTTTTGTTGAAGCCACTAACTCTTTCAATTTATAGTAAGGAATATCATTCTTTTGACAAAAATGAATTAGGTTTATGCAAGCTTCAGTTATCACTTTATTTTGCCCCCTTTCATGAGATGATTCCTCCATCAATGTTTCGGCTCTGAAGTTTGGCTGCACAAGTGCGTGGGCAATGTAGACAAATTCAGGACTCATTCCACTAACCGTTGGTAGGTAACGCATCCTTTTGTCTAGATGGGACTGCAAATAATTCAGCATATTGGGCACTTTCCTGACATCTAAATTACTATTCTCCACTAATGTTTTTATCTGGCTCAAGTAATATTCAGGAATAGTATTATACTCAATCATGTTGCTTAAACCCAATGCATGTAAAATGGCAGGCTTTATAAGATCCTTAGGGATGTCGTAAACATTTGGATTCACAGAAACCAATTCTCTAGTGAGGGCTACTCTTCCAATTTTAAAATGAGACTGAGCCCAATTGTAGTCCAGAACTTTCTTATATTTTGCTAAGTTGGAGTCAAATAATTTGGTGATGGCACTGTCGTCTTCACCATCCTCCATCTTTTTGGCAATATACCAAGATACCAGCTCCTTTTTACATAAAACCCTGTTATGCCTTCTGTTGTCTTCACTTGAATGTATTAATTCAGTAGGAACCTCCATTTTTTCTATTTCATCTTTCCTTACAGTGATTGGGAACTTCTGATTTATGTTAGTCATGGTTGACATTAAAGGGTTTGGATCTTTTACCGACCTAGAATTCCTTTCTATAGAGCGTATGTTGGACAGAGTACTCTCCTGTATAATTTCTATGGTCCCATGTCTAGCTTTTGTGATCTTTTTGCAAGCCCATTTGATTCTATCTATTAAACTTTGAATGTGTTCTGCCATTGTTGGTTATATCTGCTGCTCATAATTTAAAATAATAAATATTGTCTGTTACTGCAAAGCAAAAAAAAATGCCGCTTTGCCGCTCACATACAACTAAACGCTACCCTAGTCTAAAAGAAACCCCAAGTCTAAACAGCGGTCCAGGATTCCTCGAACTGGAAACCGGCACAAAACGAATCTCCTGATGATGTAAAATTGCATGATCCGATCTTAAATTCTGCCAACAGGAACCTCGACACGTGGCCTCCGACTCTCGCGCCGGCATGCGCTGGCCTGCTTAGCCGAACTGCACGTCGCCCTGGACTGGTACCGGCTCTTGCCCACCAACCAAACTTCCCGCTTTCATGAAGCTCACGCATGTATTCACCCACTCTACTTGCCGATAATAATGATGAGCCGTAATTGACATACAGCTCTCGTTGTTTATTGATTCCATGAATCTGTTGTTAAACAAACAGCCCAAGCAGAATTTATGTCTAATTGGATTATTTAATTTTTCATTCCTGGTATGCTTTTGGTAAAAGGTTATTTGGCCACAGTTTTTGTTGTTGGAATTTTGTACCCTGGGATAGTCATCCATATGTAATAGTTCCGCAGTGCCCCAACTCCTGCACTTTGTGCTATGTGAATGACGCCACGGATGTTGCTGTGAGTGCGGCCAACTTTGGGCCCGAAAAATTTGATAAATGGAACCATCGACACGACGAAGAAGAAAAGTTCCCTAAACTCCGGCTGCTCTACAAGCGAAAACTTTTCAGCACTGGTTACTTTACTCACTTGTTTCTGTCCACGTGGTGCAAGGATTCTTCTGCAGGCTTGAACTAAGTTAAATACACGTGTTCATCTCCAAATCGAGGATTTCGGCTCATAAAATAATTTTACGTTATGTCAGCTTACGTTTAGCTTGAGATGGTTGGTTTGATCTCTTGGATCTTGGCGTGTTTGGCTGTAAATTTTCAAATCAAATCAAATTGTTTTATTGCGTATTATGGGTAGATATGTAACAGGTGTTAGTGATACAGTAACGGTCAGCCATAATCAACGTCTTGCGCATGCAATATTTATATTATATTTCATTCAATAAAATTATATAATAATAAGGCAAATCTTATTTTATTTGGACACGGAAATTCTTAAATTTCCGTTCCGATTGGTACGTGGATTCCGTGTGCCGGAATCCACGTACCAATCGTTTTGATTGAAACTGTTCGTGAGAAAGACTGCGCTAAAAGCATTCATCTTCCCTTTCTCAATAGTAGTAGTAGTGCACTGATTTTTAAAATGTCCAAACTTTTTGTATTTGTAACAACAAATACGTTTCGGGAGGCAAACGGCTATTTCCACTCGCTGTCATAGACGATGTTGACGTTTGCGTTTCGTTACTGCTCTGCGTTTTGCCGCGCTTTTGAGTAATAAAGGCGCTATTCGAACTAATCTCAAAATCAGAGCTCGTATCCCGCAATTTCGTTTTTATAGCATCGCAACTGATTTTCATGCCTGAATGCTCTTATAATAGTAATTTTGGAACATTGACCGAGTAATTAGCCGTCATTTTGAGCATTTCTACACTGATATTTCTACCAATAACTAATTAAAATCGGGACTGGGCCCATAACCTAATGAAACAAGATGGTGGTTGACAAACTAGTATATTTATTTTAAATTGTACGATTACACGTAAAGCACACCAGATGGCGCTAGTAGTACCATAATAACAGTAGCTACTGTAATAAACTGCATTCATTTTGTTACCTAATATTTTCTACAATTTTGCATCTCTCCAAGTTTTTTTTTTTTTTTTTTAATTAAATAGGTAAGCATTTGACCTCACTCTGCCTGATGTTAAGCAGTAGTGAGGTCTAAGATGGAGCATGCTTACCTAGAAGGAACCTATTTACTCTTGATTTGAAGACCCCTAAATTGTACTTTTCGGGAAATACAGAGCCCGGCAATGAGTTCCACAATTTGGCGGTGCGTATGAAAAATGTGGACTCAAAACGCTTTGTACGAACTCTGGAAATGTCGACCATGTACAAGTGGCGTCTTTCCGGGAACCTGTTGGCCCGATAAAAGAATGAAACTAAATTGTTAACTAAAAAGAATGAACTAAGTTGGAACTAAATTGTGGAGTTCTTGTGCACACTCTCCGAAATGAAGTCGATAAAAGACCGACAAAAACGCGACTCTACGGCGATGCTCAAGGCTTTGAAGCCGAGACTCAACCAGAGTGACATCACCTATTAGCCTCTTGGCTCGCCTCTCAATCGATTCTAATGCCTGGAGATGGTGCTTGGCAGAGCCATCCCAGAGGTGAGAGCAGTACTCCATACAGGCTCTAACCTGCGCTTTATACAAAGTGAGCAGCTGCATAGGAGTAAAATAACGCCTCACCTTTGAGAGGATACCTAGCTTTTTTGAGGCTATCTGAGCATTTGACTCGATATACGAGCCAAAATTTAGCGACGATGATAGAGAGACACCAAGAAGCTCGAGGCGGTCTGTTATCGGTACGGACACATCTCAAAAAGAACGAGCCAGCTGGAAAGGTCTCCTTTTTGCAGAGAATAAACACGCCTGCGTTTTGCTGGCATTGAACTTGACCAGGTTGGCGTCACCCCAATCGGAGACAGCTTTCAGTGACAAGTTCAATCGTTCGACCATGGCCTCTCTGAGTGACATTATCTCAGGCCCGCTGGCTCCCGAAGTAGACGTGTAGCTTTCGACTAAGTCAATTCTAAGAGGCAGCTGTATTTACTTTGACCGATATTTCTCGTCGATACCTTTGCTTGAAAAGCTGAACACCATTGGACTACACGGCACAGCGACGTTAACCCTTTATTTGGCAAGACATTTTTTTTACACTTTTTCAAAAAAATTTTATTTGCCGCTCCTCAGTGATGGCCAAGGAGCTCTAGAAGACAGAAAAAAAAAATCTAGGTTTTTCCATTCTAGAGAAAACCTAAGTCCGTCGTAGCGGACAGTGTCAAATACATAACAATAAACCTGTGCTGTTTCAAGTCCGGTGTTACGGACATTGCCAAACAAAGTGAAAACTACACAACGTATACAATAGTATAATAACTAAGCATAAATAATACAAATTGGTTCAAGTACTTCTTATAAGTTTATTACCTACTTTGTATGAAAATTAAGGAAGCAGTTTCTGGCATTTTTGCCAGTAACAAAACATAACCTTATGTTGCATTTGATGCAATATACCACCGTTTTCATTTTACAATATCTACATCGTCCTTCATCCATTGTCGAGGGAAAATGGCCAGTGTTGTCATATTGCACAGGACTGCAAGGACGAGCAGCCCTGGGCTTATTGACCACACAGTCTTCCGTCTTTTTTCTTTTTCTGGTTCTGTTTTCCATGAGCAAACATTCAAACACCTCAAATCTGAAAGCCTTCAAAGGCATTTGTGATTTTTTCACATTGTTTTTTCGGTGAAGAAGCCAAGCATTGTTCAGGCAGATGTCTAGCATTTGTGCAAATATGCCCAAATACCATCTCCGACTTTTGAATGGGATTTTGTACAGAGATATGAGCATATCTGCCAGGTCGACGCCTCCCATATTTTTATTGTACTGACGTACAATTTGGGGGCACTGTACATCAATTTTCTTTTTATCGTCCTTTGAATACCGCAGAATTTTTTCCACAGGTGCACTTGCGACAAAGGAACTTAGAAATGTCACTGCCTTGTTGTCATTCCAGCGGACAACTGCCAACCGGTTATCGTTACATGCCACTTCTGCAAATGCACCTCTTTGCTTCTTCTTCATATCCTTTTCAGTCGGCAAGATCTTTTCTGCTCCTCTGAGACGGTTGTTTCGTATTGTGCCCAAAGCAAAGATTCCGTACTTTTGCCGCAAGATGAAGAACAGTTCCGGTGATGTGAAGAAATTATCACAGTAAATGATTGCTGGCTTTTGAATTATACTTTGGCACAAAGCCAACACTATTTGAGCACCAAAGCCGACAGATTCTTCTTCTTCGGTAAAGGTATGGAACCGGAAAGTGTCCTCGCCTCCATATAGGACAAAGTCATATATAATACCTGAGACTCCGGCCCGGACATAGTTTTTGAAGCCCCATTTGTTGGGTTTATCTTTCATATATTGTTTTCTCTTTCCTGCCTTGCTTCCTTTATACGCTATCATCATCTCATCTATGCTGAACCTATTTTCCATTCCTTGATATTTCAAACAATTCAGCCGGATTTTTTCCAGGAGAGGTCGAACTTTATAGTACCTGTCTCCATTATCCATGTTATTGTTTGCAAAATGCAAGTGACGCCGTATCTGCTGGTATCTTTTCAGGGGCATAATTTCAGAAACTTTTGCATATTTGAATTTATGTGACCAATAATCTAGATACGCAGGCATTTCTACGATCCCCATTATTATTTGGATTGCTAAGAAGTCACAGAATTCATCCTTGGTAAGTGAAATTGACTTCCCAGTTTCCTGTACCGAGTAAAAGTTGGTCTGATCCACGATATCTTCAATAAGATCTTCTGAAAAGTACAAGTGAAAATAAGTCAACGGTGACGAGTGGGCTTCAGGCAGATCGACAAACTCTCCGTCTTCCTTCTCAATTGTTGCAGCGTGGCGGAATAAACCTTTTTTCCATTTGTAAACTAATTTTAACCGGTCCTTCTTCTTCCTTTTTGCACATACAATCGGCTGCTTAGATCTACTCTGTCTTTTTCCAAGTGGTAAGATTCTTTTTCGTTGTGGGGCCAGAGGTGTTGCGGGTGAAGATGGGAGTGAAAGAATGGCAGATATTGATGGCACATTGTCATAGTTGGACTCTTGAATTTCCTGCAGAATCGGCGTAAGTGGCACTGAATCGAAGATCGCTGCATCGTTGTTTTCATCGGGAATAATATCGTCTAAATTAGGTTCAATTACAGATTGACTGTGCGTTACAAAATTGGCCAAAGATTCATTGTCAGTTGGATTATTCGGTGAAGGATTGGGCAAAGCTTCATCTTCATCGGACCAGATATTGAGGTTTTTGAGGGACTCGGATATTGATGGTGCAGGAGAAGAAGAATAATGAGTGGAGGTTTCATGCAATTCACTTTCAGATTCAGACTGATCACTGGCATCGGATTGGGCATGCTCTCTTGGAACTAAGGCCAATATTTGGCGACCACGACTATGCTGTTGACAAACGCAAAAAAAAAACAAAATAAGCAGCAGCCCATAACCAAATTTGTTAGTGCAAAAGCTAATAAATCATCATCAGTGCATAGGTACGTGCTTTGGCAATGTCCGCCTGGGGACAAAGATCAGTTTATGACTAAATCTCTATGTAATTCGCATGGTCCGGTGTGGCGGCCATAGCACTTGGCACACAAAAAAAAATAGAATTTCTACATAAATCAAAACAAATATTATTCTATCCCATTAGTGATATTATTTTGAAGCGAAACCCCCCAAAACAATCAATTCTTATATTCAAAAACCATAAAAAATCCAATTATTTACCTTCAACAAAACAGGTGGCTTGCGTTTCGCTGACATTTTGTCAATGAATGACAGATTCAATGTTGCCACCAGCGTAAGATATTTTTCTACCAAATATTAAATATTATTGGAAAGTTTTGGTAGAATTCATATATAAATAAAATATTTCTACAGTACGAAGGAATTTTTCAAAGTGAGTGTCCGTCACGGCGTACAAAATCAAATTAAGGGTTAATGATGAACCGTGTACCTGAGCGAAAGAACATACCTAGATTTTAAACCTGATCGCCGAATGCAGCGTGGTGAATTACACAGTTCGTGTGACGATGTCGTAGTTGTCAAATGGATGGACAACAAGTCCGTGCTAGTCGCATCTAACTGCACATCTGCAGATGAAACAACGTTTGTAAAGCGTTGGGATAAAAATATCTCAGCTTACACCGATGTTACTGCGCCAAGAACCATCTGCACTGCACCACTAACTACAACAAACACATGGAACTACTGGTTGAGGAAAACCTCCCGGTGTCTATATTCAACGGACATTCGTAGGTAAGATCTACGACTCGTTTCCACATACAAAAGTTTGACAGCCAACAGTTAGTTGTCAAACTTTTGTTAGTGTAACGGACAGTCGTAGGCTACGACTGTCCGGTACGGTAACGGACAGTCGTAGGCTACGACTGTCCGTTACAATGTAGTTGTTGAATGTAGAAACCGGGCATAAGGCAAAATAGTTTCGGTTATGGTAATAAATTATTTTCAACATAGTGTGGGCAAAAGCATCCAACGCATAGCCCCAAGTCACTATCCTGGCCGTACATCCCAGTCTTTTCTTTTTTTGTATTTAGTCCAACATCTAGAACACATCCTACGCATGACCACACCATTCGCATTCCTTCCTAATGGCATCGGCTGGTGTTTCGGTAGCTGCGGAGGAAGTGTTCTTCTTTTTGTGGGTTTTAGGCCCAGCAAAACTTTATCTGTAAACTCTAAAAAGAGATGAAAGTTTTGTCGGTTCCCATTTTAAACAAAAAATATGAATTCACCAACATCATTTGAAATATGTGAATTGCAATTTTTTTATACCACCTAATACTTTTATGATCGCAGGGGTAGTATTTGGTCATGTCGGTCAACGCCTTTCATGTACTTATTATATTCTGTTATTATTTTTGGCTTTGACACGACATGACCACGCCTGTTGGTTACATTTTCGTTTGTAGGTTTATGCTCCGTAGAAAGAGTGAGAACATCTCTTTTATCCTTCCATTTCATGACGCATACTCCTCTTCTACTTTTTGAACAAATACTGCCCCTGGTTAATTTTTTGCTGGTCACCGATACTGGATTTCCTTTTCTGTTGGCTAGCAGTGTCCCAGTGCAATATGTTTTCTTCCTAAGTAATAATTCTGCTAGCTCAACACTGTTATAAAAGTTATCCATGTAAATTGAGTGACCAGCATTTAATAAATCATTTAGTAATTTGAGAACGACTTTTTTTACATGGCCTTGTCCACCAACTTCACTATCAGCTGACCCTTTGTACATATGTACCCTGTGTACAAGACCTTTAGGGTCAGCCAATATATATAATTTTATCCCGAATTTGTGCCGCTTGTTTTTTTATATATTGCCGTATCGCAAGTCGTCCTCGAAATAAAACCATGGAGTCATCAATAGAGAGTTGCTTTTCTGGGTATATAATGGATTTCATTAGATTATTGAAATAACTGATGAGCGGTTTTACTTTTCGATTGCATACATGTCTCCAGTTTCGTTATGTTAACAATATAACATTCTCAATCCATTTCTGTGCATGTATTTCCTCAGGTCAAATTGCACCAAGTAATTACTAAATTACTTTGACCTGTAATTGTTAATCCGGCTTTGTCTCAAGGTCCCCATAAAAAACAGAATTCCCAGAAATGTAAGAAGTTCTTCGGGGTTTGTTTCTTTCCACCTATTTAAGCGACTGCCGGCAGTAAACACTCTACTTATACATCCTTTGCATGGTCATTGGTCATTTGGCACAACATAGTTAAGAAGTTTACATTAAATAATACCTTAAAATAGTCTAGGGGGTCATATGTGCTGCATTTTCTATAAGCAGTCCGGGGATTCCAGTTAACGTGAACGGAACTGGATTAAATCCCTCTTCTTCTCAATCTTCTGGATCATGTTGGGAAGATATATCATCGTCTTCATCAGATTCGTCGTCGTCACTCGCAATCACAGAGCCATGGGACCTTTAAAAAATTATAATTTAATTCCCTTTATTCAATAAAATGGCATAATTATTATTAAAATAATTCCATTACGTAAGTAGTTTTGCTGTATCATGCAGAACACGGTAAAGAGCTGATGATAAACTAGTAGCTTTGAACCTACGCGATCACTGCCACGGAGGCGTCTTTCACACTTAGCTGTGTGCCTTGCACTCGACGCGTTTCATACATTTTGGTATTGCCGTAGCAATGTACCAGTAAAGGTGGGTACAGACTGGTGAAACGTAACATGAAATGTATAATTCTGCCTTTCATTGCATGTTCGCTGCAAGCGTGGACGCATAGCGCGCTCTTAACGCGCATTCACTACGAACCTCCCGCGTTCGTCTGTTTCCGCCATTCTGCCGCGAACACGGCCCTTCGATACACGTTTTTTTCGTGCGCGTCACTTACAAAACCGGTAGATCACACGAAGCATGGAGTCCGAAGACCACGTTCTTGCTATGACGATTATCAGTACTTCATTATTAATAATACATCAACACATGAAAACACGCCGAAGACCCCGACGTTGGTGGCGGACAGAATTGTATAAACGGAGAGAAGGTAGAGAACTGCTTACTGATATGAATTTTCAGCACATAAGTGGACAATACAAAAACTTTACAAGGATGACGCCAACAGACTTTGAAAATTTGCTCGAGATGATCGGACCAAGAATTAGTCGAAACCATACAAATTTAAGAGCTCCAATTTCAATCCAAGATAGGCTAGCAATAACACTTCGATTTTTAGGTTCCGGGGACTCTTACACAAGTCTGCAGTATACGTTTAGAGTATCGAAACAATCCATAAGTGCTATTGTACCTGAAGTGTGCGCCGCAATAATGGAGGAATTAAAAGAATACATTAAGGTACGTATTATGAAAATCTTTATTTATGTTTAGAAGTGTCTTTATTTATCACATTAAATCATTAAAGTCATCCATAGAAGACGTGTAAGACTCTTGTGAAGAGACCGACAAGGGCGGCTGGTTGGTTGGATAGTCAGTAGTATCTTCATTTCTTGCCGTAGTATAGCCATAGGGTCCCGCTTCGTTTGTGCCCGATGGTGGTCCGGCCGATGTTGAGGGACGATTAGAATATCCGGTCAGATCCACACAGTTCTGTCTTGCCCTGGATAAATAATCATCTTGGTGTGAACCATATGCATGGTAATCGTAATATCCCCTGTCAGCTTTCATAATTATTTCAAAAATTGCATGTTCCACCGAAATCCTAGTTTGTGGAGAATAACTAGTCATTTTAGCCCCTATAAAGGAAGCGAAACTTTTCGTTGTATCAGGAATACCTATCGAATTGTCCAATTTATTGGCTGTTGTTTTCAGTATTCCCATCACATCTGAGAGCACATTGTCATCCCTCCTGGTTTGTTTAGCGCTCTTTGGAGTACATTCATTTGGTGGTACTGGAGGGGTGAACACATTTTGGTCGGCAGTGTTTCCCAAGTCCGAGCGATGAAGTGACTCCTAAAAATGCAAAAAATAATTAATTGTTTTCTTTTTAGGTACCAACGACAGCCGAAGCCTGGTTGAAGATAAGCAAGGAGTTTGAAGACCGGTGGAACTTTCCACACTGTTCAGGGGCATTAGACGGAAAGCACGTTATACTTGAAGCACCTATCAAAAGCGGAACCGAGTTCTATAATTATAAACAAAATTTTAGCATCGTTTTGTTTGCTCTAGTTGATGCAGATTATAATTTTCTATTCGTAGACGTGGGGTGCCAAGGGAGAATTTCAGATGGCGGAGTTTTCAAAGATACCACATTATATGATATGATAGAGAATAACACAATAAACCTGCCATCGCCGCGTCCACTCCCCGATAGAAATATTTCCATCCCATATTTTTTTGTAGGCGATAGTGCCTTTGCTTTAAGTGAAAACTTGATGAAACCATATGGTGGGACACATCCAAAGGGTTCATCGAAGAGAATATTTAATTACCGATTAAGTAGAGCTAGACGGATTGTTGAGAACGTATTTGGAATTATATCGTCTATGTTCAGAGTTTTAAGAAAACCAATGCTTTTACAGCCTGATAATGCTGAATTGGTAGTTATGGCAATCGTTCTTCTACATAATTATTTGAAACGTCATTCTAGAAACGTGTTCATAACTCCAGGATTAGTTGATCAGGAGGAAGAAGGAATTTTAAATGAAGGTTCATGGAGGCGAAATAATGACGACATGACATCATTACTGCCCTTAAGAAATATTCCCAGACGATCACCTGCACATCTAAATGCTATCAGAGATGAATTGGCTGATTATTTTACGAAAGAAGGAAAGGTTTCTTGGCAAGACAGATGTTCATAGAATAATCCATACCGTATTTTTTCTCTTTCTCGGTGTGTTCCTGTCGTCTAAGAACTTCAAAGCATCATAGGCAAACCATCGACTTATGTATGTTTCCGAGGCACCTGCAACCGAGTAATACAAAGTTAATTGTTTAGGATAAATAAATAATTTAGCTGAAACATGAGGTTTGAATTCCTTTTTCTCGTTTTTGCATCGAAATTGGTCCATCCGTTTAAGCGCTACGATGCTACAGACAGACAGACCCACAGTTTTAGGGGTCAGACTTATAACACCCCTCGTTTTACGTCAGAAGTAAAAAATTACACATTCTCGTGGTATTTTATATACACTTACCTACATTACAATACAGGCTGTCCCGTAAATAGTACGACATACTGCCAGAGGTTAAAGTACTCATCAATACGAACAACTTTTACTATGGGACCATTCGAAATCGCGAAAAAAAATCAGCTGAATGTCGTAGTATTTACGGGACACCCTGTATGTCTTTATCTACCATTATACTTTAACGGTCTTATGCATGAAAAGTTATCAAACGTTTTAAACCTGTTATAAACCCTTTATAGCAGGAAGTGATTACCTACTGTTTGTTAATCTTTATAAATGAAGAAAAAATAACAATAATAATACAAACATTAATCATTATTCTTACCTTTTCCTGTCCCCTTTGATTTTTTTTCCTTCAGCTTTTCGCGGCGGTATGAAGAGAGAAGACTAACAATTTTGCTGTTGCATTTTTCTACAGTCATTGTCATCAACTTTGCGATTTCCGACCACGCATCTTGCTTAAGATTTTTCTTATAATAGTTATCATTTTGCGGGTTCCACAAAATTTCACGAACTCTGTACGCATCTATCAAGCAAAATGCCTTTTCCTCACTCCACGCAGTGTCGTCCTCCATGTTCGTTGCGTGCACGTGTTGATTTCAAAACGACCGTCCACGTTGGCTGCTCCGCGCACACTGCGCGCCCCTTTGTGTTCGTTCGAAAAACCGACAAATCACGGATCGCTCCGCGCGCGGCTTGTAATGCTCGTAGCGTGCGCGTGAAATGCACATTTCGCGCGCACAAGACGTCCAAACTATGAGAAATTGTTACAAAGTGTGTTACCTTTCATGATACATTGCAGCAATGTGTACGGTGAATTCTTTCATTGCATGACACATTGCATGTTACGTTTCACCAGTCTGTACCCACCTTAACGCATCGGCGAGTCTATTGTGAAAAATGAGAAGTATGTTGTACTTTATGATATTCTGTGGCAGCTGGTGCATTCCCACTGGAACCGACTAATCTGTCTGTTCAGTTGTTTAGGCGTAGCGCGGTTCGGTATTACGGCTGTATTGTATGCACAACTGTTCGACCAATTTATTTCTGAATTGCTTGTGTTAATTTTGTCTGGTGGGCAGTGTCGGCATTGGCGCAATGGATAACGTAAGCATTTAGAACGCTTACGTTGATGTATCGGCGGAATACTTTTATGTACAACTTTATACCGCGTTTGCGTTCTAAAAGATACATCGACAGTAGACATGGGCGTTATCGTTTTTCTAGGCGAACCGTTATGTAACCGATATGTCGTTTTCATATCGATATCAATAACCGTTTTCAGATATCGATATCAGATCAAACGGCTTGTTTCACATATTGAAAACCAACTAATACCTATATCTTACAACGAAACTCTCAAAACGCAAACTACGCACGCACGCTACGAATTATCGATTTATAAGTAAAAAACTATTCACGATTACGACGATTTTCCTTCATGCTTTATTTAGGCTTAGGACTAGCAGAAAAATTTAATGAATACTGAAGTGCAAAATTTTAATGAAATAAAATGGATACCTATTATCTACAGTACTGTAAAGCTTTTCTGGCGCATTTAAAAATCGTTATATTTACAATGATTGTTTTTACATTATTTACATTATTATTTACATTCTAGGTATTTTCTATTTTTTGTACAAATTTGCATTTAAAAATGCCAGCTGCTCAACCTTCTGCGGCTTGAGGCGACATCTTCTGTCATTTATGATCAAACCGGTTTTTGAGAAAAGTCTCTCACATGGGACCGATGTTGCCACTATGTTGGCTTTTGTTCTGTACAATTGTGACAAATTTGGATATATTATTTTATGATCTCGCCACCACTGTGACGGATCGGTCCAATTACCGTAGGCATACGTAGCAGCATTTCGTCTTCTATATACATTTGTAGTTCTCTTATGGCCCGCGCTTGAGCGTTTTCTTGTGGTTTGTTTTTTATCAATAAATTGTCAAATTTCTGCCAAGCACTGACGGAAGTTGTAGTAGTGTTGCTGCTTAAAGTTTTTTCACCAGCGTCAACTGTAGAGTTTTCTGCTGTTTTAGTTTTGTTGATGAGGCCAATTATTAACATATGAGTATGTTTTTTCAATTCCGAAATGGCGTGCTCGTTTTTAAAGCATAATAACTTAAACCGTGGGTCCAATAGAGTACACAGCCCAAAAGTTTTACTGTGCTCTATTCCTGCGAATCTGTCTCTCAATCCATTTTTTTAACTATTTATGATGTCTATTACAGCTGGGTAAAATAACCTGTATTCTTCCTTATTTAAAAAGTCCTCACAATTGTCTTTCAAACAATTAGTCACGACAATCACCATGCTTCCGGTTAGGTATTGATCACCACTCAAGGAGGAAGTAATCTCTTCAAACGGTTGTAATACTTTGACTAATTCTCCCATTATATCCCAATCCATCGTGCTAAGATCAGGCCAGTCTTTTTCAATTAACGCCATACAATGCTTCACCGCCTCTTTCAGTAAAATAAAGTGGCGTAACATATAAAATGTGGAATTCCAACGGGTTGGAACCTGTTGGATTAATCTTTTTGGTTCCCCACACTCGATCATATTTTTAATTTGGTAAGTCAGTAACTTATCTGTGGCACTCGTACTTCTTTTAAAATACGCTACGATTTTTTTTTATATTACAGACAGCAAAAAAATCTAACCGGCGGTGGACCAAAACCACCATCTCCTGGTCCTGATACACTAGAAGTACTGGAAATGATACCGCAGGAGTTTGAAGTAGACTTCAATGAGTTTGACTGTGATGGTATAGATGTAAGAAAAACTTTATTTTACAACTAACAACTAGGTAGGTACTATAATTTTTCGATAATATTATCGTAATTGTCGTTTGCTTTCAGACTTATTCAGATGATGCCAAAATATGCACACAGCCAACCCAGCTGACTTCGCCCAGTGAGCCGGTGATTGCTATCACTGAGGCACACAGCTCTGGCAGCCAGCCGACACCACCATCGCACCCCCCTTTATTCTTCGTTAAAGGGGGGTGCGATGGTGGGGTCCTGCAAAAAAGAAAAAGGTAAATTAATGGTTCTGTTCGCGTAGTGAACTAGGCACTAAGTTCCGATGGCTCATTAGCTCAGATAGATACCTGCTTTCTTATGATTATTTATTTGAATTAACTGAGATCATAATATTAGCTATGATACAATGTAATTATCTCTTGTAATATTGTACAGATACATTATAATATTAATTCTTTATTCAATTATTATTCAATTCAATTTTATTCATAAAAACATACATAAATATTACAATTATTATAAATAATTTACCACAAACTCCGCACTAGGCTAAGCCTGTATCGCTGTGTAAGCCTGTGTCTGTTAATTCTAAAAAATATTGTTTCAGTTATGTAACCAGTTTAACTTTGGAGAGGCGTCATATGCCGATATGCACCAAGCAAGAAAGATGGAGGCTGAACGTCAACAGAAGGAGCATGAATTCAAAATGAAGAGCATGGCTGAGATGCACACTCAAATGATGACTAATTTAAAACTACAAGAGAAAATTCTAACAAAAATGTTAGAAAAATATTGAAATTACCAAATAAAATGCTTTTTATTTATCTTAAAAGTTTTCTTGTATAAAGGTGCTTCGAGCTACAGATCCACGTAATGTACTTCCCAGTGAGGGTGCTACTGGTGGCTGAGTCGGGATATCTTCATTAATATCTTCTGTGAAAGGTTCCTCATTAAACTCAATGGCTATGTTATGCAGAACTGCCAAAGCTACAATATACATCTTGGTGTTTTTTAATTCTGTTCTAAACCCTGTCAATAAACATCTGAACCGATTTTTCCAGACACCAAAACACCTTTCAATAGTATTTCGAGTTCTGATGTGAGCTAAGTTATAAGATTCTTCTTTGCGTGTTGTTGGATTTCGAACCGGCGTAAACAAATATGAACTGCAAGCATAACCAGAGTCACCCAGTAATCTGCCGTGAAACTGACCACGTTCAAAACATTGCTTTACTAAGCTTTCATTAAATATACGCGAGTCATGAGTACATCCCCGCCAACGTGCAACAACATTTCTTATCATCAGTTTTGCATCACATATTGTCTGCAACAAAAATAAGTAGGTATAAATTTTTAAAATCACATTTAGGTAGTAAATAAAAATGTACTTAGGCTATCTAGACAAATTAGCTAGGAATTAACCTACCTGTACATTCAGAGAGCTGTATCCTTTACGGTTAATATAAAATTGACCGCTAGGTCCATTAATTTTGGGAATTCTAATGTGAGTGCAGTCTATAGCCCCCACAACATGTTTAAATCCGGCTATACTTTCAAATTCTCCCATTATTCGAATTTCTTCGTTTAATGATGTTGGCATTTTAATGTAGTCTGTCTTTTTTTCTAATATAGCCTGGGTTACACGACGGCATATATTTGTGATGGACTGCTGAGCAACACCGTGGATGTCTGCAGCATCATCTTGCACCTAAAATAAAATGGAGGGGAACTATTTTTTTTGCAAAATAATCATACTGTAGGCGTAGTAGAATAATTAGCGATTGAATATATCATAATAAGTAGGTAACGATTTATTTAATCAACTTTTTAATACCTACATAATGTAAAAATAATTGTCTCTTACCTGATTGCGGCCCCAGTATCTTAAAGCTATCAATATCTGCAGAACAGAAGACAATCCTCCTCCACGCGCATTTATATTGAGAGATCTACTAAACAATTGGTCCAAATACATAACACCGTTTTTAGAAAACCGATATTTTAACCTAAACTGTTCATTACTGTACAAATAAAACGGATTTTCTCTTATTTTATATACTTTTTCTTGTCTTCCTGGCTGCACTAAATTAATTATAAAATTCACTCGTTCTGCGTCTTCTATTTCCCTTAGTTCCATTTTTTTTTTTTTTTTTTTTTTCACCTGTAATTTATCTAAAATAAAAGTAAACAAACAGTAGCCGCGACATGTATTTTAGAGCATGTAAATAAAAACTCCTTGGTATGTACGAGTAAAATATATACGAACTCTTTAGTGGTACCTATGAAAATATTTTTACAGTACCTACTAATATGTATTCTGTGGTTACACTAGATTTAAACAAGGGTGCTAGCTGGTGGAACTTCGGAATAGCGTTTGTATGAAAGAAATGTCAAAGTTATGCAAGGTGGAACTTTCTAATTGGATTATTAGTAGCCATTTTGCTTATTCTTAAGTTGAACTAAAGAAAAACTTTACATAGTGTTTATTGGTGACACTGTTAGACTTATCTGTCGATTCGATTTACAATGGCTAGGAGGGAAGGTTTTTAGAGTTTTACGGGCAAACTATCAAACCCTCAGGAATAAAATTTATATGGGACCACCTCTGGAGTAGGTATACCCTTTCAAACAAAAAAATAATTTTGAAAATCGGTCCACAATTGGCGGAGTAATCGCGTAACATGATATAAAAAAAAAACATACAGGCGAATTGAGAACCTCCTCCTTTTTTTGAAGTCGGTTAAAAAATCAAAATCAAAAAACCAAAACTGCAGCACGTGCCCCTCAAGGTCAAGAACACACCAAAACTAAAGAATATTTACGTAAACAAACATTGAAAAGTTCGGAGAAAACTCAACCTTGAAACTGCATAATAATTAGATTCATTTTTGCAAATGCCCATTTCGTTAAATCCTCATCCTCATCTCCTGCCGCGCGCGATTGGAGCGCGATGGATCGTCTGGTGTGGAGCCGGCTAATAAGGTTGCGTCCGCACCTAGGCTCTTCCAGACGTGCCGTCTGTGGCAAAGAACCCCGGCGCGAAATTTCTTTATGTCAATATCGTTTCTTATTTTTAAAAGTTCGTGACTTCTTTCCGTCCATCTTTGTTTCATCGTTCTGTCGATGCTTACGACTGTCCTTAGCTGGCTTTGTTTTCTTAAAGCTCTCCTGACGACCTCGGTCCAACCTTTTAAATTCCTTTTTAGGGGCCTGCTTTTTTGCAGGCATCGAGCCTCTTTTGGAGGGAAAAAATCGGTAGAATCCGCCATTAGCTTTCATAGCTTCAGTCAGCTTTTCCTCGTTAAATAAATGGGTGGCTGAGGGTGGGATGGCTTGTAAAATGCTATCCATTGCTGTATTAGGGGAAGAGTAAGCTGCCCTTCTGCTTGTCAGAACATCTTCTCGCCGTCCACAAACATATTGCAATAGTTGGTCAGATATTCTATGGAACTTTGAGTCCGGACTTAACAAGTTCTTCTGAATTGAGTCTGACATAGACTGGGCAGATGTTGATCATTCTTTTCCAACCGACCAAATAGCCTCCTTGAAAGCTTCTCGCTGCAGTAAAAGCCCATGAGTTAAAACTCCCAACGTATGATCATATTTAAAAGTAAAGTAAAGTAAAGTAAAAGTTTATTTTGCTAAATTTGTGGTAGGTACAAGTTACAAGGTACAAGTTACATTCATGTTATTAGCAAAAAAGGTTACCACTCAGCATCGTGCAAGTGCAGAGAAGGATACCTCCCCTGCACAAGCGCTGAGTTATTTCGTCAGAGTATCTGAGCTACACCACTTTTGTGTGAGATTGGTGGTGATTGGTATACAGCGAATGCAAAATGCCTGCGCAAGGTTTTGTTTCCGTGTCCCTCCTAGGTCCCATGTAACTCCATTCCTTAATTCAGCAAACCTTCTCAAAATGAAGGCCCGAAGAGAACTGCACCTTGCTACACTTCTCTTTGGGCTTCTCAATGGCAAAACTCCTGCCTACCTCTACTGTAAGCTTAAATGGGCTAATGACAGGTATCCCAGGCGCGCATGTACTGGTCTCATTTTGCTTGCGCCAAAACATAGATCAGTCGCTTTCCGTGGGTCCTTTCGCTTTGCTGCCTCCAAGTGTTGGAACGATATTCCTCCACCACTTCGGAGCCTGAAAACAGTTGGTACATTTAGAGTCAAGCTCAAGCAGGAACTCCTGCGCATTCAAAAGTTGCAATAGCTGTAGGGTACCTTTCCAATTCCCACTTACCTACTGCCTTGCTCCCTCTCAGCCTTGAATGTCTCCTGTGTGTTTAGTCTTCGCAACTTGTTGCAGCACCAGTTCACATTATTCCTTGTAATTTTTCACTGATGTACGACTTGCTGACGTGTCCGTTATTTGTAATACGTGTGTTTTGGTTTTCTGCCTCCATCACTATCTTTTATCTCTGTCTAACTTTGTTTCCAATCACTGTCACCGCTGGATCGACACTGACAGCACCCTCACAGTACGTACTCCTTGCCACACACCTCAGAGTAACTACCGACCGCATACCTCAGATTAATGAATAACTCAGACACACACCCTTCACACACCATATACTTCACACATTTACTAATTTATTTATGCTATGTACAGTCAGCGTCACCAACTGGTAACCCCTTTTAACATTGAGTGAATTTTTATTAGAAATGGTGCTTAGCAAATTCGTAAGGACAAATTATTATTGTAATAGTTGTTTTATAAAAACCATTTAATTTGTTTTTATACATGGATTGCTCTGCAGCTTATAATACTCATTATATGTTATGGAAATTATTAATTATTTATAATTATTAGTCTGGACAAATTAATCGTTATTTCTGCTTAATTTTGTTTTATCAAAATGGGTTCAAATTGTGTTTAAATAAATTTACTAAAAATATTTGTGTTTTTTATGACCCCTCAAACTTATATCACAAAAATAAATTAAATAATATATGTATATTACAACATAAAAACTTAGTTTGTTGTGGAAGCAAATCAAAATAAAGCATAACTGATATATTCAGTTCGGGTGGATTTGAACTCGACACCTCTTGGACCACAGTTAACTATAGAAACCACTGAACCAACGGCTTCTGTGATAGTTATGTGAAATTAGATATCCGTAACTGTTGTAATATTTGAATTTGGCGCCTTCTTAGGTAATAGACTCATAGAAAAGCTTAGGTACATTGTCTGTGATGCTATTTGTAGTATGTCAATGTAAGCTGTCATATTTGACTGATTGTAGAAGTTTGTTTCAATCCTACTTGTCAAAATTGTTTTCTTGTTACTTCTTGCCACAGACGTACTAGGGATACTGCGTATCAGACGGAAAACTCAGGAACAAATCTACTCGCCGTAATTTAATCTGTGGGCCACATCTCATAGATTTTGACAAATGAAACCACAGAGTATTGAAGAAAGCATCGTGCTACCACCGTAGATAATAAATGACTTCTTTCCTCATTCATTCCAATCACTCATTCTATTTCTATTCTTTCCTATTTTTTCCTATTCATGAGCCGAAGGCCCAATGTACTTAGGTAATTTTGAGGTGTTGTGAAAGGCAAGAAATAATTTAACATATTGATCATTTATTAATTTTTTTATTTTTTAACTTAGTTTTATATTTATTATAAGCTTTTGCCTGCATGGCAGGTAATGTCTTGTTGGCTAATCTGACAACATCCGTACCTTTTAAAATTCGGTTTATTATATTGCACCAGTTAAATACTGCTAAACGTAACGTGAATCCCAGAAATAGATCTTTTACAAGATTTTTGTGTAATTCGCAATGGAGAAAGTCAAGCGAATATTTAGCTTCTATATTATTTTTGATGCTTTTAATTATTTCTTTACTATGTGGTTGCTTTTCTAAATATTCGTTGGCTTCCTCAGTAATAATACCAAAGAACCTCACGGCATTTTCTGAAGGGTAGGTTAATTTTTTTTCTTTTACGGATTTGTATTCTTTAAAAGATATCCAATTATGGATGGAGCCTGTTTCAAAATTCAAATTTGTAGCGGTTAACTCATCCTCACACTGCCGACATTTAATTTTTCCTAATATTTTTCTTATAACCCACCCTGCAGTATATGCACGTGAGTGTACATGTAGTCTTTCTTGTCTACTTGTAATAGATGTAGGAAATATTTCTGGTCCTACTTCAGAGGATTCAGGGACATTATCATTATTTTCAATTTCATTTTCCTTGGTGGTGCCAAACAAAGCCTGCAATTTTAACAATTGGACCCCTGAATCCTCTTCACAATTATAATTTTTTGAGTGAAACTGTATAAATCTAGTGATTAGCAGTGATTTAAATGTGCTTATAAAGGTGTGGCAATCTGGGTCATTATTTCTGAAATTATACGACCGCACTTGACCGAAAAAGTTTTCAATTGGGTCCGAGTTAAAATATCGCGGACGCATAATTTTAATTTCTTTTTTTTCCAACTGTTGCCACACCCTTTCGTAACTTTTTAATGTTACAATCCAATTTTTCAAAGAAGGTACAGATGTTTCTTTTCCTTTTTCATCAACATATCTTATTTCTGATAGTTTTTTTATAGCATCTCGCCAAAACGTGTGGTGCATTGAGTTTTTTGTAACTGCATGTCTTAGCGGTTTGCCTTTTGATTTTTTTGAGTATAAACTCGCTCCATTCACTGAGTCGAACAAATCGTCAAAAAATGATACCACTTCTGCGGTATTTTTTAATGTAGGGCTCACTGGACTGCCATCTGCATATTGCGCTGCAACAAAAAAAATGAAGATATTAATATGCGAAAACGAAGCTTCGCTCTACATGATGATGATCATGGCTATTATGAGGGTCGGATAGTAGTTTCCTGATTTACTATGAAACTAGGTACTTAAAGGAAATTTAAGCTTACGTACTAAATTGGTTCTTATCTATACTAATATTATAAAGAGGAAAGATTTGTTTGTATGTTTGAAATGAATAGGCTCCGAAACTACTGGACCGATTTGAAAAATTCTTTCACCAATAGAATCCTACATTATCCCCAATGAACATAGGCTATATTTTATTCCGGGGAAGTGAAATTTTCCCGAGGGATCGCGGGTAACACCGCGGCGGACAGCTAGTCCATACTAATATTATAAATGTGAAAGTAACTCTGTCTGTCTATCTGTCTGTCTGTCTGTTTGTTACCTTTTCACGCCAAAAGCACTGAACAGATTGGGCTGAAAATTGGCATGGATAAAGGTTGTATCCCAGGGAAGGACATAGGCTACTTTTTATCCCGGAAAAATCCCGAGGGACCGCGGGTTACACCGCGGGAGCGCAGCTAGTATTATATGTATAAAATGCTTACCAAACTGAGCGGTGTAAGACAAAGTGGCTGCAACCGTTTTACTAAAAACTCTAGTACAGTTTTTTACCTGAAACATAAATATAGTTGAATAAGCTTACCGCTGAAACTAAAAGCAAGAAATTTTTAAATATAATTACAATCAAAATTCAAAAGAGAGAAATTACTAACCTTCATCTTTTTAATTTTTTCTGGAATGACATGTTCATCATTTAACTTGTGCAGTAGTCGCATCTGTGCATGGTTGCAATCTGTTTTGTATACTTCAACAATATCAGACCATTTTGATATCTTGCCTTGGTATATTATGTTTTTTGTAAGAAAGTTGTTTCGGAGCCCTTTAATTAGGTGTGGTGGATCATAAATCACACTCAAGACATGTCCGTTGATTTCAATAACTTCATCTGCAATATGACTTGATATAAGATTCACATTATATTGAACAATAAATCCTACTAATATTATAAACTAGTTACTAGTTTTCCATTCTTTTTGTAGGTTTTCAAGTAGGTACCTACTTATGTTATTTAAGTCGCGGGTACCAGCTATAGTATGTATAACATGGTTCAAAATTAAGAAAAAATTTTTAGCTCAAACACTTACCAACAATTTTATCAGCACGTATCTGTTCTCTTTTTGTATCCTCCAGGAGACTTTTAATCATGCTCTGGAATGCTGTCCCTTGATCACAGACTATTGCCAGAGGTTGTAGACCAGCATTTATTATGGCTGTTACCATATTTTTAATAATAATTTTTAACTGAACCCCCGAGGTTGCTCCTTTGCAAAAGTAAAATGCAATAGGCTGCTGCCATTTGCAGAGAGCGCCCCTTAGCATGAAAACAAGGGCATGGTCTGCGAAATCCCTTGACTTTTCGTTGAGTTCAACAAAACCATTAATTTTATCTTTGTTTTTGTCATATGAAACAGCTGGCTCCAGGGCTACCTCATCAAACAGAATAGAACAATATTTTTTGTTTTCATCCCAATTTGAGACCTGCAACAAATGTAATAAGATGTAATTATGGCTAGTAAAGTAATAATTAATTAATTTAATCATTAAAAATCTTAAGTTACAGTTCGCCCAGCAGATCTAGGCATTCGTGAAGTTAGCCGTTTGTCTGCGCAGTGAACGCTTCTTCACACAAAATTGTGTTCAGCGCAGAAAACGTAAAATCTTATTTATTCTGAAATTAAATATATTGGCCTCAGTTCGGTGAAATATTACCTCTTGCTTTACAGCTTCAAATATTTTTTTATTGATTCCAGGTTCTATGTTCAACTCTGAGATCATTTTGTTCAGCGTCTGCTTCGAAGGCAAAATAAATATTCGATGCAGAAATTTATAGCATTTTGGGCTCTGCTTCATAATAGATAGGGCTATCAATTTTTCTTCATTTGTGAATCTTCTGGCATTGATATGTTTGGTGCACTGTTTAATTTGCATCCACATTATTTTCTTTGTAAGTGGATTCATGTTGTCGGTCAATTTTTCGAAAGATTCGTCTTTTGTGAATTCCATGGCTCTTCTGGCTCTACGGCTGAAGTCCAATTGTTTTTTTGACTTCACAAATGCACTGTAAAGTCTTCTACAATTAGGAGTAAGACTTTTCTTCTTATTAATTATTTTTTTCCTCATCAGTCGTTTAGGAGTATGATGTGCAGGTACTTCTGCAAATGTATTAATAGATTCAATAATTTATAATTTAAGGTTCAACACAGAAAAACATTCTATGAAAACTTGAATGATAAAGTTTATTCCAACTTTTAAAAACACTTCATGTTAACTTTAATGCAAAATACATACTGTGTACTATATTTTCTCTTACCGTTAGAAGCTGGGTTTTCAACAGCTTCATGCACAAATTTTACAGGTAAAGAAGTGGAGGTGATACCCAGTACATCTGAAATTGAAATACTGGTAAAATATTTATTTCTGGACTTTTCACACAGCATCATCTAGCCCCAAAGTAAGCAGAGCTTGTGTTATGGGTACTACATGACTGAAACTACTTATATACATTTTGTTTGTAAATAGATACATAATTATAAATAGAAAACAGACCCGAGACAAATATATGTAGATCATACAAAAATTTGTCCCGCAGCGGGGTCATACTCTAAAAAAATGGTAAGATTTTATCCATGCTATTACATAATTTATTACCTTTAGAAGCTGGGTTTTCAACAGCTTCATGCACAAATTGCACAGGTACAGAACTGGAAGTCATACCCGTTACATCTGAAATGGAAATATTGGTAAAATAAATATTTAAAATGGTAAGATTTTAGTAAGTAAGTTCGTATAATAGATTTTAGTTATATTATCTAATCATGCTAATTATTATATTCAACCAATCATTATGAAACTTTGCATAAACATTTCAGGGGTATTGAAATGGAGAAACTTCCCGGAAGCCATAATTCCATAATCCTGCTGTTTCTAACAGATGTTTAACACTATTTATTATTGCTTACTCTTCTAAATCAATGCCTAGGCAGTAATGAGTCTAGTTTTTTTTTACCAACCAGAAGTAAGTAGTCTTCATCCAATGGATCTAGGCATTTGTGAAGTTAGCCGTTTGTCTGCCCAGAACACAATTTTGTATGAAAAAGCGCTCACTGCGCAGACAAACGGCTAACTTCACGAATGCCTAGATCCGTTGGGCGAAGTGTACGTCTACCTATCCTGGTCTCTATTGAATATTTTTTAGATATTTAAATTAAATGCTCACCATTATCAGTCCGCAAACGTTTTTCTTTCGGCATGGTTTTACAATAGGAATGATCAATATGAATTCTCTTTCGAGAATAGTCATGATCTGAGATCTTCATCGTATAACCTGTAAATAACATTACTAACATTATTAGTCTTTCGAGATGTAAGTATTTTAAAATAATGGGCCGGGGTGTACAAAAGGGTAAGCAGCTGTACTCACCAGTGTCCTTAGAAGATGCTTCAGGAGTTCCACTTGCTATCTCGTTGTCCGTGAACAACGTCGGATAGGCATCATAGCGAAGACGGCATTTCAAGCGAGATGCTGTACGA
This sequence comes from Epirrhoe alternata, assembly GCA_963565295.1. Taxonomy (NCBI): domain Eukaryota; kingdom Metazoa; phylum Arthropoda; class Insecta; order Lepidoptera; family Geometridae; genus Epirrhoe; species Epirrhoe alternata. The sequence continues at coordinate 9,289,291 of OY751394.1, forward strand.
AACCGCTTCTCAAAATGTTTCGAACACACGTAATGCCTTCGAAGCCGGTCGAAGCTAAGGCTTCGTAAACTATCACTATTGATAAACTCCAACCACTTCTTGAGTCCTATCTCAGTTTTGGGAAACTTATAAAGAGTGACGTCCTTTCGCCTACTATCACAATTTACAACACAGCACCTTGTGTACATCTTTGAGTATTATGAGAGGATAAGTTGCGGAAATTAATCAACACAAAACTTCACTCGATCACAATACAAACAAAATGCAACAAAATGGCTGACGGAAGCGGTTAGCGGACATATGCGTTTGCGCGGCACCACGGCTCCGGAAACGGAAAGTTTACTAAAAGACATTCGTTCCGTTCACAGAAGTTCACAGACGAGGTTGTTTCATCTGTGGTTCCGTTCAAATTCATTCCGATTCTATTAGAGGTCCCATAGACAAAATTCCCAATTTGTTTGTATGGAGTCAACCTGCCGTGGTATGGAGTCAACCTGCCGTGCTTCTTGCTCCATGTTTGAACTCGCAATATATCGCCTCGAAGTTATCACATTTATTATCGTCTTTTATTCACTAAATCCATCAGGTTATGGGCCCAGTTCGTACTCAAAAGTGAATAATAAGCCCAAGTGAAGAAAATTACGGAGTTATTTCCAAGTTACTTTGTCAATCGCGCATGTGCGTATGCACACCGGCGCCCGGCATTCTCTTTTTCAGCATTTCAGCTAAAGAAAGCCTCAAGCAAGATGTCTATGCTAAACAACAATGCTCATGGAATGCAGATTGAAAAGTTGATGGGACGATCCAACTTTGCAACTTGGAAGTTCGCAATCCAAACATACTTGGAACACGAGGAACTCTGGGAATGTGTAACTGGCGTTGAAACCGACAAGAAGAAACTCCTAAAAGCTAAGTCAAAACTCATTTTATTATGTGACCCATCTATTTATGTGCACATAGAGGAGGCCAAAACCGCACAGGAAGTGTGGTGTAACCTTCAAAAGGCATTTGATGACTCAGGGCTAACTAGGAAGGTTGGTTTACTGCGAGACCTGATAACCACAAACCTCGACGGGTGTCAAAACATCGAGGAATATGTGTCAAAGATAATGAGCACTGCACACAAACTCAGAAACATCAATTTTAAAGTAGACGATGAATGGTTAGGTACTCTATTATTGGCCGGCCTACCTGATATCTACAAACCGATGATTATGGCTTTAGAAAGTTCCGGTGTAGCAGTCTCAGCAGATCTAATTAAAACAAAATTGCTGCAAGAAGTCAAAACCGACACAGTGGCATTATATACAACTAATAAGAAACAAAAGAGTAAAGGACCTAGATGCTTTGTATGCAATAAACATGGCCATATTGCAAAGCATTGCAGATTGAAAAAGGCAGGTAATAAATCAGATGATAATGCAAATTTTATTGCCGTGCTTTCAGCTACTCAACAGAATTACGATGGCTGGTTCGTTGACTCGGGCGCCTCCATGCACATGACAAAGCACAGGGAGTGGCTGTACGACGTAACCTGTCCTCCGGTAAGCAGTATTAAAGTAGCGAATGACAAAGTCCTTCCGGTAACAAGTTCAGGAAGTGTTGATATCGAAATTTCGAGTGGAAAGAAACTGAAGATAACAAATGTACTATATGTGCCTGAACTAGCTACAAATCTTTTGTCAGTAAGCCAAATAATTAGTAAAGGATGCCATGTCAAGTTTGATAGCCACGGTTGTAATATAATCAACAAGGAAAAGAAAATTGTGGCTACAGCCAAACTCAGTAACAATATGTACAGGCTTAACACCACAAGCGGTGTGGCATACATATCAGAGATGAACGAAAATGATTCTTATTTATGGCACCAAAGAATGGGCCATCTGAACTTCTCAGATCTGAAGAAACTTCCCGGCTGTGCTGAAGGTATAAAACTGAATGATAACGTGGACAAAATGATATGTGTATCATGCCTCGAAGGGAAGCAAACCAAACAGAAGTTTCCAGCAGAAGGATCAAGGGCTGACGGACTACTTCAGATAGTACATTCTGATATATGTGGCCCCATGGAAGTAAAGTCAATAGGAGGGGCTAAGTATTTTGTCACCTTTATTGATGACTACTCAAGGAAGGTATTTATTTACTTCTTGAAAAATAAGTCTGAAATGATTGAAAAATTTAAAGAGTTCAAAGCAAATGTAGAAAACCAGTTAAACTTAAAGATTAAAGTTTTCCGCTCCGATAATGGAACTGAATATACAAGTAATCATTTTTCAAACATTCTGAAAGACTCAGGTATCTCACATCAAACCACAAACCCATATACTCCAGAGCAAAATGGGTTGGCAGAGCGTGCTAATCGCACATTAGTTGAGAAAGCTCGATGTATGCTTATAAATGCTAATTTACAGAAGCAGTACTGGGCTGAAGCGGTGTCGACAGCAACATACTTAATGAACCGCTCACCGACACGAACTTTGAATTTTGCAACTGCCGAGGAAATGTGGTCCGGCAAGAAGCCAGATGTAAGTCATTTAAAAATCTTTGGATGTAAAGCAATGATGCATGTCCCAAAAGAAAAGTCTAAGAAATGGGATTCCAAAGCACGAGAAATGATTTTTATTGGCTATTGCGAGAATACCAAGGGATACAAAGTCATAGACCCAAGAACAAGAACGGCTACTAAAAGTAGAGATGTAGTCTTTCTTGAAAGTTCCATCAAAAGGAACTTTGCAACGTTGCCCTTAACAGAAACAGAAAATGAAATAAAAGCAGAAGCAATCGTTCAAGAAAATAAAAGAGTCGGTCACTCGGAGAGTGATTCAGCTGATGAAACATTTTATTCAGACAATGATTCACCTTACAAAAGGTCAGAAGAACCCCACCCAAATGTTACCACAAGGTCAAAAAGAATAAAGAAGAATGAATCCGAGGAGTCATATTATTGTTCATATGTGGACACAGTTTTGATTCCAGATACTTATAAAGAAGCAGTTCGCTCACCAGAAGCAAATGAATGGTTACAGTCAATTAAAGAAGAGCTAAAAGCACATGAGAAGAACAAAACATGGGAGCTGGTCGAGAAACCACCGGAAACAAAAATAATTGGATGTAAATGGGTATTTCGCACAAAAGAACAAACATCCGGTACTCTATACAAAGCCAGACTCTGCGCCAAAGGCTGTGCTCAGAAAAAGGGTATAGATTACAATGAGACGTTCTCTCCCACAGTAAGATATGATTCAATCCGTATAGTTCTCTCAGAAGTAGCTCAACATAACCTAAAAATGGTGCAATTCGATGTCAAAACTGCATTTTTGTATGGTGACATTCAAGAAAACATTTACATGAAACCACCAGAAGGGCTGGAAGTTCCTAAAAATAATGTTTGTAAGCTGAACAGGTCATTATATGGGCTGAAACAATCCCCACGATGCTGGAATCACAAATTTGACTCGACGCTGAAACAATATGGTTTTGTCAACAGTCATGCGGACAGATGTGTATATACTGCATGGATAAAAGAGAAGAAAATATACTTGCTACTATATGTTGATGATGGACTTTTGATTTCAGATGATGTTACCATTTTGAACAATATCATAAAAGGTCTGAAAGAAGATTTTGAGATTAAATTATGTGAACCACATAATTTTGTAGGAGTACAAATAGAAAGGACAAATGGGAATTTATTTGTTCATCAACAAAAGTATATTGAACAGGTACTTGTAAAATTTGATTTATGTAATGCTAATTCAAATCAAATTCCAGTTGACCCACATACGAAGTTGGTGAAGGGTGAGCTGCCGGAGGACAAAAGTATCCCATACCGGGAAGCTGTTGGTTCTCTGATGCACCTTGCCATCGTCAGCAGGCCAGATATCATGTTTGGAGTGAGCCTGGTCAGTCGCTACCTCAACTGCTACGATCACACTCACTATGCGGTCGTAAAGAAGATCATGAAGTACTTGAAAGAAACCAAGGACTATGGGCTGAGGTATTCGAGCACAGGTCAGGAACAGGTGGAAGGATACAGTGATGCAGACTACGCCAATGACACCAGTACAAGGCGCTTAACGACTGGGTACGTGTTCATGAAGAATGGAGCAGCTGTGACATGGGCTAGTCAGAGGCAAGCAAGTGTTGCCTTGTCCACCACCGAGGCGGAGTTTATGGCTGCGTGTGCTGCAACCAAGGAGGCTATGTGGATTCAACAGCTATTGAAAGACATTGGTGAATATAATCAGGACTCTATTTGTTTGAATATTGATAATCAAAGTGCAATTTGTGTGATTAAAAATGTAGATTATCATAAAAGATGTAAACATATTGAAGTCAGATATAATTTCATAAAAGAAAAATATGTAAACAAACAAATTGATTTAAAGTATATTTGTACTAATGAACAAAATGCTGATATATTTACAAAAGCTTTGTCTAAAGATAGATTTAATTATTTCAGAGAAAAACTTGGTGTGTGTAAAATAGAAAAATAAGATTTAGTGTACATTGCTTGGTGTAATTTTAAACTGGTTTGTATACATTTAAAATTAAGATTTATATTCATAGCTTTGTATACTGATAGAGATAGCTTATTTTGGTAGATATTTGCTAATGTAATAATTTAATGTTAACATTATGTAATGGTAGTACGAAGGCTTAAATTCGGTCAGAGTGTTGTAATATTTGAATTTGGCGCCTTCTTAGGTAATAGACTCATAGAAAAGCTTAGGTACATTGTCTGTGATGCTATTTGTAGTATGTCAATGTAAGCTGTCATATTTGACTGATTGTAGAAGTTTGTTTCAATCCTACTTGTCAAAATTGTTTTCTTGTTACTTCTTGCTCCATGTTTGAACTCGCAATATATCGCCTCGAAGTTATCACATTTATTATCGTCTTTTATTCACTAAATCCATCAGTAACTGAGCAAGGTTGACACATTTATATTTTTGATACAAAAAGAAGTTCAGGGTCGCAGAGATTCGAACTAGGTTCCGTTGGCATGGGGGGGATACATATTGATGAAGCTGACTGTACCTACTTATAGTACAGTTATTATCTTATAAAATCTCAGTTTATCTAGTTTTTTTTTTGTTCCTCTAGTATTACTATCTTCGGGATGTGATGTCACCAAACCAGGAGTAGTCTGAAAATCAGCGTTGCCCTGTACCCCGGTGCAGAGCAACATAAAGCTGAGACTAGTCCTTTTTGACTAACACCAGCGCAGACCGTACTTCTTACTGATAATTCTTTTTTATCTTTTTATTTGTACTTAATTTTATTTCGTTTTGCTGTTTAGGTCTTTTCTTGTTTTGTGTATTGCTTGTAGATTGCATGTAGGTGAGTAGGGATAGGCACAGAAGTTCCTAACTTCATAGCTCTGTCACCTACTTACCTCATACCTACTTTTGTATTATTCTTTTTTGTACCTGTTCGTATAGGTAATGTACCTAACTGTGGGTTTACTTTCAGCGCTGCAAATACCGGCGAGGCGTGCAACGATTTCTCTGTCTATAAAACCGGCACACTTTCTTTGTTTGCCACCACTATCTCACGAGTTTCGGTACTGTATGAAACATTTTTCAATAAAGTTTTGTTTGACTCAGAAATTAAATGAGCACTGGCGCCGCCTGAGTCGACATACCAATCTTTATCGCAAAATTCACCAGTCAGAAACATTGCACTAAATGCATTCATTTGTTTTTTTGTTTTGTGAACTACTGTATCGACACTGATTTTTATAATGTCCAGTTTTCTTGCATTTTTAACAACGAATGTTTTTTGCTGGCTTTTCACTGACTTGATCGACTTCTTGTTTTTGCTTCGTATTAACAGTGTTGCCAGTTTTTGTTCGACGATTCGTCCAAAAAGCTGAATCTGCTCCACTGCTGCCAACCTCCGATGTCATGTCAAGTAATTTTGTCTTGATGACGTCGGCGCTAATGGCGATTCCCGAATGCTTAATCGCCATTATCATTGGCGAAAAATGTTCAGGTAGTCCAGCCAAGAGTAGCGATCTGATCCATTCATCTGTGATCTCAAAACCTGTGCCCTTCAATTTCTGCGCCGTTTCTACCATTTGAGATATATAGGTTGTCATGGAATCGCTGCTTTCGAGTGAAATCAACGTTCGAAGTAGACTTATTTTTCGTTGATATCCCGTGTCGTCGAATAGCTGTTTCAATTTCTTCCATAAACCATCCACTGTAGTTTCAGTCTTAATGTGCACGTATAATGAAGAGTCAATGGTCATCATTAGCTTGGCTTTGGCTTTCTTCATCTCAGTTTCATTGATGGCCGCCGGCAAATTTTCTATGGATCTGCATGATGAGTAGCCAGAGCCCTCACTCCGACCACCCGTTATTATTTCTTATTAAATTAATAACATTATTTTACTATATTGCAGACATCGTGCTTCTACAATTCGCAGAAGGCCAAATTTAAGGAACACAAGGGAGGTTCAGAGCCTCGCTGTTAAAAGAATTTCAACATTGGAACTAGCTAACAGTCACGTCCAAGAGGAGCATGATTACAAGATGAAAATTTTAAAGCTGCAAGAAGAGCAGGAATCGTTAAAAGTTAAACAGGAAATTTTAAAGTTAAAGATTTTAGAAGTGGAATATAATAAAATAAAACAAAGATAGATATTTATTTCTCAAAAGTTAACAATCTTCTTCTTTAGTTAGTTGTGTTTATAAGCCTATATTAGGTTTGTCTAAACACTATGTTCACGTTTACAATTTCATTCAATTCCAATTCGTTTATTGCTTCATGTTTTACAAGGTTTTAAAATATAGGTAGGCGTTTCAATAATTGCTAATGATGATACTACTACATAAATGTAAATAAAACATTGTTATACCTTTTGAGTAGTATGATTTCTTATAATATTTATTTCTGAAATGTTGTTTTAGTATTATTTTAATGTTTTTTGGTGTAATTTTATTTTTTACTAGCTGTACGCCGTGGTGTTACCCGCGATCCCTCGGGAAAACTTCACTTCCCCGGGATAAAATGTAGCCTTTGTTTATCAGGGATAATGTAGGATTCTATTGGTGAAGGTATTTTTCAAATCGGTCCAGTAGTTTCGGAGCCTATTCATTTCAAACAAACAAACAAATCTTTCCTCTTTATAATATTAGTATAGATTTCTAATGGTAAATTATTAATGAGATGAGGAATAAGATATTGAGAGGTTATTTTGCCTTATTCAAAAGGTACTTTACATTTTTAATATAGAATTTTGCCAGAGTTTTAAGAGTAATTCAGTAATTTATTTACAATAAATAATATAGTCAACGGTGAATCGATATTTATCAAATACTAGCTGCGCTCCCGCGGTGTAACCCGCGGTCCCTCGGGATTTTTTCGGGATAAAAAGTAGCCTATGTCCGTCCCTGGGATACAACCTTTATCCATGCCAATTTTCAGCCTAATCTGTTCAGTGGTTTGGGCGTGAAAAGGTAACAAACAGACAGACAGACAGACAGAGTTACTTTCACATTTATAATATTATATAGTATATAGTATAGTATGGATATGGATGATGCCGTTGAGTGAAGGCTGCATTGATCAACCGCTCTAGAAATCTACAAGGGAGGCCTATGTGCAGCAGTGGACTGGTTGCTGTGGCTGAGATGGTGATGCTGTAATCTTGCCAATCTGTAAAGATAATTATTTATGGTTTCAACTCTTAAATAAAATAACACTTGCTGAAACATTTGAGGTTAGGTAATGTAATAATTGTAACTTGTCTTTTTTTTTTTAATTTCAGTATTTGCCCAAGGTTTAAATGAAAAGAATGCAGATAAAATGCAATAAAAACGGACTCTGCAAAATAGTTGTTCACTAACTCACTGCGTCTTGTGTAATTAGGGTGAATTCTTTGTGATCTTTGTGTATCCACATTTCCATCATTCATATTACTCATGGTTAATATACTATCCCAAGAAGCAGAGTTTATTACATTGTTATCATTTGGAGGCGTGAATAGTTTCACCACTTCTTTTTGCTATGTTATGCAATACGGCTGTGGCCATGGGCGGATCCAGGATTTTTTTCTGGGAGGGGCACAAGGGGCGGACTGACAAAAATTTCACAATTATTAATTTTTCTTTCCTCCGGCCGTACACGCAAACGCTGAATTTTCATTTGCATGTGCGTGAAAGGGATGCGACGAACAAAATTCGCAATACCGGTAAAACAGTCAAGAGTTTCACTCATGTTCTTTCTTTTATCTCATTCGTACGTTGCCAGCGAAGCGAGCCGCAATTTTTTTTTTTGAAAAAATTGACTCGAAACGCTTTTTTTAATAGCAAGTACTGTATTGTTTTAAATTTGGAAAAAAATATTAACCAATATTGCGTTATGTTTATCGAGATGTCCATAGTACTCGTAGATAGAGGTAGGGAAAGTCTAACCCAAATCTTGCAATGGCAAGAAAAAAACGTGGCGGCAAGTGGTGTAAGATGCCGAAGTGAGCGCAGCGATCTTCGAGAGATGCGAGCGGAGCGAGCCCCAATTTTTTTTTAAGAAATTGAGCCAAAACCTTGTTTTTTTTAATAGAAAGAACAGTATTGTTTTGAATCTGGATTTTTTTTACCAAAATATTATTACCATAACAAATAGAGCTAGGAAAAATCAAACCCAGATCTTGCAACGCCAAGAACAAAACGATAGTGGAACATGTTATTAGATTGGCGAGCGTAGCGAGCCGCAGTTTTTCTGGAGAACCTTTTTTTTAATATATGACTTGAAACCTTTTTTTTAATATCAAGTACTGTTTTACATTTGGAAATTTTTTTTATTAACCATTATTGCTTTAACCATTATATGTTTCTCTCAAGATATCCTAGTAGATATAGGAAGTGAAAATCAAACCCAAATCTTGCAATGTCAAGAACAAAACGTTAGCGTGTCAAGTGGTGTAAGATAATAATATGCCTAAGAGAGCGCAGCGAGCTTTTAGAGATGCGAGCAAAGCGAGCCCCATGTTTTTTGAAGAAATTGAGTCAAAACGTATTTTTTTTGAATGGCAAAATAGGTTTTTTGAAGTTTTGATTTTGGAAAAAAATATTAACCAAAGATTTCCATAGCAGATAAAGTAGGAAAAATCAAACCTAGATCGAGATGCCAAGAACAAAAAGATAGCGGTATGCGGTGTAGGCCTGCCTATCGAAATCTCAATAGGCGAGCGTAGCGAGCCTCAATTTTTTTGAAGAAATTGACTCGAAACATATATATATTTTTTTTAATAGCAAGTAAGTAGTACTTATTGTTATAAATTCTGAAATCATCAATAAAGGGATGAAATCATACAATCTTTCGAAACGCCTTGCCAAAACCACCCTAAACCCTACGGGTGGGTGGTTTTGGCAGTTATGCAAAAATAAAAATGTACCTATACTACGAGATTAAGTTTGGAGTGAATCGGACCGAGGAATAAAATTTTCACACATTGGCACACATTGGCACACGCACAGGCTTTATTATATTAGTAGGAAGGCAGTAGGATTAGTAGGAAGGAAGTAGAATAGTAGGACTCTGATAATTTGATTTGCTTCTAAGTAGATATGTACAGTGTGTGATGGAATCTCCACAGTAGGTACACAAAAATATCGTCATAATATAACTTTTACAGGCATAACCTGCATCTCCAACAAGCACTGCATTTTCGTAATCACCCCGTTCGCACATGGCTCTTCTATAGCAGTTATTAAAAATATAGGAGTCATGTGTACTTCCTGGCCATCGAGCAACGATATCTGTGAATTCTAACTTGGCATTGCTGATGGCCTGAACATTTAGTGAGAAATAATTTTTTCTATTCCGAAAAATCTCTGGACATTCTCAAAAATATAGTAATATTACATACAAATCTTAAGGTTGTTATGAATCCCACTCATATAATAAAGCTGAATGTTTGTGAGGTTGTTTAGATGTTTGAATATTTGTATGTTTGTGTTTCAATCACGCCTAAACCAGTGAACCGATTTAGATGAAACTTGGAATAGGCGTAGATGGAATAGGAGTAGTGACCTGGAATAGCATATAGGCTATTCAAAATGTTGATACCACGCGGGCGAAGCCGCGCGCAGAAGCTAGTATTTTATAACATAAAATATTGGTGAGTATTCTTATAGTTTACCTGGTGATTTTCACACTTTACACGAGTGCAATCTATGGCACCAATTACAAATGGAAATTTTGCTCTCATGTAAAATTCAGTTCGAGTCTGGTGGATCTCATTTTGTGACTCAGGGAAGTAAATGTGAAGTGGTCGGAGTGAAGCTATAGCAGCGCTCACTCTGTGCACAATTCTGTGTGCAGTGCTAGTGTGTGCAAAGCTTAGATTTTCTGGCGTGACCGCAGTGTGGACTTCGATTTCTTCAACAAGTATGCTATTGGAATTTCGCGAAGATGCAGAATTTCGTGGTGTTTTAGATTTAGAGCGTCGATTTGCTAGGAAATTCGCTTTTGCTTTGTCCAGTTCTTGAATAATCACGTTCGCATCGATGCCTTCCTTTGATAAGTTTTCTTTTAGGTACGTAATTACATTTTTGGCAGTATCATAGTCCTTGGCAGATGGCGTTTTTTTGTTCTGGTTAGAATTACGAACTTTTTGTATGGTGTCTTTAACGCATTTCGTGTAATCCACAGCATCTTCATTTAAAGGATATAATCCACATTTTCGGAATCCGTTCTTTATTGCATCTTCCAGGTTAATTGTTAGAGTCTCTTTCAGTATCTTGCAGAAGTTTATTTTTGTTATGGTATGATTTATATTTTGTGCTTGCCAGTTTCTAACAGTTTTCTTCCATTCCTGCTTCAGTGGCCTAAAAACACTCACATCAGCTGGCTGTAGGATATGTGTAGTATTTGCTGGTAGGGCGTAGAGAATGATTCCGTTTTCTTCACAGAATTCACTCAGCGATAAGGTCATATGTGATTTGTGTCCATCAATGAAACGAATAACAGGTTTCTTGATGCCCTGTTGTGTTACCCAGGTATTAAAACTATTGCAGACATATTCATAAAACACATCACTTCTCATCCATCCACTCTCTGATCTGCCGAGCACCCAGGATTCTGGCATATTATCGACGAGAGCCTTTGGTGGTCTTACATATGGAAATACCACTAAAGGAGGACAAACCTTACCACTTGCCGTAAATACCACCAATACGGTAATATTTTCTTTTTCATTGTTCTTTTTAATCATATAGAGGTTCTTGTAACCTTTAGGACCCAAAACTTTACCGCTTTTTGGACATAGCGAAAATCCCGTCTCGTCACCGTTAAAAATCCTATCAGGGTCTTCAAATATATCCAAAGCATCTATTGATTTGATATATTCTCTTAAATCACTAAACCAACATCTTATACGAGTCTCAGTGACCGCTGCTCTAGCATTATTTATGCCCTCTGGTTCACGAACACTCACATCAGGATGACGCCTTAAAAAAGCATAGTACCAGGTATCTCCAGGCATGCCATCCTTGAAAGGGTTTTTAATTCTACTATCTCTTATTATTTTGGAGACACTCTCGAGTAAATCTTTTTTATAGATAGGAAATCCACACCTAGCCATATCCAGTACCCAGTTTTTAACCTTTTCTTCGCCTTCGACACCTAAAACTGGGTCTGGGCCAACTTTTGGTTTTTTGTTGGCAGAGACTTTCCCCGAGAGTCGATCATGGACGGTAGTTTTAGGTACGCCGTAAACCCGACAGGCTTCTCTTATTCCCATTTCTTTATTTCTAATGGTTTCTATAGCTTTATTTAGATTTTCTTCATCATAATCGAAAAGACGTCTTACCTGTCTTTTTCTTTGCTATCCCTACCAATTTATGTTTGTCTTTTCCTTTTTTTTGACTATGTGGAGCCATCTGTAAAAAAACATGCAATGCTCTATTACCAAAACCAACCGTTAGTAGGCAACCCCAACTTAAACTTAGCATTAAACATTCCAAGCCCGATTTGTTTCTAGTGGACGCGAAATAGGCAATTTACGTCCAGAATTTAATTCTAGATAACTGAGAAATATTAGTACGGACGACAAATGGTTAACTCACGACCAGCAAACTGTTTCTGCTTATTATTAGAAAAGTACGTGCTCGTGAACTAGTTGGTTTACGAACACGAAATACGCGTCATTTCACACGTTTTTGTATGTGAAAAGAGATAATGGTCGTTAGGTGACCAATTCCCGACCACCGAAAAGTGCATGATTTAAAGTGTCTACATTTTAGGTTTAATACTACATTTTGCTGGTCGCAATCTAACGTGTTCATTAATAATATCCTAAGGAACATAACTGCAAGGTTCAAAATGCTATGCTATGGAGTATAGCTTAGAAAACGTAAAAAGAAGATAGGTGGGAAACAGTCATTTGCCGACCACGCGGTCGTAAAACAAAGAAAGCGTAATTTCAATAAGTTAGTTTAGCGAACACCCGTTATTTTAGTTAAAAACACACATTTTTCAATCAATTATTGCTTTCAATATAAATACATGTTTTTGTTAACACCTGAAGCTACATTCTGATGCATAAATTTCAATATAACATAATTTTACTTACGTTTGAAAAAGTGTCCTCTCACTATTTATTTTGAACCAATTTTGATATGTTTACTTGTGCGGAGTTGTGCGACTGTTTCGAGGCTCACTGAAGGGCATCACGTGTCATAGGCCACAAAACGAGACGCAGGGGGGGTAAGTAATAGACAAATGTTTCGTTCAAAAATGAAACGAACACGAACACACGAAAAAACGGTCGTGAACTAGTGGTGGTCGGCTATATAGCAAGATCACCCTAAAGAGTAGAAATTTTGGTAGAACTCAATTTATTCACGTTTACACTTTTTTATATTATTTTTACTACTTTTAGTTTTACTACTAGATGGCGCCACTTGGCCACAGAGCATAAATCTTCTAGAGCTCTATTTCTCTACAGATAGAATATTAAATCTATTGTTTGTATTAAACAGTGATGTGACTAGACTAGCCTCCGCCCCAGTATCTAATAAGGCCCGCGCCTGTACAAAATCTCCGTTTGCGGATTGGACTTCTATTAATGCCGTTGGTAGAATGACATGAGAGGGTAATGTGGGCGGTAAAGCGGCAGTACGCGTTTGCTGTAATTGCTACATTGCTGGGCGGTGACCCGGCTCGGACCGCGATTCCACCTCCGATTAGGTTCGTTATCCCGATTGTCGCGAGGTCGATTCCAGCCGTTGCGTACATCACCACTCTCAGCGTGACCTTGGTAACCTGAACTAGGCTGCGGAGGTGCAGGCGCCGAAAACCGTGGCCGATCCGAATGTCTAGGCGAAGCCTGCTCCGTCTCCGTGCGATAACCGTGCGGCCGGTTAAAACCGCGGTCACCCGCTCCCCCCGTACCGTTCCATCTATCACGCGGGTATGCGCTGTGCGCGTTCCGCGCGCCGCCGGCGCCGTAAGTTTGATGATCACTGTAGTTCGGGCGCGAGTAACTCAGACAAAGCTATCATGTCCGAGGTCTCCACACTGCGAACACCGGTTTGAGCTAGTACACTCAGCCGCCGAGTGAGAACCGAAGCACTTGAAACATAGACCTGCTCTGTACTATGTTTTTACGAGCTGCACTATCTAACAATCTAACAATCAAACATTCTGTGACCCGGTATATCACAGTATGCGCATGAAGCAACATTCTCGCTACGAATCATCTTGCCCGTCATCTTGTTCGTTCCTGCGCGAACGTTCAGCGTTATTTCACGAGAAACATTACAGCATCAGTTTTCCCGTCTCTACTAAAGTTCATCTCTCCTGTGGTCAAGATCTCTATCAAACGCTTCAAGGCAGCTATCTCGCTATCATCCCTAAGAAATGCTACTTAGAAACACCGGATTTCACAATCTTCAATACCAACGATCGTTTGAGAGGCCAAGCAGTGAAAATCATGGATCTACCTAAGAGCAACTTCGTGACTCCAGCTTCAGTACCAATATTCAAACTGAATTCAATCAATCTGGACCATCTTCACGTTACCAACAAGAAAATCTCGCTTCAATCGCCGTTACATCTCAATACGGCCACTGACTACACCCTATATCACACTACAATACCTATGTACACCATCGTGATATTTAGTGCATGTGCACTGTTGAGCGGATTACTATACAGAAGGTATAGATTCAGTCGGAACGAGAACTTAAAAGATCCTGATATGAGCCCAGCAGGAACACACACACAGGAAACACAGGAAAAACACACACACACAGGACACACAACACAGGAACAGGAAGTTTACGCCCTTCCAGCAAAAAGGAGAGTCGATCCCGATCATCCCCCAGCTCAATTTACGACAAGTCTCAATACTCGCTGATCTTCGGGGGGAGGTGTTACGCTGCACTCGCGTATGGAAACCGCTGCGCTCAGCTCGACCTGTACAACGCAGCGGCCCGCACGAGGTGGCAACGTCAGCGGAACGTGCCCGTTGACGTCAATCGGCGCATAATGCATTTTACCTAATTCTAATATTTCATTCTTTGTTCCAACTTCGAACTAGATTCAACCTTTGTAATTTTACTTTTATAACTTTAGTTTGAAATTAAAGCATCTTTTTTTAAAAGCTACCCCGAGCAGCGGCCTACGTATTTAGACTTTCAGAGTTTTTGTATCAAATACAAATATTTGCAGGGTTTAATCTTATTCTCATAATTAAGGCAGACTACACTGACTTTTTTATATAGCTAATTTTTTGTTTCAGATAAACATATTTTGCCAATGGAATGCCGACAGACGGCAGACGTCATACTTTTTTTTGACAATCTATTTGACTCTTTTAATGGAAGCCAGGTCAACTCAAGAAAAAGGAGCGGAAAGCCATTGCTGTGGTCACTCACACCAAACTCAAGCCACAATGCTACATGGGCAAATGCAAAAGATGTTTTAAGATCTATGAAATATTTAAAAAACAATAAGGAGGTTACCATTCCTTCTGTTAGTAACTGGTTACATACTATTAACAATATGGAATATTTGAGGGATGTTTTGTTCTCAAAATATAATATTAAATCAATATGGACGAGACATTTTAACCAGGACCCTCTTGAAAATTTCTTTGGAAGCATTCGGAGTCATGGCTTCCGAAACATAAGCCCAACTCCGGCTGGTTTTGAAGTAGCGTTTGCATCTCTGTTAATCAGCAATTTAACAGGGATGCATTCGCCTGGGTCTAACTGTGAAAAAGACAATTGCAAAACAATGTTTAGATCCACAAAACAACTGTTTAAATATAGTCAAAAAAAACAACATCCCTCAAGATATAGATATTTCATACGTTAATGAAAATATTTTCGTAGATTTTGAAAAAAAAAAGAAAATCCTGTTATTATGGCTCAATTACAATATGTAACTGGTTACATTTTAAGAAAAACAAGAATGAATGTGTTTAAAAACTGCATATCTTGCAAGAATAATATTTTTAATACACATACAGGTAATGAATACATACAGGCCAGAGAATATAATAAATAAATAAATAAATAAATAATGCTGGACATTTCACACAGCATCATCTAGCCCCAAACTAAGCAAAGCTTGTACTATGGGAACCAGATGACTGATATACTACTTATATACTTTTTGTTTGTTAATACATACATATTATACCCAGACCCGAGATAAATATTTGCAGATCATACAAACATTTATCCCGCCGCGGGGATCGAACCCGCAACCTTCTGCGTCCCAAGCGGGCTTTCACCCACTGCGCCACAGAGGTCGTCAAAATAAAAAATACCTAGGATACCCAACAGAGAAATTAATCGAAATGTTTTCTCAAATACAAGATTGACTAATGTGGGTCATAAAGAAACAAACCAAAAGTTTAAATATAAAAAATTTTACAAAAACAATTTTGTATATCGAAATTAACACAAATTTTATGAATTGTGAAGTACATAAAACTAAGAATGTAGAGTTCACGTTTGATTTAGGGTGTCGATTTTTTCTATACAATTGGTGTAAAGACACAAATAACATATTAAAAGGTCGCAATAGGGATACCATTACCAGCGACGACTTGTTTCAAAATCTTGCACAAGATTACGCGAAAAAAAGAAGAAAAAATAAATAAAAAGTAAAAAATATCCTTGTGTTTTATTGCTAATGAACCCATCATAATAGCTATTACTTTTAGGAAAAGTTAGTAAAAAGCAGGCAAAAGTAAATTATTTTTTTTATTTTCAGCCCACATTGTCCCACTGCAGGGCAAAGGCCTCTCTCCTCATTTTCCAGGCTTTTCTGTCTTTAGCTATAGTTGGCCAGTCTGGTAGATGCACATCCAAATCGTCCCGCCATCTCCGTGGTGGTCTGCCGCGCGGACGTCTTCGGTCGGGCACCCATTTAGTAACGGTTTTTGCCCATAAGTCGTCAGACATGCGGCAGACATGGCCTGCCCAGTCCCACTTGAGTTGGGAAGACTTTTTGGTGACACTGACAACCTTAGTTCGTTCGCGTATTGTCGAATTTCTGACCCTATCAATCAGTCGAATTCCTAGAAGACTGCGTTCCATGGCCCGCTGACAGACCTCGAGTTTGGACTTTTGTTGAAGTGTCAAAGACCAAGTTTGCGCTCCGTATGTGAGGATTGGGAGAATACATGTGTGTCGCTTAACTTCAAACTCGGATAAATCCAATGTTGAGAATTTTGAAGATTTTGGTATCAAAAGAAAGGGTAAAAAAAAAGCTTTGAAACAAATTTATCAATTGTGTATAAATCCGCATAGTTCTTGAGAAATAAACCATCAAAGTTATAATATTTTATCAGAGTCAGATAGATCCATGAGACAGTTTTTTTCAAATGTAGTTAAGTCCATGAGAGCCAATCAGCGCATTGCATTTGTTCAACATGGCCGTCAGTCGACGTAAACTCTGCGACATTATCATTGTGCACGCTCGCTTATTATTGTTTATTTGTATTATTTAGACAGTTCCCATGGATAATACTATTAAAATTGTGTCACCAAGCAAAGCCCGCAAGCGGCCTAATATAAAGATTCGCCGTAAAAAGGAGGAAAGAGCGAAAATTCGGTAAGTTTTGAATACCTATACCATGCAACGTTTGGAATGATTCTGGGTTGACATGGCAATAGTGTTGTGCTAACCATTATCGATTATTATTATTTTGTTGTTCTACTGTTACAGGATAATTTGGATACATTAAGTATGTAAGGATAAGTATATTATTATTACATATCTCATGAACTGTCCGATCAGATTTTTTTAGGTATTCAGGACCAAACGTAAATTTGAAAATATAGGTAAGTGCCTTGTGGAGTTGGTCGTCTGGTGATGCTTTGCAATTTTCCTTTTTTTATATGCGCGTTACACTAATATAGTAACACTACATAATCACACTAATATAATAACAATAATTATTATAATAGCGGCGATGGGCTTGCTGTTTGCTTGATGTTTCGTATGAATACTAACTACTTACTAAATGTGGGCATGGTATCAAATAATATAATGTTTGAATTGAACGTACCTCTGACTACCCCCCTTTAGATATCCTCAAAGATCTAAGTTACAAGAGATCTGAGAAGATATCTACCAAAATCATGGGGATTACAGTCGTGCATGTTTTTTTTATAATAACAAATTTTAACTTAGGGGGGCAAATAATCTCACTGAGTTTCATTTTCAAAACAGTGTCTTTCGCACCACATTCAGCTTCATTTTGAATTAGGCCTCTCTCTTATAAATAAGCCTATTTTAGTTTTGTTCGCTTTATTTTTTGGTTGGTCTTGCCCGGTCACGTTTTTTGCCTGGTCTGCCTGATCTTTAAAATTTTATTTATCGATTATTTTTAAGAATTTTTTTTGTAATGAGTATTGGCTGCTTAGGTTCGTTACATGTCAAAACTCAAAACTAAAGCTTTGACTTATTTTCAGATATTCGACCGATCAACCTCCAAAAAAACCGACATGCGGACATAACAACAAGGCTTTTAAATGTTGCAAACTAAATTCAAACGATGTCCTATTCTTTAATAGAGTATTTTATGCAACAAATGATAAAATTAAACAGGATAATTTTATTCTGAAGCATGTCATATCTAAAGCTATAAGAAGAAGACGCCCAAAGACCGGAGACAAACCAGGAAGGCTAATGGCCCTTAAATATTTCATTCGCAAGAAAAAAGACAAAGCGTTGATCCCAGTTTGCAAAAAAGCTTTTTTAGGCATTTTAAATTTAAAAAAAGGCAGAGTAGATGGGGTGGCTAAACGTCATTATGTTACTGGCTCAATGGCTATCGAAAATCTTGGTGGAGATAAAAAAACGCACGCATATCGTTCACGCAAAGAAGCTGTTGAAAAGTATATTCAGACTTTGCAACCTCTAGAAATTCACTACTGCCGGGACAAAGTTCGGCAACGGCAATATTTACATCCAGAGCTGAATATCAAAAAGTTGTGGAAAATGTACTCCGATGTAGCTCTGCCTGGCTTTTCAGTAAGTTTCAGTTTCTTTCGCAAAATCTTCGTGTCAAGATTTAACATTGGATTTGGCAGTCCTAGGCAAGACGTGTGTTCCACGTGCCTCCAACTGAAGGAAAGAATAAAAGTAGAAAAAAATGATAGCGAAAAAGTAAGACTTATGACGGAATTGAGGATTCATAAGCTTCGTGCAAAAGCATTTTTTAAACTCCTCCAAAAAGAAGAAGATAACGAGATACTGTTATCTTTTGACTGTCAGAAAAATTTAGCCCTGCCCAAAATACCGGATCAATCCGTTTATTACTCACGACAGCTGTATTTATACAATTTTACCATCGTTAGAGGATCATCTCATAACAATCTTTGCAAAGACAACGTGTATTCGTACACATGGACGGAAGAAACTGCATATAAAGGGTCAAACGAAATTTGTTCTGCCGTTATTGATTGTTTGAACAAGCTCAATACAAATGGGATTGAGAAAATACGTCTCATGGCCGATGGTTGCGGGGGCCAAAACAAAAATTCAATTTTAATGAGTGCTCTGATGAACTGGCTTTATTTGAACTCGCAGAACATCAAAAGTGTGGAAATAATTTTTCCAGTGACTGGACATTCTTTTCTGCCATCAGACCGTGTATTCGCACTCACGGAAAAGCAAATCAGGAAAATGGAAACGATATTAAGACCCGAAGACTATATGGATGTCCTAAAAGAACACGCAACGGTTTTGCGTTTAGGAACGGACATTCCGATATTTGATTTTAAAACACAAAGCAGAAATGTATTGAAGTCCACCCAAAGCTTTCACTTTCAAATAACAAAATGTAAAAGATTTGTAATAACTTTACATAGACAACAAGTCCTAATACGTGGTGAAATGTCTTACTATTCTGATACAGGTATTCTTAAACGAAATTGACATTCCTATTTATTTATTCACAGTAAATTTGTATCTACTTGATAAGAAATTAATCACATTGTAAATAATGCTGATCTTTTTATTAAAGAATTTCATTCCATTTCAGGTGTTGCTAAAACAATCAATAAACGCGGCCAATCGTTTGAAAATTTTAGTCCAGAGAGACTGCCAATTGGAGTTCCAGTTCAAGAAGCAAAACTAAATGATGTTCGCAAATTGCTGGAAACGCACTTTGGCCAAGACTGGGCATCGTTGGCGCAGTTATATTATTATAAAAAAGTGCTTAACAGTGAGAACGTGATAGGGCGACCAATGCACGAAGAAGAAATTGAAGAAGACGATTCAGAAGAAGTATTGAACTTCGTTTAAGATAAATAAATTACGTTTAAGTTCTAACTTACTATTTTTGTAAAATAAAACTAGATTGCCTTATTTTATTTGTATTATTTTAAGTTTTAATTATGGTAGATAACCACAAAAATTTGACTGGCGATAGTATACCTACCGTGATTTCGCCAGTACCACATCCCTAGTTCTGATCGTATTTTATCAAATCTAGATAAATCCAGATCTATTAAATCAAAACTCTATAAATCCACATTGTGTTTTTTCAAATATAGATAAATTTCACTCCATTATAACAAATGAAGGTAAATCCAATTTAAATATAAATTTTTTGAGAGAATGAATGGTTTAAGATTTTAAAATTAAATTTTAACTTAATGCGTAGAGGGCGATGATCGGAACTAAATCTAATTTTATTATTGTTTCTACGTTTGTGATAATCTCCTTATGAGAAGAGAGACAAAAATCTATCTCGTTCTTTGTGAACCCATCTCGCGAAAACCAAGTCCATCTGCGCTGAGGTTTTTTATAGAAGAACGAATTACTAACACTAAGATTTTGTCCAAAAGCGAAATTGAGGAGCCGTTTGCCGCGTTCGTTTCTTTCTCCGAGTCCATATGGACCGACAACAAACGGATTGTCTTGAGGCTCTCCTATTCCTACTTTGGCGTTTAAATCGCCTATCACTATCATCCAAGTTCCGCGATGTTAATCGCACGCTTTAGTCAGCAAGTCGTAGAACTCTTCGAGTTCATCATCCGGACGACCTGATTGAGGAGCATATACTTTTTAAATTTTATAACGGGACTTAATCGCGTAGGTATAATATTTGTTTATTTACCTCGACGTGTGTCTTCTCGTGACCACGGTAGCTGTAACGCTACTGAAACGTCGAGGTAAATAAACAAATGTTATACCTACGCGATTAAGTCCCGTTATAAAATTTAAAATGTCTTCGAGTCGCGAAAGTTTAAAATGAGCATATACTTGTACGATAGTGAGAATTTTAGAGTCATTTATTTTGAATTTAAGCAAAGCAATTCTGTCTGAATATGAAACAAACTCTATTATGTTTTGTTTCCATTGGTTTGAAACCAAAAAGCCTACGCCGTATTGGCTTCCATATCCATTAAAGTAAAATATATTTTTTGCACGTTCTAACGTATCCTCGCCTTCTCGTCTCACTTCAGCTAATCCCACCACATCAAAATTTATAAATTCTAGGTCATTTTCTAATTCGATTAGTTTCTCTTCGGTTCTTAAAATGCATACGTTATACGTTAAAATGTTTAATTTATCGGAGTCCGTTTTTCGTGCGTTGGTTGTCTGACAGTTCAAGGCTCTCGCCCAAGTAAAGGTATCACAAAAATAGTTGCCAGCCACAGGGGATTGAACCCTAACCTCCTGCTTTGCAGCCGGTCATTCTCCCGCCGAGCCATGGAAATTTGAGTTTGAGTGGAAAGCGAAGTTTGAGTCAATTACCTTCAGATGGCCTTGCATCGTTTATTTTACTGATATCTCTATCTCCCTTTATATAATTTACTCTATGGTCAGTTGCGGCGCTGCCGGCGCGCGTCAGCTGGAGCGTACAAGTCGTTAAGGTAAATATGTCCTTTTAATTTCAGAGTTTTGGAGGAACAAATTCTCACTTTCTTTACATATGCCCATTTCTTAGAAGATAATTTGGAGGTACAAAGTCGTTCGATCAGTTGTGCTTTTGTATGTCCATAATGTAAACAATCTCGCAGTCGTAAAATCAAATATGACCATGTTATTCCAAAATGTAAACAATCTCGTAATCTTAAAAACAAATGTCACTTTGTAATTCCGAACAAAAATTTAGTTGGTGAACATAAATACTGGTATGCCTTTGTCATTCCAACTGCTTCCATAATTACATAGATATTACTACTGTTATGACATTATCATTCCAATTAATTAACGATACTGAGCAAAATTGTAAGTTTTATGACTTAGTGATTTGTTATTTTATTATTTAAGATAAAAATGGGAACCCGGGACGGGAAAAATATTGATGATGCTTAATGATGACAAAACTAATAGGCAGACAGTTGACCTTCAGATAGATAAGCATGATGAAAACTCCTTTGTTGAAGAAGATGAGAACAATAAGCCAATTCATACTTTAAACATTGATTCATCAACAGGTAATTATAAGTCAATTACATTATATATTTTTATAGATAGTAATATTATAATGTATCTAAAATGACAAAATTAACCTAATATTTTGTTTTCAGATTATCCGCCTAGTCCTTCAACAATAGTTCAAAAATGGATAGACAGTAGGGGAGACCGGGGCAAAACGAAGCTCGGGGCAGGACGGGAAATGTGCTTGTGTGCGTAACTGGTGAACACTACAGAAACTAGCACAGCGCCATTCGCGCGATGTTCAGTCGCGTCACACGAGTCCGAGCGGCGCGTGCGTGTCTCTGCAAGTTTTGGCTGCGTGGCGAGAAAAAACTGTTTTTTGGAGATTTATTACAAAGTTTTGTGATTTGAATCGATGAACAGTACGGTAAGTATCAGTGCTATTGTAACATTTTACTACCTACTTGTTGTAGTAGTGTAAAACTAACAAATTTACATTGCTTTATCGCGGAATAGTTTTGTAGGTTAGAACTGTTGTTACCTTTGCAAAATGTGTCTATTGGGGCAAAAAGGTCATAATGGGATAGTATCCCGTTTTGCCCCATGTATGTAGTGTTTCATAACTATTTAAATAGTTTATTTTTTGTTTGCAGGTAAAATGGTCCGAAATTATAAACGTAAAACAGATCGTGGGACATGGCAGGAAGACGATATGAGAAGAGCGGTTAGAGCTGTGCTTGCTGAGACAATGGGATTTCTACGGGCCTCAGCTACATATAACGTGCCTAAATTGACTTTGGAACGACGAGTGAGAAAAGCTCAATGTATTGATGATGCTGATACTGATTCAGATAATGACTTCGGCAAACATAAATTGGGACGCTTGTAACATCCAGTTTTAGTTAACAGCGGTTCACGCTGTGCGTCCCTTCATTTTAAAGTTTCCCGCCCGCGATTTCAAAGCTTGGCGTCATTGAGATAGGCTAATAATAATTAAATTATAACCACTGGCAACACTATCATATATGGATATATTCTGGTATCATTCTGTGAGTCGTGATATGATTGGCTATTGGTCTTGTGTCATTCGGTAGGCCGCTCCGATTGGTCGATAGCTCCGTTTACGGCCGTCAATGAATCGACATTGGCAGATCGTTAGCAATGTCATGCTGAAGAGAAAAAAAAACCAATACGAGACATTGACGGATTGACATTGACGGAAGTAAAGGGTGTTATAGTCTAAAAGAAGAAGAAGACTCGCATTCATTTGTCATCGGCGTATGAGTTGGCAATTTGGCAAATCAGATTCTAACTTTTTCCGTTTATTTCAATACTAGCTGCGCCCCGCGGTTTCACCCGCGTAAGTCCCGTTCCCGCGGGAATATCGGGATAAAAAGTAGCCTATGTGTTAATCCAGGGTATCACCTATCTACATACCAAATTTCAACCAAATCGGTCCAGCCGTTTTTGCGTGAAAGAGTAACAAACATCCATACATCCATACATCCATACTTACAAACTTTCGCCTTTATAATATTTATAGGATATAATTACGCCCGATCTGTTACGATCGATTGTTCTGCTACATTCGTCGGCAAATTGTACGTCGTGTGATTCCCACACGTGGACCTTGAAATAGCCTCTGGTAAGAAATATTCGTGACGTGGAAATCCTTTGTTTTACGCCATGCGAGCTATTTACTTCCAAGATGCCTAGATCCTGAGGGCATCCCATCTTTTCTTCTTCTGCTCGCATGTGCTGTCCGGCCATCGCAAATGCTTACACAGGGTTTGGTTTCTTTCTTTACAGAATAGAGGTCCTTTGTACAGCTGGCTTCCCGGCTGGTATCTATACGTGGCAGCGTTCAGCGACTCCCCCAGCTCGGGCATCGCTCTGTGTGCTTACCTTTTGAAACTGAAGCGCTTTTCCTGCCGCCGCATTCTGTGCCTAGCTCCCTCGCTCATCAGGAAAGGATTGGTGTTTTTGTGAAGTATAGCGTACTGTGAGTTTTATGTGTGTGAAGGCATATAACTGTGGGTGCTCGCGAAAAATTCGCTACTAACCAAATTGACTGGGTCCGACGGACCAATATCGTGCCGTTCTAACGTGTCCACCGTCCCGGAGTATTTCCAGTGTTTCATACAAGTTTTCATCTGTATTACTACCTCACTAGAATCAAGGCGATCACCAACCCTTATCATTATTCATCATAAATTGTATCCATTCCATACCATTATCATCCTAGGTTAGGTAAGTTACTTACTAGTACCGATTTACTTTCTATATGTACTTGTTTACCCAAATAAAAATAGGCTTCTGTTTTTGTTAAACCTTATTTTATTCCCTTCCTTACCCCCTAGGATTATCCTAAATTACACGCTACAAAACAGTTTTTAATAAAGAACAAGAAGGAGAATTATCTCAATACAATCAATCAATGGAAGCGCGCCTTTTCGGAATAACTGGCAAAGAGCTTCGGATTTTAGCTTTCCAGTTAGCTAAGAGAAACCATATTGAGAACCCCTTCAACCCAGAGACTGGAATGGCTGGAGAAGACTGGCTCTGTGGATTTCTGAAAAGGCATCCTGAACTTTCATTTCGACGTCCAGAGCCAACTTCTGCTGCAAGGGCTATGGCTTTTAACAAAGTGGCAGTAAATGAGTTTTTCACATTGTTGGAAAGTGTTGTAGAAGAGCACGGCCTTACACCTGATAGAATTTATAATGTTGACGAAACCGGTGTTAGTACTGTACCAAAAAGTAACCCGTTTGTGCGTACAGTTCGTACGTAGGTAGTGATAATTTTAGTTTATTATAATCTATATAATATAATTTATATGTATCTTAAGGTATTTATTATATGTAAATATGTTTATTTAATAATTACACTCGAACTGCCGCGATACAGGCCTAGCCTAGTGCGGGGTTCGATGTAAATTATTTATAATAATTGTAATTTTATGTATTAAGTTTTATGAATAAATTGAAATTGAAATTGAAATTGAAAGATATTGTCACTCAAGGGTCAAAAGCAAGTTGGCTGCTTGTCATCTGCAGAAAGAGGGCAATTAGTTACGGCTGAAATCTGCTTTAATGCCGCTGGAACTTATACCACCAATGCTGATCTACGCCCGAAAACGAATGAAGAATGAGTTGCTGGATGATGATGGTGGATAACTTCAGAGATATTCTATGATTGGTTCAAAAAGTTTGTAGAAGCCGTAAAACCCACTAAAGAAATGCATCACACACAAAAAATATCGATTTGATTGACTACGCAAGGGAGCATCATGTTATACTGTTGTGTACACCACCTCATTGCACACATAAACTACAACCCTTGGACGTTTCATTTATGAGACCGCTGAGCACATACTATGGTGCTGAAGTAAAAAAGTGGCTAAGAGACCACCCTGGACGCGTAGTTTTACCCTACCAAGTGGCAAAACTATTTGGGCAAGCATATTTACAAGCAGCGACGATGCTGACAGCTATAAACGGGTTTAGAAAATGTGGAATATGGCCACTTGACAGAACGGATTCACAGATGCAGATTTCATAGCGGCTGAAACAACCAACACCGAGACTTTGCCATCTGAAAATTTAAATCTAGACTCATCTCAGAACACAACAACTTCAACGTCAGCTCCTTTAGAGGCAAGAAAACAAATATCGTCCAATCCAGCACATAATGAAATTCCCCATGAAGCTTCATGTGCTGAAACATCAATAATCGAGTCTCTACCATCTGAAAATCAGCCCACATGTTCAAAGCCAGCTACATCGAAAGTAACCCAAGATGAACCTTCCATTCCAGTACAAAAAGATATTTCTGCTGATCCTACAGCTGCAGAACTAATGAACATCGGGTTTTTGACTCAGCCTTCGACTTCTACACACTTCGTGAAAGAAAAGACTCCTGAGAGACAAATACAGCTAACGAAATCCTCGTTTGCCGTAACCCGAGATAATATCGTAGCTATACCCAAAGAAGTAAGAACCGAACAGAGAAAAACAAGAAAACGCGGTAAAACTGCAATCAGATTTTCATATATGTACTGACAGGGTGCCCAACGCAAGACGTCCACGCGGCAGACCACCACGGAGATGGCGGGACGAGTTAGATGTGCATCTTCCAGATTGGCCCACTGCAGCCATGGATAGAAAGAACTGGAAAAAAGGGAGGGAGGCCTTTGCCCTGCAGTGGGACAATA
Source organism: Epirrhoe alternata (assembly GCA_963565295.1). Classification (NCBI taxonomy): domain Eukaryota; kingdom Metazoa; phylum Arthropoda; class Insecta; order Lepidoptera; family Geometridae; genus Epirrhoe; species Epirrhoe alternata. The sequence goes on from OY751394.1 coordinate 9,315,374, forward strand.
TAGGCTGAAAATAAAATAAATAAATAATACTGACAGGGTACTGTCAGTATGAATATATCTTTAAATTTATTTCTAAGCGAATCACTGGGACCCATATTGTAAATTGCTCGAACAGCCCTCTTCTGCAACACAAACACGGTGTTAATGTCTGCAGCAGTCCCCCACAATAAAATGCCGTAAGACATAATGCTGTGAAAGTAGCTGAAATAGACTAATCTAGCAGTATCTACGTCCGTGTAATGACGTATCTTTTTAACTGCGTATGCTGCAGAAGCAAGTCTCTTCGACAATCCATCTATGTGTGCACCCCATTGTAGCTTACTATCTAAGGTTATGCCTAAAAATGTAGTGGTGTCCACAAGATCTATCTGTTCATTTTTTATTATTACATTGGTTTTTATTGGTTTTACATTTGGTAGTATGAAGCGAATACATTTAGTTTTCTTCTCGTTTCATAATAAATTATTAACATTGAACCAATTTACAACCTTAGAGATTGCATTGTTCACTTCGTCAAAGTTAACCTGTTTACGTTTCAACTTAAATATAAGTGAAGTGTCATCTGCAAACAGGACAATCTTGTGGTTGTCTTTTACAAGTTTTGGTAGGTCATTAATGTAAATTAAAAAAAGGAATGGACCTAATATTGATGATTGTGGTACACCCATTGTCACCACTGACCCCGGAGAACGCTTCCCATTTACGTCAACTCTTTGTATTCTGTCACTTAAGTAGGAAATGAAAAGGTTGAGAGCAACACCCCTAACACCATAGTGGTAGAGTTTCCTAATTAATGTTTCATGATGTACACAATAAAATGCTTTAGGGTCGATTCACATCTGACCGAAGATCCGTCGCGTATTATCGGTCGCGGAACGCCAGAACTGACAAATGTATAGAAAAACACTCGACCGTTCACACTCGACGGACTAACGTATCATCGGTCGAGTGTGAACGGTCGAGTGTTTTTCTATACATTTGTCAGTTCTGGCGTTCCGCGACCGATAATACGCGACGGATCTTCGGTCAGATGTGAATCGACCCTTAGATAAATCACAAAAAATACCAAGCGCATCATGAGAGTCTTCCCAAGAATTAAAAATATGAGATATTAGATCAACACCGGCATCAGTTGTTGATCGTCCCCTTGTAAATCCAAATTGTTTGCTGTCAAGTAAGTTGTTAATATTAAAATGTCTTTGTAATTGAATAAGTATTAGTTTCTCAAAGATTTTACTAAAAGTTGGTAAAACTGATATTGGTCGAAAATTGCTAGGTTCAGAGTGAGTACCAGATTTAAAAAGAGGGGATATTTTACTACATATATTTCATCAAATCAGGAAACACACCACTATCAATACATTTGTTAAATATGAGAGCTAGTTCAGGTGCAATGATGTTAATCAATGGTTTTACGACGCTAACGGAAATTCCCCAGAGGTCTGTGGTTTTTTTTACATTAATGAGATTGAAAGCTTTGATGAAGTCTTTATAATCCACATAATCGAAGGAGAATTTGATGTTACATTCAGGTATGTTATCTTTTAGAAATGACTCTGCGATTATGTGGGAAGAGTTCAAACATTTTGTAGTAGAGACTGGAATGTCAGTAAAAAAAGTTTCGAATGCCTTGGCTACGTCATCGTCTTGGTTTACGATGGAATCACCAATTTTAAGTTTGTAGGTATTATTATGAACCTTAACATTTCCAGTCTCACTATTAATAATGTTCCAAGTAGCTTTTATTTTATTTTGACTATTTTTAATTTTATTGCCTATATGCAGTGATTTAGCTGTGCGACACACATTTTTGAAAACTTTTGAATATCTTTTTTTTGAACGCAAGCCGTGCTTAAAAACGCGCTATCTCTGTGATGGGCGACATTGTGACCATGAAAGGGAAAAACTGGATGAAAGAGGCACAGGACCGAGTGAAGTGGCGTTTGAGCGGGGAGGCTTATGCCCAGCAGTGGGTGACAACAAGCTGCAGATGATGATGATGATGATGATTATGATGATGATCTCTGTGTTCAGCGTATCATAAGTCTACACCGTAGTTGAATAAAATAAACAAAACACTTAAATAATAGCTTCATTCATACTGAACATAAAAAAACACAACACTTGTGAGTGTTATAATAACAACTTGAAGCACAATGAATGGTTTTGTGAAACCCGAGCCGCGCGGCGCGGTGCGGCGGCAGTTATAAAAAATGACGGGACACTGCGGGGTATGCGGGGTGAGCCCGTCCGGCCGAAACTTTGTCAAGTGGTAGTCGACGGGGCAATTTTAAGTACAAAATATTGTCAATTGGTGGTTGACGGGGCAACTCAGCGGTCGGCAAATAGCAAGAAATGGGACTATTGGAAACACTTACCTATGTCATTAATGAATATGGTAAATAGCAGAGGTCCGAGTACCGATCCTTGAGGGATACCAGAATGGATGGGCGAAGGAGTCGACGCGTATCCATTCAAGACCACAGCTTAACAACGATCGCTTACGTAGGAAGTAAGCGATCTTAGCAGATCGCCATTATTCCAGCCGCTTATAACTTCGCGAGAAGAATAGTGTGATCAATGCGATCGAAGGTTTTGCTGTACTTAGTCTGTGTAGACTACGTCAACTTGCCCTCCACCATCCATACCAGTTGTCACATCGTCAGTGAAAGAGACCAAATTCGATGTTGTTTACCTGCCTTTAAGGAAACCGTGCTGCTGCGGCATGAAGTAGTGTTTAAGCGCAGCATACATCTGATTATAAACCATTCTCTCAAATACCTTAGCTAGAACACATAATTTGGAGATCGGTCTATAATATATTGGTCGGTGTTTTTCGTTTTGAACGTGGATTATCGGAGAGGTGTCATTTTTGCGAATGAGAATTTTACAGTTTTGGACCCAGACAAACTTATAGTTTAATTCCTGAGCCTGCTTCTTTTTTTCGGGTCAACAGCTGTTTGTTCTCCCGCGTGAAGTGGTCAGACGCTCAGACGTCAGATGCACGAGATGCCGCTATGAAGTTCTCCTTCGTATATCTCCCGACGAACCCGACGATGATAGGTTTAGGGTCAGCAGCGGAGCGAGCCCTCGTTATGAAGTTGATGTCGGAGGGTAGGATAGATCGCCCGATCGTTTCGCCGAGCTTACACACTAGGTTAATAAGGTTCTCATTCTTTTTCATAGGTACTCCCTTGATTTCAATGTTGTTGAAACGTTCACGTTGCTCCTGAGACGCAAAGCTGGCAACCAACTGAGTGAACTTGTTTTCGAGTTGTGGGTAGTTATCGTCGCAGCCGCCACCCCGAGCCTCCAGTGCGGTGAGCCGCGACTCCAGTACCGCCGCCCTAGCGTTCATAGCATCCTCAGATTGATGGAACTTCTCCTTCAGGTGCTTCACCATGAGAGTAGGTGTTATAATATTGAATATTTGACTGACTGCATTCATGCCACCATATCGTGCATTTAACCCATTATAGGCTAGCGATGCCATACGGCATTGCAAATTCGTAGTTTCAATATCCTTGTTTTTTTAGATAATGAATCAATATAGGTAACAAACTAATCGCTTTTCCAAAGGTCGATGGATATCCTTTTTAGATTCAAGTGAAATTAGCAATGTGTTATGTGCCATTTATTATTTTGAATGGTTCAAAGTTGAGAGAAAAATAATTCCGAGAAAAATGAATGTGCGCTTCAAGGAAGTACTATATACACTTGGGTGCAAAAATATCGCACATTGATAAATATTCAACAAATGTTTAAAAATATCAATAATCTTTATTTTTTTTATATTTTTTTGAATGCAAATTTAAAGAGTATTTCAATACCTATCCATTCGTACCTTTTCTGTACTTATACCTTGCCTACAAAGTGCTTTTTTGGGGTTAACATCTAAAGTCTACTTTTTTGTGAATTATTCAACATGAAAGATAGTGATAAATATCGAATTAAAACGAAGATATCAGTAAAAAAACATTTTTATTAATATTGGGTGTCCCCTTCCCTAGCCCGAATGACTGCTTCCATTCGATTTTTCATTGATTTGACCAATGTTATTAAGAAATCTTGTGGTATCGCTTCCTACTCCTCTGCGATGGCCTGTTGCAGCTCCTGTAGACTCGTTGGAGCAGCATCTCTGGCTCGAACTCTTCTTTTAAGCTCGTCCCATAAATGTTCGATGGGATTGAGGTCGGGGCTTCGAGCTGGCCAATCCATAACAGGCACATTCACCTCTTGTAGGTATTGGTACACTATACGAGCCGTGTGCGGTCTCGCATTATCCTGCATAAACAGGAAGTTTTCGCCGATAAACCCCGCAAAAGGTACGACGTGGTCGATGAGTATCTCCTCAATGTACCGTTGAGAAGTTAATCCTCTTGATCGACGGCCCGGATTTGCTCCAGAAATGAACACAAGATCACTCTTCGCCTCCATTGACATGCCTCCCCAGAACATGCACGATCCACCGCCATACGAGACACGTTCTTCAATGCAACATTGTGAAAATCGCTCTCCTGGTCTTCTGTACACTCTTCCTCGTCCGTCGTTTCCATGTAAAGACATCCTGCACTCGTCAGAGAAAAGGACTGTCCCCCATTGTTCTTCGGTCCAATTCAAATGCTCTTGAGCGAACCGAAGGCGGGCTTGTCGGTGGGCTGGGGTCAATTTCGGGCCGTTTGCTGGTCTGTGTGCAGTCAAACCACCTTCTCGAAGTCGTCTTCTAACAGTCCACCGACTGACTTCGACTTCACGAGCTTCTTGGAGCTGCAGCCCCAGTTGAACTGCATTCAAACGGCGATTTCGCAACGAAGCCGTCACAAGAAAGCGGTCATCACGCAGTGTTGTAGCACGATGCCGGCCAGATCCTTGTCGCCGTTTGAAGCCGCCAGTCTCTTGATACCTCTGCCACACTCGACGAACGGAGTATCGGCTTATATTCAGTTGTTGAGCCACTTGACTTTGGTTATGTCCCGCTTGAATAAGTGCGACTCACTGACCTCTATTATACAAGTACGCTGGACTAATGATACCCTTTAAAATGACAGCTTTCTATTGTGCCAATTTGAAGCGCCCCCAATGCGTGGGTGAGGAACTAAATCTGACGTAAACTTCAAATGGCCGTTTCTTCGGTTGGATTGTCTCCGTGTTTATAAAGTGTTTTTGAAGGTGTAACGCGATTAAACTTGTTTGTTGTGTCGTATTAATATAGTTGTTACATAACTATGTGATAATAGTTAATAAGTAAACCATGAAAGAGTGCGTGTTATGCAAAACTCGGTACCAGAAAGGAAGCGGAGTGACATTCCACAAGTAAGTGAATTTACGGATATTATTCAACAAATTAAACTTCTATTGGTAATATAGGCACTTAAAAATCTGTCACTAATCTTATTGTACGTGATTTATAACACATTTGTCTTTGTATTACCGGTTTTTGATAAACAACAAAATTCAATAGTGCTGTCAAAGTTCCTTGTCGATAAAACTTATCGATATTTTATTTACTATCAATATCTATTTACTTTCAAGAACGGAAATCGCCGACGACAGATTTTTATTATATAATACATATTATTTTAAAACAATTAAGTATTACTAATTCACAGGTTTCCGACTGACAATGAAAGACTGGAATTATGGCTGAAAAACATTGAAAAGCCTAGTTGGCGTCCGAAAAAATATGATTACATCTGTTCAAAACACTTCTCTGAAGACTGTTTTATTAGACATATCTCATGCACTACTTTGCAAAAGTGTAGTATACCAACAATTTTCAGTAGCAGTGCTAGTAAGTATAAAATTTCGTATTATTTCTAAGATCATAGGTCATAGGTAAGATTTTTTTTCTGATGAAATCTCAGTGGATTTGATTTTGAATGATGTGCTATACACCCTTCCAGTTATTTTATAAGCTGTACCTTACACCATGTTATAAAATAGTATATCATCGTTTTTTTTCCCTGTTGTCGAGAAAGGCTGCTTTATTTCAAAATAAAATATCATCATGTGGTTTTGTAGAAAACATATCTTCAACGCCTGAAAGTATGGTTTTACCTACACCTTCTGTATCTGGAACAAGGATGGTTACCCTCGCACCCTCTGTACCTGAGACAATAGCTGTTGAAGTAAAAAGAACACTAATTATGGATCAGAACAACAACTTGAGTGGTAAGTACTTAATCAATAAAATTATAACCACATATCACCTTTTAAGTAATTTTGATTTAACAAAAATTATGTTTTTAGGTCGAAAGCGTCGAAGCACAAGTTGTGACCTGCAACAGAGTATTGCCTCAAAGAAGGCTAGGTCTAATCTAGAAAGTTCTTCTTCAACACACGAAAATATGGTATCAAGAACAAGGATGGTTACGCCTACACTCTCAGTACCTGGGACAATAGCTTTAGAAGTAAGAAGAAGTATAATTATAGAACAGAATGATACCAACTTGAGTTGTAAGTACATCTACATTGGCCACAAACATATTACTTAGCTAATTCTAAACGAGCTGAAAAAGATAACAGCTCCTTCGGTACCGGTATCGGGTCGATTATGTACTTATATTATGTGTATATTGTATGATATATTTTTACTCTTGATTTGTAGTTAAGTTGTTGATTAATAAAAAAATTGATTTCAGGTCGAAGGCGTCGAAGCACGAGATGCGACACGCATCAGAATATTGCTTTAAAGAAGGTTATGTCTCTCTCCAAAGTTCATGATAATATCAAGCATGATCATCGTTATGAAAACACTCCTAAGTCATCCAAAAAAGCATTGCAGAGAGTTAAAAAATCTTTGAAAAAATCAAGAGCTCTTGTAAAAGTCTTGTCACAACATGTGAAACGTTTAAAGGTCAGCGTCTCTAGTTTACGCACTGTAATTAGTGAGCTAAAGAAAAAAAAATGATTGGTGATGATTGTGCGGATATGTTAAATCAGTATAAAGATTTTAAGCCACAGTTGCTTAAAAGGATGTCAGTAAATACTGGCGGAAGTGTAAACCGTTCTAAGTATCCACCAGAGTTAAGATCCTTTGCGATTACTCTCCATTTTTACTCGCCAAAAGCATACAACTTTGTTAGAAAAAAATTCAATTTAGCATTACCACACCCAAGTGTAATACGTTCATGGTACAGTTCTGTCGACGCGAATCCTGGGTTCTCTGTTGAATGTTTTAATGCTTTGAAACTTAAAAGTGACCAAGCAAAACAAAAAGGTGAAAAACTAATTTGTGCTTTAATAATAGATGAAATGAGTTTAAAAAAAAGTTGCACTCGCAGTCGCGATGGTTTAACACGTGGTCATGTTGATCTTGGTATCGATTCTGAAAGTAATGATTTATCTGATTGTAAAGACGCATTGGTTTTTATGATTGTTCCCTTAAAAGGCAATTGGAAAATACCAATCGCCTATTTTTTTATCAATGGGTTATCTGCTGATACAAAGAGTGCCCTCATTCGTCAGGCTTTGATTCGCTTGCATGATGTTTCGGTTGAAATATGCTCCTTGACTTTAGATGGTCCGCCGGAGCATTTTTCAACAGTTACTAAACTAGGGGCAGTTTTAGAGTCAGGCAGCAACACAAAACCTTTCTTTTATCACCCTTCAGATAGAAATCACAAGGTTTATGTAGTATTTGACCCCTGTCATATGCTCAAAAATATAAGAAATTGTTTAGGTGACTTAAAGGTACTAAAAGACCACGAACAAAAGTTTATCAAGTGGGAGTATATAGAGAATTTGGCAGCTTTGCAGGAGAGCGAGGGTCTAAGAATAGGGAATCGGCTGAGAAATTTACACGTAAATTATAGAAAAATGGTGATGAAGGTCTATCTCGCCGCCCAAACCCTAAGCAGCAGTGTCGCCGATTCCATTGAATTTTGCGACAAAGTTTTACAACTTCCAGAATTTACAGGTTCTGCTCCCACTGTAAGATTCATAAGGGCAGTTGATCGTATTTTTGATTTTTTGAATGTGAGAAATCCTTGGGGACGTGGATATAAAAGTCCACTTAGGACTATTAATGAAAAGAGGTGGCGGGTCAAAATAATGGAAGAAATCAATTATCTTAGCAAACTAAAGCTAACTAATGATACATTGTTGGTACAATCACGTCGTAAAGCAGGTTTTTTAGGGTTTTACAATGCAGTTATTTCCGTACTTCATATTTACGATAAGTATGTTAAAGCAGAAAAACCCGAACTTAATTACTTGTTGACGTACAAACTAAACCAAGACCATTTAGAATTATTTTTTTGTGCAATACGCAGCCGAGGAGGTTGGTGTCCAAACCCAACAGCTGCTCAGTTTGTAAATGCATTTAAACAATTGCTTATTCATCACGAAATAAGCAATTCTACTGGTAACGTCCAGGGTAACGACATAGCCATATTAAGCGTATCTTCAGGTTCTTTAAAAAGGGCTAAAATTGATAAATTTGATGTAGATGTTTATAGCGATGCTGAAAATATACGTACAATAAAAAAATATCGTTTAGATGAAACTGAATCAACAACCCTGCAAGATGAAATAAGTGAATTTTTACACCTATTTTGGGCGGTACCGGACTCAAACGTAAACGAAACGTCTAAACAGTGTGTCGGGTATATTGCAGGATTTGTGATACGAGCGATTCGAAAAAAAATCAAGTGTGACGATTGCTTGGTTGCTTGCGAATCTTTACCACAAGATCCTGTATTGAATCGCAGAAATGGTATAGCACTCGTTGTACAAAAAACGAGAGGTGGTTTGACAATTCCTTCTACAAGTGTTGTAAATGTTTGTTTATTGGTAGAGTCATTGTTTCGCCAGGCTTGCAAAAATAATAATGGAAAACCTCCTATAGAACGAAATTTTCCCGCAGTATTAACTGCAAGGGTACTAAAAGATCTGATACATAAAACAGAAACATTGTTTCCTGATCTACAGAACCACTTCAAAGATACTTTAGTGTCAGATAATTTTAACAGCCACTTTCATATTTTATTGAAACAAATCATCACCAAATATATAGACATCCGTCTGTACGCAGCCGCTAAAAACTATTCCCTATATATAACAGGTGTAAATGTACGAAATTTTTTGCCGCCAAGTCAAAAACATAAGTTGATGAAATGTATCTTATTTTTGACTTTAGATAGGTACACAGTTGAATAAAAAAAGTCTTATCAAAAACAATCAAAACTCAATTTCCTGCCTACCCTTTAATTAAGTTATGTAGCGTGATGAAATGTATCCTTAAGTTGAGTCCAGGTTGAATAAAAAAAGTCGCTTCAAAATCGTAATTGGTAACATACATACATACTGACAGAAAGACAAACAAAAAATTTAAAAATTGTTGTTTTGGTGCCGCTAATGTTGACTGTTGCAATTATTTTTCATTTAAATATTTAATGTACAGAAACGAATTTTAATTGTATACCTACTGAAATCGGCATTATGGAGGCAACTAATAAAAAAATGCTAAAATATTGTACATATATTTTTATTTTTTATAAATACCTTACCTACTCCATTCCTTCCCAAACAAAACTTCCTATTTAAAAAACTTTTCTTATTATAGGTATTGTTGGATCTATCTAATCATTATCACTATTTGCTTGATCTTAGTATAACTGCTCCGACTATTTTGGTCATTAGCCTTCATTAAAGGAATGGATCAATTATTTTCATTTTACTGCATGGATTAAGTAGACATTTTTATCGATGTATTTTATCTCACTGTCCCATCTCTATTATTAGTTCCGTTCCCACCCACTGCTGCTGTCAGCGCCAAAATGGCGAAAATCAAATCGCCTCACTTTGACCCGGCCTATAGTTAGTCCAGCGTACTTGTATAATAGAGGTCAGTGGGAACGAGGCTAAAACGTCCCATATCCCCCCTGACCTCGTACCGCACTCAACGCGAGCTTCCCGCGACCAGTGTTGTGCATCACGTCGATTGGAGAGCACGTCCTTTTACAGCGCCGAACATGTCTAAACGATGTCGGAAGAAGTTAATTTTAAAAAACCCAGAAACAGAGCCAAAACAGGTAAGTTTTTAATGAAAAAATCTTCAGTAAGTACCTAGTTTTTTCTTATCTTGGTAGCTATGTACCTAAAGTAAGTGTAAGATATTATTACTTAAGTATATTATACCTAAAGATATTATTGGTAATAACGATTATTGACGTACCTAATACTTTGCAACATATCTAGAATTACCTATTATTCTATATCGTGATAATAATGTTATTATTATTAGGACTTAACACTTAATTGATATTTTTGTAGGTAGTGAAAAACTCCACAAGAAACGCAAAGCAGCCGTTGACAAAACAGGTAAGTAATATAATTAATATTTCAGTAGTTCTTTGTCTAGGTTTTGAAAGTAGGTATATAAATATTAAAGATTTTTAGGGTTACGTATCGAAAGGATAAAAACAGGACCTAAGATTACTAAGACTTCGCTGTCTGTCCGTTAGTCGCGATAGATAGATAGTTGAAGTTTTCTCAAATTATGTAGGCCGCTATTACAATAATACTAAAAAGTTAAAAACAACAAAATACCTATGTAAAGGGATATTTTTAATCACCAAGTTTGTTAAGTGTGTTAGATTCGACTTATGTAAATTTTACGATATATGTCACGTGGTCGGAAGAGAGCACCAGGCGGAGTATATTATTGTACGATGGTAAAAGTACAGAAATTATTGTGTTAGTAATTTAAGAAACTCAATATTTTAATATGAAATGTTTTGTTTTTAGCCATCTTAAATAAAGGATTACAGTGTTTGTAAGTACGTTTTGTATAAGCATGCGTGGATATGATATTTCTAACATTTATCTATAAGATTACTTGTGTGAAAAGCTTGATACGAGAATTAATTTTGCACTAACTAATACACCGTTTTTATATTAAACCTTTAACATAATATTCAACAACATAAGGTGCTGCCAAATGTAATCGCATGTAAATAATCTGGACCATAATAAAGCTTGAGAAGAAAGATGTAGCATACAGACTATTTGGTATAAAATGACAGTATATTATATATACTCGAGACTTATTATATATATTATAATATACCTACCGCAGCTTCACTCGCTTCAGTCTTCACTCGAAATCTAGGCTTAATGCGTCTCGATTAAATCTGCTATCGGTTCATGAATAAAGCGTTTACGGAGTGGGACTGGGATTCTAAGTATTTATTGTAAAACAAATCTTAAAAACTTTCTTTAAAAGTGTGTGGTGTGTGTGTGTGTGAGTTTGTTTTTTGTAATGAATAAGCATGCCAAATTCATCTCTATTTTTAAACTGCTGTTTATATTTTGCACCACTTACATGAATAATAATATAACATCTAATAAAGCGAACCCTCCTAGGTTGTAACCACTCGCGAAATAGAACAACTTTCATAAGAAAACGATAAAAATACTTTTTTATCGTTTGTAAAAATACTTTTTTAAGAAAATTTGTATACAGGTAATATCAGTTGTTCCAACTGGTTGCCTTAATTATGATACCTATACTTATTGGTAATAAAATTAACTTGTCACACAAAACTTACTCTTGGGACTTTGTATAGGAAGTATTATATTTTTTCTTTCTTTTATTTTATGAAACTTGTTTACTTTCACGAGTTGTATCACCACCTAAAGAGGGTTTTCATTTAAGAATAACACTTTGTTTAAACTATCACCAAGCAAAGGCTTTCTCTAGCAGCTTATTAATTAATTCTATTTTCAAGTGTACCGGTCATACAAAGCCAATATTTTTAATTAGGTACTGAATTGTCACTATGACGAAGACATTTTGATATTTTACAAACCTGGTTACTTATATGAAAATGATTGAACTTAGAGACATTTTTGGCGATCTATTAAATAGTCTATAAAGAAAAGTACCTACTTTGAATATCATAATACCTAAACTAGTCGGTGAGCCCGCTTTTTTTTTTTTTTTAGTAGCCCGTAGGGATCCCACTGCTGGGCGAGGGCCTCTCCCAAACATTTGGGAGGAATTGCCATAATCGCCACGCTTGGCAGGCGGGTTGGCGATCGCAGTAAGATGTCAAACGGTTCAGAGACGCTGCTGCCCGTCTTCTGTGTTCCTTTATTCCCTTAGTCGCCTTTTACGACACCCACGGGATGAAATGGGTTGGTACTATTCGCCGCCGGCACCACACAGCTTTATTTGCGTATCGTTTTTTTTTCTTGTCATTTCTATTCTATTTTTTTACCGTGTTTTGATCAGTACACTCAATAAATAGCTACTGGTGGCTGAGAACTGCCTGTTTATGCAAAATACAATATGTGAGTCATTTTTTTCAGAGTCCACCGAGAAGTGATGTCCAACCAATCGGCCAACATTGCCAATTGAAAATGTGTTTGACGATGAGAGTGATGAAGAGATTTTTCCAACAAATAAACGTCAAAAAACATATTTTTCTACGAACCAAATATAACTGAAAAAATCGCACCTTTACATAAATTTAGCTCACAACAAGAATGTGTCATTGATAAACAACAGTATGACAATACAAAACAATATACTTTCTTACATGGGCACCCAAGCTCTATAATTATTGCAAATACAAGAACATTACAACACAAAGCAAAAACACGTGCTCAGACTGCCACTAAAAAAAATTCAATTTATCCTGATCAAGTGAAAGAACCAGAAGAAACAGTTAACCTCAGTCCAAACATCCGAAAAACTATTCAACTCAAAACACAAGAAGAAACAGTGTATCTCAGTCCTAGTACCAGAAAAACTTGTCAAATATTGCAGAATGTTCGCTTGTCCGCTTCTAGTGCTTCAACCTCACCAATAAAAAAACAAAATCCTATAGGTTCCCCTTCAAAAGATTTTCCTCATATAACTACGGAGAGCAGAGCTGGATCTTTGTCAGAAATCTCACGCTCCAATTTACTGGATTTTAATATATCACTTAGTGAGGACAACATTCAACAATTACTTCGTACTCCGACACAAAAAAGACCGAGAGAAAATGTTACATCCGAATGTACATATTCAGAAGACTTTAATCCGTCCAAATCCAAAAAAAGTCATGAAATAGAGGTCTCTGTAATTATAGAAAGTATTCCTGATGACAATGTTAAAGGAAAACGAGACATGAATAACAAATTGCCAACTGTTCTAAAATCACCTGATATTGTCGAATATGATATTATTGAACATATAGACTGCGAAAACAATAATATAATACAAACAAACAAAATATGTCACAGTGTGCAGAATATTCGAAAATCACCTGAGTTGGATGAGAGTAATAATATGGAAGATGATAATTTTAGCGGTACTGACAATGATTATAGTCCTTCGGAGGAAGAGTGTAGTGATTCGGAAGAGTATGCTTCAATGGAAAATTGCGTTCATTCAGATCAGGATTTATCTCCAGATAGTGAATATGAAGAAGCTACAGAAGATGACATTTTAGTCACGGACGAAACATTACCCGGCACGCAAGCTAAAGATCACGATGAGTGGGAAAATATATCGGAAAGTCCCATAACTTTTAATGAATTCGCTGGAGAATGTACGTTTAATTTACCCTCGTTTGTGGGAGTTACACCTGAAGATATATACAAGATGTTTGTTACAGATGAGATGATTGATATAATGGTATCTGAAACAAATGCTTACGCACAAAAGTATATACAAATAAATCAACAAAATATGAAACGTAATTCACGCATGACAAAATGGAGTGACACCAGTTCTCAGGAAATGAGAACATTTTTGGCTGTTTTAATGGCAATGGGTTTGTGTAGAGTTCCTAATTTAAATTTATACTGGAGCAGAAACAAATTGTATCGAAACGAATTTATTTCTTCAGTAATGACAAGAGACAGATTTTTATTGCTACTTAAATGCTGGCATGTCAGTGATGTAAGTAATGAAGACCAAACTGACAAACTATATAAAATTAGAAATATGTTCACAAAGATTACAGAAAACTTTCGACGTATTGCAAATCCTGGAAAGTATGTGGTAATCGATGAAACCATGATACCATGGAGAGGAAGACTAGGTTTTCGCCAATACATAAAAAACAAATCACACCGATACGGCGTAAAGCTTTATAAGCTTTGCACTCCCGAAGGTTATACTTCTGAGTTAGAGGTTTATACAGGGAAAAAAAATCAGAAAAAAGAATTAGCACACAGTAAAAAAGTAGTGTTAAGATTGATGACAAATCTGACAGAAATGGGTAGAATCGTAATAGTAGACAATTACTACACTTCGTTGGGCCTGGCAGAAGATCTTCTATCACAAAAAACATTTTTATGTGGAACACTTAATAAAATACGGAAATATCTGCCAAAGCAAGTTACTAGTTACAAATTGCAGAAAGGCGAAATTATTGGAAAAATTAACAAAAAGGGCGTAAAGGTAATGAAATGGATGGATAAACGGAATGTTTTGATGTTGACTACGTGCAAAGATCACGATGATAACCTGATAGATACTGGAAAAAAGAAGAGAGGAACCGACGAATGCATAAAAAAACCGGGATGTGTTTTGCTGTACAATAAAACAAAAAAAGGCATTGACTTTTCTGACCAGATGTCTTCTTATTATACAACTTTGAAGAGAGGAATCAAATGGTGGAGAAAAGTTGTAATGGAGCTAATATTTGGTACGGCGCTAATTAATGCCTGGATTGTGTTTAATTCAATCCAAACTGATGGAAAAAAGTTACCAAAAAGACTCTTTGTGGAGAAACTTATAGAATCTTTAATAAAAAAGGAAATCGATGAGACCCCAGGTAATGTAATGCTTAGATATATTTCTTTACAGTCAACGTGTTGAAGCTTTCATAAACTAAGCTTGACATTTGGTCATTATTAAGTTATTTATTATTGTTTCCTTTTAATTATTCTGAATTTAAGCTACCTTACCTACCTACTCTTTCAACATTTTAAGTATAAAACAAACACATTCATTTGATGCAGTTAAACCTACATTATCATTGTTATTCTCATCTACGATCTATCTAAGTAACAATGTCAGTTTTATTACGTTATCTTTACATTTTTGTTATTTTTCAGCACCTGAAAGCGCACGCCATTGCCTCGAAAAGGGTGAAAAAAGGAGAAGATGTGTTGGTTGTTACCAAAAACTACGCACATTTTTACCATCTCGTGAAGCTGATAAAAAATCCAAAAAGATTTTGACTCAGTGCACTCAGTCCAAAAAATCTTATTGTCTACCCTGTTTCAATGAAAAACACTCATAAATAAGTACAACATATATATTGAGATTTTTATAAAAATAGTATATTGATACTGATTTTTTAATGTTAATTCAAGTTCTAATAAGTGTATTTTTAAAGCCCGAGGCAGAATAAATAGGACAGTTTCTTTTCTACTTCTGGTTGCCTTTTTTTCTATTCTGTGAACCGCATTAAGATTTTCATATACAAATAGAAAGATAAACCTTATGCATAAACCGTAATCCATTATTTTCCAATAATAAGTCTGTAATAGGTGCCTCTTAATGGTATAGAATGGAACGCTTCGTGCGCGAGTCCGACTCGCACTTGGCCGGTTTTTTTTTTCTTTATGGCGCCTTCAAGCACAATTTAGATTATTTTAAAAAAAATGTATCCTTTGATATCTTTGTGTTGTTTTGCCAGGTTTTGCCCTTAAAACGATCTAATGAGATATAATTGATCAAAATCGGTCAAGTCGTTGCGTAGTTAAGACAGTTTAAAAACGTCGATATTATTTTTCCCATCACTAATCGCAGCGAAAATTTGCCCTATTTCAGTGCGTTACGAGGTGTATAAGATCCCATATTTTGTTTTGCTAATAATTCCTAAACTAGCCATCAGATCCCGGGGCGACGGTGGATTAGGGTTCATCAATTCACTGTCTATATCAATAAGGACCAAAATTCTCATTTATCTTTGATTTCGCGCCAGAAAATGGATTTTAGTCTGTAAAAGGAGGTGGGGTCTAATAGACCGCGTGTCGCCCTAACGTCTGGTCACGGTACGGGCCGATTATACCTCGTGCCGCAGGAACGGAAAGTATGCAAAAATTGGTGCCGCAGCTAACGTGTTAAAATCCACAATCCCTTTAGTGAAACGCATTCCTAAAGGTGCTCGTCACTCAGTAGGTCAAATTTTTTTCGAACAGACTTAAAAATATTATTAAAGAAAACTCTGTTCAAGCTTGGGAGAACCTTTTTTCATTTTCCTTTCAAGTACTTCATTCAAATAGAAAACCCAATGTTTCATTAACCTCATCTATAAAAAATAACTGCTACAATGATCATAATGATTCGAATTGTTCACCACCAGCACACTACTCATTTTCAAGATCGACCCACAATATTATCAAAAAAATTGAGTCCAAAGTGAGTGACGGGGACCTAAAGGGTGCTTCAAATTTACTTTTTAGTAGTGATACCCTAGCCGAGGACAACACTGAAACCATAAAAGCGCTAGAAGATAAACATCCACCTTCTCCAGTACAAATCACAGCATCTCTTTTAGGTGATAGTCAACAGCCTTTGCAGGCTACGATCAATGACATACATTCTGCGGTTATGTCTTTTAGAAATGGTTCTGCCGGTGGCCCTGATGGTATATTTCCATAACACTTAAAAGACCTAATCAATCTTCCAGGGGATACCGGTAGAGCTGTTTTAACAGATTTAACCGCAGTCATTAATTTAATGCTTGCAGGCAAAGTAGCCCAAGAAATTGTACCTATGATTTATGGGGCCAATCTCTGTGCTCTTAAAAAAAAGGACGGCGGTATCCGCCCAATTGCAGTAGGCTATACATTTCGTCGTATAGCCTCGAAAATCTGTTGCCAAAAAATCCTGCCCGACCTGACCGCCAAGTTCCAACCGGTACAGCTAGGTTTTGGCAGTAGGGGGGGATGTGAGGCCGCCGTCCATGCTTTAAGGTCATATCTCAAAAGAGATGCGGGTGAAGTATTGCTAAAAGTGGATGTTAAAAATGCATTCAACCCGGTGAATAAAAATGAAATTCAAAATTGTTCACCAGAAATTTTTGACTACCTTTTCCAATGTTACGGTGCAGAGTCGCCTCTCACCTATAAAACTCATAAGATATTATCATCCACCGGCTGCCAACAAGGTGATCCATTAGGTCCTGCAATTTTTAGTCTCGCCATTCATCCAATAATCACTTCACTCGCTTCAAAATTGAGCATTTGGTATTTAGATGATGGCACTCTAGGAGGCGACTCTTTGGCAGATTTGAAAATAGTTATTGACAAATTTCACGACATCGTCGGTTTGGTTCTAAATTTTTCTAAATGCGAGTTATTTTTAGACGTATCTATTTCCATTTCCAAAAAAACAAGAAATTATTAATGAATTCAATTTATTGGCTCCTAATATCAAAGTTATTACAAAAAAATCTCTTCGCCTTCTAACTGGCGCTAGTTAGCGGTTGGGGGAATCTAGAAATTGACATTGGTAACACTGCGTTAGTGCGTGACAGATAAATAATTTTAAAAAAAAGTTTGACAACATCAATCGACCGTTGGAGTTTTTGATTGTGTTTCGATAATTTGATGAGATTAAAGTGGAAACATTTAATTACATTTGGATTTAATTGTGTCGTAAATTTGCAATCTGCATACCTTACAGAACAGAAGAGGATTTTTGGATATAATAACCGCTCATTATCTATTGATTGGTCAAGTAAGTAGTCTAATAAAGTATGGTTAGGTTATCTTTTTTATTCTCATGTAAACTAAAACAAAAGTAAATTCGTTAATGAATAGAATAAACATCTAATTATTTTCATCAGCCACATTCGTTTAGTAGCTGATGGATGTAGCGGGCAAAATAAAAACAGCACGATGCTTGCTATGTGTTGCCGTTGGCTTTTAGATAACAGACACATATGAAAGATTGAGCTGGTCTTTCCTATCACTGGCCATTCTTTTATGCCACCAGATAGAGTATTTGGCAACATAGGAAAAAAAATCCGAAAAAAGGAAGTTATTGCAAAACCAGAAGAGTACATAGATTTCATCTCAGAACACGCAACAGTTACTTCACTCTCAAATATATTGGTATACGACTGGAAGACATCCGTACAGAACACAGTTAAAGCCCCTGCACAGCTTCACTTCAAATTGCAGTGTAAGCGATTCATCTTAAGGAGATCTAAGAAAATGGACAATGTATTGGTGCACGGAGAGTTATTTTACAATTCCGATACAAGAAATCCAAAAAGTATATGCAAAGCTGGGAAGAATGCTGAAATGATAAAACCAATTCTGATTTCTAAAGGTTTGGCAGTAAATAAACTCAAGCTCAAGGATGTAAAAAATTTGTTAAAAAGCACTACGGTAAAGACTGGAATGTAAGACCGGAACTTGAATTTTACGAAAAAGTTATAAGTGGTCCAAAATGCGAAGAAGAAGAAAGGGAAGACACTGAGCTATGTGAAATGAGAGATTTAGATATAGGCCTTAGAGTATAGTATTCATAACAAGAATGAATAAAACCCGTAAAAATAAATTATTATTGCGTTATTATTTTTTCTAAAAAGCTCCTTCCTAACTCAACAAGCCAACAAGTCCACATAATAGGTATTATGAATATTTTTATCAATAAAAAATTATAAATTTATATATATTTAATATTATATTGAGTCCAAAGTGAGTGAGACTTTGGACTCAAATTGTGCTAAAATTACTTTTTAGTAGTACCCTAGCCGAGGACAACACTGAAACCATAAAAGCGCTAGAAGATAAACATCCACCTTCTCCAGTACAAATCACAGCATCTCTTTTAGGTGATAGTCAACAGCCTTTGCAGGCTACGATCAATGACATACATTCTGCGGTTATGTCTTTTAGAAATGGTTCTGCCGGTGGCCCTGATGGTACAACACTTAAAAGACCTAATCAATCTGCCAGGGGATACCGGTAGAGCTGTTTTAACAGATTTAACCGCAGTCATTAATTTAATGCTTGCAGGCAAGGTAGCCCAAGAAATTGTACCTATGATTTATGGGGCCAATCTCTGTGCTCTTAAAAAAAAGGACGGCGGTATCCGCCCAATTGCAGTAGGCTATACATTTCGTCGTCTACAGCCTCGAAAATCTGTTGCCAAAAAATCCTGCCCGACCTGACCGCCAAGCTCTAACCAGTACAGCTAGGTTCCGGCAGTAGGGGGGGATGTGAAGCCGCCGTCCAACATCCCATTTTAAGGTAGAGGGAATATATTTCCCACCAATTAATTTGGTACCTTTACCCAAAACTAATTGTGCTATCGATTTTTTTTTAAGGCAACATTATCTCTGGAAATCCCCTAAAAATTTTTATGAGGGACTTAAATGCGGTCGTCATATTTATTTTTAGTCTGTGGCGGTAGTCAGTGTGAAAATAAGTGAATTTCGGCACCTGTTGATAAATCTTTGTATATCTCCAATTTTGGCAGCTATCAAGAGGTAAGTTGTTATTATTCTTAAGCCGGGTCCGCAGCGACTTGTTTTTGTGTTTTTGTACAAAATAAAAACATAACCGCCCGTCCTCTGCGCCTATTTGTAGTTATTGTTTTTGTTTACATTTCAAAAATGAGTTCCGACGCAGAAGACATGAAAACTGTTTTGTCCATATAAAAATAGGATGTATCAAAGAGGTACCTACATATCATGCTAAATCTATGGTTTTAGTTTTTTGGATTTAGACCACACTTGTTTAATTTCAAAAATGAGCTCCGACGAAGAAGACGTGGAAACTGTTCTAACAATAAAACCGTTTTCCCCCCGAAGGGAAGAAAACGAATATTTAGGTTTAAGCCGAAGCTTGACCCACTTGTGAGATTACCCCCTTGAATTTTACGCGGTTGCAGTGCTATCCTACCCTCAAACCTACCTAAAAGTGATCACGTGACTCACAGCGAGCCGTCATCGCCATCGTTGGCTAGTCGATTGTTCCTCAGTACTCTCACAAGCCGGCAAGGAATGCAATTTTAGTGGGTCAAGCTTCGGCTTAAACCTAAATATTCGTTTTCTTCCCTTCGGGGGGAAAACGGTTTTATTTAGGTGTTAGAGCCTTCGCTTGACCCACTTGTGAGAAGTGTTTATATTCTGCCGGCGATGGCAAGGCGTACTGTGAGTAGTTTTTTATGGAGTAGGTAAGAAGAACATAATTGTTATGAACAAAAATCAATGTTTATTAAGAAATTACATAATCAGATTGATCGATAAAGCTCTTAGATAAGAATTTTTTATGGAAAATAAAGAAAAATTAACAGATGTAATTCGTTTTATAATGGTGTGAATGATTCACTTAAACTAGGTTGATTTAACTGTACTGTTTTTGGTGGTACCGTCTTAAAGTAATGTTTTAAGAAAGTATCTTTACTTCTCCAATTTCCTCGAGAAATAACCTCATCTAGATTAAGGTTTCTGTTGGTCCAATTGTCAGAGTTTACAGCTGCTCTAAAACTGCCAGGAGTACCCTCTATATTTGCGGATTTAAATAGGTTACGGATCCACCCAGCAATAACGGTCCTAGAGGCAGCTTTGACTCTGTTTCTAGTGGTGATGAACAGCCTAGATGTTTTATTGGCTCTTCGACATTTGCTTATAAGAATAAGTTTATTTGTCCAAAATACCGGGTCTAATAACTGAATGTTATTTCGAATTAGTTTCCACCCTGATTGTCGAAAGTTGGTAGAATCAGTCTTCGAGCCAAATTGAGGCCAGAATATAATGTGGTCATCATGAACCTCAAGATAGTTGGGGCCAATATCAAGTAGAGTTAAATCATGTATTCTTCGTCCTGAGGCTAGAAGGAGCAATGCGGATACATGACGC
Organism: Epirrhoe alternata; assembly: GCA_963565295.1. Taxonomy (NCBI): domain Eukaryota; kingdom Metazoa; phylum Arthropoda; class Insecta; order Lepidoptera; family Geometridae; genus Epirrhoe; species Epirrhoe alternata. The sequence goes on from OY751394.1 coordinate 9,336,205, forward strand.
GATACTTGAAATAAGCTGCTTTGATCAACCTCATAGCTTCTTAAGTAGTCGATTAGGTTACTTAAGAAGCTATGAGGTACTAACATTCCAAGTTAATGGTTTTGGAGGAGGTGGTTTGCTTGCAAAAACTGCTTTTAAAGTCCGTTTCACCAGAGGATGATTACTAAGTTTCTCACTCTTTTCGGGATTGGCGAATGTGGTAACCACAGATTTATGTAGGGCAATGGATCTGGACGCCAGTTTGACTTCTTTGTGAAGGTAACAGATGAATTTTGCTAATTCTTCGGGTTCCGGGTCGTCAACTAGAATGTTGTTATCTTTTGCCCATAATAACCAACGTGACCAGGCTGGGCCGTAAGTTTTCAGGGTTGAGTTGCGCCACGAGGTTTCTAAAAGACTACGGTTCTCCTCAGACCAAGTTTCTATGATACGGTTCCAGCCTGTACCTTCCAAACCTGCAAACACATTTCTTTTGTTGCCGCGGGAGGATTCCCGGTTTTGAGATCGATCAGATTCTTGTTCAGGTTGGGAATCGTGAAGGGGAAGCCTATAGTTCTCTGCCTCAATTCCGCTTTCCAGAATGTCCTCTCCCATTTCGGAGCTACTAGGAGATATGTTCCCGAGCAGCGTGTTAGGTGTCTCAGGACGCGTGGAATGAGCGCTGGTGGAGGGAACACCCAACCTAGTTTGAACTCCCACTTTCGACTGAAAGCGTTCACAAACAGGCACATTGGATCTCTTGCATCTTCGCTCACGTAATTGTGCATGATGGCTGACCGAGCACTTGCAAAAAGGTCCACTTCCGGCGTTCCCATTTTCCTGAAAATGACTTGAAGGACTTCCTGATTCAACGTCCACTCCGATAACTCTGTCGATCGTGATAAGCTGTCCGCCGTACCGTTGTATCGTCCGGGAAGGTATCGAGCTACAAGGTGTATTTGATGTTGATTGGCCAGTTCCAGAATCCCGAAAGTTACACGGAGAAGGCGTAGAGATTTGGTGCCTCCTTGCTTGGTAATGTAAGCTACAACAGATTTGTTGTCTGATTGTATCATTACGGTTTGATTTCTTAGTTGAAAACCTTTCCTCTTCATGACTTCTAGGACCGCCCATAGCTCCTTTTGGTTGCTGTGCCAGCTTTGCTGCCTCTTGTTCCAGAATCCTTGGAGTTTTTCGTTTCCGATCGTTGCTCCCCACCCCGATCCCGCCGCATCGGTTGTTATGAAGGCCGTGACATCTCGATGGTGTATCGGAGAAGATTGTGCTATGTTTTGTAGCCACCATCTTAATTCTTCTTGTACTTTGTTTGGTATTGGGAATTTTTTGTGTTTCTTGTTTATCGGTAGCTTTTTGGCTGCTATCTGAATGTGACGGCTGTGTAGCCTTCCTAAAGGGATAACAAATGAGGCGAAGTTTATGTTGCCAAGGAGGACTTTTGCTAGCCACCACGTCCACCACTGATTGCTCAGTACTGTATTTATTAATGCAGCACACTTCAGAGTTTTTTCTTCTGGTAGCTGCTTTAAGTTTTGTTCCGTGTTCCACAGGATCCCTAGGTATTCCACGATTTTTGAAGGCGAATGAGATGTTTTTTGGTGATTTATGCACCAGCCCATTTCTACCAGTAGTTTTTTCGCCTGATGACTTTGCTGTGACAGTGTATCGGGATTTGGGTGTAACAGGAGAAAATCGTCCAAGTAAACGACGACTCTTATTCCCTTTTCCCTGAAAAGGTTTGCAACCCAATTAGTGACCTTGGCAAATATGTAAGGTGCCGTCGCTAACCCAAAAGGGGGACAGGTCATTTCATAAATTGTTCCGTCAAAATTGAATGCTAAAAATCGTCGATGAGGCTTGCTGATTGGGATGTGAAAGTAGGCCTGAGATAAGTCTATCTTGATCATGTAGTCAAAGCTATTCATACAAAGAGGGATTCTCTGATGATTAATCAACCGAAATTTCGGAGGCTGAAGGAACTTGTTAAGTAATTTAAGATTAAATATCGGTCTGTTGGAGCCGTCCCCCTTTTTCCTAAGAAACATAGGAGAAAGGAATCCTGATTCACTAGAGCATTTGACTATGGCCTTGCAAGTTAGCATTTTACGCATCTCTTCAGACATATCAGGGGAGGATTTAATTAGAAACCGATCACTATAGTCTGTGATAAATCTCCTTATAGGAGGAGAGCGTATAAAGGGTATCCTGTACCCTGATAAGACTGAAATTATTGATTTAGGAGCGCCAAGGCACTTCCAGGTCATAATGTGCTGGCTTACCTGTCCCGCATGAAAGTTTTGATTTTCTTTACGATTTAGATTTACCCCCAAATCTAGGCTTTTTGTTTGTGTATGTTCCCGAGCCAGTTCCTGTGTAAGAATCTTTCTTTGTTTGCGTCGGGGCTCTATAATTATGTCTTCTTTCATTGGGTCTTTTGAAGCCCTGGTTCTTTTGTTGACTCGTAGTTGGTCTGTTATGTTGCTTGGGTTTGGCAGAACCCGTATATGGTTTCCTGACAGGAAAAAACTTATGGATTCCTCCTTGTTCTTTAATAAGATCACTTAACTGTGGTTCTGTGAATAAATGCGTATTCGATGGCGGGATCGCATGAATGAGCTCATTGAGTGTTTTGTTTATTGGTTTATAGACAGATCTGCGCTGATGTATTATTTCTGCCCTTCTACCACAGACGTATTGCAGCAAGGAATCCGACGTTCGGCGGAAGGCACTATCAGCAGCAAGGAAGTTCTTGTTTAGGTGTGATTTCACCTCCAGAGGTGCAGCATTGTATATGCTTTGAAAATGATTTCTCTGTTGCAAGATGCCATGAATAGTGGCGCCTAGGCAGGTGTCCACTTTTTCTAGCAGGGTTATTGTTTGCCAGTTAGGAGTAACCGTCGCTAAGATGCTATTTACTTTAAGGCTAGTAAAAACTGGGGCAGCTTGAAATTGCTTTTGGACGTCCGCGTAGCGGATATTTTGCCATGAGGATTCTCCGAGTCTGGAGCATTGAGAGCCCTGTTTCGCAAGTGTTTCCTCAGCTATTCCTATTTTGCCTTCGGATTCTTTTGTTTCAGGAGCAAAATCAAAGAAGTGGTCTTCTTGTTCGATCGGTTTCGCTTTTTGTGGCCCAGTTGGCTCTGATTCAATCATTTCTGGTGCAACCCAGTCATCACTTTCCTCGGGTTCACATGTATGACTGTCGGAGTCTACGCTGTTTGCCTTTTGCGTTAATAATTCTGTCTGTATGCTAGACAGTGCGAGAAGCTGTTCAAGCATTTTATTTTGTTGCTCCATAAAGGTTTCTAGGTTTTTTGTAGCAGCGGTTTGGGGTGCTTCCGGGCTATGAGATCTTTTCCTCGTATGTATAGGTGTGCCAGCTGTAGAAGCTGAAGATGCGGGTCCAGACGAGTTCGTACTGGTCCCGGCCCTCGTTTTAAGGTGGAGTGAAGCTTCAGGGCGAGTAAGTAGTAAGCTTTTGATGGCTGTTAGATTTTGCATAAAGCCGCTGTATGCATCAGTTGGGTGAATTTTCTTCATTGTAGCGAATGGAGAATAGATAAGTGCCCTGCCTATGGGCCAGTTGAGGATTATTCTTTTTATGGTTTTGTATTTTCGTTCACTCAGAGAACTTGAACAGCCATACGCAACGGCCAGGTGGACCGTAGGCATTGCAAATCTTAGGCGATTTTCATCATCTGAAGATATTTTGTCCCCGAATAGGTCTTCATAAGACATCATGTTGATCTCCCACGATCTCCAATTTGAGGGGTAGCATTCGTCTAATGCGTCTATAAAGTTCTTATAGAAGAGTGCTTGCTCGGGTGGGGGATCCCACATTGCTGTGTCACCCAGCGTAGTGCGATTCATAGGGTCCATGATCTGGAAGCAGCGAGAGATACAAGTTACTACTTGAACGAGAGACTATTGCAGTCTAGCAAAAGCCGAATGACGGCTGTGTTGTGTAGTCGACAGGACGGCTGAGCAATTGAGCTTCCACATAGGTAGGGTATCACTATACCCCAGCTTGTAGTCGACGAGTGTCGGCTAGTCAGCCGTCATAGGCTGTTAGGCCCTAGCCTATTAGCCGACGAGTGTCGGCTAGTCAGCCGTCATAGGCTGTTAGCCCCTAGCCTATTAGCCGACGAGTGTCGGCTAGTCAGCCGTCATAGGCTGTTAGGCCCTAGCCTATTAGCCGACGAGTGTCGGCTAGTCAGCCGTCATAGGCTGTTAGCCCCTAGCCTATTAGCCGACGAGTGTCGGCTAGTCAGCCGTCATAGGCTGTTAGGCCCTTGCTTATAATAGCCGACGAGCGTTGGCTAGTCAGCCGTCATAGGTAGGCCTACATAGAATTTGCACATTGCAGATTTTCAATACGCAAGAGCATATTGCGCGTGCCGTCCAGGGAGCGGGCATTTTGAGGAATGATCTGCATGAGGTTTATATTGCGTTGTTGCGAGTCTGCCGTCCGAAGAGCGGGCATTCGCATGAAACGCTAATACGTACAAGCACATTTCAACTCCTGAAGGAGATTATGATAGGAATAATACATTAAGTACTTACATTTTGTATGTTCACGCCGTATAGAATTGAATTTATTTAATTTTTATTGTTATATTTATTTTTTATTTGCACTGCACTTTCACCGTCAAAATTCAAAGACGTACTGAGGAACAATCGACTAGCCAACGATGGCGATGACGGCTCGCTGTGAGTCACGTGATCACTTTTAGGTAGGTTTGAGGGTAGGATAGCACTGCAACCGCGTAAAATTCAAGGGGGTAATCTCACAAGTGGGTCAAGCGAAGGCTCTAACACCTAAATAGTCGATTTCGTTCTCCGAAGAAGAAGAAACAGAAGTAGATTCCGGGTCCGACCTTACCTGGAAGCTCGTTCTTTCAATATTTACCAAGAACTTAAAATTGATGATAGATTCGGTCAAAAAAATTTTTTTAGATGTTCAGAAAGTGACTTTCAAGAGCTGGTATCATTAATTTTACCAGATATAGAGAAGAAAACAACGTGGAGAAACGATGTGGTTCCTCCTGACATGAGATTAGGTGTGACTTTACGGTTTTTAGCAACCGGAGACAGTTACACCAGCTTAATGTATCACCTAAGAATCTCTAAACAATTACTATCAAAACTGATTCCAGAAGTCTGTTTAGCTCTCTTCAATAAACTGAAAGATGTGTATCTAAAGGTAGGTACCTATACATACCTAAGTATTTTTTTCTTATTGAACCAATTGCAATTTTACAGTCGTGTACTCGTATTAGGTAGGTATAGGTACTATATTAAATTATTACTTCTTTTTATGAAATCAATCTTTATTCTTTTAATCGAACAATAGGAGTATTACATCAGCTGTAATTGAATTCTTAAAATTTAATGTCGTTTGTTTCTTGTGTAGATTCAATTTTCAATTCGAGCGCTTCTTACCAGTAACTTCTTTTATTGAACCATCATTTGAAATGACTAAATAGCTGGTTGATTGTATTGCACGTGGATTAGATGATTGTGTGTCTGGTAGTTTATTGGCAGAGGTGCTAACAGTCGGACTTGCGGTTGGCTTAATTTGTGTTTTGGGCTGTCTGTAGGTATAGGTGCTCCCAGTCAGACTTGCAGTTGGCATAATTTGTATTTTGGGCTGTCTGTAGGTATAGGTGCTCTCAGTTAGACTTGCGGTTGGCTTAATTTGTATTTTGGGCTGCCTGTAGGTAAAGGTGCTCTCAGTCAGACTTGCGGTTGGTTTAATTTGTATTTTGGGCTGTCTATCGGTATAGGTGCTCTCAGTTAGACTTGCGGTTGGCTTAATTTGTATTTTGGGCTGCCTGTAGGTAAAGGTGCTCTCAGTCAGACTTGCGGTTGGTTTAATTTGTATTTTGGGCTGTCTGTCGGTATAGGTGCTCTCAGTTAGACTTGCGGTTGGTTTAATTTGTATTTTGGGCTGTCTGTCGGTATAGGTGCTCTCAATTAGACTTGTGGTTGGCTTAATTAGTATTTTGGGCTGTCTGTCGGTATAGGTGCTCTCAGTCAGACTTGCGGAACTTTCAATAGGACTGGATGAATTGGATACAGATCTACTTGTACACTCGATGTTTTCAATTTCATACTTGCTGAGCAGTCTTTGTATATCCAGTTTCAGCTTGCTTTGTAATACTGGCTGAAATTTCCGCATTTGGGCATCAATGTACTGCCCGAATGTGGTTATTTCATCTTCCGCCGTTTTATTTTTTCGCTCTTTTATTGCTTTCAATGTTAGTAAAGCTTCTCCATATAAACTAGATGTTCTTTGCTTTTTTTTTACTGTGTGCGATTCTTGTGGTGGTGGTGTCGGCGTAGGTGGTGCTAGTGTCGGCGTAGATAGTGGTGGGGTCGGCATAGCTGGCGGTGATGGTGTCGGTATCGGTATCTGAAATAAATGCATAATGTTTTTCTATTACTCACAGACACCTTCAACTGATGCAGAATGGAGAAAAATATCAAGAGGCTTTGACGCCAAGTGGAATTTCCCTCATGCAATAGGCGCTTTAGACGGAAAACATGTAGTTATGGAAGCCCCAGCAAATACAGGAAGCCTGTATTTCAACTACAAAAAAACATTCAGTGTTGTACTTCTGGGCATGGCAGACTATGATTATAATTTTACTTATATAGATGTTGGCTGCCAAGGTAGAATCTCTGACGGAGGGGTTTTTCGAAATTTTACTTTGTTCAGAAGCCTAAATAATAATACTTTGAATATACCCGAAGATGAGCCTTTACCTTGTGGAGATGTGAATTTGCCATATGTTATACTAGGTGATGATGCTTTCCCATTGTCGAACTACTTGATGAAACCCTATGGTGGAGAGCATCAACAAGGTTCAGCGCAGAGAGTGTTTAACTATAGACTATGCCGTGCACGTCGAATAATAGAAAATTTATTCGGCATTTTAACTTCTGTGTTTCGTGTTTTTAAGAAACCCTTAACAGTAGAAGTGGGTACAGTAATACCGGTCATTTTAGCTTGCGTTGTTTTACACAACTATCTAAGGCGAAATAAAACAAGCCGAAATATATATACGCCGCCGGGTAGTTTCGATGTAGAAGAAAACGGTGAATTGATAGGGGGTGAATGGAGGAACGAACCAGCAGCAGAAGGTTTACAATCACTTCCAAGAATACCCAGAAGAACACCTATAGATACTCGGCAGATTCGAGATAGGTTTGCTTTGTATTTTATCAGCGAGAGTGGAATGCTTCCATGGCAAAACATTGTTTAAGTAACATGAGAATTTAGTTTTTAATATAGTAATTTTCAGATCCTATTAAAATTATTGAAATGCACTGATTATAATTTTATAGGGGGAGGTTATAGGGTCCCATATGAATGTTGAAACAAATATCCATACATACATCCATAAATATAAATAGGATAAATTACAAAATTTCAACTTGTTTCGGGAATGACCATTATCACCCTTTGGCTACGAAACCCTAAAAATAACTAGCGAATATTTCAATATGAACTTCACTTACCGCATAATTTGAAATGGACTCTTGAGGAATGTTGCAACACAACAGACTAGCCATTTCCTGGTAAGCAAACCATTTAGAAGTGTAAATGTCGGCTGCTCCGCTACCCGTTCTAAGCCCAGTAACATTCTTCTTCTCTCTACCAAATTGCCCCTTGAGGCTTGCCCATTTTAAATGTACTTCCTCTTTTTTTATTCCGAAAACATTTGCTATTTCCAACAGGGCATCCAGTTTTTTATGTTTATCTCTGTGATCTTCCAACGTTACATCCCAAAGCAGAGGTCTTTGTCTTATCAGTTGTATGAAGAGCAACGTGTTTTCTTGAGTCCACTGCATTTCCACGCTTAGAATTAAATAAAATTTAAATGTAAGCGCCAAACCGATAAATCCAGATCAAAAAAAATAGACGCATTTGACATTGACTTCTTCAACACAAAACACTTCCCCTCCCCGCAGGCAAATGCGGGGGATGTTATCCATTCTTCTCGGAAAACATTTTGTTGTTATTTTTGTCTATGCCAAGACCGAATTGACATGTTATTTTGTACAAAAACATGAAAACACGTCGCTGCGGACCCGGCTTTAGTCTACAGTATATTTTACTTAATTTCAGTCACATTTTTAATTTTTTTCTACACGGGTTTTTTGTGGTGGTAAATATATTCCCTCTGCCTGTACAGCTTTGCATGTTTTTTCTTATTGTGTGTTCCAGAAAATGAGTGGGAGTAGAAGAGTGCTCAACGATTTAGATATTATCAATGAATTGGAAGAAATTTTTGGTCTCCCCGATGATCCCAATATATCGGACGATAATTTAGAATCAGACGAAGAGGCTCTATACAGCACCACGAAACTTCAAAGAATTCTTAAAAATGTTGATGAGCCGAATGACGGGCTTATGCCACCGACACCCGATGTACCTAGTAGCCCAATACTTCAAGAAATTCAGTCTGTCAGTTCCATATCTCAAGAAATTCAGTCTGGCACTTCCATACCTCAAGAAATGACCGAGAGAGACCGAGACATGTGAGAGTAGTACAACGACCAAACTACGGGTCGTTTTTAATGCAAGCAGTCCGACTAGTTCAGGAGTTTCATTCAATCAGATTAAAATGATTGGGCCTCAGAATACAGAACAAACCAGAAACCGTCAACGCGCTTGAAAGTGACGCAATCACAACTACTCCAAATTGGAGTAACTCGATATTTAGTCAATCAGTCTATGGCCGCCGCGCGCATCGGTAATTACTGTTCAGTTTTTAATTAATTATGCCGACTTGTGTCGTTCCCACGTGCAAAAATGCTGCTGCGACTGCGAAGAAATCGCATGGGATCACGTTTCATGTGTAAGTAGTACATTTCCAATTCATTTTATTGAAATATTAAATTTTTTTTGTTTGTTGTAATTGTCATAGAAATTCATGCGTTCCACACGTAAGTGTTGCCACATAGGATAACAGAATATTTTACCCAACTTTTTTAACATATATTTTTCTATGAATTGTAATTATCTGAACATAATGATGCGATCGTTTTGTAAGTCTCACTTTTTCATAATTACCTAATATTTGATTTTTGTGAAACTGGAAACTTTCTAGTATACTTAAATAATCAGCACAACTGCGTCATAAATGTGATTGAGAAATTTAAGCTCTCCAGGTGATGAAGTAACGAATTCGAAATGGACAAAAATTATGCAAAAAGTACGGCTAGATGAGTTCTGGAAACCATCAAAGCCCGTGTCTCTATTTTATTCATTTATGTAAAATTACTATCATCTGTCGATGTCAACGATAGTCGAGTGCTGACTGTGATCGACACCACACGTGCGCGCGCTTCACGCGTCTTGTGTCTCGTCATGAGTTTTAATTTCGGAACTCCACCGGTGACGGAAGAACCTTTTAGGTTTTCGATTGATCCTAGTATAATCTTCGTCAATTATTCTTCATTCAATTGTTTGCGGGATGACTTCATGGAGCTTAAGTCAGTCGTCGCGCAGATGCAGTTGAAGTTGGATACCGCCGCAAACATCATCTCAAGTTTACTCAAGTATTACTTATACATCCCTAGAGTCTAGGTATGCGCGTATGTAGGTTATTCCCCGGCCATAGTGACAAAGGCATAGACATTAAGATTGTTCCATATGGTAGGGGAATTATCGCGTGCGTATTTCATTCATTCAAAGGTGTAGACATTGAGATTATTCTCTATGGTAGGAGAATTACCGTGCGTATATCATTCATTTACAAGACAAAAGACGGTCAGTTTTTTTATTGTGGATGTTTGAAGTTGAGTGGAGTGGAGTAACAATAAAAAATGAGTAGCAAGTCACGTGCGTGGGATTACTTCAAAAAGACTAATGAAAAGTTTGCAAAGTGTTCTTTGTGTAAAAGAGAGTTTAAACTAAGTGGAAATACTTATAGAACGGTATAGGTTTACGAAATAGGTTTAGAACGGTTGTGAGATTTTGACTTTTTTAGGATACACAGCCAGCGTCTACCGGATCAAATTCCGAGATTGTTGACGTTAATAGTTTGGATTTGGTCCCAGGAAACTCCAATACATCTGTGGGAATATCTGGACTTTCGAAGACTCAAGTTTATCTGACGCAATATTTTATCTGACAACAAAATACAGTTACCTTTCTGGTTCTTCATCACGCACGAATATTGTTTCTGAAGTAATAAAAATAAATGTAAATATTAGAAAATCCATTTAGTATGTCCATGTAGATAATTTTACGCTCAATTAGACTACTTTGAATACTGCGTCAGCTCAAGCACTTTGCAAAAGGAGCAATTACAGCGATCATTTTCAAATTGTCACTGCAGTGAATAATAACCACATCACAATAGTTTTTAATAAACAAGTTTTTAACAACCTTTACTCCATTACCAGGCAAATACAGAAAGGCATAATCAGAACAAGCTAACAGACCATGCGAGAGGTATTGAACGGTACCCTTGTGCAATGAATTGCTTCATTTACTAAATGTCAGGAGAAAGGTCGTTTAAGATGGCTTCAATATTAGCTCCCTGAATTATATTTCTAATTGCTGATAGCTGCCAAGTTCGCAGTACTTATACCTAGATCTTTCTATCCTATAAGAAAGTACCCTTACTTTAGATAACCGTAAACTCGGACTGAAACAACCGATCTCGTATTGCAACGTAAGGTACTTGAAGGTGTACTGATTTTCTGAACCAGTTACGATACAGTATGCCAAAAAGTACACACCGTTACGATATTAATTTGCAATTGCCTGGAGGGGAACGAAGATATGGGAAGATTGCTCCTAAAGATAGGCAAGTACAACCAAGGTCATGACTCAAGACACTAGCCCAGTGCAGTGTTTTAGATCTGCGGACCGGCACTCATCTTTTGGGCTAAATGCCAGTAGATTTTTTCTCACTTGTAAAACGAAAATGGAAATTGCACACAAAGTTCAGTAATTTATTTTTGGGCATTTTATAGAAATAAAAGACAAAAAAGCATAGCTTATGGCTGTTCCAACGTAAATGGATTCATCGATCATTATTTCAAGCGTGTAAATATAAAATTGAATGATGCCTATGTGTCGGAGCAAAAACTAGAGCGATTAGACAGATCGCTTCCACACACTTGCATCAACAAACGCATTCAGTATCTCAGAGATAAGGGACATAGTAAACGCAAGTCTTACAATGATCTTTTTTGAAGTCTTATAAAGCTAATCTTTGCGTTTGAGAAAATAACGCGTCGCGTTTACTAGCAATTCACGCCGAACCACCTGCTGCTCGGCACGGCGGCGGGTGACGCCATGACCGCCCCCGCGGACCCCAAGGACCTTGACGCGCGTCGTCAGTGGAGGAAGGCGAACGCGCTCGCCGACACATTCTGGCGCAGGTGGACCCGCGAGTACTTGCCCACGCTGCAGAGGCGGCGGAAGTGGATGACCGCGACGGACTCTGTTCGAGTAGGGGATGTGGTGCTAGTCGTCGATCCGAACCAACCGCGTAATACGTGGCCGCGAGGCCGTATAGTGCGCGTGTTCGCGGGCAGTGCGGGGGCCGTGCGAATCGTAGATATTAAAACATCATCTGGCACGCTGCGCCGGCCTCCTCAGGATTCCACTGTACGCCTCGCTACCGAGCACCCGCGCGCGCGCTCCGTAGCTCGAGAGTACAGTCCTCAACGTTTTGCCCCGTGCTCACCCCGTGGTGACCGGAGCGACCCCACTTTTAGTGGAAGCGTCGCCCCACCCCCACGGAGTTCGAGCTGGAGCAAAGCGTCGAGGTGGGAACTGGACCGGCTGCATCCTGCCACTTCTACCCCGTCCTGTTCCGCACCTTGTCTTCAACTGGCGTTTTATTATTAAAACGTCCACGTTGTTGACACCCGTTCCTACCCCAATTCCATCCTCTCACCCCGCACATCATCCCCACTTCTGCATCCCTTGCGCCCGCTGCGCCGCGCCATGCCATCGCCCCGCAAAACCCGGCCTTCACATCGCCTTCAGGTCCTGGACCGCGAGGTCATGAGCCGGGTCGAGGTAGCCCCGGAGCAATCCGTGGACTACCTCCCCGGCGGTACCCTTCGCAGGTCACCTCAGCCCCCCGCTGCCATCGCTGCAGCGCCACCCCGCCTCGAAGACCCTGGTTTGGGCGCAGACGGAACTGAGCTTCCGCCCCGCCCTGGAACCGAACGCGGCCTCGAGGTGGTCCGGGTCACCCGAACCCGACGTCGTCGCCCGGACTCCTCCGGAGAGGAAGTCCAGGGCGACGAGAAAAGGCAGAACACCCTGCTCTCGCCGCCGCTGACTCAGTCGCCGGCACCCTCGCGCCTCCCGGAGCGGAAGTTGCGAGCAATCGAGTACCCGGTCCCCCAATCGCTGCCGCCGCCGCGCGCTGCTGCCGGCCCCTCCGGGCTGAGCGCCGCGCAGCAGGCCAGAGCTCCGAGCCAGGAGCACCCCGACGAGCTCTACTACGAGGTAAGCGACGACGACGACGGAACCTCCCAGGAGGGCTCGTCGTCGGACGTCGGTTTCAAGGCGTCCGAGCCCAGCAAAGATGCCTTGTCTTCCTCACCCCGACCGTACACCCCGCGCTCACCTGTCGCGTCATACGCGCAAGCGACCGCCTCTCCCCCCCAATCCCGCTCACCCCTCCCGTCAGCCCCGGCGTCCGCCTCACGGGCAACCGAAGCTCCTGCGGACCCCTCCATAGCCAAGACCTACCCGCCCGTAGTCGTGGACTGCCTGCCCAACTCGGCTACGCACTTCGCGAAGCTGCGGGCGACGCTGGGTCATCCCCCAAACGCACGTCCCCTAGGCAAGGGTGTGCGTTTCATTCCACGTTCCTCTAATGAATTCCGCGTAGTACAGAGGTACCTTACCGATGCTATGGCAGACGACCCAGCCATAAGCTGGCACTGCTATAGCGTCGCTAAGGACCTTCCAACCAAGACGACCTCTGTAGCGCAGTGGGCGAAGGCCTGCCTGCGACGCAAAAGGTTGCGGGTTCGATCCCCGCGGCGGGACCAATGTTTGTATGATCTACAAATATTTGTCTCGGGTCTGGGTGTTTCTATGTATAATATGTATGTATTTACAAACAAAAAGTATATAAGTAGTATATCAGTCATCTTAGTACCCATAACACAAGCTCTGCTTACTTTGGGGCTAGATGATGCTGTGTGAAAAGTCCAGCATTATTTATTATTTTATTATTTATTATTAAGGTCGCGATCCGCGGCCTCCCCGCGAGCACCGTTCCCCGGGACATAATAAATGCCCTATGCAACTTCGGGTTCCCCGCGCAGTACGCGAGGCACATTCCCGGCAGGCAGGGGCGAGCCAGCTGCCTATTTTTCGTGCAGCTCGACCCTATGTCAATCCCCGAACTTGGCCGCCTCTACAACACCAAGGAGCTCCTCTGCATGCCGGGAGTGTGCATCGAGCACTGGCGCGGTGGAACCAACCGGGTGCCCCAATGCCACCGTTGTCAGGCATTCGGGCACTCGTCCGCGAACTGCCACAGGCCTCTCCGCTGTGTTCGCTGTGCGGGCCAGCACTTCGCGGCGGATTGTCCCCGCGATAGACTAGCTGCACCCACATGTGCGAACTGCGGAAGAGGCCACACCGCCAACGACCGCCGTTGTCCCGCGTTGAGGCGCGAGGCACGCAAGCGAGGCGTAAAAATCGCCCCACCGCTTGCTGCGCCCGCCTCCGCATATTTCAAAAACAAAATTGAACCCGTACCCTCTCGCGCCCCTCCGTCCAGCGCCCGAGCTCGCGTAGTATCGCCTGAGCCGAGCGAAGACGGTCACCCGGGGGCGTCGGCGCCGCGGCGCTCCGCCGCGCCGCCGCCTACCCTGCGCCCTGCGGCGAACCCGCCGACCGAGCGCGGTGCGCCTGTCAGGGCTCGCCGCAGGCGCAAGAGAGGTGGAAGAAGGAAGCCGGTAGCCTCCTCCTCCACCCCTCTAGACCACCAACCCGGACCCGAATCCTACCCACCACCTCCTCCTGCACCCCACCCGGCGTCGAGCACGACCCAGCCACAAGAGCGCGCGGCTTCTACGCACGCCGCTCCACTGCATCCCGCGGTCCCATCTACTGTCCTAGAAACCCAACCCGATATCCCCATCCTCTGCGTTCACTGCAACCACGCACTGACCACAGAGGAAACAATCTACTTTTATAAAGACGTCCTCATCAGAGTGTTTGACGCAATTCTAAATACCCGCTCCTCAGGCGGAGACCCAATCGACATCGTGTCTGCCACGCTGGACCTGCTACAGCACCAGCTGCTGCGGGGCGAGTGTGTCAGACACCGTCGGTCATAGTCACCGCCAAAGAATTATTGTTGATGGGAAGTCCGCCGGACTCTCCGGTAGGCACCCTCACACCCAATTCATCACTTTAGCCCTTTACTGTCAACATTAGGTCTGGCTCAATCGTGAGCACTGTTTTCCTTTATTGTATATATTTTAAATTCCTAGGTTAAGTTGATTTTATGTAATGTGTATATATATGTCTTGGAAAAAAAAAAAAAAAAAAAAAAAAAACAATCAATAAAAATCCGTAAGCAACAAAAAAAAAATATATATATATCATAATTTAAAAATATACATACAAAAAATATGCAAAAAACAAAAAAAAAATATTAAAATACGAAAAAGACAAAAAAAAAAAATTATATATATATATACACAGTAGCTCAGATTTTGTAGACAACCTTTGTACTGCCCACCCGGGCGAAGCCCAAGGACCCGAGGGCAGCTGCCCTCGGAGTTGAAGCCAGGGTAATGCAATTATGCGAGGCCCTCACCTACCTACCCCCCCGGGGGAGGGAAGAAGACTCCTGTTCGTTCCTGCGCCGGCCAGTTACAAAAATAGCAGTGCTACCTACGGACGGCTCGTTTATCGGCTGAACCCTCTAACTGGGGCGTGGTGTTACGGAGCTAGCACTGCTATTACTAAATATGGTAGCGAGCTCCTAGAGATTCGATTTTTGCTGTTTATTACCTTATAAGGCAATGTATCCCTTTCGCTCAGTATCGCTGCATACTATTGGCTTACACTCGATAAAGCACGGCGCGGGGCGCGGGAGCGGGAGGGATGCACCGCTATTATTTTTGAATAAAGTTAGTTGCATACATTACCTCAAACCGAGCGGTTGTTTCCTTTCGCTGAACGCTGCACCCAAATCCCTTACATACATGATCAAGGTATTTACGCAACAGGAACTGTGCGCAGGCACAGAGCAGAAATGCCTCTGCTCATAAAAAATAAGAAAGGAAAAAAATTAAAACTAACTAAAGGACAGTTCAAATGGAGAGTGAAAGAAAACGTTGCGTTTGTAGTTTGGCAAGACAGCAAGGAAGTCCTACTTATGAGCAACGCATTTCATCCTAAAACTGGTCAAACACACGTAACGCGAACAGAGAAAGACGGTTCAAAAAAGAATGTGCAATGCCCTCTTGTTATAAAAGAATATAACAATCGAATGGGTGGTGTTGATCATTTTGATCAGCTGAAGGGCACGTATTCAGTCGGAAGACGCAGCAAGAGGTGGTGGCTACGTCTTTTCTATTTTTTACTGGACACGAGCATAAATAATGCATTCTTATTGTGCAAAAGCAACAATACTTGTAAACTTTCCCATCTTGAGTTTCGGGTTGGGTTAGCAAAAGGGCTGATATGTGGTTTTACGAGCAGAAAACGACATTCGACTATTCTACCATCGTATGTTTGTAGACGAAAGCTCACTGCTACCGAAAATCGTCAGAAGATGATCAACCGACGAAGTTAAGTTCACAAACGTTGGAGATCACATGCCATGTCCACTGCCATCCTTCCAACGATGCAGAATGTGCAGCACAAAAGTGCACGATAAAAGATTGAAGATAATGTGCGTGAAATGCAAGGTCCCACTTTGCATCGTGCCGTGCTTCTATGAATTTCATAAATAAATAGGTATCTAAGAATAAATAATATTGATAAATATAAGTGATTACCTAGATGAAGAAAGGAAGAAACTAAATAAACAACTTGATTATTATTATTATTTTTTATTCTAATAATATCACCTATTTACTTGCCGAAAAATAGGTTCAATTTAAATAAACGAGCTTGCACTAGACAGTAGAATATCTGACAGATAAAGGGAATATGTTTCCCACCATGCATATACTTACTAATATATATATATATATATATATGTTCTTTTCTAACCCTATTAAAAAGTTCCAACCACTACTAATTTCATTTTTTCACTGTCCACTCCTTATAACCGTTAAAGGGCTAGACAACGCCGACAAAGGACAATCCATTCATATATACCCAAGCCCATAACACAAGAGATCAAAAAAAATTGACAGAGATTTGCTCGATCTATTTATCGACGACATGCAGCCGTTTAGTATGGTGGATGACAAAGGGTTCCATAAGGTATTATCATGGATTCCTGGTTACATACCGCCATCAAGAAAAACAATATCAAACTCGTTAATACCAGCGCTATATGAAAAAACATCTAATGAATGTCGAGAAATGCAGAAGCCGTAACGGCATGTATAACAACTGACTGTTGGACCTCTAATAATAATGACAGTTTCATTGCAGTTACTGCCCACTACATTTCGCCAAAGTTTAAATTTAAGTCCATCCTTTTAGAATGTAAAGGATGTCCCGGCAGTCACACAAGTGAACTCCTTGCACAGCAAATTAAAGGAAGCAGTGTCTGATAATGCACACAATGTTTGCAATGCAATAATAATACAATTAAAATGGAAGCATTATGGCTGTTTCGCACACTCCCTTAACTTGATCGTAAAAGAAGCAGTCATACTAATCTAAGCCACGATCGAATAAGTAAAAAAGATAGTTGCACATTTTAAAGCCACCGAGAAACTTATGAAGTACCAAACTAACCACTTGGGAATGCAACAGCCAAAAAAACTGGTCATGGAAGTAGCCACAAGGTGGAACTCAACTTACCTCATGGTAAAAATATTTATTGAGCTCAGTGAGGCAGTCAAAGCCACTACAGCAGTGATAAATAGAGAGTGGCCAATCGTGACGGAAGAAGAGTGGACAAACCTTGAGTTGTTGGTAAGTGTTTTAGCACCATTTGAAGAAATTACTTCCACTTTGAGTGGTCAGAACTATGTGACTGGGGGGCTAGCAATAGTTTTAAATAATAGCCTTCAAGATATTTGCCAAGAAATGCTACAAAGCAGACAGTATACAGACACTGAGGTGATCCAAAATGTATTAATAAAATTGAAAAGGGGCCTCGATGCGCGGTTTCAGAATATTGAGCAGAGCAGGTCTCTAGCGTTGTGCACGCTGTTGGACCCTCGCTTTAAGCTAGAGATGTTTAAAGCTGATTGCAACAAAACTGCCATTAAGGAACATTGCCACGATTTAATGGCAGGCATTTTGTCAAGGCAGGTCCCAATCCCAACTACAGAAGTAGCCTCTAATGCTACTGTTTCTGGATCAAGTGTCTGGAATAAGGTAGACAGCCAGATAAGCAAGACAAGAGTGCCAGAGACGCCATTATCCAAAGCAATTAGGGAGATGCGGCTATACTTAGAGGATGACATTTTGCCCCGGCAAGGCGCTGACGGGAAGTGGAACGATCCAACAGAATGGTGGCTTCGTCATTCAAAAATATACCCGACGTTGGCAGAAATATACCGTTCCAGGTGCAATATCGTAATAACTTCTGTGCCTTGCGAACGGATATTCTCCAAAGCCTATATATAGGGTATATTTTGAATGAACGAAGAACTCGTCTATCGAGTTCGAAATTAGAAAAAATGGTTTTTCTTAATGTGAATTTTGTTAAAAGTAAAGACTCAAATATTATATAACTACTTTTTCTTTATTATTTAACCTTCTCACTTTTATCCTTATTAACAATTATAATTGAAGGAAATTGGCAATATTTGTTTAGGTACCACGCGAGCGAAGCCGCGGGCGTCTACTAGTTAAAAATATGTACAATAATGAGTAGAAGTCGTTTCGTTAAATAGGCAACAAATGTTATTATGGCACCGTTGCTACCGAGAACCTATCTATACGCAGACTTCAGCCGGCACCTAATTTTGGCAAATTCTATAGTCGAAACGATGCCTAAAAAAACGATGCCGGCATCGGATGCGCCTTACATAACAACGATACGCATCGATGTCAAAATTTAACGAAAACGCCCATCTCTAATGAAGTATGTGTGCAGAGAATTCCAATGATGAAGTTACCCAATACCAAATGGGCCGCTATGTAAGTAGTAATGAAGCAGTATGGCGAATATTTTCTTTTCCTATTCATGAGAGACACCCTACTGTTGTTCACTTAGCTGTGCATTTAGAAAATGGACAAAGAGTGTATTTTACGGCACGGAACGCAGTACAAAGAGCTGCTCAGCCACCATCTACTACATTAACCAGTTTTTTTGAAACATGCCAAAACGATGATTTTGCGCAAACATTGCTGTTTGCGCCCTTTATAATTTGAATTTTGGCGGCGGTCTTGCCGGTCCAAGACTGACGAATAGCTGAGCTGTGAGCCGAGCCAATCACGGGGCGCGACCAGCGCGCCACAAGCGCGTCACAGAGAGCGCTTTTTGAACAGTCGAATGGATGGCGTCAAAAACTGTCGGATCGGTGAAAAACATTATCTCGTGCCTGTGAATTGTGTGAATATTATTGAATATTAACTTGTACAAATAGATCTGTTGTGACTTGTGAACATTTGTGGTCTCGGCGGCGGCGGCGGCGAACTCTGATGTCAAAGGTCGGTGGAACGCTAGTTGAAGTTCTTTTTTTTAGGGGCGCAAACAAGTTCAC
This sequence comes from Epirrhoe alternata, assembly GCA_963565295.1. NCBI lineage: Eukaryota > Metazoa > Arthropoda > Insecta > Lepidoptera > Geometridae > Epirrhoe > Epirrhoe alternata. The sequence continues at coordinate 9,355,057 of OY751394.1, forward strand.
ACCGCTGAACTGTGACTGCGCCACGCGTAAAAATAACACGCGTGAAGCGCGTTTCGCACGAAACGCGGCGCGCGGACCGCGCCGCTGATAAATGGCTGTTTTGCCAGTTTTTTACTAAGGAACCCACTTGTATATTTATACTCTATGGAAAGGGCATCAGTATGGCTAGCCAGAATGACATTTTATAATTTAGTCGTGTACCGGAAATAAACAATACTACAGAGTAAATTTACGTCAGCTGATTTTATGCGGGAAGTTTTGAATTTTAGGATGTAGTTCAAAATTTATTATCATCCATCTACATTTTCTACTCGCTAAACAAAGTTTGTAATATATCCTCCCTAATTATAAGAAAATATGTAAGGGTCTTCGAATAAAATATTATTTTGGTGGTAATTCTAAAATGCATCATTTTCTCTCACTCGCGGCATTTTGTTTGATGCTTGGGTTTAGAGTCCAAAATCTAAAGTTTGGAATGCTTTACCTCAAAAATAAATATATCATTGAAAACCCCTGATATTATCTAGTCTAAAAACTAAAAAACAAATAAAGCTTTCATTATTGATTGATGTCGATCATCGTTTAGAGCAGACGTGTGTGCAACTTTGAATAGAATAATTAAATAATCACTTGCTGAATTGCGACCTAGTTTACCATTTAGCAACATAAACTGTGTGTGTTTGTATTGTAACTCATGAAAATGGACAATTTATGAACTATTCTACACTTAACGAAATGGATAGCAGCCCCTTCAACCGAAGTGGCAGGATAGCCCGCACGCCGCCCCCTACCCTGCCTGTGGTCGAGCCCGTGCCCCAGCGCCCGCAGCGCCAAACTGAGGAGAAATCTGCGCAGGATGAGGTCCAGGAATTAATCTCTACTCCCGAAATTCAGTGCTGGATGCAGACCATAGAGCAGTGCCTGAATGAAGTTTGCTCTATTTCAAGTGACGGGAAATTGACCTCGGAACAAAAACTGAAAATTAGTTCTTTGTGCCGTAAAGTGAGTAATGGCACATCGCATATGGCGGTCCAATATCAGGCTGTGAAGCTGAGATATTACCGTGCCCACTCCACGCTGCAAGCCGTACAAGATCAGCTTGACCTATCGCGTCAACTTCAAGAGCTAAAAAATACTATTGCAGTATCCTCGAAACCAGCGGCGGTAAATTCGTTTGCGGACATGGTTAAAAAAGGCACTAACAACTTCGTAAAGCCTTTAAACCTAAGCTCTGTGGCCATTTATCCTCAAGATAAACTGAAATCTAGTGACGAAACAAAATCTTTAGTCCAGAAAATCATAAACCCAGAAGCAATGAAACTCCAGGTTAGAGGTCTTCGCAAGACAAGGAACGGAGGAGTTATTATCAGCACTGAAACGAAGGAGGATATCGAAAAGCTTAAGAAGTCGGTACAACTCACAAACTCAGGCCTTGAAATAGACGAGTCGCACAAACGAAAGCCGAGAGTGGTAGTCATCGGAGTTCCCTCATCTATGTCTGAAAAAGAAGTTTTAACATGCCTTTACCACCAAAACCTAGCTGATACAATCCAGGACTGCAGCCTTGATCGGTTTTTAGCCTCTATTAAGTTAAGCCATAAATCGGGGAGTAAGAATGCTGAGACCTGTAACTACATAATAGAAGTTCCTGCAAATATTCGCAAAGCCCTGATATCTAAAGAACGAGTGTTTGTGAACTGGTCATCCTGCCCTGTGAGAGACTTTACTCTGGTCACCAGATGTTTCAAGTGTCAGCAGTATGGACACGCAGCCAAATCATGTCGGGATACAACAGATACCTGTGGACACTGTGGTGAACGAGGTCATTCTATAAAGGAATGTATTAAGAAAGGAGAAGAACCGAAGTGCGCCACCTGTTTACATTTTAAAAAGCCAAGTAAGCACATCACCGGTTCCGCTGATTGTCCGGCTAAAATTATGGCTGAAAAAAGGTACCTAAATTCTGTTGATTATGGAGGCGCCTAAGAGCGCCGTTAATTTAATTTTTTTCTGACCTTATACTTATTAGGTAGGTACTTATATTTAATTTTATTTTCTCTTATAAAAATGACTAATAATCTATTAAAAGATTTAGATGAATTCGCTATATCAGAGTGTAATATCTGTAAAGTAGAAGAGTGCAAGCAATATCTATCCTCTTACAGTAATCCACTTTCCATATTAACACAAAACATCCGCAGTATATTTAAAAACTTTGACAATTTTAGTACTTTTCAACAAAGGCTCAACATACCTATCGACGTCATTGTTCTTACAGAATGTTGGCTCGCCCAAAAATACAATGTGCCCCTTATGCCAGGTTACAATATGTATAACTCTAAATTAAGTTACAACCAAAACGATGGGTTAGTTGTTTACGTTAGAAGTCACATTAATGTATCTGTCGAAGAACCAAATATACAAGACTGCAACAGTCTCTTAATCAAAATTGGACGTGATTTCGCAATATTAGCGTTATATAGACCCCCGTCTTTTAAAAACCTGAAAACCTTTACTGAATCCCTCAATAAAACCCTACATGAAGTATCGTCATTTAAAAACATAGTTTTAATTGGAGATATCAATACAGTTGACAGGATCCGCCAACTGGGGCTGAGGGTGGCGCTGCACAAGACCGAGGCCGTGTTTTTCCACGGTCGTCGGCGGCGCCCCCCACCTGACGCCCACATTCATGTGGATGGTGTCAGGATTGCGGTGGAGGCCCAGATGAAATATCTGGGCCTCATCCTAGACAGCAGGTGGAGCTTCGGTCCGCATTTTAGCGGACTGTCGACGCGCCTGCTGAAGGCTGCGGGTGCCCTCTCATGGCTGATGCCAAATTTGGGAGGGCCCAGCGCACGGTGCCGGCGTCTGTACGCCGGCATCCTGCGGAGCATGGCCCTGTATGGGGCGCCCATCTGGGCGGACTCCCTCCAAAGGAGGGAGAACTTTACCGCCCTTCGTGCACCCCAAAGAGCCATTGCCCAGCGGGTATCAAGGGCCTACCGCACGGTAGGCTTCGCGGCGGCGTGTGCTCTGGCGGGCACCCCCCCTTGGGAGCTCGAAGCGTGGGTGCTCGCCAGAGTGTACGAATGGGCGGCGGAGCGCAGGGCGCTCGGCGACAGGCGAGGGAGGCCACCGTCCTGCATTGGATGGAGGACCTTGCCTCCGCCGTATTTGGTCACCGGACGCTTGACGCTATCGGGCCAGTACTACAAGACTGGCTCGATAGGCCGTATGGCTTCTTCTCCTTCCGCCTGGTGCAGGTGCTGTCGGGGCACGGCTGCTTCGGCAAGTACCTGCACCGCATCGGAAGAGAGGAGCGACCGATGTGCCATGACTGTGGCGCGGCGGAGGACACGGCGCAGCACATCCTTGAGGTGTGCCCGTCGTGGTCCGAACTGCGCCGCAACCTGGTCGCGGTGGTCGGGCGGGACCTCTCGCTTCCCAGCGTAGTTAGAGGGATGCTGGGAAGCGAGGACGCCTGGGCGGCAGTCGCCTCCTTCTGCGAAGCCGTCATAACACAGAAGGAGGCGGCGGAGCGTGCGCGAGAGGTGGACCCTCTCGCGCCACCGCACCGCAGGCTGCGTAGGGGTAGGAGAAGGCGGATGTACGACCGCCTTCTCCCGCCCGGTGGTGAGTAGCGGACGTTAGGTGCGGGGGCACCTTCGTCCGCCTTTCTTTCTCACCAAGACGCGGGGCGGGACGGTCGCGCGTCCCCGAGGTCCCTCCTTAACACGAGGAGGGATGTGAAAGGCCCGCCTTAAGGGCGGGGATCGCCGGAGGGGAACTGGAAGAAAAGGCTCTGCCGGATTCCCAGACCCCCTCCATTCCAGGCGATGCTGAAATGTCGCTGGGTTGTTTAGTGGGTATACCGGGAGTGCCACTCCCGGGGAGTCCCACATACCCCTCTCGCCCCCCGAGCGGGAGGGGATGCGGGGTGTAGACTGGAGAACGTTCGACGCCGTCATGCATGTGCGTGCGAGCAGACTGCCCTTAGGAGGGAATGCCGAAGAGGCGAGTAGGGTCTTCTCCACGCTCATCGAGCGAACCGCAACGGAACTGGGGGTGGTCCGGGCTCCGACCAAGGATAGGGGTTACGAGTGGTGGACGCCACAACTCGATAGGCTCCGAAGGGAAAACAACGCGGCCCGCAGTGCGTGGCAGAAGACACGTAGGGCGGGGGGACCGGCAGAGGTTGAAGCCAGGGATACGTTCCATCGTTCCAGAGCCGACTATCGGTCGGCAATGGACGCCGCTGAAATGGTATTCTTCCGAAAACTGGCCGACACTGGAAACCAGGACCCTTGGGGCTTGGCGTATAGGGAGGCGTGCGGACGCGCTCGACCACCGGCGAACGTAGTCAACGGCATCACTCTTCTCGGAACGGACACAACCGACGTCGTCGGGTCTATGACCGGTTTGATGGCGTCGCTCTGTCCGGATGATGATGCCGCGTCTGACTCCGACTACCACCGCCAGGTCAGAGTTGCCGCCCTGTTGCCATCTGGGGCTTGTTCGCCTCCCGGCATGGACGCACGTATAGTTAAGCGAGTTTGGAGAACGGCGGGGGTCGAGCACGTAATGAACCTTTGCCTGAAGGAGGGGGTTTTCCCCTCCATTTGGAAAGACGGGAGGTTGTTGGTCCTACCTAAGGGCAACGGGAAGTCGCCGACGGACCCCAAGGCATACCGGCCGATTACCCTGCTCCCGGTGCTAGGCAAGGTGTTGGAGAGAGTGTTGCTCTGGAGCGCTCCGGAGCTCACCCGTTCACTCTCCACGTGCCAGCACGGTTTTAGGCCGGGAAGGTCGACCACGACGGCGCTCGGGACGTTAATGGACGCGGCTGAGAATTGTGCATCGAAGTACCTCCAGGCCATATTCCTGGACATCTCCGGGGCCTTCGATAACGCCTGGTGCCCAATGATCATGGTTAAGGCGAAGCGTGGTGGTTGCCCGCCTAACATCTACAGGTTGTTGGCGAGCTACTTCCGCGATCGCAGGGTGGCCATGATCGCGGGTAATCGGGCGGTGTGGAAGGTCTCTACCATGGGGTGCCCGCAGGGCTCGGTGCTGGGACCCAGTTTGTGGAACCTGCTGCTGGACGACCTGTTCAGCCTCCCCGTGCCAGTGGGGGTGCAATTCGTGGGGTACGCGGACGACGTGACGGTGTTGGTGGCGGGGGATGCTCGGAGACAGGTGGAGGAGCGAGGAGCGGCCGTGTTGGGGCTGGTGGAGGAGTGGAGGGCCCGTAATAGGCTAAACTTCGCTCCCGCCAAGACCCTGACGATGACCCTTCGGGGACGGTTCCAGAGGCCACCACTGCTACGAGCCAACCCGTCGCAGGCGTCGATCCGCTCGGTGAATGAGGCCACGGTGTTGGGGGTGGTGCTCGACACCACTTTTTCGTTTGCACCACACGCGGCGTCAATCGGGGAGAGGGCGTCCAGGAGCTTCGCCAAGATGGCGCGGGTTTCAGCGAACGCGTGGGGGGTGAAGTACCGGGCACTAAGGGTGCTCTACCAGGGCACGTTCGTAGCGACCATCTGCTACGCGGCCAGGATATGGTTCCACCGGACTTCGGTGCACGTTGTCAGGAGTGTTCTGCTGCGTACCCAGAGGCCGTCATTGGTCCTCCTGACCAAGGCCTACAGGAGCACGAGTACCGTCGCATTGGCGGTGCTGTCGGGAGTGCTGCCGGCGGACCTCGCCGTGGCGAGGGCGGGCAGGCGTTTGGCCGAGGTAGAGGGTCAGCCTACCGAGGCGCATCGGCGCATCAGGCGCGCGGTGGATGCCGCTATCATAGCGGAATGGCAGGCGCGGTGGGAGGGTGAGGAGAAGGGGCGCGAATTGTTCCCGTTCTTCCCGGACGTGGGAGAGCGCATGGAGGCGCACTGGGTCGAGCCGGATCATGAAGTGTCCCAGATCCTCACGGGGCACGAGTGCTTCCGCAAGCGCCTGTGCGATATGCGGTTGGCGGAGGATGCGGGGTGTAGTTGTGGGGCGGAGGAGGAGACGCGAGACCACGTCCTTTGGGAATGCGAAAACTACACAGAACTTAGGCGCGAGCTGTTAGAGGGGATCGCGAGGCCGGAAGGGGCTGAGGGTCCGATCTGGTTCGGCGACCTGGTCTGCTGTGAGCAAAACTTCGGCCGTCTCCGGAGATTTGCTCACGGCTGGCATCGCAGGCGCCGACTGGAGGAGACCCGATACGGCGACTCACGATTGGATGTCAGCGACCCGGATCGCACTCGTGGAGCGAGCGGCATAACGTTAAATATGTCTAAGTAGTATACATAAAGAAATATCTAAGTATATTAGTATGTATCTTATTACTTATATTAGTACGTATATATTTATATTGTTTATATATCTTTTGCAGCGTCAAATTGGGAACGGGAGGGAACACGGACGGCTAAGTTGTCGGTACAGCCCGGCGACGAAGTCTGTTTTGTGTTGTGCCAAGCCCCAGATTGGGGAGAGTGGCGGGACATGTGCGTAGGTCTGCCATTTGTAGAGAGGTGCGCCGCATCACTCGCAGTTTCGGTCCTTATAACCGCAAGGTTGGTGGGACCATGGGAAGGTGGAGGGTCTGGCCTAATAACAAAGGTATGTGGCTTTCGGGTCCTCCTTTTCAGCGTCAGTGCTCACCGCTGACAAGCTACGGGAGGCCGAGGTCCTTCTGCTGAGGGTGGCGCAGGCCCGGGCCTTCCGTGACGAGCTGAGTGCGCTACGCGCACACCGCCCACTTCCCAGAGGCAGCTGCCTACTACAGCTCGACCCCATGCTGTATGAAGATGGCTTGCTGCGCGTCAGGGGCCGACTGAGCGCCGCCGCCGAGCTGTCCTTCGAGGAGAAACATCCAATAATCCTTGATGGGAAGTGTCCTACGACACGACTCATCGGTTTTCATTATCATATCATCTCGTGGTTGGCGTGCAGACATATATCTGCACGCCAACCACGAGACAGTCATTAACAACGTGCGTGAGAGGTTCTGGGTCACCTCCGCGCGAGCTACCGTGAAGGCCGTCGTCGCGCGCTGCCAACACTGCCGGGTACAACGCGCGCGGCCATCCCCGCCTAAGATGGGCGATCTGCCGCCCGTCAGGCTCGCCAGCACGAGGCGGGCCTTCGTCAACTGTGGGGTCGATTATTTCGGCCCCATGGAAGTCACCATTGGAAGGCGCCGGGAGAAACGGTGAGGCGTGCTGTTCACATGTCTCGCCACACGCGCGGTGCACCTTGAACTAGCCGCCTCGCTGAGCACCGACTCGGCCATACTCGCGCTGCGCCGTCTGACCGCGCGGCGCGGGCGCCCGGTGGTCGTGCTGAGCGACCGCGGCACGAACTTCGTCGGCGCCGATAACGAGCTGCGCGCTGCCCTACGCAGCCTAGAGCCGGGCCGGCTTCGGAAGGAGGCGCAGGAGCGAGCCGTCGACTGGCGCTTCAACCCGCCCGCGGCTCCACACATGGGCGGCTGCTGGGAGCGTCTGGTGCGCTCCGTGAAGGTCGCGCTCCGCACCACGCTGCGGGAGCGCGCGCCACCGGAGGAGGTGCTGCACACGCTGCTGCTGGAGGCCGAGCTGGTGGTCAACAGCCGGCCGCTGGCGTACGTGGCGGCCGACCCCGGCGCGCCCACGGTGCTCACGCCGAACCACCTGCGGGTGACGCCATGACCGCCCCCGCGGACCCCAAGGACATTGACGCGCGTCGTCAGTGGAGGAAGGCGAACGCGCTCGCCGACACATTCTGGCGCAGGTGGACCCGCGAGTACTTGCCCACGCTGCAGAGGCGGCGGAAGTGGATGACCGCGACGGACTCTGTTCGAGTAGGGGATGTGGTGCTAGTCGTCGATCCGAACCAACCGCGTAATACGTGGCCGCGAGGCCGTATAGTGCGCGTGTTCGCAGGCAGTGCGGGGGCCGTGCGAATCGTTGATATTCAAATGTACATTTCTTTCAATGCCGAACAGACGAGTGCTGCTGTGGTCAAAGTTAATGAAGATCTTGAAAGAGTTCAGGCTTGGGCTAGGTCGAACTCCTTACTGCTTAATGCAAGAAAGACAAAGTTTATGATTTTAGGCACAAAGAAACAGACTCACAAAATAGGAAATTCAAACCCACAACTCTTCATTAATAATGAGCCTATTGAACGTGTTTTAGAAGCGAGGAACCTTGGGCTCGTCTTGAATGAACAATTAAGGTTTCAACGCCATATCACCGAAACTGTTCGTGCCTCCTTTTATAAATTAAAAGTTATTTACAAAATAAGAAATTACCTCAGTAAGGACGTTCGTATAATGCTTGTCGACTCGCTTGTACTTTCTAAATTTAATTACATGGATAGTGTGTACGGTCCTTGTTTGTTATCAAAAACATCACGCCTCATACAGAGAGTACAAAACGCTTGTGCTCGATTTTGTTTTGATGTCCCTCCACGCAGTCATATCACACCTTTCTTGAATCAACACGACTTGCTGAACATGAGGAACAGAAGAAAGTTGCATCTTGCAGTATTAATGTTTGGCGTGGTGAAGTCTCGAAAGCCACTATACCTATATTCCAAGCTTGACTGGGTTCGACAACACAACAGATATGCGGCTCGTGAGTCTTCACTTTTATTGCGTACCCCACGACATGGTTCTGCTGCGTTTCGTGGTAGTTTCCGTTTCTGTGCCACGAAGTGTTGGAACTCGTTACCCCCGCCAATACGCTCCTTGCAGAGCAAACCAAACTTTAGGTTAAGTTTTAAAAAATACTTGTCTCATCTGCAAAAGTCGGTTCCGTGAGGGCAGCTTAGTACTTGGTGCCACGATAATTATGTTCTACCACTTCTAATGAATAGGATGCTCTGCTGAACCTGACTCATAATGCGGATGATGTAGATAGATAGGCACTATGCATACTTACTTTATGTAGGTAATATTATGACTTTGTGGCACAGAAACAATTGTGAGGTTGAGACTTATACTGGTTACCTTTCTTAACTATGTTTGCATATTATTATTATTATTTTATTATTACCTATTGATATTATTCTCTCTTAAGTGACTCTCCATATTATATATATGAGTATTACTTCTGTATTCATTTATATCGTTTAATTTCCATATATTTATAATGAATTGTTACCTATATACATACTTGTATGATTGTATTTTTGTAGTATATCGTAGATTTTTTTCGTGCGTCACCAAAGCCTTGAGCTGAAAATCAGCGCGGTGAACTTGTTCACAGCACATGCTGAGCTCAAGACTTTTCGCTTAGCTGTACACGCCTTGCATGTGCACACTTTTTTTAATTATAAGTTGTTATTTGTCTGTTAGTCTGTTCAATTATATTGTACCTAATTGCCAGCTGGCTTTTGTACTTTTCTCTTTCTTCTGTGTTCACTGTTGGTACCTTTTTTGTAAAAATTGTTGTTGTGTACAGCTGCGAATAAACGTATGTCTATGTCTATATTAAAACATAATCTGGCACGCTGCGCCGGCCAGTTACAAAAATAGCAGTGCTACCTACAGACGGCTCGTTTATCGGCTGAACCCTCTAACTGGGGGGTGGTGTTACGGAGCTAGCACTGCTATTACCAAATATGGTAGCGAGCTCCTAGAGATTCGATTTTTGCTGTTTATTACCTTACTCAATGTATCCCTTTCTCTCAGTATCGCTGCATACTATTGGCTAACACTCGATAAAGCACGGCGCGGGGCGCGGGAGCGGGAGGGATGCACCGCTATTATTTTTGAATAAAGTTAGTTGCATACATTACCTCAAACCGAGCGGTTGTTTCCTTTCGCTGAACCCTGCACCCAAATCCCTTACAATAGTATTTGATACTCTTATGAAAGTAAAAAATGATGAAACTGGAGGGATTTACTTCTTAGATACACCTGGTGGTACAGGAAAATTTTTTATGATTTCATTAATATTAGCAACGATTCGCTCACAAAATAAAATTGCACTTGCACTCGCTTCGTCGGGAATCGCAGCAACTTTGCTTGAAGGTGGTCGAACAGCCCATTCAGCATTAAAATTGCCATTAAATATGCAAAGCAATGAAACTCCGACCTGCAACATTTCGAAGAACTCTGCAATGGCAAAGGTCTTGCAGCAATGTAAATTAATTATTTGGGATGAATGCACGATGACACATAAAAAATCTTTGGAGGCTTTAGACAGAATCTTAAAAGATCTACGAAGCAATCATAACCAATTTGGTGGTGCAATGATTTTATTAGCAGGAGATTTTCGTCAAACATTGCCAGTGATTCCACGATCAACACCAGCTGATGAACTCAATGCATGTCTCAAGTCCTCCAATTTGTGGAAACATGTCAAAGTACTTCATTTAAGCAAGAACATGCGTGTCGAGTTGCAAAATGACCAATTTGGAAACATATTCTCTAAACAACTCATTCACATTGGTAATGGCAAATTTCCTATAGATATGTTGACTGGCTGCATTAACTTTCCTCAAAGTTTTTGTCAGTTAACTCGATCAAAAGATGAACTTATTTAGAAGGTGTTTCCAGATATTTCTCAAAATTACAGAAACCATGATTGGTTGAGCGAACGAGTTATATTGGCTGCAAAAAACATAGATGTAAATGAATTAAATTTAAAAATTCAAGAACAAATTACAGGCGAATCGAGGATATAAAAATCAGTTGATTCGGCTACTAACCAAGATGATGTAGTGAACTATCCACCAGAATTTTTAAACTCGCTGGATTTGCCAGGATTGCCACCCTCACAATCTTCAATTAAAGGTTGTATCGGTAGTTATAATGTTGCGAAATATCAACCAACCGCGTCTTTGCAACGGCACACGGTTAGCGATACAAAAATTACTAAACAACGTGATAGAAGCAACTATACTGAAAGGAAAATATAAAGGAGAAGACGTTCTCATACCGCGCATCCCAATGATTCCGACTGATGTGCCGTTTGACTTTAAACGACTACAGTTTCCAGTTCGGCTTGCTTTTGCTATGACCATAAACAAGTCCCAGGGGCAATCATTAAGTGTTTGTGGTATCTGGAAAACCCATGTTTCTCACATGGTCAATTGTATGTTGCCTGTTCTCGTGTTGGAAAACCATCAGATTTCTTTGTCTATGCGCCAGGTAATCAAACAAAAAACATTGTATATCACAAAGCACTACAATGAAAATAAAATAGATTTTTGTTAATAATTATGATTTACATGATTAACAATAAAGCGATTACTTATTTTTAAATGTTTATATATGTTTTATTTAATTATATTTCCTATTCACAACACCCTATCACCAGGGTGACGGTTCTGTTCAGGAGAATTTTTTGCCCCGACTATAAAATATGTAGGAACAAAAAAATGTAACATTACAAATCATTTTGACAGGACTTTATCGCAATTTAATTAGGCAGTACGAAGTCTGCCGGGTCAGCTAGTATTTATATAAAAACATAGGTTGTAATGAATGATGACACCAATTTATTTTACTCGTAAGTATACTGCGCGAACTTACCCCTTCCACGCCCGATACTTTCAAGTTGTTTGCTGGTAACTGTACTAGAATTTGTATGCTGAGTTACACTCATAAATTGCAACTGGAGACATTAAGATGGCACTTTTTACCGTAATCATTTCATTCGCATGACCCAGAAGTGGTGTCCTCTGGTTGCGTCTAGTTGCCAGTCCACCAAGAACAAGTTGTTTGCCGGCAATTGTACTAGAATTTGTATGCTGAGTTACCTTCATAAATTGCAACTGGAGACATTTAGATGGCACTTTTTACCGTAATCAGCTTCTTTTATGTTTGCTTTCATTCGCATGACCCAGTGGTGGTGTCCTCTGGTTGTGTCGTCAAGTTGCCAGTCCACCAAGAACGTTCTAATAAAAATGTTCGGGGACAGGATAATGTGGGTAAAAAAGTTGATTGACCCATAGCTAAGATACTCTGACGAAATATGATCATCTTATCTCATGGGCTTTTACTGCAGCGAGAAGCTTTCAAGGAGAGTGTTTAGTCGGTTGGAAAAGAAGGATCGACATCTGGCCAGTCTATGTCAGACTCATTTCAATAGTACATTGTACCACAAGAGAGCAAAATTAGTTTTTGCTGCAATGCTGAGTTTGAATCCTGAGTGTAGTGAGAGATTCAAAAGCACAAGCAACAAATTATTTTGCTCTCGTGTGATACATACAACTTTTCACCTTACTACCAAAAAAATACAAGATGTAAGGAAAACCGATTCCCGCTATTATTATTTTTTTGCCCTTCAAGTGGCAGCAATGAAACTTTGCTGCAGCAATTATCGAACCCCCAGCCCAGTACAGCTTCATTCGCAATATCACGACCAACGAGGAGTTCCTCTTCAATCCTCACTTCAATGAAGAGAGCTGCTCCCAGATATGTTGCATCTGGTAGAGGTGTTTATGCAGAAAAAAGGAAGATCTGGAATAAGAAACCAGGAAAAAACAAAAGCAGGAAAGAGGATATTCAGAGGAATGGCTAATGTGGATGGAACTGAAATCGTGACGGTAAGTTAGTAAAACAAAACACTGGGCAACATCCAATTAAAAAAGCTAGGAGATTCTGCAAAAAACTGAAAAGGTATTTAGAGGTGGATTGTCCACAGAGTGTTAGAAACTACAATCAGCATATGGGAGGGGTGGATTTGGTTGAATTGTTTCTGGGAATGTAAAAACTAAAGATGAGGATAAAGAAAATAGTATTTGAGGCTATTTTACCATATTCTCGGAATAGTCACCATCAATTTTGTTGGTTGTTGAACAGAAGAGTTGGTGAACAGAAACAAATGCCAACGCCACTGAAGTTGAAAGATTTCAAATTGAGATGGCCAAGATTGCGGTCCAACAATTCCTAAGAAAAGAGTTCGACCTTCATCTGCAAACCAGATTGAGATGAAATGAGGAAAGGCAAATGTTGCTATCCTCCCACCTCGTGTTGTAAGACTTGATGGATGTGAGCACTTTCCATTGTGGAAAGAGAAACGTCAGCGCTGCAAATATCCTGGAGGTATAGGAAAAACTTTCATCTCCTGTGAAAAATGCAGTTAAGCTTTGCTTGAATATAAAAAAATTGCTTTAAAAAATGTCATGAAAGTTCCTATGTAAAAACGATATAATAATCAACATTTTTGTATAATAATTATAATGACCATTTCATTTTATACTTCCTTAGAATGTTCCCCAAAATAGGAGTGACAGTGCATGAAGTACCATTATATTGAACACAACAATAAAACTTACTTTCTTCAAAAAAAAGGTGGGAAATCATATTTTTAAAATTGATTTCCATATCGCAAACCTAAATAGAAACATATTTTTCACCTTACAAGCTCAAAAGGGCGCTTTTGCCGCGTAAAAACAGTGAGCAAAACTCTACTTTGCTCACACTATGAGGAAAAGTGATTTGAATTTAGAATGCTGCAAGCAACCAATGAGAATCGAATATTACAGGCCGCAGCGTGCGCCCGGCCAGGCGGCGGCGACCGACGTGCTCTGATGGCAGGTCTTTAGCCTGCCATTTGGGGCAAAACAATAAATAGCGGGAATTGGATTATCTGTCAGCGGGAAAAAATAAAACAATTTATTTCGTTGAATTATAAACTAACAAAGATTTAATAATGAGTGAATCCAGTGACGAAGACTGTGATTTAACTCCTTCAGAGTTAAAGGAACTAGTTGCTGACGCTGAATTAAACTTCTTGCCGGTCAAGTCACGCAATAAATACCTAAAATCGTATGAATTATTTAACGATTGGAGACTTTCTAAAGGTGCAAAGACTTGTTCAGAGACCGTGGTATTATCCTACTTCATGGAATTGGCAAAAACACGACAATCGTCTACACTATGGAGTATTTACTCAATGCTAAAAGCTACATTAAAGTCAAAACGTGACGTCCACATTGAGACCTATCATAAGCTTGCTGCGTTTTTGAAAAGAAATTCAGAAGGGCACAAATCCAAAAAGTCTAAAGTTTTCACCGCTCATAATATTGAAGAATTTATAAATGAGGCGCCAGACTGCAATTTTCTCTGTACAAAAGTAAGTAGACATCTATTTTAGGTAAATAAATATATACTTATCATTAAAACTAACCTACTTATTCACATTGAACCTACCTAGTTACTTATACATTTTTGTTGCAGGTAGCCCTTGTTATTGGAATAAACGGAGCATGTCGCACTGCTGAACTTTTACATCTGACTGTACATGATATCAAAAAACATTCAGAAACCTTGATGTTAGTTACTTTACTAAACACGAAGACAAAAATTTACAGGTCCTTTGTCATTCGCGAGGAACATGTAAATATAGTAGAAAAATATCAAGCGCTACGTCCTAGTGAGACAAGTACCAATCGATTCTTTCTGCAATATCGAAATGGAAAATGTCTGAATCAGCCTATGGGCGTTAATAAAATTGGCGGAATGCCCCGTGAAATTGCCACTTTTCTAAAACTACAAGAACCTCAGCTCTACACTGGGCATAGTTTCAGGCGGACTTCTGCTACTCTTCTGGCTGACTCCGGAGCAGACTTAACCATCCTAAAGCGCCATGGTGGATGGAAGTCAAACACAGTGGCGGAAGGATATATAGAAGACTCAATAGAAAATAAATCTAAAACCAGCAAGCGTATTAAAGACACTATAAACCTAAAAACAGAAGATCTTTTGTCATGTCCATCTACATCCAAAGAAAGAAAGATCGAAAGCTGTTCTGTATCACCTACCCTTTCTCCTCAGAAATGCATAATAAAAGAAGCAGAAACAACAAATACACAAGTAACAAACACAAAAATATCAGTCCCCAACAAAACTGTCACGTTTAATCTACAAAATTGTAGTAATTTTACTTTTAATTTTTAGGAAACTAATGTCAAAGATTAGATGTAATTATTGTAAATAAATGCACTTTCTTGTTAAATCTTGCTAAAATTGTTTTCCTTACATCTTGTATTTTTTCGCTAGTAAGGTGAAAAGTTGTATGTATCACACGAGAGCAAAATATTTTGTTGCTTATGCTTTTGAATCTCTCACTACACTCAGGATTCTAACATAGAATCACTCGCTACGCTCGTGATTCAAATATAGAATCCTTCGTTTGTTCGAGATTCAAACTCAGCACTCGCAACAAAAACGCATTTTGCTCTCTTGTGGAACAATGTACTATTATTTTTTTCATTTAGAAAAAAAAATCATGCATTGTAGGGTTAACAAGGGAAAGCTGACTAACCAGCTAACCAAAAACAGCTGATTCAAGGCTCGATCAAGAAACGCGATTTAGGGTAGAAAAGGCCTTCTATGATAAAGATGGGACATAACTTGAAGAAGGTATACCAAGTTCTAAGTCGATTCCTCTAGCGTCTGTAGAATCAGAGAGAATATTTTCATCGGCAGGCCTAATGTGCAACAAAATCCGAAGATCACTGACGACTCTCTCAACGCACTAGTGTCACTTAGGTCTTATTAATAAAACAAAAGGACTGTAGGACTGTAGGTCAAGCCTTGGCTGGACTCGAAATATCCGTTTTCATCCCTTTGGGGGAAAAACGGTTAGGTATATTTTATGATGTTCGATGAGAAAGAAGATTAAGTACCAAAAATCTTTTGAAGTTTCATGAAAAAACTTTTTAACGTGAATGAAACCTTTGGATTAGGAGCCTATTTCTAAATCTGCCAACAGAATGGCGTCAACTTTACTCCATTTCATATTTTTTATTTTCATATTTAGCTGCGATAAAAAAAAATATACCTGCGAAATACAATCTATTCCTATTTCTTTTTCTATACTATCATAGTCGTATGTATGAGACCAAAACTCGGTACACCTTTAATATCAACACACGACACCAATAGTACAAAAACGTGTCATTCTTAAAGCATTGATGCAAGGATGCTTGAAAGCAAACTATTCAAATCAATACCTACATAAAGAATGCCTAAGCACAAAGTAAAATGTGATAAAAGACTTTGCTGAAATGAGCACGAAGACAGTATCCGGTAACAAATATCAGCAACGTAAACAAAAGAACAGACATAGGTAGTTATTATCAGATGTTGCTGAAAACATCAGTAGGTATCACTGACACAAGTGAACACCTGAAGTCCGATTAAGGCGCCGAGCAAACATGGATACCTTTTATTATTTTAAAACCGGGTATTTATCACGTACCTATTTTTATTATTTCTTTGTTCCGACGTTTCGGACGCATTGCAGCGCCCGTGGTCACGGATGAACTGAGGCACGGCGAGTTAGCTTCTATCTCGTTAGAGTATAATTTTCTTTGGCTTCTATTATTGAGAATAGATTGCGTCTACCCTCAATTCGTCTTCAGAATCCGATAAGGCCAGATTCACACCGCGACACACGACACTGATTGTATCAACTTGCGGCAAACACGAACCACGACTCACACACTTATTAATAACAGGATTCCACGAGGCCGAGAGTCGAAAACCATCTTCACGGTTGAAATTCGGGTGTTTTCTGATTTCAATCGCTTCTCGGACCATCCGTTTATAATAGTGGCGTTCCCTGGAGAGAACCTTAGGATCATGGAGCTCAATCCAATGGTTCGTTCCTGATTCTAATAGGTGTTCTGCTGTCGCCGACTTGTTGATCTGCCTATTTTTGACTGCTGAAATGTGCTCTCTGACTCGTTCGGCTATTGTACGTTTTGTTTGCCCGATGTAAGAACGGCCACAGCTGCAGTCAATCTTGTAGACGCCTGGCATTTGCAGTGGTACAGTATCTTTCGGTGTTCTCAATTGCTGCGCCACTTTTGTGAGAGGCGTGAAAACTGACTTTATTGAAAACTTTTTCATTAAGTTTCCAATTTTATCTGTCACGCCTTTCACATAGGGCAGAAAGATAGGCTGTCTGCTCGCCTCTGGCGTTTTACAATTCCTCCGTCTTTGTGGTCTTCTACTCAAATATCCATTGGATTTAAGTACCTCCTGAACATATTTGAGTTCGCTCTCTAAGTGTTCAGGGTCACATAGATCATGTGCTCTGTTGATGAGAGAAGACACCACAGATTGTAAATGACGAGGATGATGATGGGATGAGGCATTCAAGTATCTGTCCGTGTGTGTAGGCTTTCTATAGACAGTGTGCATTAGAGAACCCTCCGCCTTTACCATAACTTTCACGTCCAGAAAAGCTAAAGTCCTGTTCTGCTCCATTTCATGAGTAAACCTGATCTTCGGGTGTATGGAGTTCAATGTCTGTGTAAATTGTTTCACTTCCTGTTCACCACCTTTCATGATACAGAAAACATCGTCCACATATCGTTTCCATATCTTTACATCGCTGGCTGCTAAGTCCAACTGGTTCTCAAAATGTTCCATCCAGAGATTGGCCAAGACCGGCGCCACTGGGCTGCCCATGGCTACTCCATCAATCTGGAGGTAATGTTGCCCTCGGTATAAAAAGAAATAATAAAAATAGGTACGTGATAAATACCCGGTTTTAAAATAATAATTATGTCACCAAATCACGAAAGTTTAAAAAGTTTAATGGATACCTTTTGTTACAAAAACGGGATTTCGTCGTAAAAAACAGAAAAACTGCTCTCAAACTCTCCAAGCCATGAGCGTGGCTTGAGTTGCTCTGCTATATTAACCATGCTATGACTTAGGTATCGTAGTATAATAATCATTTATTTTGCGTCAGTTTTTTTTCTTTTAAACTTGCTCGAGTTAAGTTTAAACTTGCACAAGGAAATTGTAGAACTTGTAAGCACTTACGCTCAAAAAAAATATAGCGATGTCTTAAGCCTTTTACTATAGAATAAACATTTTATGGACCTACTTACTAGGTAGCGCTACCTACATACAATAACATAGCCACAAAATTTCTAATTTCACTAGTTTTCAGTGTTAAATCACAAATCAAAGCCGATTACAAAAGAGAAAAAAATATTGTAACGAACAAGCACTCGAACGTTCTAGAAGACTCGCGCGCAGGATAGATGCCACGAACATTCTCGCTTAGACATACCGAATTAACAATTGGATCGTAATACCTTGACTTAAGGTTCATATTTGTTGGGCGCTACTGACAAGCGACTTTATTACAAGTGTATAAGGTTCAAGGTCGCTTGTCACGTGTTGTTGTTTATTTATAGAAGCTTCCTGTTTATTTGTAGAGAGTTCCCACGGTGAATGTTCTAGGCGTTTCTGTGGGGTATATAAACGGGCGATTTGCGCGTTACAAATCAGTTCTTGGTGAATTACGAGCGAGTCAACTTGTGATATAACAAAGTGAATAGTGACCAGTGATATTCAGTGCGACTGTTCATAACTTTAAAGTGTGTTTTGAGTAAATTAGTGTGTAATAAAGTTTCGAAAGTTATACCTAGTGTTTATCTTCAGAATCGACGAACCCCAGCACGTAACAATTGGTGTCAGAAGTGCGATAAATCATGCCGATTCTACCAAAGGAGGACACGGACGGTATCCGTACTAGGAGTCATCGTCAGCAAGAGACGGATCAGAGACGATTTGGAGATACTTCGCAGCAATCAACGGGTGGTCAGCTGATAGCAACGGAAGCCGGCCCTTCCACCGCGACTTCAGTGCCTGCAGCCCCAGACTTTGCAGCCTTGATGGCGATGCTTCAAGAGCAGTCGCGTCGGCAGGAGGAACAGGCCCGTCGCTTAGAAGAACAACTACAGCGCGACAAAGAAGAGCAGGCCCGTCGACAGGAGGAACAGGCCCGTCGCTTAGAAGAACAACTACAGCGCGACAAAGAGGAGCAGGCCAGCCGACAGGAGGAACAGGCCCGCCGACAGGAGGAACAGGCCCGTCGGCAGGAGGAACAGGCCCGTCGCTTAGAAGAACAATTACAGCGCGACAAAAAGGAGCAGGCCAGCCGACAGGAGGAACAGATGATCCTCATGAAAGATCTCCACGCGACGTTCAACAAGGAGCTCAAGATGATGAAGGATCAAGTTCATCAACATGGACAACGCCTCACTGAAGCTGAAACTCGGATTGATGAGGTAAAAACTCAGGTTGCTGATGTGAAGAAGGCTTTAGGTAATCTCAAAGATGGAGACGGGACTGTAATTTCTACAGCTGCCGCACCTTCAATACGTGGATTCAAGGTACCACCATTCGACGGGACATCTTCATGGTCGGCCTACAAGATACAGTTTGAGGCCGTGATGAAGGCGAACGGATGGAACAAGGCTCAAGCTATGACTGCACTCACCTTAGGCCTTCGAGATCAGGCTTTGAGTGTTCTAGAATCTCTCGGGCAAGAAGTGACTTATGAACAACTACTAGAGGCATTGGAAGCTAGATATGGTGACGCCCACCTGGAGCACGTGTTTCGTGCACAACTTAAGGATCGTGTACAACGCAATGGTGAAAACCTACAACAATGGGCCCTGGAGGTTGAAAAGCTGGTCCGAAAAGCATACCAGTCTGTACCTGCGCTCATTAATGGGAACCTAGTGCAAACATTTATCGACGGGATTCGTGACCTTGAAGTCAGGGCTGCTGTGAGACTTGGGCACCATGAGACACTCAAGGACGCCTTAGCCCATGCATTGGAAGTAGAGGCAGTGAGACAGGACCATCGCGCCCATCGACTCAGAGAGGTCGTAGTACCACCATTGCGCGGACGAGGTTATGGCCCCAGATGTTACACCTGTGGGGAAAAGGGTCACCTGCGATCGAGTTGCCCAAAGCGAAGCACGGGAAGAATAGAAGATCGGTCTCAAGAGGATAGGGCGGCTGACATCACCTCCCAGAAACCGCAGGGAAACGAGTAAACGCCAGGACTACGGGGCGGGTGCTGGCTGAGGTTCAAAGAGCCCCAAGGATTTCGATCTCACAAACCCATGATGGGAACAGTCTGATCATCAAGGGCGAGGTCAACGGAACGCCATGTAAGCTGACTATTGATACTGGAGCTTCACGCACGGTTGTCAGTTCCCAACTAGCGAATCGGGTCCTTGGGGACTCCACAAACAACCGAGAACGAGTAAATTTAGTTACAGCTACCGGTCAGCGCATAACCGTTCGAGGCGAGAAGAAGATTGAGCTAGGGTTGGGCAACAGAATATACCCACATAACGTAATCGTGGCTGACATAGTTGACGATTGCATTTTGGGCTTGGACTTTATGCGGCAACATTGCTGTGAGATCGATGTTAAACAAGGAGTAATGAAGTGTGGTCAAGAGGAACTTTTCATGGAGGGAGCACTATCAGGAAAAGTGTACAGTTTGAAGAAGATCTTTCTGCCTCCGAGATCAGAAACAATTGTGCCAGTTAGTCTTCCGCACAACTCCGGACAGAAACATCGATGTGTTCTCCTAGAAGGGTTGAACAATGACCTTCCATGGAGAATGGCCCGAACCCTGGTGAGAGCTACCGACGTTTCAGCAGTACGTGTACTTAATCCACGCAATAAGGAGTACGTAATTGAAAAGGGCACACCGGTTGGCATTTGTGAGGAAGTGGATTGGATGCGACAATGCCAAGATTTGATCACGGAAACCACCAGCAAGGATGCACAAATAAACGTGTCAAGACTTTTAGGAGACTGTCGTGACGTTTTGTCCAAAGATGAAATGGATAAGGCAAAGAAGATGTTAATCAAGTATGCTGATGTTTTCTCTTCAAATGATGCTGACATTGGGAAGACTAGCTTAGTTCAGCACAAAATCAACACAGGGAACGAGTTACCAATCCGTCAGAGACCAAGGAGAGTACCGGTAGCACGAGAAAAGGAAGTGGAAGACATGATTAACGGAATGGTGAAGGACGGCGTTATAGAGCCTTCATCTAGTCCGTGGTGCTCACCTGTAGTACTGGTACGAAAGAAAGATGGCAGCATGCGTTTTTGTGTTGATTATCGTCGCTTGAATGACGTTACAAAGAAAGACAGCTATCCTTTACCAAGAATCAATGACACGCTGGACATGCTGACAGGAGTGAAGTGGTTTAGCACGCTGGATCTGAAGAGTGGGTACTGGCAAGTTGAAATTGACCCCAAGGATAAAGAGAAAACGGCATTTTCAACTGGAAAAGGCCTGTGGCAGTTCAAAGTTATGCCGTTTGGTTTGTGCAACGCGCCGGCAACTTTTGAAAGGTTGATGGAACTAGTACTCACCGGATTAATTGGAGACACCTGTCTAGTCTACTTGGATGACATCATCATCGTGGGCCGAACGTTTGAGGAGCACCTTCAAAACTTGGAACGTGTTTTGTCAAAAATTCGGAGTGCCAATCTCAAGCTTAGTCCAAAGAAGTGTTCATTTTTCAAGCGGCAAGTAAGTTTCTTGGGGTACGTAGTGTCGGAAGAAGGTGTCCAAACAGATCCAGAGAAGATCATCGCCGTCAAAGATTGGCCAATACCAAAAGATAAGACGCAGGTCAGAGCATTTTTAAGTCTGTGTTCCTACTATCGACGATTCGTGAAGAACTTTGCGGAGATTGCTAAACCTCTACACAAGCTTACCGAAGATAAAATACAGTTCTGTTGGGACGAAAGCTGTAGCAGTGCTTTTGAGGAGTTGAAGAGGCGTTTATGCAATACACCCATTTTGGGATATCCTGATACAGACAACGAGTTTGTAGTAGACACAGACGCCAGCGATACTGGACTTGGCGGCGTGCTATCTCAAAAAAAGGGTGATCAAGAGATTGTCATAGCTTACTTCAGTAAATCCTTATCGAAGCCAGAAAGGAATTATTGCGTAACAAGAAGGGAACTACTTGCAGTCGTCAAGACATTGCAGCATTTCAGCAAATATTTACTAGGGCGAAAATTTCACCTAAGAACTGACCATGCTGCATTGAAATGGCTATTACAATTCAAGAATCCGGAAGGACAAGTTGCAAGATGGATTGAACTGCTACAAGAGTATGACTTCGTCATTGAACATCGTAGTGGGAAATCCCATGGTAATGCGGACGCATTGTCAAGAAGACCATGCCCTGAAGACTGCAAACACTGTATCAGGCAAGAGATAAAAGAAGCTGTACCCATAAGGATGCTAAACACAGACCTTAGTAACGAGTGGAAGGAGAGTCTACGCCATGCACAACAGAGTGATACAGACATTAAGCCGATCGTCGAATGGATTAAGACCAGTGCACCTAAACCCATGTGGAGTGACGTCGCATCGATGAGTTCCACCACAAAAAGTTATTGGGCACAGTGGGACAGCTTAATTATCCAGGACGGAGTTTTGTGCCGCAAATGGGAAAATGCTCGAGGAGACAGCTGCCACTTGCAAATGGTTGTTCCCAAAGCTAAGGTACCGGATATTCTTCAGCTCTACCATAATGGATGTTCAGGGGGTCACATGGGGGTAAAAAGGACTCTATTAAAGATAAGAGAGCGATTCTACTGGATTCACTGTCGCCAGGATGTTGAAGACTGGTGTCGCAAATGTACCAGTTGTGCGGGTGTGAAAGGACCCCATACACGTAGCAGAGGTGCATTGAAATTGTATAATGTTGGTGCACCATGGGAAAGAATCGCCCTGGATGTTGCGGGACCATTTCCTGAAAGTGAAACTGGGAACAAATACTTCATGGTTGTAATGGATTATTTTACGAAGTGGCCAGAAGTCTTTGCCATTCCTAATCAAGAAGCGCTAACTGTCGCCGATAAATTAGTACATGAAGTCTTTTGTCGTTTCGGAGTGCCTTTAGAGATTCACAGTGATCAAGGAAGGAATTTCGAATCTCAAGTATTCCAGGAGACATGTCGAGTAATGGGTGCCCACAAAACCAGGACCACCTCTTACCACCCACAATCTGATGGAATGGTGGAGCGATTCAATCAGACATTGGAGAGATATCTAGCAAAAGTTGTGGAAAACAAGCAAAAGGATTGGGACAGACACATTCAACCGTTTCTTTTGTCATACCGAAGTGCAGTTCACGAGAGTACTTCGGTAACACCAGCTTTTGCGAACTTTGGAAGAGAACTACGGTTGCCTGCAGACTTAATCACAGGAATACCTCCTGATGCGCCACGCAATATAACCGATTACGCGAATGACTTACGCAACAAGATGAATGACATTCACGAGCATGTCAGGGAATCAGGGCAACAAATGTCTGAGAAGATGAAAACCCGTTATGACAGGAAGGTGAACAATAAAGGTTTCGACGAAGGTTCACTGGTGTGGTTACATAACCCAGTTCGCAGCAAAGGGAAATCTCCTAAGTTACAAGCTAAATGGGATGGACCCTATCGAATTGTGACCAAAATCAATGACGTTACCTACCGCATACAGAAAGGTCGAAGTGCTCCTAAGATTGTTCATGTGGATCGACTGGCGCGATACCACGGGACTGATAATGCTCGGGACGAGCATGTCTAAGGAGGGGGTAGTGTAACGAACAAGCACTCGAACGTTCTAGAAGACTCGCGCGCAGGATAGATGCCACGAACATTCTCGCTTAGACATACCGAATTAACAATTGGATCGTAATACCTTGACTTAAGGTTCATATTTGTTGGGCGCTACTGACAAGCGACTTTATTACAAGTGTATAAGGTTCAAGGTCGCTTGTCACGTGTTGTTGTTTATTTATAGAAGCTTCCTGTTTATTTGTAGAGAGTTCCCACGGTGAATGTTCTAGGCGTTTCTGTGGGGTATATAAACGGGCGATTTGCGCGTTACAAATCAGTTCTTGGTGAATTACGAGCGAGTCAACTTGTGATATAACAAAGTGAATAGTGACCAGTGATATTCAGTGCGACTGTTCATAACTTTAAAGTGTGTTTTGAGTAAATTAGTGTGTAATAAAGTTTCGAAAGTTATACCTAGTGTTTATCTTCAGAATCGACGAACCCCAGCACGTAACAATATGTACACGACAAGTACACAACAGAATAATATATCGTTCCATGATATCTTGAATATGAATATGACAGGCTACATTGAAGGAACAAAGAGATTAGGAAAATGGGGTAACCGTAGTAATTGAACTACTGAGCAAAGATATGACAAAACATCTTCAAAATCAAAGGTACTTCGAGAACACTGGAGTATCTGAACTACTAGGACCAGAATCAGTACAATTAGTAGGAAAACTCAGAGAAGCTCGGAAAAGTGGACATCGTGGACTTCATTAACGGCAAACTGATAGATGGACATACCGCTGTATTTATAAAACATGATCTTTCCCTTGGCATGGGGATAACTTAAGCGTATCCCAGACAGGTGTTTTTTTTTTATTCGCAAGCTCCGCTTTTCTACTTTTCGGAAGAAAAGAAATATCAAACTTAAGACACTTGATTAATCAGCTTCCATACCCTGTAACAGCACAAATAAAATAAAAGTACTTATATTATTATAAGTACATCATCTACCAGACTGGCCAACTATAGCTAAAGACAGAAAAGCCTGGAAAATGAGGAGGGAGGCCTTTGCCCTGCAGTGGGGCAATGTGGGCTGAAATAAATAAATAATATATTATTATACAGGGTGGAGTTTTGAGATGGCCACCATACCGTTGTAGCTACAGGAAAACGCTCATAGGAGACCTTCCCTAACTTTTTGAGATATTTTGAACTACATTCACAGATTTTGAAAAATAAATTCAGTCAGCGACAAAAATAACAAAAGTCAAAAACCTTCATGTCACCCTGTATTTATTTTATAATAAATCATATCTTTATCATTGCAGTTGAACGACGTGCACAGAATACAGATAGGTATAGGGTAATACGCGGGACATCACCACGCGAACTTGACCAATCACAAACTCGAGTGAAGATTTCGATATTTTGATTTCTCCAATCGAGCTTTGTGATTGGCCAATCCGATTCAAGTGCGCTTGATATCAAATTACATTTAAAACTGAGCAAGCCACACCAGGAACGCTACCTTTTTTGCTGCCGGCGTAATGATGATAATTATTAATTATTAAGAATCCCTCAGGAATAAAATTTATATGGGACTTCAGGCGGGAGGGAGTATTGCAAACAAAAAAAGAATTTTGGAAACCCCTCCTATTTTAAAGTCGGTTAATAAAGTAAATTCGTATAAGTTATCAACTCAGGTGACTAATTTTTTAGGCCGCCTTAAGGCCTCCGTCGAGTTAATAGTCGAGGCCGACAATTTGACGTGCCCTCCGAAGCACGGAAGCGCATAGTTGATAGTGCCACTAACGGTCATCCATCTTACTGACCGGTCTAAGATCTAAGTTCATAAATTTAGTAATTTTTAAAGTTTACATTTACATATTAACCACACTTAGGTATTTCATTGAGAAATGAAAAGTCATCATAATTTTCGATTCCGACGGGATTCGACTCCGCGACGTTCAGACGATCCTCCTACGCGGAGTGCCTTTAACCGCTCGGCCGCGGAATCCACTGACGTCGCAATCGAAATCTTTGATAGCTCATATTTATCAGTTAAGTACCGGTAAGCGCCATCTACCAGATTCACTGAGTGAACTCATTTCTCAATTGATAGATCATGATAATTACTATAATGATTGGTCAAATCATCTGAGGGTGCAAGTGACAAGTAAACCAGTATTGTTTAACAGCACCTTTATAATTCGAGTAGGCTTTAAATTCATATATCTTATTATAATAACGGCGTTCCGAGCTAGCTGTATAATTAGATACATTTACATATATAATATCACGCCTCTTTCCAAAGGGGTAGGCAGAGACCACGGATCTCCACTCGCTACGATCCTGACACACAACTTTCGCCTCATTCACTCTCATTACATTCTTCATACATGCTCGTCGGTTTAGGGTACTTTTGACCAGTCCCTTCTCCAAAATGTCGCCAATTTGATCCAAGAAGGAATCGGATACATTTATGTAAACATTATATTGAATCTGTACACGATATACTTATGAACTATGTATATTAATATAATTTGTAATGTACGTACATACACTCAGCGAAAAATGTGGTCGACTACCGTACGGTTGAGGTTCATTTGAACGTTATGAAACAAATGTTTATTTTACTATTATGACAGTTAGAAAAAAAAACCTTAGCGATGGTAGTTAGATTTCACAGAAACTGTTGTCAAGGGTAGACCACTTTCTTTGCTGACAAGGTCCAAAATCCTGAATTTCCTGGTCTTACATCAAATGTTCAAGAACATAGTTGACCGTCGACTTTATACCCTAAGTCCGATTTACATTATTCCAGTCCAGCAGTGATTCAGAGTTCAGCGGAATGCATTCGGCAGCCTTATTGTCTAACTTGAAATCTATTCCAAGTTATCATCCCGTTTGAGCTCAACCAATCACACAATACGAAAAATACGTGTTTTGTCATTTTCGTGTTATGCGATTGGTCGAGCTGAATTTTAATCGAGCTGTTCAACCGACCGTATCCAATCACAGTGCAGGAATTGATCCAAAACTGACGTTTCTTGCACTGTGATTGGTAGCGGTCGATTGAACAGCTGACCTATTCCGATCCGAATGCATTCCGCTGAAGTCTGATTGCTACTGAAAAAATGTTCGTATGAGTCAGTGGCCAACTCTGGTGACGGAGTTTTTAGGCCGCCTTATGGCCTCCGTCATGGCTAACTTAAATAGCCGGGACCGACAATGTAACGTGCCCTAAGAACGGAAGCGCTCAGATGAAAATGCCACTGGCAGTCCATTTACAGACCGTTTAGAACGTTGCTTAACTTAGACGATCGATCGACCGTTCAGTTAATTAATGTAAAATTTATTTTATTTAATGTAAACCGGGCTTTAAGGTAGTTTCTCTTTAGTGTTACATTATTAAAAACAATTAATTAAATCTAGCTCCTATGACAATTTACAAGTAATTAAAAAAATACCTTAATTATGCTCTTATCACGTGAATATTATCCTCGTGGTCATACTAATTTGTCATTCCAGTATGACTACGAGGATATAACAGGGTTATTTGTAAAACACCGGTTACCTCTCAGGACTGTATTACCATCATCATTAACAACTTTTTTTCTATGACTTTTTACAAAACATAATACATTTACATTTACAAAAACAAACTTTCAAGATTATGATTAATTTTTAAAAGTCATAGAACAAAAGTTGTTGTTTATGATTATAGTAAATACAGTCCTGAGAAGTTACCGGTGTTTTACAAAAAACCCTGTTTAACAGCCAATATTTTACGGAAAGGACAATGGGCAAAAATGTATGGAAGCTGGTACCCGCTCCAATAGCAATAATTTTTATATGGTTGGAAAGGTATTTCTAAGTGTAAAAATACCTACTATGGCGCTTGTCTCAAATCATTGTGGATTCGGAGTTATTTGACTTCGAATATTATTTTTACTGTTCAACAGAACTCCTCAGAAAATAGGCCAATTGAGTTGAAAGTCGGCATATCGGTCAAGTTTTATCTCCAGTTGAATAATATGATGACAGCGAGCTGACCTGATGATGGAGCCAAGAGCTGTTCAACAGAACTCCTTAGAAAATAGGCCAATTGAGTTGAAAGTCGGCATATCGGTCAAGTTTTATCTCCAATTGAATAATATGATGACAGCGAGCTGCCCTGATGATGGAGCCAAGAGCTGTTCAACAGAACTCCTTAGAAAATAGGTCAATTGAGTTGAAAGTCGGCATATCGGTCAAGTTTTATCCCCAATTGAATAATTATTATTTATAATAATATGATGACAGCAAGGCACCCTGATGAGGTGGCCAAGAACTGTTCAAAATAACTCCTCAGGAAATAGGCCATTTGACATTTTTACTTGACATGATGGTTGGCCTAGGCTTGAATAGTAGACACAGGGTCACGACTGTATCCCCAAGGCGCGGTAGACATTCTCTCAGATCTTCTATATTCCAGATCCTTTGAAGATGTCTAAGGTAGACAGAGGCATGTAAATACATATTTATAGTAATAAAATACACATTTATAGTAGAATATAGCTAATAACCGCTCTAGTCAAAACATGCTTATACCAGAACGAATTCTGGATACATTGAATAACGTTGCGAGTCTCTCGTCCGAATCTCCGTTTTGGTTCGTAGTTTTGTTAGGTAGATTCCTAAAGTCTGCCATAACTTTTTATACAAAGTGAGTAAAAATGTATTCCTATTAAACGCGTGCAGAAGTGTTACAATGTGTAGAACCATTTGAGGTTTAGGTCCGTAGGGTACCAGGGTCAAAATTATTACATAGCGTCTACAGCGGATCAGCGTTGCCATTCATCGTGGTAATACGAGAATCACTAGCGTTTCGGGGACTAAGTTTAGACGACTAGATTTAGATAAGATAAGATCGTAGGTTTATTGTAAATGTATGTAATTAATGTTATTAAGCAGTGCTTAGTTTTGTTATTTTACCAAATGTTATTGTAAGTAAAAGATATTTATTTTTTTAAAGAGAAGGTACTTTTTAAATACAAGCTTGAAATAAGTTTTTTGGATAGTATAATTTAAATAGGTTTCAATAAGTTACCGCAACCTGACTGAAATAAGCCCAAACTCTGATATTTTAATGTTACATACGAGTTTCATTGAACAGCTCCTGAGTGGTTATACCACCACATTATTTCATTGCGTTATGTGGAACTAGATCGATATGCTGACTTTCAGTTGAAAGTCCTTAGAAAATAGGCCAATTGAGTTCAATTGGCCTATTTTCTAAGGAGTTCTGTTGAACAACTCTTGGCTCCATCATCAGGCCAGCTCGTTGTTATCATATTACTCAATTGGGGATAAAACTTGACCGATATGCCGACTTTCAACTCAATTGGCCTATTTTCTAAGGAGTTCTGTTGAACAGCTCTTGGCTCCATCATCAGGGCAGCTCGCTGTCATCGTATTATTTAACTGGAGATAAAACTTGACCGATATGCCGACTTTCAACTGAATCGGCCTATTTCCTGAGGAGTTCTGTTGAACAGCTCTTGGCTCCATCATCAGGTCAGCTCGCTGTCATCATATTATTCAATTGGAGATAAAACTTGACCGATATGCCGACATTCAACTCAATAGGCTTATTTTCTGAGGAGTTCTGTTGAACAGCTCTTGGTTCCATCATCAGGTCAGCTCGCTGTCATCATATTATTCAATTGGAGATAAAACTTGACCGATATGCCGACTTTCAACTCAATTTGCTTATTTTCTGAGGAGTTCTGTTGAACAGCTCTTGGCTCCATCATCAGGTCAACTCGCTGTCATCATTTTATAACATTACAGTTCATTTCGCATTGTTATTATGTGTTTGTTTGTGAGTGTCCGTTAAAGCTCTTTAAAATATCATTTTTAGTTTGCAAAATCAGTCATGTTCATTCCAGGATATCTCGAAACACACAACGAATTGCGAAAAGTTGCCATAATAAGTATTTTTCCTCTTGAAAAGACCTATTCAATGATACTACACTCATTGCTATTGAGCCGGGTACCAAAATGGTCATCATCCTTTACCTTATAAATCACATTTTAGCTAAAACTGCCCAAAACTACTGAGATCTTGTCACTTAACTAGAACTTCGTTTTTTTTGTCTTTTGACCGAAAATTTAAAGCCGACAGACAGTCTGATCGTCATCGTATACAGGGTGTCCCAGGAACGACTGTTGAGCGGAAGTCCAGTGATGCAGCACCCCAAGGGCTACCCGAATCACCCCCATGTATGTTCAGAGATTTTTTGTAGTTTAGAAGTTATTCACGTTTTTGTGACATTTTATTTATTAAGCAGTTGCAAGACCATTTTGTTTATTTTGAGGTGAATAATTAAGATAAGCTCATAATTTTTTCTCTGGTAATTAGCTTAAAGTTAGGTCTCTTCAATCCAATGACTATTTACTTCAAAACCCACTCGACTGCGCCATAAAATAAAATGATCTAGCGTAAAATGAAAAACTGAAAACAATACCAATACTTTCAAGGGCATTTTCTGAGGAAAAGTCATAGAACTTTTGTTAATCCAAATGTATTTTAAAAACATCGCCATTTCAACAACTATTTACCCTGTGAATTTCGTCAAGATATCTTTATGGCATCCTTCTTAAATTTGAACACAAAGTGTACCAAGTCTTGAAACCAACGTTTTTTGGATAGTTAAAATGTCAATTTTTTTTAAAGAAAATAGCGGTATTGAACCAGATTAAGCTTCCCTTGCTTAAAACATGATGCGGTGAACCCGATTTGCATGGTTTTTGAGTGAAAAGACAACGCCAAGACCTATCTTTGCGCTCTCAGTACAATACTCGTAGATCGTCGTTTAACGAGTCAAAAGCTCAGTTAGCCGCTAAACTTTCAATAAACATCTAAACTTTCAGATTAGTAAGTTGGATATTTTGAAAAACATCAGGACTCTATCGCGATAAATATATTTTATTGTTGTTGCAAGTATTTGTTACAATGGTCGTGGGGGTATTTACACGATAAAATCCTGTGTATGTTTTTCACAATATGAATTGTGATCGCGAAATAGTAAGTAGGATGATTGCGCATTGCAATTATCATCCTATTTAGCTGCAGTCATGAACTCATGACTTAGGCGCTGTCTCCACGAGCGAGAGAATCGGGACGAGTCCGCCCTCATATCGTCGGAGAATCTCCACGAACGAGCGATAATTTCGCCGCGTATCGTCGCGAGTCGTAACGGAATCGCAGCGTTTCCGCGGCGACTCGTAACGGTATCGCCGCGTTTCTTTGTCGAAATGTCCTTGCTTGACGAGAGGCAACGCTGAAATGACGCTGCGTTTGACAGCGCGCCCGCTACTAGTCGCGACGGGCTAGCGACGATGTAACGACGTTTCGCGCGCTTGTTGCCACTCGTCGCATCGCGGTGATAATATCGCCGTGTGGAGACGGCTTCTAGAGAGTGTATAGAAATACGTGGCACGACGATAATATCGCCGCGATTCTCTCGCTCGTGGAGACAGCGCCTTAGATACATCCATTGTGCACAATTCTTTGAGCATAAGACAGATTCGTCTGACATACATTTTACAGTCCCACAAGGATATCTGTTCCGGTGTGGGAGGCGCTGCTATCGCATTTGGCATAGAGAAAGTAAATGTCTATGGCATTTGGTGTTGCCGAACAAAAATCACAGTTAAGTGGGTAAGCAAGGGAACAAAGCACTAAACGAAAAAAAAACACCGTGCAAACAAGCAATGGCGGATATGGCAACTGGAGACGAATGGCAGACATATTGACATTTCAAAATGGCGTCGTTAGTTCCTCTTTTGGCCACCGGTCCAGATATCTTTGTAGCGCTATAGCTCCAGCATCTTTGTCAAAAGATTCTTCTTATAACCACATCGAGTCTCAGTTCAGTCATTGGCGATAGCGGCACATTCTTTTTGGTCACGAAAAAACTTTGACAGCCGTTGTTTCTGTTGATCATTGTATGACTTACGACAAGTCCTGACTTGTTCTAACAGATTGAGAACCGCTTTATTGTTCGGAGAAACTTTCTCCGCTTGCTTGAGATCTAAGAGAGCTGCGTCGTAGTTCTTTAGGGCAAAATTCGCAACGGCGCGCCGGAACAATGCTTTCTCGTTTCTAGGATCCGACGCTAAAATCTGCAGAGGAAAATGAGCTTTCTTATCCCCATTGTATACCTAACTCTAGCCTTTATTTTCAATTTAAAGTGTTAAACCACACTTGGGTATTTCATTGAGAAATGTAAAGTCTTATCAAAATTTTCGATTCCGACGGGATTCGAACCCGCAACGATCAGACGATCCTCCTAAAGCCGGAGTGTCTTACCGCTTGGCCACGAACCCTAATCGTCGCAATCAAATTTTTTGATAAGCTCGTATAATTATCGCTAGTAAGCGCCATCTACACGTTTCACTTAGTGACCTCACTCTAGCCTTGATGTTTAAGTTCAGTTTCACTTCTTTATGGTTTCTGGCCAAATACATGGGACGTGTACCTCTGTCTACCCCCTTAGATTAAGTAGTAAGCAAACTCACTGTTGTGCAAAGTTTAGTACTCGCTACGAAATCTTCAGTCTTTGTGTAGCACGCGGTGAGGTTCAATCGGCATTGATGCTCGAATGCCGCCATCTTTTCCGTAACTAAAACAAAAAATATATATGTAAATGAAAATGAAGGGATACATTTTGTTGCTAAACACAAAACTTGAGAAATTGTGGATTTTACTCCCTAAATCGTTTTACTTTTTCAAATATTCATTGAAACCTGAAGAAATAAAATCCACATTCTTTTTCCAAGCCAAACTAGCTGTCATTTGTAGGTAAAATTATCATACTACTCCTACTCTATAAACAGTTTGGGGCATAGCTTTCTGTTAGGTGATCCATCTACTAGCTAGACAGTAAAACTCCAGTGGGAGCCAGTTGAACAAAAGGATGGTAAAAAAACATCGAGCACATACCCAATAGAGTGGCAATGTGGTCCATTAAATTCCGAAGCACATCAGTGATTTCTCACTAATAAATACTAAAGGCTGGTTTCCAAACCTTGGCTAACAGAGCGTTAGTTAATTCACATTCAAATAGTAAGACAAATAACAACGGATTAAGATTTCAACAGACCGTTACGATATTTTGTGTTCTTTCCACAGGAAATCTTCAATAACAAGCCGCTAAATCTAATCGCTGGTCGGCGGCCGGTTAGCTCACTGACAGTTGACATCGTAGAAAATTTAAATTAAGTCACAACAACGTCCAAAAGCATTGAAAAGTTCGCGCCGTAACCATAGCAGCATTTTTTTCTCTGGCTTTTGAAGGAAATATTCCCTAACCGTGATTTACTAACCAGCTGTTAGATTGACTTTGGTGTAATCAGCCCTAAGGGCTGGTTTCACCAAAAGTCAATCTAACAGCTGGTTAGTTAATCGCGGTTAGGGAATATTTCCTTCAAACTTCGTTGTTATTTCTGTTGCTATGGTTACGGCGCGAACTTTGCAATGCTATTGGGACGTTGTTGTGACGTATTTTTAATTTTCTACAATGTCAACTGTCAGTGAGCTAACCGGCCGCGCCGACCAGCGATTAGATTTAGCGGCTTGTTAATGAAGATTTCCTTTGTAAAGAACACAAAACATCGTAACGGTCTGTTAAAATCTTAATCCGTTGTTATTTGTCGTACTAAAATTGAACTAACGCTCTGTTAGCCAAAGTTTGGTGAAACCAGCCCTTAGTCTCGCTCGCTCGAATGTTCGAGAGTGAGCACTTTGGAGTCGGCCAATAGGAGTGCAGTGCCGCAGTAATTTGGCGGAATTTTTGTCGAAACATAATGGCATTTCCTCTCTATTGGGTATGTGCTCGATGTCAAAAAATTATAAGATCTTACCACTTGGCAAGTTATCCGATTGCACGATAGCGTGTTGTATGAAACGTAGGCACTTCAAGTACTTGCGTCGAGCTGCGGGGTAGTGCCCACCGACGAAGTGCAGATTTCCAGTCGCTTTTAACGTCTCTATACTCTTTATTAGGTCTTCCAGCTGTAACAAAATTACTAGTCAATCTTATATCAAAGGTACCGCTAGCATCACTTAAATTGTCATAGAAATAGATGATTCTACTCCTATGTTGCGACCAGCAATGTTGTCTAACTTGGAATCCATTCCCAGTTATCATCCCAATAGAGCTCAACCAATCACATTATACGAAAATGACGTGTTTTGTTATTTTTAGGGTCCAGTACCTCAAAAGGAAAGAACGGAACCCTTATAGGATCACTTTGTTGTCTGTCTGTATTTTTATGCATAAAATATGTATAAAAATGCATAAAAACCTTTTTTTTGAATAACTTTTTTAGCAGAGGTCGGATAATTGGGGACTTTTGACATTTCATTCATCATTATGAATGTTCCCAATGTTCATACCAATTTTCAGCTCTATGCGATTTTTTGTAAGCTTAAATGTCTAATTTGACCGGGGTTCTAACTGTCGTTCTGTTCATTATAAGTTCTAATGTAAGTACATAAACTAAAAAAACATGTACTAAGATACTTGATTTCAGCACAATTAAATAAATTAACTTAGCTTTTTCGCCTGCGCATAATGCCATGAAATTTTAAATAATAGGGATATGTGGGCTGTTTATGTGGGGTCGCCACATAAAAGATGATGACTCACGGGCAATGGTTGCTTCATATCCGCCGGGTGCTCGGGCAGGGTGTCGGCAGTTCCATCACGACAGCACACATCCCATTCCTCCGATAATATCTCACCACACTCTTGTATTACGCATTTCTGTAAAAGAAACACACATCATAATTCACATCGAGCTTACTAAACGTGTAAGTATTATCACTTCACGTATTCACGTTAATACGTGAATACGTGAAGTGATAATACTAAGATCTAAGCATAATTGCTTAGATCTTTAAAACTACGCAACGGATTTTGATGCGATAGTTTAATAGATAGTGATTCAAGAGGAAGGTTTATGTGTATAATTCATTTGACGACCTGTGGCACAGTGGGTGAAAGCCCGCT
Source organism: Epirrhoe alternata (assembly GCA_963565295.1). NCBI lineage: Eukaryota > Metazoa > Arthropoda > Insecta > Lepidoptera > Geometridae > Epirrhoe > Epirrhoe alternata. Next base: position 9,389,476 of record OY751394.1, read on the forward strand.
TGGGACGCAGAAGGTTGCGGGTTCGATCCCCGCCGCGGGATAAATGTTTGTATGATCTGCAAATATTTATCTCGGGTCTGGGTGTTACTATGTATATGCATGTATTTACAAACAAAAAGTATATAAGCATCAGTTATCTGGTTCCCATAGTACAAGCTTTGCTTAGTTTGGGGCTAGATGATGCTGTGTATGTCCAGAATTATTTATTTATTATTATTTAATTCTATCAAGACTTAGCGTAAACAAAAACCATACAAGTTCAATTTACCAACATACCACCGTCGGGCATCCGGTATCCCGGTTGGCAAGCTCCTGGATCTCTTCCGCCACGCCGAGACCCGCCAGCACTTCTCCGAACACCACATTTGTGTCATCTGAGGGTGGAACAGCTCTTTAAAATATGTATAAGTTATAAGTATCTCTAAAAATCACACAGAAAACAACACACACAAATACACAGATTGTAATCTCACGGGGTCGTGACTATGAGGGCTTCGGCACAATACCAGCGCCTTACCACTTCTCAGTGGTCTTTTTGCTGCTGTGACACACAATCACAATTCTCCAACTTTTACTATTTTTATTAATCTGATATAATAATAATATTATAAAGAGGAAAGATTTGTTTGTTTGTTTGAAATGAATAGGCTCCGAAACTACTGGACCGATTTGAAAAATTCTTTCACCATTAGAATCCTCCATTATCCCTGATGAACATAGGCTATATTTTATATAAAATTGAAGTTTTCCCAAAGGGAGCGCGGGTAACACCGCGACGGACAGCTAGTAAATAATAATTTAAATTATTAAGAGCTTGCGGTGTCCCACTGCAGGGCAAAGGCCTCCCTTCCCCGTCTCCAGCCATTTGTTTTGGGCCATCATTGACCAATCCTTTATGTCAGCATCTAACTCATCTCTCCATCTACTATAATAATGGATGATAGAATCAATATTATATTTTTTACTGATTTTCATTAAGGCAAACCAGCTGTCAAAATGACAGAGGTCATTGAGGGAAAAACGCATACCTACATATGGTCAATTAGAGTTAGCTTATGCCCAGCATTGGGCTATTATTTAAACTTCCAAATGATGATAATGTTTTTTTTTTAAATATCATGGTTTAAAACACTTCAGATTTCAAAATACCAGACTTACCTAAATGTGGGCATGGCACTGTGGTAATACAAAATTGCGAGGCATTTGTATTCTTTTTTCTCCGGTTAGCCATACTCAGCACGCCAGGCTCATGCTAAAATAGAATGTTTAATTTTAATCCTAGCAATAAATTTTTTGATTCGGCAAATAAAGATATTGATTGATATGAAGGTCCAACCGAAGGTTAGGTTACGGTTTCGGCTGAAAACCTTGATTCTTTTAAACACTATAGATAGATTGATATACAAATGAGTATGAGATACCTTTTCGTGACATTAAAAAAGTTATTTTAAGATGCCAATGAGTTCAGTGTGCCTCTTGGCAAAGGCCTCCTCTAACCATTTTTATTGCTGTCTGTTGCAACTCATCTCCTATTTGGACCTTTTGTTAAACAAGATTTAGGTCCAAACCGAATAATATACATGTAAGGGTCGGTTCACATCTGACCGAAGATACGTCGCGTATTATCGGTCCCGTTACGCCAGAACAGACAATTAAATGAGAAAACATTCAACCTTTCACACTAAACCTGATCGCACACTGTCCGCGCCGTACGAGCCGCAGTCTTTTTTCTATACAAAAAATGGTGATGACGTCCGAAAATGCGGCTCGCCTCTGACGTCAGCAGCATTTTCTCTATTAAATTGACAGTTGGACGCGTACGGCTCGGCTGCACTGTCCGAGTATCCTTAACCGATGATACGCACAGGGTCACGACTGTATCCCCAAGGCGCGGTAGACATTCTCTCAGATCTTTATATTCCAGATCCTTTGAAGATGTCTAAAGGGGTAGTCAGAGGCATGTACAAATACATATTTGATACATGCCCACATCTTGCAGAAGTTAGTATTCCATACGTGACAGGTTGCAAGCCCATCGCCGCCTGTAAGAATACTAACTGGTTTCCTCACGATGTTTTCCTTCACCGTTCAGAGCTCGTGTTAAAGCGCATATAAATTTTACGAAACGCAAAATCCATTGATGCACGGCCGGGATTCGATCCCACGACCTTCGGATTGAAAGTCGAGGTACAACCCCATTCGGCCAACACGGCTCACTACGCAATGATGATTAACGAATGCCGTTGAGTACGCTCGACCCTTCCGTCAGATAAATCTTGTCAAATAAAATGACTTGGTAAATGACTGTGCTTGTTCCATATTGGTTGTATGTAAGTAAGTACCTACCTATCTACTTTTGCTACTTCTGTTTTAGCCTATTCTTCGTGCTTGTTCTTGTGTTTTCCGTATTTAGTGTGTGTTTCCAAATAAATGTTATTCTTTCTTTCTTCTTTCTTTCTTTCAAATAAATGCATGTAACTTACTTTTAAGATGAAATTCTCATCAGGAAATGTGGGCCCATAAATACTCTCACCACCAGACCCATCACCGTTTATTATGTCACCACCTTGGATCATGAATTGAGATAGAGCTAAAACAAAATAAATTACACTTGTAACACAAGTAACGGGATTTTGAGTTTTCCGATATTTCGGCGCAGTTTTTTTTTTAATCTTTTTTTTTAGTTTAGGGACCTTGATCGAGTTTCGAGCATGCCGGTCCCATAGGTCTCTCATTGCAAAATCATTCCTCCAAGAGCCTGTGGGTCTGTCGGTGTAGCATGTGCACGGCCGCATCAGATGTCTGAGCGGCCAGCTCGGCGCAGTTGCACACGACATGATCACGAAAGAACTGGTCATGTGAGTAGGTTTATTGGCAGGATTTCAGTCTGCCGAGCGTAGTAGGAGCTATGCTGGCAGACGACACGGCCTGGAGGGCCGTGGCCTCTTTCTGTGAAGCCGTTCTGGTCCAGAAAGAGGCGGCTGAGCGGGATCGTGAGAGGGCTGAGCGGGATCGTGAGAGGGCCGATCCCGCTCGGAGAAGGAGGCGGAGGCGGGGCGCTAACGGCCGTCCCGCACCGCCTGCCCCCCCCCCCCCGTGAGGGGGGGGCGGAGTGGTATCCCCTGCCAAACAGGGGACTTTCCGGGTCTGCAGGTGGTCGAAGTGGGGGACTTCGGCTGTCCATGATGCGGACACAGGGAGGGCCGAAAAAAAAAAGTTTATTGGCAGACGAAACAATCTACTCTCTTTCTAAGCCTTTTATTACTACGAAATGTTTCGTTATCACCGGGTTCATTCTCAACCGCAAATCAATCGCGACAAAATACACTAAAGGTGTCAGGACGAGTTGGTTCCAAACAGTTTAAAACCATCTTCTCGATTGAAATTCCTGTGTAGTTCATTGCAACAGTTATTTATGTAAATAGTTTTTTAAGTCCATACCTCTATGAAAGAGAACTCCTTTGTAATGCAATGGTTTTCCATAAGTGCCGATACCTCTTTCTCCAGTACACAGGGCTCTAAAGTTCTCCGCTGTTTTTGGCACAACATCCTTCCTAAGTCTTATCACTATACGGCCAGCTGGAAATAATAAGTACATTATTATCAAACCGACTAGACCTGCAGGACACCTGGCTAGACATGGTGATGGCCGGTGGAGTAAATCTTTGACGGAGTGGTGGCCAAGATCGGACCAACGGAATCGAGGTCGTCCAAGAGCACATTGGGTCGATGATATAGTGAAGGTCGTAGGGAATGATTGGACGCGAGAGGCGCAGGCGCAGGCGTATACCCAGCAATGGGTGATACCGGGCTGAGATGATGATGATGAATATCAAACTTTATTTATCGTAATAATATTATATTGCATCAAACTGCAACATGATAACTTGAATGCGAGATGTGGTTGATTTGAATTAGATAACCTTACTTATTATTTCCATGTTTTGATAGCAATTTTTTTTTTTATTATTATCAGTGCTTATGTAATTTTTTTTTTTAATATTGAAATACAAAACAAAAACAAAACCTTTAGTTACAAAATTCTTGGAGATCTTTTTAAGGTTCAAGAATTTTACAAGCAACTCTTCACAGAAGAATGTTTAATACATCTTTAGAACAACAAAATGTGTTCATTTTGTATGCAACAAGGACAGGCAAATGATGAGGTTGCAAGCATGTCTCCTACTAGAATACTGTTTTACACAATGAGGAATGTTTATCTATCAAATTATACATCTATACTAATATATAATATTAGAAAAAAGAGGAAAGATTTGTTTGTTTATGCTTGAATTGAATAGGCTCCAAAACTACTGGACTAATTTGAAAAATTCTTTCACCAATAGAATCCTGCACTATCCCTGATGAACATAGACTATATTTTATCCTGGGAAAGTGAAGTTTTCCCGAAGGAACGCGCTTAACACCGCGACGGACAGCTAGTTATTTATATTCTTGGAACAACAGATTAATGTGAATAATATTTTTTAAATTAAATTATTGTGAAAGTCCGCCTGTATACTATTAATAGTTTGGATAACCATGTTACTTTTAAAAGTTATTCTGCCTGAGTAGTTTGATACCTTTACATGCCCTATTGAACTAATTAGGCTGAAATTCTGAATTGATATAGATCGCACGAAAGGTGGTTTGAAAGTCCTTTGTTTCTTAAAATTGTATAAAGAACCAAGATAAATGAATCCAATGAAGTTATGTCGCGGGATAGGTACAGCTTGTAAAAACCAATAAATATTATTGTACTAAAACAAACTACATACGTAATGATAAAATGTAGTCTGTGTGCGAAACATCTATAATTCATCTTCATGATTATTTATCATGTAACTGACCTTGCCAACAGAATTACATTGTGTGGTCAGTTTTAAAGCAAATGGTTGCCTTAACTGTTCCGACATAATATAACAAGTAAAATGTAGCACATTGAATTAAAATTGCAGTTCCTCGCTGATGAAGAAAGTCATGGAAGAAAGCTACCTGTTTTATGGAAAATTTTGAAGTATTTACAATATTTGACGAAATAAAGTCTAGAAAACAAATAATCTAGAAATTAGATGCATAATTAGAACCTTACCGTGCTCTCCGTCGATATTTATATCCAAGAAAACGAGTGGATTTCTTTGTGAGGAACTGCCCGTGCTCATCTTATTTCAGCTTCAAGCCAAAATTACTGAAAATTACAAAAATAAACCGGTAATGCCGCTACGGCTATAGTAAAGTTGCGTTTTTCCTGGTATTTATCGAGAATTGTAGAAAATAAAATACTAATCAATCAAGAAAATAGACGCCGTGTTTAGAAATCTGCTGCACGGAACATAACATAGGTAATACTCTCAACGACTCATCTGTTGCCTCCAATGAATGAATGAATGGACAAAACTAGATGAATAGGACAGACCACAGACAAAGAGAAGAGACAAGCCGGAAGAACTTAACATTTTGACACAGAGTAAGTATAGCATTTTGTTTGAGGATTTTTTATTATCCATGTAGGTAATTTATTTACAGAATTAATTAAATTAATTTATTTGAGGATTTATATTTTTGACTTTTTTTTTTTCATTTTATATTTTGTAATTTCCTCAGAGTAACTATTTTAAAGGTATTCAACCCAAATTCCAATGAAACGAACCCAATGATCTTAAAAACTATAGTAACAACGAACCCAACAAATCCTCATTATTGACATGACAACTTTTTACAAACATCATCATCATCATCATTATCATCTCCCTGCGCTTCTCCCACATTAAGTGGGGTCGGCACAACATGTATTCTTCTTCCATTCTCCTCTATCAGCCGTCATCTTTTATTTTTATTTTTGTTTTACTAAAGTGTGTTCAATTATTTTATTTTTAGAAATAGTGAGTAGGACTACATTTTGTTTTTTTTTTTTGTACATAATAAAGAAAATAATAAGTAGGTATTAGTTAATTTTAAGTAATAGATCTCACCTAGATTATCGCATTAGACTAAAAAACTGTCTGTAATGATAATTTATAGTAAATAAATAACTGAATCTCAACACTCACTTCTTTCTTACTCATGTCATCCTTCACACAATCCATCCATCTTTTCTTTGGCCATTCATTTCGATAGGCCATTCATCATCCAACTTTTTACAAACAAAACTGAATTTTGAATTTCTTTAATCTGTCCTTGTTACTCCAGTGCAAAGAAAATTATGCTCCAGACCTTTGCTCCTCGCTTTGCTTGTAACAACCTTTCCTACTCTCGATTCATGCAAAATAAATGTTCAAAGTGAGTGAACAAACTGGAACAAAGTAAAATGTCATCCATCCATTTTTCACACGTACCATTGTTGAAGATGTCGTAATTTTTAATTTAATTGTGTTGTATTCACGTAAGTTTCTCAGTTTAGAGCAAAGAAAGTAATAAATAACAGTTTATCGCTAAAATGTGTTACGAATATATTAAGTCCTACTTGGCTCAAACTGGTTGTGCAGAATAAAGTTTATCTACTTTATTTACCTTTTTCTTTTAGTTACTTGATAAATCTTGTATGTTTCAGCTTCAAAATGTCATGTTCTGGGATATACATATTGGACGTGAAGGGTAAAGTCCTCATATCGAGGAACTACCGAGGAGATGTCGACCTGGCGATCATTGATAAGTTCATGCCGCTGCTCATGGAAAAGGAGGAAGAAGGAATGCTGACTCCACTCTTACAAACAAGCGAGTGCACCTTCGCTTACATCAAAACCAACAACCTGTACATAGTTTCTACGACGAAGAAAAACGCTAACATAGCTCTTGTATTCGTTTTCTTGTACAAAATCGTTGAAGTCATGACTGAGTACTTCAAAGAGTTGGAGGAGGAAAGTATTCGAGACAATTTCGTTGTTATTTACGAGCTGATGGATGAGCTGCTTGATTTCGGCTACCCACAGACCACAGACAGCAAGATTCTTCAGGAGTACATCACACAGGAAGGCCACAAGTTAGAAATGCAGCCTAGAATTCCCATGGCAGTCACTAACGCAGTTTCCTGGAGGTCAGAAGGAATAAAATACAGGAAAAACGAAGTGTTCTTGGATGTTATTGAATCTGTAAACCTACTAGCTAACTCAAATGGCAATGTTTTGAGAAGTGAAATTGTAGGAGCTATTAAAATGAGAGTTTACTTATCAGGCATGCCTGAGCTGCGGTTGGGGCTGAATGATAAGGTTCTCTTTGAAAGCACAGGCAGGGGCAAGTCCAAGTCCGTTGAATTAGAAGATGTGAAGTTTCATCAGTGTGTTAGGCTTTCGCGGTTCGAAAACGACAGAACCATCTCTTTCATTCCTCCCGATGGGGAGTTTGAGCTTATGTCGTACCGACTTAACACACATGTAAAGCCTTTGATCTGGATTGAGTCTGTCATTGAACGCCATGCCCATTCCCGAGTGGAATACATGATCAAGGCAAAGTCTCAGTTCAAGAGGCGTTCCACTGCTAACAATGTGGAAATAATCATTCCAGTCCCAGCTGATGCTGACTCCCCTAAATTCAAAACCACAATCGGCAGTGTCAAGTACACTCCGGAACAAAACGCCATCACCTGGTCCATTAAATCATTCCCGGGGGGTAAGGAGTACCTTATGAGGGCCCACTTTGGGCTACCCTCGGTTGAATGTGAAGACCTGGATGGGAAACCACCGATTCAAGTGAAGTTTGAGATTCCCTACTTCACTACTTCTGGCATTCAAGTCCGCTATTTGAAGATTATTGAGAAGAGTGGCTACCAAGCCCTTCCCTGGGTGAGATATATCACCCAGAATGGAGATTATCAGTTGAGAACTAACTGAGCTCTAACATTCCTTAGAATAAGTGCACACATTATGTATTATTATGAATATTTTGCAAGTTGTTAATTATTTAATTAGGAAGAGTAATGGATTAATCATATTATTATGTATTTGACTATGTAATAAATAAAATTTCAGCATTTAACTATGTTTTATTGGTCATCTATAAACAAAATCAATAATATTTTAGGCTGCAAGTATTTAGAACACAGATTATTAAAGTAGCAAGATTTAGAACTCTAACATAATTTGCTTTTTTGACCTATTAAAATCAGGAGTTGCCAGCTAAAGTCACAGCTACTAATTAGGTACCGGAGGATGGTTCAAAGTATAATATAATACTTTGAACCATCATCATCTTCTCAGAAAAATTAGGTTTTTAGATAGTTTTGGGTATTTAGTCCTTTCAGACATTTAACTTGTTCATTTATTTTGAATTTGCTTGTTATCACAAAAAAGCCCGCAAAGTTGCCCAGTTGTTTATTTATGCGTTATACAAATTAGTTCAGACTCTGAGAGAGTTTTCGGATCACACTATTTAATTTTTCTGAGTGGCATGGTTGTGTATTGGTAATTTTATATATTGTTGTTGGCAGCCCAGCCAATGCCCGCCAATGTTGAATTCTGCCTGCAAATCTGCAATGTTTACAAAACTTTTGAATAAATCAAAATGAAATCATTTCCTGTAAATATCAAGAAACTAAACATAGAAAGGATTGGTCGTAGATGTTACTGTGATATATTCCCCTCTAGTGAAGTTAAAATAATTAGAAGTAAGAAGCCAAAACAAAATGATAACCTCAAAGGTATACAAATACTGGAAGAAAATATTTCAAAGGAATTCAGAGTCAATGAAGTCAATATCCAGATGATATCTCGCAATATTTATGATCAACTATTCAAGAATTCTAGTCCGTCAATAGATCCCAGTATTGTAAAAAGGTAAATGAATAAAAAATATGATTGAATTATTCAAATAATATATAGTGCGGGGTTCGATGTAAATTATCTAGGGTAAACTATACTATTGTTGGCACCCCCCCAATGATTGGCACCCTGGCTTAAAAACCCAAGAAATAAGAGTTTCTAGCATTTTTTTTATGGAGACAGTAATTTATTTAATAGAATATTTAATTTCACAGTGGTAAAATTCATTTATGTTGAGAATGTTCGCCTTAGCAGGATATGACAGCAACAAGTAGCAACCATGAGACAACCGATTCAAAAATTAATAAAAACCATAAGATTGGTTCCTACAAATTTTAGTGAAAAAGCAATTATTTTTTATGTTTGCAAACAAATTTACACATGAACCTTATTTAAAAAACGTATTTCTAGCGTATTTTAATGCTCTTTGACGGTTCAAAATTGGCCAACCGGTGTTTTTGTTGGTGCCAATGATTGTACTTTTATTTGTATGACGGTACAGTCATTGGCACCTATGCCAATGATTGTACTATTGAATTTATTGTCTTACGTGGTAGGTTTCTTTGCCAAATAATATTTTACTCAATATTTATCTGATTTGCTGATAAATAAACTATCTTTTCGTTTGCTATCTAGTTGTTGGCACTGCCAATCATTGTACATTTTTATGGTGCCAATGACTATACCTTACTGATATTTGGCTGAAGGTACCGGGAGCAAGCTCTCTTGTGACCCCCATCGATGGTCATATAAACACAATACTCAAACGTTTCACAGTACTTATACAATAGGAAAAGAAGAGAAGATAAAAGACAATGTAAAACATTGCTCATACACACAATATCATACGTCAAACAATATTCATTAAATGGACCGTAAACTTGAGTACATAGACGGTTTTAATTTCAACTCGATACCTTAAAAATTATTAAAAATCTGTTTAAGCTTTTGCTAATAAAGCCCTTTCATACGATACCCCACATGACACGGTTACTCACGTCAAAATTCCGGCACCCATTCCTAGCATTGGCTTCACAGCTTAAATGGACCGTAAACTTGAGTACTTATACGGTTTTAATTTCAACTCGATAACTGGGGGAGACCTTTGCCCAGCAGTGGGAAAGTATAGGTTAGTTAAAAAAAAAACCTCCACGCGTTCCCGAGATAAAATGTCTTGACAGACAGACAGACAACAAAGTGATCCTATAAGGGTTCCTTTTTTTCCTTTTGAGGTACGGAACCCTAAAAAGTAGGTACCTACAAACGAAGAAAGATTCCAAAAAAGAAGAAAAGATAAAAAACGAACACAGAATTACAGATAGGGAATTAGTAGAAATGCTAGATTTTCATTAGGAAGGTCTAAGCGTTTACTTCCACCTGTTCTGTTGAGTAGTTCTGTTGACAGGGTGCCAATCATTGTACCAATGAAAGAGTGCCAATAACTATACTTGAGTGCCAATGATTGTACCCTATCATAAAATTAAGTTTAATTTCATTTAAAAGGTAATAAACAAGTTATTTTTGAGGTGTTGTATAATTTTAATTACGCCTTAGGTATCCTAGTTTCAAATAGAGCAATAAAAATTTATAAACTAAATTCCAACAACAGAGATTTTAATAGATAATGACCAAAATCGGCTTAGGGTGCCAATCATTGTACTGTTTACCCTATCTAATAGAGAGGAAAGATTTGTTTGAAATGAATACTCTCCTTAACTACTGGACCGATTTGAAAAATTATTTCAAAAGAAAAAATCCTACATTATCCCCGATGCACATAGGCTATATTGTATCCCGGGGAAGTGAAGTATTCGCGAGGGATCACGGGTAACACCGCGGCGGACAGCTAGTTTATAATAATTGTAATTTTATGCATTAGGTTTTTTATGAATAAATTGAATTGAGACCGTTGTTGTATGGGATTACATACATACCTACACACACTAGGGGTAGATTATAGATACACTAGCTTCAGCGCGCGGCTTCGCCCGCGTGGTACCAACATTTTGAATAGCCTTTAGGCTATTCCAGGTACGCCTATTCCAAGGTTCATCCAAATTGGTTCACTGGTTTAGGTGTGATTGAAACACAAACATACAAAAATCCAAATATCCAATCATCTAAACAAACTCACAAACTTTCTTCAGCTTTACTATATGAGTGGGATAAATCAGATTATAATAGCTTATAATAGCTATCATACTGACATATACTGGGTTACCTCTTTATTTTGTTAAATTATGTAGATCGGAGACTTGTCTTCTGAAGTTGAAGATTTGAAATTCTTTCAGCTGTCATGACCAGCTACAGAAGCTCGGTATTGACTACACCAAGTGTAGCCATTTACCTGATGTGGAACTCACTTTGCCGGGACTGCAAGGGAATGATATTGTGGAACACTTCTTTAATATTGCCGAAGCCCAATGTGCAAGATATAGAGAGTTATTGAAAAAATTGGCGGAATGTGATTTACCTCCTTTGCCAAAGGTTAGAAAGAATTAATCTGATCTTTTTTATAGTAACATCGACCTTTTATTTGGCATTAGGCTTCGCCCGCATGGCACCAACATTTTGAATAGCCTATATGCTATTCCAGGTCTATCTATGCCTATACTATAGGTACCAAGTTTCATCCAAATCGGTTCACTGGTTTAGGCGTGATTGATACACAAACATCCAAATTCCAAACAACTAAACATCTAAACAAACTTTCAGCTTTATTATATGATTGGATACATAGTACCTACCTACCTCATAATTCGGTCAGATATTCCAACAACTGTAACTAACCCACATTGTATTCAAGCAAATAAATTATCTTTATCAGAAGATTGTAACGTTTTTAAATTGTGTTGATAAAATCATACATACATAAAATCACGCATCTTTCCCAAAGGGGTAGGCAGAGACCACGGATCACCACTCGCTATGATCCTGCCTGACACACAACTTTCGCCTCATTCACTCTCATTACAAAATTAGTCCGCATCTATTAGTCCCCAATAGACTTGCTACACACATAACTAAAGTTCTATTTTCTAATTGAGTGCCTGTCTTACATGTATTTGTAAATATCTCTCTAGCACTTGGTTTGTCAGTGCGCAGTGACCGTTTCTTCAAACAAAATTATGCAGACAAACGGCTAAGTTCATGAATGCCTAGATCTGTTGAACAAAGTGTGTACCTATGTAGACATATTTTTATACTTATGTGGTTAAAGATGTTTATTTCTCAAAGAATATGGTTCACTTAAAGAGAAACTAAATTTTTACGTTGAAGACCAGCAATATAATATACTAGCTGCGCCCCGCGGTTTCACCCGCGTAAGTCCCGTTCCCGCGGGAATATCGGGATAAAAAGTAGCCTATGTGTTAATCCAGGGTATCACCTATCTACATACCAAATTTCAACCAAATCGGTCCAGCCGTTTTTGCGTGAAAGAGTAACAAACATCCATACATCCATACATCCATACTTACAAACTTTCGCCTTTATAATATTTATAGGATATAGGATATAGGATAACGTATCCAGTTTCTTTATATTTATTGTTATATGTTTCTGATATGATGAGTGATAGAGGGAAACGGAAGAAAGAAACATGTTGTGCAACAAGAAGAGAGCGAAGATTGTTATTTGTTTCAGCAATGGTCAAAATCATCGGGCTGGACTAAATACTCTGGAGACGGAGCAGTTTCCGTGCCGTATCCGCCAGACGACGCGTTAGTATTTGACGTGGAGGTACTTATGTCAGCTGGTACTCGGCCGACATTGGCTTGTGCAGTATCGCCTGAAGCATGGTGACTATTAACTTCTTAATTCATTTATTTAATCGAATGACAGGCGTATTAAAACTAAAACCTTTTTTATTTAAGACAGTTTAAAATTTTAATGCCATTATTTACTGAGAATTTTTACAGTCCACTCAAATCTATTTGTGCACACCAGTCTGGCTATTCTTCAGCGTGTCCTGTCGACACATAGGCCTCCAGATCTCTTCTAACCGTTTCTATTCTGTTCTGTTCGAACTTCAGAATGGAAACATAAAAGCCTTGAAGGTGTTAAAGCTATCTACCTAAAAAGTTACTTAATTTAGCCAATAACCTCGTACGAACTTACTTGATTGTGCTTTAATAAAACACAAACCTGACCTAAAATAAGAGCGGGATGCTGAATTTATTCTTCTTATGAGAGAGAGGAACAGCGCGATAGACACGCGTCAAAAATAGTGTGGAGTAAAATAGTGTTTTTTTATATTACAGGTATGGCTGGGTAAGCAAACCCGTAGCTAACAACGAGTCTCATAGACGCTACGACCACCTGGACTACCATGAGCTGATACCCTTGGAGACGGATGGAGAGGTGCCAACAGACATGTCTCCGCGTATCGTGGTTGGGCATAACGTGTCCTTTGATAGAGCGAAGATTAAAGAGCAGTATTGGTTGGAACAAACTGGTAAGTTCAGTAGCAAGATCAGGGGGATAATATTAACTCTTATTTACGCCTATTCCAAGTTTCATCCAAACGGTTCACTGGTTTAGGCGTGATTGAAACATTAACATCTAAACAAACTCACAAACTTTCAGCTTTAGTGGAGTGTGTTTTAAGGGATGGCGGCGCTTATACCTCTCGCTTGCACACTAGTGAGTGACTCGCGTGCGAGCGAGAGAACATGATAAGCGCCGCCATATTGTGGCCATATCAGATTCGTTTCAAGACACTGCCCAGTAACTCACATGGTATTTGTACGTATAGCTGTATTCTGAAGCAAGCTCCACGCTTCTTAGTAAAAAGTACCCCGCAGGTGTTTGATTTACAATTTACACAAAAAAAATATCATCTGCCCCCACCAACTGCCCCCACGCTGTGGCAGATGGTAATACTTATAGCTATCCACCATTACGGAATTAATAGAAATAGATGCACTTTCTCTTCATTTTGATAATATATCCGCGCCAAGTTTTAAATAATGATAACAGATGGCTCTGCCAAAAAGTCCCACTTTTTGAATTTTGAATGTTAAAAGTGAAAAAGTTTTGATGGTTCAGGTGTACGCTTCATGGACACAATGTCGATGCACACATGTGTGAGTGGAGTCACCAGCTACCAAAGAACTGTGCTGAAGACCAAGAACAAGGAACCGCATCCATCAGACGATGATTGGATTGAAATCAGCTCGCTGAACAACTTGAGCGAGGTAAAACACCACTATCTCTTCCTACTATCCTACTTCCTACTAGTTGACGACCTCTGTGGCGCAGTGGGCGAAGGCACGCCTACCACGCAGAAGGTTGCGGGTTCGATCCCCGCCGTGGGACAAATGTTTGTATGATCTGGAGATATTTGTCTGGTTGTTCTCTATATGTATAATAATGTATATAGTAGTATATCAGTCATGTAGTACCCATAACACAAGCTCTGCTTACTTTGGGGCTAGATGATGCTGTGTGAAAAGTCCAGCATTATTTATTTATTTACTTCCTACTAGATATCTAAATGTTTGTGAGTAGGATGTTAAATGTTTGAATTTCAATCACGCCTTATCCAGTTGGCCGATTTAGATGAAACTGTGTAGATAAGTGGTCTTTCATATGTTATTTAAAAAGTTGATGCTATCCGTATTATGTACAAATCACCACGGATCGGTGGTCGTGGGTTTAAATCGTAACATTTTGCTTAGTGACGACCTATTTTGCGGTCACTTAAAGTTATTTAAATTAAGAGTGTAGGTACTAATCAGATTATGTCTAACTTAATTTAATTCAATAATATTACAATGTACCTGCATTATGTATTCTGATTCTTCTGTCTGTGGCACAAAATAAAGAGTTTTCTATTCTATTCTAAATCCAAAATGGTGAAATTTTTGGAATGCATTTTAATTTTTTCCTATGAATCTTGCCATCTGCCTTTCTGGGCATTTAGCTAGAGTTTTGTCCTGCTTCCGTTCGTGAAGGGCGTTTAAAATCTTGAAATTCTTCAGTAGTAACGTCGCGAACCGTCAATGGGTCTGATTAGCGCAGATGGTGGATGGCACAAATTTATGGAGGCCTATATCCAGCAGTGGGTGAAGTCAGGCTGTAGATGATGATCGGTGGTCTTTGGGCATCATTAAACTTCATTCATTCATTCGTTCATCAAACGTCATTAAGATTCTCTCACTTATAACTTTTCAGGTCCATAATCTGTACTGCGGTTCACCAATCGACAAAGCGACCCGCGACGTGTTCGTCACAGGCGAGCTGGAAGACGTTCATCAACACTTCCAATCCTTAATGCACTACTGCGCAAGTGACGTCATCGCCACCCACAGCGTGCTGAGAAATCTACTGCCCCTGTTTCTAGAAAGATTCCCGCATCCCGCCACATTGGCTGGGATGATAGAAATAGGTAATTTTTTACATATTGTTTACCCGAAAAGTTCTCGAGTGGAGGCCACGCACCGGAAATCGCAGTAGAGGACGGCCCACAAGATGGAAAGACGATCTGGTAACGGCTGGGAGCCGTTGGGTGCAGGCTGCACAAGATCGATCGCTGTGGAAATCGATGGGGGAGGCCTATGTTCAGCAGTGGACGCTAGATGGCTGAGATGATGATGATTGATACCCGACTGCGTCAGAAAGAGGGTAATGTTTTTCGAGCGTATGTCTGTGTGTCCATTTTTTTTGGCAGTAACAGCCCAAACGGCTGTACGGTTTTATACCTATGAGGTGTTGTTGCATTGCTTGCTTTTTGGTACAAAATTGTGTACTGCTCAGACAAACGGTTAACTTCACTAATGCCTAGATCCGTTGGGCTAAGTGTAAGTAAATGCAAACATTTGAATAATACTTTGGATAATTATCTAGAGAGCAAACAAAAGACCCTGGGGATGTTGCAGGGTTTGCGGCTCGTTGGTCGTGGCTGCCATTCCCGGATAGGCTTATTTAGTCACGAACAAAAGTGTTCAAATCTTAATAACTGTAGTGTAACCTGTCTGACGCCGCCTAAATCATCTGTAATAGATGGATAAAGAGGCCAATGATGATGATGATGAATTATCTAGAGTGTATTCACTATTCAAATGTTTGTAATCAGTGCCGCGTTGTAAACTACTGTCTTTATTTTTATTAATTAAAAATAATATTTGTTTATTATTGTTCCAGGCTCTGCATATTTACCAGTCAACTCAAATTGGCCACAATACATAGATTCTGCGGAAACAGTCTTTGAAGACTTAAAACTTGAGTCTAGACAATTATTGTCCCTAAAAGCGGACGAAGCATGCAAGCTTATGGCAAACGATGCTTACAAACAAGATCTTTGGATGTGGGATCAAGATTGGTCGACGCAGACGATGAAATTGAAGAAACAAATAAAAAAAAAGAAAGCTGATGTTCCAATTTCAAAATTCATACTAGCTTGTCATGAAGGAAAAAATAGAAAATCAAATTCAGAACGTAATAATGAGATTGGAACTCGAAATAAAGAAATCAAAGATTCAAATTCCGAATTGAATGAATGTAAGAATGAGTTTGAAATTCTTTGCGATGAATATATTGATTCTGTAGAGGGTTTGGAAAAACCGGAAGTTACCAAAGAGGTTGAGGAGTTGAGCAAAAAGTTTGCACATCTCTATGATTTGGCTGAATTGCTGCCAGTAAAGAGGCCGTATTTAGCCGGATATCCCGCGTGGTACAGAAAGCTTTGCAGCAAGCCAGGGAAAGATCCAGATTGGGCGCCAGGCGCAAATAGTATTACTACTAGTATGCAGGTTAGTCCTTTTTAGGGTTCCGTAGTGGGTGAAAGCCCGCTTGGGACGCAGAAGGTTGCGGGTTCGATCCCCGCCGCGGGATAAATGTTTGTATGATCTGCAAATATTTATCTCGGGTCTGGGTGTTTCTATGTATAATTTGTATGTATTTTATTTTATTACAAACAAAAAGTATATAAGTAGTATATCAGTTATCTGGTTCCCATAGTACAATCTTAGCTTAGTTTGGGGCTAGATGATGCTGTGTGAAAATGTCCAGCATTATTTAAAAAAAAAACCTGTCTATCTGTCCGTCTGTCACCAGGTAGTATTTCATGAACAGTGATAAGCAGTTGACATTTTCATATATAACAACAAATACTAAAAACAGAATAAAATTAATATTTAAGGTGGCTCCCATACAACAAACGTGATTTTTTTGCGACTCGCACTTGGCCGGTTTTTGTTGACGAATTGTATTCAGTAAAATTAATAACAAAACAATCGTATGCATAGTCTTTATCCCATAGCTTAGTTGTTCTTGATAGATCTTGATAGTTCACTGAGGGGGCGCTTACCACTGACTCTGGTAACCGGTATAGTATTTATTCATATACTCGTATTTCAAAAAATGCCAAGAAATAAAAGTCAATATTAACTCCACAGATTTGATAGTTTACAACTACAGATGCATCTAATCTTTAACTGCCCATGTAACAGATAACACCAAAGCTACTCCGTCTTTCCTGGGAAGGCTATCCCCTCCACCACATCAAGGCTGAAGGCTGGGGTTTCCTGGTGCCGTTCAGCAGACGAGGGTCAGATAGCGAGCCCCGGGTGCCGCTGGAACAGCTGGTGGAGGCCTGCCCGATGAAGCATTGTAAAGAAGCTGTGGATACCGAGGGTTTTGTGCTGCCGAAGAATGTGGAAGTAGGAAAATTTATTAGGTTTTGTTTTGCTATACTCATGTCATCCTTGACACAATCCATCCATCTTTTCTTTGGTCTACCTCTACTCGTAAATCCATCAACATTCATACCAAGCACTCTCCTAGTTATATGACATTCTTCCCTTCTCATTACATGCCCATACCATGCTAGCCTGTTGCTCCTCATCTTTTCATTCATTCTTCCTCTTATCATTCCTTACTCTGTTCATTCTCAGCCACGCGCACCTCTTGTTCATCCGTCTCTAATCGTAATACGTTAAGTCATCATCATCATCAGCCTATAGCAGTCCACAGCTGGACATGGCGTCCCCTAATGAGCGCCATAGCGCCCTGTCCTCAGCACGCATCCAGCTTTTGCCAGCAGCCGGAGCAGATCGTCATTCCACCTGGCCGGAGGGCATCCTACACTACGTTTGCCACTATGTTACGTACCTTAAAAAATGTATTTTTTGTAGGAAGACCTAGGTAGAAGAGCTTACTACGCCAGAAAGAAGATAGATGAACAAGCTGCCGCTAATCAATACCACGGTCTTGGTGTCTGGTGTGGCATACAGTTACAAGGTATCATTTTTATAATCATCTCCCTAACCTTATCAAACTTAACGTAAATCGGCATAACAGGTATCGTTTTATATGATTGAAAATAAACACACAAAAATAGATGTTACTAGGACATATTTTGATTGCCTACAGCCCTACATCATATAGAGCCCATTTGAGGCGTAATAAAAATCTTTTCACTGCAATGGTTCCAAGAACTAGTTACACAACAAGAAGTTATAAAAATCTATAAAAAAAATAGAGATCACGACTATCCCCGAAGCGCTGATATGAATAAATAAAAGTATAAAAAAACCCCATAGACATCTTCAAAGGATCTAGAATACACAAAAGATCTAATAACATGTCTACCGCGCCATGGGGATACAATTATCACCTCATCATGTTTGTTTTCATAACAGTGAAATATATTTATTTTCCAGATTGTTGCCATTTCCTGCGTCTGCCGCACAAAGACGGACCGAAGTATAAAGTGGGTAATCCATTGGCGAAGGATTTCCTGGATATGTTCAGTCAGAATGTACTCTCTGCGCAGGGTAATGACGCTGAAAAGGTCAGTATAAATAAATCCTACTAATATAATAAAGCTGAAAGTTTGTGAGTTTGTTTAGATGTTTGTATGTATGGGGGTAGGTGGTATTCCCCCAATTAATGGCAAAGAGGTAGTACTAACCTCGCTAAGGTCGACACCATCTGGTCCACATACCTTAGGGCCTTTCAGCCGACAGTTAATGTCGGATAGTTCTCTATATATAGGCTAATTGCCGATAAGAATGTTGCTTGCGCGTTCTAGAATTCAAACCGCGGCAGTTGGTAGCTAGTTGCTGTAATTGGCAACTCTATAACGATGCACTTGTAGTTCAGGCGATCGTAGTTAGAGGTCGCCACGTCATATGTTTGTGTTTCACTCACGCTTAAGGCTCAAGCCACATTGAATAGGCAAGCGCGCGTCGATTAGTTTTACAGCGCACCATTATAAACCTTATGAACAATGGTACAAGATATAGAAACGCTTGTAGAATGAACCGATCGCGCCGGCGCGTCCCGCTAGATGGCTTCGCCAGATCTCGGTAATTCTACAATGGTTTCTATATCTTGTACCCTTGTTCATAAGGTTTATAATGGCTTGCTATAAAACTAATTTACGCGTCGCTTCCCAATTCAATGTGCATTGAGCCTAAACCAGCTATCCAATTTGGATGAAACTTGGAATAGGTGTAGTCCGGCATGTGTGCAATGCATTGCATCTCAATAGATGCATTTTAAAATGTTTTTTTCAGGTATTATCATTCGGTCGTATGATGTCGTATTGGCGCAATAACAGGGAGCGGATAATGTCGCAGCAAGTCGTGTGGTTGCCGCGCGACAAAAGCCCGCCTGCCGTACGGCAATGCGGCGCGATTTTACCGCAAGTCGTCGTGTGCGGAACGCTTACAAGACGGTCAGCTTTATATCTTACTACTATTATAAAATCCAAAGTTTTTAGGTAACTGTTTGGATTGGACAATGGACATGCCTCTGACTAACCCCATCCTAATCCTATCCTAATATCCTAATTTAATAAATCTGAAAGTTTGTGAGTATGTTTGGATGTTTGGTTATTTGGATGTTTGTATGTTTGTGTATCAATCACGCCTAAACCAGTGAACCGATTTGGATGAAACTTGCAACAGGTGTAGATAGTTACCTGGAATAGCATATAGGCTATTCAAAATGTTGGTATTATAGATATTTTTTATCCCGTAATCCCCATGGGATCGGAATTCATGCGGGAAAACCGGGAAAACTAATAAGCCTACGCAAACTAAGTCGTAATAAATACATAAGTAGTAGTAAGTATAAATAAACACAATAAAAACCTAAGAAAAATAGGAACAAAATAAAAGTATGTATAAAAATGCGGCAGACCGAGACGGCGATGGAGGGATGAGCTCGACCAATTCTTGCCGGAGTGGATGGATTCTGCTCAGGATCGTGATGTGTGGTGGGAATGGGAGGTCTTTGCCCAGCAGTGGGACACAAATGACTAAAAATATAAATAATAAATCTATGCTAATATTATAAAGAGGAAAGATTTGTTTGTTTGAATTGAATAGGCTCCGAAACTACTGGACCGAATTGAAAAATTCTTTCACCAATAGAATCCTACATTATCCTTGATGATAGGCTGTATTTTATCCCGGGAAAGTGAAGTTTTCCCGAGGGATCGCGGCTAACACCGCGGCGGACAGCTAGTAAAAAATAATAATGTGACATAAATAAAATCTTATTATTATTACAGAGCCAGTGAGCCGACATGGATGACGGCCAGTAACGCTCATGAGGAACGTGTTGGTTCAGAACTACGGGCAATGGTGCAAGCTCCCATCGGATACAAGTTTGTTGGGGCCGATGTCGATTCTCAGGTATGTATTTACTAAAAATTTCATCTTTTTCAAAGGTAAGCTTTTAGATGTTCCGTGTGCATGCTCAGCCAAATGAGCTAATGACATTGATTCATAAGCAGTTAGATAAGTAAGTTTTTTATGAGTCAGTGAGTGACCAACTCTGGTGTCGGAGTATTAGGCCACCTTCAGGCCTCTGTCATGGCTTAACGACTTAAATAGCCGGGACCAACACTTTAACGTGCCCTCCGAAGCATGGAAGCGCTCAGATGAAAATGCCACTGGCGGTCACCCATCCACTTACGGACCGGTTAGAACGTTCGACGATCTATCAAGAAGGACTAAGCAAACACGACCACGAGCGCTTGACTCACGAGTGGGAATTAATGGTTAAGGTGATGTAGGTCGCAAAATTCACGTTTTGACTGTACGTCAAGTCATTTTAAAGGCATAAAAACACAGATTTTTTTATATTTCTTGATGACAATGAATGGTTTAGGATATTAGTTTATTAGTTATGGGAGTCGAAACACGATTGACTTAGTTTGACTCGATAGAAAAAAATCACAAAGTTACCTCTAAATCTTCATCATAAAGCAGTTTCATTTGCTGGTTATTTAAATTTTTTTAATGAAATTTCGTCTACGTGTTCCCTTATAAATACGGTAGAGGATTACAGATTTATTTTATTGCCAAGGATAATCGTGCGCGGGCCGGCCAGCACACCATCAGACGGCCGCGGGGGGCTAGGAGGGTGGCGAGCGGCGGAAGCCAGAGCTCACTTCACAGAGCTTATGTATTTCAGGAGCTCTGGATAGCAGCATTACTGGGCGACAGCTCTCGCGGAGTCTGCGGAGGGACCCCGTTCGGGTGGGCCGTGCTGGCGGGCGACAAGGCGGCGCGCACCGACCTGCACTCGCTGACGGCCGCCGCGGCAGACGTGCAGCGGGCGCATGCCAAGGTCATCAACTATGCTAGGATATATGGTGAGATGGTGGGAGAAACTGCATTGAGCCTAGAAATGCATATTACAAAACACAACGAAATTAAAACTGGATGGCGCCACTCAAAATGTCATATTTCTAGATAGCGCGATCTAGAGTTTTTTTTATATTAAATAGGTCAGCATTTGACCTCACTCTGCCTGATGTTACGCAGTAGTGAGGTCTAAGATGGAGCATGCTTACCTAGAAGGAACCTATTTACTCTTGATTTGAAGACCCCTCTAATGTACTTTTCGGGAAATACAGAGCCCGGCAATGAGTTCCACAATTTGGCGGTGTGTATGAAAAATGTAAACTCAAAACACAGTGGGCAAAGGCCCGCCTACCACGCAAGAGGTTGCGGGTTCGATCCCCGCGGCGGGACCAATGTTTGTATGATCTACAAATATTTGTCTCGGGTCTAGGTGTTTCTATGTATAATATGTATGTAATATGTATGTATTTACAAACAAAAAGTATATCAGTCATCATAGTATCCATAACACAAGCTCTGCTTACTTTGGGGCTAGATGATGCTGTGTGAAAAGTCCAGCATTATTATTTATTTATTTTATTTACAAACAAAAAGTATATAAGTAGTATATCAGTCATCATAGTACCCATAACACAAGCTCTGCTTACGTTGGGGCTAGATGATGCTACTTATATACTTTTTGTTTGTAAATACATACATATTATACATAGAAACACCCAGACCCGAGACAAATATCTGTAGATCACACCAACATTTGTTGACAAATGCAACTTTTTGCGTCGCAGGCGGGCTTTCACCCACTGCGCCACAGAAGTCGTCAGAATAAACGAATAATATGAATACCAGTGTAGTTCAAATCAAGAAGCTGATTATGTAATGGTTTGTTTTCTGATCGCCAGGTGCGGGTCAAAACTTTGCAGAGCGACTGTTGAAACAGTTCAATCCGACCATGACGATATCTGAGGCGAAAAGCAAAGCGGCCAAGATGTTCTCCACCACTAAAGGCAGGCGAGTTTACACGCTGAAGAAACAATATAAGGACGGATTTATGGATGAGGATTTGGATGAACAGGTAAGGAATTAGTTGTAACAGCAGCTTGTTATAATAGGCTATTTTACACGATATAAGAAAATACATATGTTCCCAGCTTAAATATAATTGCTCACAATCACGATTGCGTGCACGATCCTAATAATAATAATTATTGTAATTGCCCAATTGTAGAAGTAGTAAATAATATTAAGTATCTTGGCATAACTATTGACAGTAAATTCAATTGGTCAATTCATATTGAACATGTTTTAAATAAATTAAGACAATTCTTGGCAAATATCACAATTCTTAAAGATCGTATACCTTTTAAGGTAAAACTAATGTTATACAACTCTCTAGCCGAATCCTATATTCAATATGGAATCATTAGTTATGGCCGTACATACAAAACATATTTAAACCAGATACATAAACTTCAATTAAAAATATTAAAAACAATTGTTTCAAATAAAATCAAAACGTCTTTCTACGACGATGACCTTGGTCTTTTTAAACATTGCAAAATCTTACCTGTTCATACACTTGTTAAATACACATTGCTCACAAAACAATTTTTTAATGAATCACTTCGACAAGAAATTAGTCACCCTGTATACACACGAGCTGTTGCTCAAAACCGGTTACGTGTACCGCGCGTTTGCAATGTTTACGGCGAGCGAACTAGTAGGCATATTGTTCCTCTGCTAATAAATGACCTACCCGCTGATTTACGCGATAGTATTACGGAAACTAACATCAAAATTAAGTTAAGATCATATTTTTTAAGTAATTTAGGAAAACAGTAGGTAACATTATTTTATTACTACTTATTTATGTAAATTCAACAGGCTCAATGTATAGTATCCCCTTCAAACCTTAGTGGTTTTTTGGTGCTATAGATATCTAAGTTTATATTTTGTTAAATTTCATTCGATAAATAAATTAAAAAAAAAAGACATAAAAATGCATGTATACCATAGGTTTCGTTACAAGTAAACGATGAACGTTAATATTTATTCATAAAAATGCAATTTACATTTTATGTAATGAGAGTGAATGAGGCGAAAGTTGTGTGTCAGGATCGTAGCGACTGGAGATCCGTGGTCTCTGCCTACCCCTTTGGGAAAGAGGCGTGACTTTATGTATGTGTGTATGTATACATTTTATAATTCAATTTTAAAAATCATAATTTTTCTTCTATCTTCAAGCCACCAAAAACGCCGTCTGCCATGTTGTGACGTCACTGTGTTCAGTTAGGAACAAAAAGTTTATCTTTTACAGACGTATTGTTCACAAATCAACCCTTATGACGTCACAACATGGCG
Source organism: Epirrhoe alternata (assembly GCA_963565295.1). Classification (NCBI taxonomy): domain Eukaryota; kingdom Metazoa; phylum Arthropoda; class Insecta; order Lepidoptera; family Geometridae; genus Epirrhoe; species Epirrhoe alternata. Next base: position 9,413,192 of record OY751394.1, read on the forward strand.
GCTCGCGTTTTCGTGCGATAACTAAAAATCATAAATTAAAATGCATTTTTAAGGCATTTTACGGTTTTAAAAAATTTAAATAAAAATTCTACTGGTTTATTACCTTAGGATTGATTAAAAACAGTTTTCAAAAAGTGTAAAATATCCTATTGTTCAGGGTCGAGCGATACAATTGAATGAAATTGTTTGAGGTGTGAACAAAATATTTTATATTTTATGATCGACTCTTGAAACTTAACCTGATCGCACACTTGTCCGCGCCGTACGCGCCGCAGTCATTTTTCTATACATAAAATGCTGATGACGTTAGAAAATGCGGCTCGCTTCTGACATCAGCAGTATTGACAGTTCGGCGCGTTCGTCTCGGCTGGACTGTGCGACCACCCTTAAGCAAGAATGAGGTCTACGATGGAGCGAGCCTACCTATCTAAATACATAAATAGATAAAAAGGTAGGTATAAAACGCAATGTTTGACAGCGCGATTCATGAACACTTACTAGCGCCATCTAGTTTAGTTTTGTGTTAACAAAAATTTAACTAGGCTACAGTTCTTTGCGAAAGAGGGCCGACGCCTTCGTTTTGATAGGGAGCAGTATGTATGTGTCATTATAGAATACATACAGTCATATTGTCATATTTTAAAACTTGGTGTAAAGGAGGCGTTAGAATGTTTTATACCTAGTTGTAGATAGTAATTAATTTTTCAGGTTGTAGAAATGACAAGTTACCAAGCGATGCGACTCGCTAAGTTGAGCGGTAAGAAAGTAGAGGAGATGTTCGAACGGCCGCGCTGGGTCGGAGGCACCGAGTCTGATATGTTCAACAAGTTGGAGGAAATTGCAGGTATCTATGTAGAATAGTATGGAAATCTCTTCGCTCGTGGTCCCACTTATATTTTGACATTTTAACTTGAAATAGTCCCTATGAAAAGCCCTTTATTTTTTGGGCAAAGCCTTGCTATATTCAGGGCTACCTTTCCTAAAACACCTACCTTTTCTTGTGTAAACATATTTGTCTCACACTGTATAAATGAAAATCAACCTTACTGTTGCTTAACCGATAAATATGAGCTTATCAAACATTTCGATTGTGACGACCAAGGGTTCCGTGGCCGAGCGGTAAGGCACTCCGGCTTTAGGAGGATCGTCTGATCGTTGCGGGTTCGAATCCCGTCGGAATCTAAAATAAGACTTTTCATTTCTCAACGAAAATCAACCGTCTCTCATGTCTATTTCTATATCACAGAAGCCCATGTATATTTTTGTTTAAGTAATACGAGTACATATTTAAACCTCATACATAACCTTTTAGAGATCGTTATATGTACATATATCAACTACTTATTAAAAAAACTTACTACTTATTTGTAACTTACTTACTTACTAACTACTTATTTGTAATTACATACATATTATACATTAGCTTCTGCGCGCGGCTTCGCCCGCTTGGTACCAACATTTTGAATAGCCTATATGCTATTCCAGGTCATTATCTACGCCTGTTCCAAGTTGTTACACAAACATACAAACATCCAAACATACTCACAAACTTTCAGATTTATTATATTATTAGGAATATTAGGATATTAGGCTTAGGATAGTAACACCCGGACCCGAGAAATATTTGCAGATCAATGTATCTAAGAGTTGAAGATAGAACCAATTCAAATTTTCAATTCTGTTTTCAGATAGCGAGTCTCCATCAACAGCGTTCCTATCAGGTCGACTCTCCCGCGCGCTGGAGCACGCCTCGGGCCGCTGGGCCGGCACCCGCCTCAACTGGGCCGTGCAGAGCGCTGCGGCAGACTTCCTGCATCTCATGCTCGTCTGTATGCGCCATCTAGCGCCGCAAGCCAGGTACTAGCGGTGGATAAGGAACACGCCTCGGGCCGGCACCCGCCTCAACTGGGCCGTGCAGAGCGCTGCGGCAGACTTCCTGCATCTCATGCTCGTCTGTATGCGCCATCTAGCGCCGCAAGCCAGGTACTAGCGGTGGATAAGGAACACGCCTCGGGCCGGCACCCGCCTCAACTGGGCCGTGCAGAGTGCTGCGGCAGACTTCCTGCATCTCATGCTCGTCTGTATGCGCCATCTAGCGCCGCAAGCCAGGTACTAGCGGTGGATAAGGAACACGCCTCGGGCCGGCACCCGCCTCAACTGGGCCGTGCAGAGCGCTGCGGCAGACTTCCTGCATCTCATGCTCGTCTGTATGCGCCATCTAGCGCCGCAAGCCAGGTACTAGCGGTGGATAAGGAACACGCCTCGGGCCGGCACCCGCCTCAACTGGGCCGTGCAGAGCGCTGCGGCAGACTTCCTGCATCTCATGCTCGTCTGTATGCGCCATCTAGCGCCGCAAGCCAGGTACTAGCGGTGGATAAGGAACACGCCTCGGGCCGGCACCCGCCTCAACTGGGCCGTGCAGAGCGCTGCGGCAGACTTCCTGCATCTCATGCTCGTCTGTATGCGCCATCTAGCGCCGCAAGCCAGGTACTAGCGGTGGATAAGGAACACGCCTCGGGCCGGCACCCGCCTCAACTGGGCCGTGCAGAGCGCTGCGGCAGACTTCCTGCATCTCATGCTCGTCTGTATGCGCCATCTAGCGCCGCAAGCCAGGTACTAGCGGTGGATAAGGAACACGCCTCGGGCCGGCACCCGCCTCAACTGGGCCGTGCAGAGCGCTGCGGCAGACTTCCTGCATCTCATGCTCGTCTGTATGCGCCATCTAGCGCCGCAAGCCAGGTACTAGCGGTGGATAAGGAACACGCCTCGGGCCGGCACCCGCCTCAACTGGGCCGTGCAGAGCGCTGCGGCAGACTTCCTGCATCTCATGCTCGTCTGTATGCGCCATCTAGCGCCGCAAGCCAGGTACTAGCGGTGGATAAGGAACACGCCTCGGGCCGGCACCCGCCTCAACTGGGCCGTGCAGAGCGCTGCGGCAGACTTCCTGCATCTCATGCTCGTCTGTATGCGCCATCTAGCGCCGCAAGCCAGGTACTAGCGGTGGATAAGGAACACGCCTCGGGCCGGCACCCGCCTCAACTGGGCCGTGCAGAGCGCTGCGGCAGACTTCCTGCATCTCATGCTCGTCTGTATGCGCCATCTAGCGCCGCAAGCCAGGTACTAGCGGTGGATAAGGAACACGCCTCGGGCCGGCACCCGCCTCAACTGGGCCGTGCAGAGCGCTGCGGCAGACTTCCTGCATCTCATGCTCGTCTGTATGCGCCATCTAGCGCCGCAAGCCAGGTACTAGCGGTGGATAAGGAACACGCCTCGGGCCGGCACCCGCCTCAACTGGGCCGTGCAGAGCGCTGCGGCAGACTTCCTGCATCTCATGCTCGTCTGTATGCGCCATCTAGCGCCGCAAGCCAGGTACTAGCGGTGGATAAGGAACACGCCTCGGGCCGGCACCCGCCTCAACTGGGCCGTGCAGAGCGCTGCGGCAGACTTCCTGCATCTCATGCTCGTCTGTATGCGCCATCTAGCGCCGCAAGCCAGGTACTAGCGGTGGATAAGGAACACGCCTCGGGCCGGCACCCGCCTCAACTGGGCCGTGCAGAGCGCTGCGGCAGACTTCCTGCATCTCATGCTCGTCTGTATGCGCCATCTAGCGCCGCAAGCCAGGTACTAGCGGTGGATAAGGAACACGCCTCGGGCCGGCACCCGCCTCAACTGGGCCGTGCAGAGTGCTGCGGCAGACTTCCTGCATCTCATGCTCGTCTGTATGCGCCATCTAGCGCCGCAAGCCAGGTACTAGCGGTGGATAAGGAACACGCCTCGGGCCGGCACCCGCCTCAACTGGGCCGTGCAGAGTGCTGCGGCAGACTTCCTGCATCTCATGCTCGTCTGTATGCGCCATCTAGCGCCGCAAGCCAGGTACTAGCGGTGGATAAGGAACACGCCTCGGGCCGGCACCCGCCTCAACTGGGCCGTGCAGAGTGCTGCGGCAGACTTCCTGCATCTCATGCTCGTCTGTATGCGCCATCTAGCGCCGCAAGCCAGGTACTAGCGGTGGATAAGGAACACGCCTCGGGCCGGCACCCGCCTCAACTGGGCCGTGCAGAGTGCTGCGGCAGACTTCCTGCATCTCATGCTCGTCTGTATGCGCCATCTAGCGCCGCAAGCCAGGTACTAGCGGTGGATAAGCTGGGCTGCATTTCATTTTAAACTAACTATGTTAAGGAATTGGGTTCAACAAATAAATTAAAAAATATTTATGTAATGATTTTTTTTTTTATAAAAATAAAATAAGTGATAAAGACTATCCTTTTATTTGATTTTTGCTTCTTGTATAACTTAGTCCATTCGAGCG